>OU426988.1:112222097-113422097 GCA_911387755.1 Chrysotoxum bicinctum
ATCCGTACCCTCTTTGACCAATGCTCGATCTGTGATATTTTTTTTTTAGTAGTTTTAATTAGTTATAAGTTCCCATCTGTGATATTTTAACTTTGAGTCTGTCCAACTTTTGTTTTTGTTAAATTATTTGAAATAGTTTTATAATTCAGCTCAAAAGAGAAAGAAATAAAACAATTGCCTACAGTGCTCCAAACCATAGGTATGCCGCTTCGACCCATTCGAATAAACTTAACCTCATTTAAAACCAGAACACTTCAATAAAAACAAAAAGTATACCGACCGACAATGGTAGCCCACAAGTAAAAACGCTCTCATATAAGTAAAATCACTCATTTAATCGTAATACAAAACGAAGGATTTAAACCCCTTAGAATTCGTTTCAGATTTCGTTAACGGAAATTTCGTTAATAAAATTATAAACACAGGAAATTTTTTTTTAATGCGAAAAGAGTACTTATGATTCAGTATAATATATACATACATACTAAATAATCTTAAAACTATTCGTACCTGGATCCATGATGAGGATGATGAATTAAATGACGTAACCGATGTTTGACTAACGAATTCACTCTCGCCTACGCCTCTGTATATGTGGATACACTACAGCAGATTCGAAATCGTCACACCTTGTCGTTATGATATATGGTCCGAATAAATCTCCCAGACCAAATTTATGTGGTCCCTTCTTACAGAACACACACATCCAAATATCACCTGCCGCTTCTGCATCGTACCCAACGTACTCATAGGAATGCCACGAATTTTACTTCTATCGGCGTGAGTATTCGGAATTTTCTTTAATTTGCTAACTTTCTACGAATCACCTTCGGCAATTAGCGCATTTATAACATGTATTGAACCATCTGGCTTTACCAAAATATATGGACCTTTAAGTTTGGGTTCAACTGGCAACACAGCAGGGCTTGAAGGAGCGTCCTTTTTGTTGCTGTTATTACTGAAGGTAATCAAAACTAATCGTTCGACTAACACCAGTACTACTATTGGCAATCATATCCGCAATTTTATCTATAGTCTCCACATCATCCGAGGCACTCATATGCATGAGACTGTTGTTAGCCATTTCACATGGTGGATGCATGAACTCATCGCTTTCAGTACTGAAACGCAATTCAATAGTTTCACCTATGACTACTGGTTGTTGTTTTTCTGCTGGCGGTGGTGACGGAGATTGAGGAGCATCAAGTACTTGAGGTGGTTCTTCTAGGATCCGATTATCACTGAAGCATGTATCCGCTTTCTGCAACAGCTGGCAAAGGGTGGTGTTGCTGTTGATGATGTTGATGAAGCTGCTGTTGATTACTCGAAGGTGGGGATACTAGAATTCAAGTAATAGATATAATAGTTTTTTTTATGAGATGAGTATGCAGGATTTACGTTTTTTTTTGGCGAACTTTGCTTCAATGGATTTGATGAATCTGTGTATGTAGGTTCCTTAACCAGTTCTACTGGTTTTGTCAAAATTTTCTTTTTGTATATCACTTTCACAACTCGGATTAGTCATCCTTGCGTATTCATCATATATCCTTTCGGTATCTCTAATATAAAGACCACACCCTTGTTGCCGCACATCCACATCATTTCCATCGGAGTTCATGTACTTTGGCAGAGGTGGTGTTGTCTTTTCATCTTGTTTGGCCACTTGTCCCGCTAGTGATATATTTTCACCAGTCTCACTATCATGTGAGACACGAATGTTTTTGTTAGGCTTTCGCTTTCAACGCGTTCGTGATCTACTAGAATCGACCGTCTTCATTGGAAGTTACATTGGCCGGTGAATCATTTGTTGATACACTGTTACAACAAAAAAAAATGTCAAATAATATTAACTCTTTATCTAGCAGAAAATGAACTTACCTGGGGAAAGTATTTCGTGAATGAGAAGGTAGAGGCTGCGGTTTATGGCCAAACTCTGGTGGTACCGAAGCTGATAAGCCTTTTGTTAGCGGGGAACTACTCGTACAATTGCGATTCGATTGCAATGACAAATCCATCGATTCGAATGGGGAAGGACCTCGGATCGATGGCAATGACGATGAGGGTTGGTTTACTGATGAGAGATAAGGAAACTGGAAAGAAAAGAAATTAAACAAATAATAAGTCCAGTAAGCTAAGGAATAAAAATAAAAAAAAATAATACATACCTGCATTGGTAAACTTAAAAAAATAATAACTAATGGCCCGGCTTTGGGATGTGGGTTCTTCGCCACAGGCACATAGTAACTCAGCGGCAGCGGTCATCGTCACTGTGCCTCAACATGCCCTCGTCTCAGCGCCGATGTTTTGTTACGGCAGTCTCGTTGGCTAAAGTTGACTGAACACCGATGGTTGTTGCGGCTGCCAATCCCAATTTCGATCGGCTGACTTGCGGCAGCAAAGCGCGTCGCAGGCGCAGAAGTTGTACCTGAAAAAAAAAAAGAAGTGATAAGAAATTATCAATGAATCTAAGAAAAATACTTACGATATATAATGCCCGCTGCCGAGTCGACGTTTGACATCATCCCCTTGTCGCAATGATTTTAATCGGCAGCAGAGGCGTCGCTGGCGCTAAATTGGAACCTGAAAATAAGCATAAGAATAGAAATGATATTTTCGTAAATTGAAAACAGATGGCACAAATATTAAAGGATTAGGTAGATACTTACCGATATTTTTTCTTGCTGCCGAACTAAGGGTCGTCGCCGCCATCACCTTCGTCCCCATCTTCATCGCCGGTCACCATCAGCACAGATATGTAATCTGTAAAGAAAACAAACAAAATAGTAAAATAAATGAAGTTGAATACTATAAATCTGAAATCTGAAATCTTACAATAAACTTACCAGAATTTTTGTGGGGATGAGGCCCCATCATCCACGCATGGTTGGTCATCTTCACTTGATTGGTGGTGGGCTGGTGGGTCCATTGCCAACTATCAATGGCCGACGCTGAAATAGTAAAAGGAAGTAATATATATTAAAAGGATGAATGAACGTAAAATGAAGGAAGTGGAATTATGTGGATTTTATGTAAGTTCTTACGTATTTGCAGTTGCGCGGTGTTTTTTTTTTTTGTTATTATGGATGACCATTGTTAACAAACTGAAACAATTAGTTTTTTTTTTTTGTGTAAAGGAGAATTTTATTTTATTTATTTTCACAGATCAGAGAAAACATAAAATAAACGTAAATAATGAGAGGCACAAACAAAAAAAAATGTTTACATTATAATTCCTATTCTCAAACGAACTCCAATTTGGGTAGTAAAAATGCCGACGGCAAATTCCATGACATTTGCTCGCCCTCGAAAAAACATCAAAAGAAAGAACGCAGTACTTGTAGGCAGGCTAAAAGCTAAGTTTGATAAGTTGCATCGGCTAAAAATGGCCGATTGCATGATGATGCATTCTACGGGCAGATGAAAAAGTGCATCAAGGACAATCAAGCTTAGGTTAGAGAGAGGTTTCGTGTGATTGAAGAGGGCATTTAAAGTTCAACCGTGTAAGAGTATAGAAGGTGCTAAAAACATTTTCAGATAATTTTTCAAAGTGTGCTGTAGAGTTCGATTTATGTACATTTACATATATATTATACGCCCAACCAAATACAAGAAGTCAAAGTCGAGAATTTGTTTTTGTGAATTCTAGTGATTTTTTTTTTATGAAAGGGTGAGTGTTGTCGCAGTTGTTTTTTGTAAAAGAAAAAAATATTTGTGCGTCAGTAAATACCCAGGAACTAATGTCCTACGTTTCTTTTACTTTTGCTACGCTCCAGGGTGATTTTGGCTGGAGAGATATCCTGTGGCATAATCTGTGGCCATTGCCAGAGCCGGCACAAAAAGGTTGAGCGTAAGCCCGTGAGTCTCCGGGTGCCAAGTAAGACAGTGATAGTTAGAGTTGTTTTAGGGATGTTAGGCAGTGCTGCCGTTTTAGTGACTTTGTCACTATATTTAGCGGAATTTTCAAAAGTTTAGCGACAAAAAATTATTTTTTGTCACTAGATAATTCTAGCGACTTTTCTAGTGACTTTTTGCAAGAACATGTGATGATGTTACATCCCTGGCATTCGAGTTTGGCACTTATGTTCGATTGACTCTCTTTTTACCACGACCACTGAACTGAATTTGAAACTTCACCACACAAAATAAGACCAAAAGGAGTGTGATTGCGAGTGAGCGGGTATATGTTTTAGAAACTAGACTACCTGGTCATTTCGTTTATATATGATTTATTTTATGTACAATTTTAACTGTAATTGTTTTTGTTTGGTTTTGTCGAATCGGCCAAAGTGGAGATTTCGGGAGTAAACTTAACTTTTTTTGTAAGTATATTTATACTTATTTTCAAAAAATTCAAAAATTTCAATAATGCTTTAGATACTGAAGTCAATGAAATTGATGAAGATGCTATAATGGCTATAATTATTTGTGATTGATTATTTTTATAATAGGTGTTTGAAGTTATTATTAAAACTTCTTTACTTTTCATTTAAAAAATGAAAAGTAGTAATATTTTCTAGACTGAATTTGTTTTTGTTTTTTTTTTTTTAAGATTTTTTATGTTAACTTAATGTTTATAAGTTTTTCTTTACTATTCAAAATAATTTTTTTGTTATAACTGAATATATTTTTTTTTTGATATGTGTACTGAAATTTTTTTCTAGTGACTTTTTTCAAAATTTTAGCATATCTAGCGGATTTTTAAGGTCAATCTAGCGACTCTTTTTTTTGGCTTGCGGCAACACTGATGTTAGGTATTGATCGACAATTTAACGAATTTCAGCGGGAGCCGAAGAGGCGTCACCCCTTTCCGTAACCTTGCGGTAAAGCTTTCCGTAACCTGTCAGGAACTTTCCGTAACTTTTCAGGACCTTACCGTAATCTTTCCGTAACCTTACAGAAACTTTCTGTAACCTTTCAGGAACTTTCCGTAACCTTTCAGTAAACTTGCCGTAAGCTTTCAGTAAATTTACAGTAAATTTTCTGAATTGATGAACAACTCTGTAATCCGTCGTCTAACTAGTGCAGAATCTACGCAATAAATAGGCCGAATATAGACGGTCATCGGTAAAACGACGACGAGAAGACAGAAAATAAGATTCTGGTCAAGTCGTCTTGAGAGAATTCGATTGATCGAAGTTGCTGAGTTCCTGAATACCGTTTTTTTTTGTCATTTGATATACATAATATATACATATATGTGAACCTTTGTTCAGTTTATATTAAGCGAAATTTTATAATTTTGAAATCAAGTTCAGTGACGAACCAGACAAATTTTAATAGTTTTTTTTTTTTGGTATTTACGAAGTGCCGCAAAGGAGTTTGGAAAAATCCGACAACGGCAATTTGGATAAGACTCCACAGTGGGATTTTGTCCATGTCTCGTTCGCGGGCTGCAAGTTTTTGTCCCTTTTGAACTACTATAGATAGAGCTCTTTGGATAGGAAGGTGAAAGGGTTTTGCGTTTGTTTTTTTTTTTGTTTATAGCGGGCGTGAACTGATACGCCTTGCGCTTAGTTGCGAGACGGTGGGGAGGGTTTCCGCCGAGCAAAACCGGTTGTTCTTCCAGGTGTTTTGTCAAACGGTACATCCTTTCTTTATGGTTTTAAATTTTTGTTAAATTTTTGATCTTGAATGTTCTTTTTTTATAAATTTTTGATCAATTTATAGTTTCAATAACCAATTTGTATATATCTATATCTGTATAATTATAATTATCTAAATTTCCAACTAAATTTGTTAGGCCTGTATCTGTTTTTTTTTTTATTTCGTAATCTTTTGATCTTTTGGTGCTGCCAACACAACACCAATTGACAGCGAGAAGCGTCAGCACGGCGGCCTGCCAAACGTCATCTGGCCCTGAGCCGCATCTAAGACACCAGTAATCCAATCTTTCAGTCTTCTATAAATCACATCTTCATTTCAATTATCGGGAAGTTTGTTTACGTTTGATTTGAGTGAAAATCAACTTGTTGCAAATTTTTTCAAACCAAAAAAAATACATTATTTGCTTAGTGAAACATATGTGTAAATTTCAGTGAAGTTATTATGGATTGAATCAGTGTTTATTTCTTTGAATATATGTCGTGATAATTGTTATAATATTGTTTATCCAGTTTAACCGATGCGGTGTGTTTTTGTAATGATTTATTAATTTATTTGGCTCAACTTTCCTTTAAGGTAGCACGAATTTTCACACGCGGATAGTTTTATTTGGTAGATAAGCACTTATAAACAACAAATATCGCTTTATAACTATTTTTAATTAATTTTTAAAGTTTCTCAAATTGCATGCAAAATGCATACAAAACATGGCTAGTTTCCACTAAACTAGCTTTTTTTTTTTTGTTTATTTTGACATTTCTCTTTGTGTAGGTAATACCAGACTTTGGTTATTTTTGGGACATTATTGGGATTTTTCCTTTTTTGTTAATTTTGTTAGGGAATTATTTGTTGATTAAAGGAAAGTTTTTAAACCTTCTTGCTATTTAAGTTTATATGAAATAAACAATTATTTAGAATTAAAACAGATATTTTAACGGTAAAAATGAACTGTATGCTAAATGACAATGCATTTATTATTTGCATTTTAAAATTATTAAAATGGAAAGTGAATGTGTTGCTGGACCTTCTCGTCGTGATCAAGATTCGGATGAAAATAATCAAACCTCATCTGGGAAGCGTCGGCTAGTTGCAGAGGATGAAAAAATGCAGTAGTAAATTTCAAAAATACTCGTATATCAATTATTGATTTGCCAATTTAAAAATATATTTTTAGGAACATTTTAAAGCTCTACAGCGCATTAGCGAAGAGCCTTTGGCAATAAAATTTGCTGTTTTGTATTTGTATTTGTATTTGTATTTTTATTGATAAAGCAACGCTGTACATCAAGATTAACTTATATTTAGTACAGGATATAAGAAATAAGAAAATTATAAATAAGAATTAAAATAAAATTGAAAAGTAAAAGAGGAACAAAAATTGAAACTAAATTATACTTGAAGAGAATAAAAACAAAACATATTCAATTTACTTGTTTACTAATTGACATTAAATTAAAGTCGCAACCAAAACATATTCATACATAATATTGTAAAACGGCAAAAATAATAAAAAATAAAAGAACAGTAGAAAGGAAAAAAAAATTATCTCAACTCAGACTAGAAAAGTGAATAAAACATAATTTGAGAAATATTCTGTGTTCAAAACTCGACCTCACATGATTGGGCAAAACATTCCATAGCTTGACAGCGTAAATGAAAAATTGCCTGCTTGAAGTCAAACAGGTGAATATCGAAGGTCTCAGTACTATAGAGCGATTGAAGGAGCAAAAAGTGATTTTATCAAACAAATAGCCTGGTTCTTTCTTATGAATAATCTTGAAAAGTAGGGAACAGCAACGATACCTGAGAAAACCATCCAAACTACATCCAAGTAGTTGGCGAACTTCTGGCGAAATATGATCAAACCTGCGAAGATTAAAAATGTATCGAGCAACCGAATTAACAGCAACTCTGAGCTTTTGAAGCGATAGGGAATCAGAATTGGCAAACAACTCAACTTTTGCACGAAAATATTTGTATGAAATTGTACAAATAGAGGATTTTACTTCTGAAAGTTGTGTGTCAACGCGTACTATAGCGGACTGGTATAGTTACTGCCGTGAAGTTATCGTTGACCACTTCTTTGATAATCGTGAAGAAGGAGATAAAATCGGGGGACCTGGTCGCGTTGTTCAAATCGACGAGAGCAAGTTTAGACGTCGCAAATTTACCAAAGGCCGGCGAGTGGATGGCCATTGGGTCCTCGGGATGATTGAGGATGGGTCAGAGGATCTCAGGCTGGAAGTATGCACTGATAACGTACGAAATGCTGATGTAAGATTTTACAAAATGAAAAAAAAAAAATATATTTTTATAACAATTATTTTTATTCAAAGATCCTGGTTCCGCAGATAAAAAAACATGTTCATGTGGGTTCCATTATCCACACGGATTATTGCAGGGCCTATGATTGCTTAAGTGAACATGGATTCGTTCACAAAAAAGTAAATCATAGCGACCCCGATAATGCGTTTGTTGCGGATGATGGAACCCATACCCAAAGGATTGAATCTCAGTGGAGAGTTGTTAGGCGATCATTTTATAACGATAGCTACAATCACGATTTCGGTGACTGGATTGTAGAGTACCAGTGGAGAAGAAATTAAAAAAAAAATTTGAAGATCCCTGCGATGAATTGCTGAAGGCTGTTTTGTACGTTTATGGAGATTTTAGGATTTGAGGAAATAAAAGTTGAAAATTTACATTAAAAAAAATGCTTTTATTATTTTTTAAGGAAAAGTGTAGATATTGAAAACTATTGACATAGGCGCCTGCCTGGCGACTTTACATACCCTAAGCGAAGCAACGGAGTTGCGTAAGCGGGTGTGACCCCGAAAAGGGAGTTAAATTCCTGAGAACCCGCGAAGCGGGCCACCCAAGGTACTGTTAAACTAAAAAACTGTTGATCTAGGCGCCTGCCTGGCGACTTTACATACCCTTAGCGGAGCAACGGAGTTGCATGAGCGGGTGTGACCCCCGAAAAGGGAGTTAGATTCCTGATAACCCGCGAAGCGGTCTACCCATGGTACTGTTAAACTAAAAAACTGTTGATAAAGGCGCCTGCCTGGCGTCTTTACATACGCTAAGCGGAGCAACGGAGTTGCTTGAGCGGTTGTGGCCCCCGAAAAGGGAGTTAAAATCCTGAGAACCCGCGAAGCGGGCTACCCAAGGTACTTTTAAGTTCTAAGAGGTATTAAACATCGAAAACTGGTCACTTTCAGTACTGTGAGTAAAGAAAATAATCATACAAAAAAAAAGTGAGGTTAAAACTGAAAATTAAAACATTTTTTTTATGATTAAGGGGTGTTTCCTCGCCTTAATATTTTAAATCTGTTCTATTGAGACCACTAGCTAACTGTAAAAAAAATCAATAGGTGTGTTTTTTTCGCAAAGCTATCCGTAGTGAAGTAAGATTTTATACGTATTACAAATACAAAGTCTTCACTGCCGATAAAAGTAGAAGTAGGATCCAACTGCGGATAGAATGTTGACGTTTGCTCGAGTCTCGAATACAAATGTTGGTACAATTGAAAACTCTTTTGTATCTCGAAGGCATGTTCGTAGAGTACGAAAAGTAGTTTGTTGTTTAGCATTTTCCATTGAGAGTTTACGTCTTTTTTTTAGAAAACCATTTTTATAAGAAAAACGCTGCATTTTGTATCGTGTTGGTGTCGAACTCTTATAGAAAGTTGTTTAATAACTAACGCGTTTTTGTAGGAGCGAAATGTCGTGGTCAGCTGTTATACTTTAGTTAATCAGCGACATTTAAGAGTTACTAACGCGACAAAGCCTTCTTATGAAAAAAGCTATTGAGAAATCCAAAACTAACTAAAGTCTGCGAACAGATCCCTCGACTTTTGTGGTGATAATTGTCAACAAAAAAAAAATTCACAAACAAAACTTCTGCTTTATGAAGAATGGCTGGTGAACAGAAAAAGTAAATACAAAATGATTTAAATTGAAATTCAAAAATAAAAACCTCCAAATATATATTTTCAGAAACATGAAAATTACTTGGCAAAAAGTTATTGGTTGTTTTTTTTTTTTCAATTAAATATTTGACAACTAGTCAGTGGTACCATCTTTAAAGTAGAAAAATCGCACAACTGCGGATACGTTTTTTTGGGAAATCCTACTTCACTACGGATAATTTTCCCAAAAAAACACACCTAATATTATACGTGTGCTACCTTAAAGGAAAGTCACCCCATTTATTGCCTTATTCGCATTATTTTCATAAAAATCGACCAGTATTGTCTTTTTTTTGTAATGAACTCCATCGACAGAAAATATATTTTGCCGGCGGCTTTTGACATTTTTGGACGTAATTTCTTGTATTTTAGTTATTTAGTTATTACATTTCGACTTCATGACGTAGCAGTACAGTTTTTCTTTAATGTTATTATATTTGAATACATTATTAAATTATGATTAGTTTCAGTGTGCTTTAATTAATCGTAGAGTAATCTGAATCGATTACGTATCCATTCAAAATTTAAATATTTAAGAGTTTTAATTTATTTATGCTGATGAATTTTAAAATAAATAAGAACTATTAAAAAAACGTTTTCCTTTGGTTGGTTTTTTTGAACACTTCTAAATAATATCGGTGTCCTCTGGAATTTCGTTCGAAGGCAAAACACAGATCTTTGTTATTGGCCGTTTGATGTACCCATTTCGTGTTTTCACTGTGACAACGCGTATTAATCCGTCCGATCCTTCATGTGTTTCTTCAATACGCGTGAGATTCCAGAAGGTCGGTGGAAGTCGCTCATCTTTTAGCAGAACCAAATCTCCTATCTTTGGCATTGTTTGGATTTGCATCCATTTTGGGCGCTGCTGAATCCTTGCGAGAAACTCGGAATTCCATTTTCGCCAAAAAAATTTCTGCTAATGCTTGACCACGTTCCCATCTTTCGATAAGTGTGAAGTTGACGTTAGTTTTGCCTTGGGGTATGGCATGCAAAGATTCGCCAACAAAGAAGTGCGCTGGGGTGAGTGCATTTAAATCATCGAGGCTGTCGGAGAGAGGGCATAAGGGTCTCGAGTTCAGACACGCTTCTATCTGAGCTAGAAGCGTCGCGAACTCCTCAAAAGTTAGCCTTTCGGTTCCAACAACTCGTTTAAAATGATACTTGACTGATTTCACACCTGCTTCGCATAATCCACCAAAGTGTGGAGAAGCAGGAGGAATAAAATGCCATTCTGTACCGTAATTTGATAGCTCTTCTGCAATTTCTTTCCAGTCATGGCTTGCTTCCTTTATCATCTTGGCTAACTCGTTATTGGCACCAACGAAATTAGTTCTGCAGTCGCTGTAGATTTTCTTGCAGTTTCCTCTTCTAGCAGTGAAACGTTTAAATGCTGCCAAAAACGCTTGGGTTGTCAAATCTGACACGACTTCCAAATGCACAGCCTTTGTGGCCAAAGAAATAAAACCTGCAAAATACCATTTCAGTATTTTGGCACCGCGTCCCTTCCAAGATTTAATTTCATTTAATTTAATTTCGCTGTTGCTGAATGGTCGAGACATTCGAACTCGAGAAGCAGGCAAATTTTCCATTAGTTGTTGCATTTCAGATGCCTTTTGACGATAGCAAGAAGGGCACCTATGCAACTGCTGTTTGACGCTTCTTCGTATTTGGCCAATCCAATATTTTTGGCGTATGTAGGCGACCATTTGATGGATGCCGCCATGAAGGGTGTTTTTGTAGGCATCCCTGATAGCCAAACTTGTAAAATAGTGGTTGTTTTTTTAACAAAATAGGATGTTGTGCATCGTAGGGAAGGAGGGAGTTCTCCAAATGTCCCCCACTCGTAAAATCCTGTTGGCATCGATAAATGCATTTAACGAACGAAGGATTTTGGGAATCTTGAATTTTGCTAAGATTTGCTGAATCTCGTTTTCACACATCTCACGTTGTGCTGCTTTGACGACTATAATGTGGGCTGCTCCAAGTTCTCTGGAGCTTAATGGATCTTCTATAGGCCCCTTATTTGGTCGGCATTTTAATGAAAAACGACAGTAGGTAGCGACAACTCGAATAACTTTGAGAAGGCTCGAGAAGTTATGTATAGCCTGTAAGATGCTGTCGCTATCGCTAACGGGAATATTTAGCACCTTAACCGTGCGTTTCTCTTCTTCGGTGTCCCTTTCTATGGATTGATTCGCTGCATTAAATTCCCATTGCTGACGCAGAAACTCGGTCCTGATCCACCATACTTCGAGTATCTCCAGTTCCGACGGAAACACACCCCTGGAAGCCAGATCGACTGGGTTATGAATCGTTGCGACATTTCCCCAGGAATAAATCCCCACTAATCTCTGGATTTCTGACACACGGTTGGATACGAATGACGGGAATAGCTCGTATCCAGGCAAGTGCAATTGTCGAATCTGTCCAAGCGTATATGTTGACATCGGGAATGGTCAAAACTTTCTTAGTGTATTCTAACAACTGTGCTAAGATTCTTGCACCGCAAAGTTCAAGACGAGGTAGTGTGATAGTTCTTTGACGTGGTGCTACTTTTTTCTTTGATATTATCAAATTAACGTGGACATGTCCATCACTATCCAAAACGCGGAGGTAGACTGTTGCACCGAAAGCTTTCGTCGAAGCATCACTGAAACCTTGCAACTCGATCGCCCTGTTAGTCTTGCTGATTTGTGTCCATCGTGGAATATGAAGCCGCTCAATCATTGGAAGTTCCCGTTGAAAAACTTCCCGATAATTCTTTAAAACTGGTGGGATAGGATTATCCCATCCGCAGCCAAGCTCCCAAAGCCGCCGCATCATAAATTTCGCTATGATTATGCATGGTGAAATTCAACCCAGGAGATCGAAAAGCTTGGCTATAGTCGACAATATTGACCTTTTTGTAGAGACTTCTGATGGAGGCTGCAGATTATTATATGAGAAGTAATCGTCGATAGGAAAGCACTTGATGCTGAGAGTTTTAACGTGCTTCGATAAATTAAACGGTAACTCGAAATCAAGTTCTCGGTCTTTGACTGGGATGTCGTCGATGAGTTCCCTAACATTGCTCGTCCATTTTCGTGGGTAAAAACCTCCAGATGCCAAAAGATCCATAACTTGGTCGCGTTTCGTTCGTGCATCTTTTAATAAATTTGCGCCACTTATAAGATCGTCGACGTACATGTCCTCACGGTCAACCTTCGCCGCCTCTAGAAAACTACGTTTTTCGTCTTCGGCTACCCTTTTGAGGATTTTAATGGCTATATAAGGTGCACTTGCTGTGCCAAAGCTGACTGTGTTCATCTTGAAGATCCTCTTGGATAAAGTCTTTTGCTCTCTCCAAATGATCAGCTGATAGTATCGATCTGGGAAACTTATCAAAATTTGCCTGTGCATCTTCTCGATGTCAGCCGTAAATGTGACTCAGTGTGTCCGCCATTTAAGTACGAAATCTATGATACTCGGCTGCAATTTCGGACCCACAAATAGATGATCGTTGAGGGATTTCCCATCCGAAGCTTTCGCCTCTGTGTCAAACACTACTCTCAGCTTCTTAGCGGAACTAGCTTTTTTGAAAACCTCATGGTGTTGCAAAAAATAGTGAAACGGGGTTTGCAAAACCGCATCATTTGCATCTATTTCTTCCATGTAATGGAATTCTTCATATTCTCTGATAAACTTCGTATAATCCTCATAAATTTTAGGATTGGCATCGAACCTCTTTCCGAGATGAAGAAATCGCTGAATAGCATTTTGTCTACTCGCTCCCATCGCTGATAGACATTTACCATAAAACGGCAGCTTCACTTCATAACGCCCATCAGGTAAGCGTCTTGTATGCCGCTCAAAGTGGTCGTATCAGGCGATATTCTCCTCCAGTTGAGCTCTCAGATCTGTAAGTTGAACGAAACTGCAAACTTGGCGGGAAATTTCCGCTGGAACTTTCCCTAACATTATCCACCCTAGTTGCGTATTTTGACCGATCGGTCCAATGCCATCCTTTGGGCGTTTTATCTCAGGCAGGAATATCTGGGCGTAAATGTAACTTCCGAGTAGTAAATCTACAGGTGCAGGTTCGTAGAGATGGAGTTCTGCTAGCGAGAGACCTTTTAAGTGATTCCAATTGCCGGGTATCACTCTTTGGGTTGGGAGATGCCCAGTCAGTGACTTAAAAACCAAAGCCTGTACGGTAGTCTCAAATATCGAACAGCGCGATGCAAAACGAACCTCGACGGAGTGTTGCGTAGTGCCACTACTGACCAACCCTAACCCGGATACCGCGACAATGGTACGCCGCTTTTTCAGTTTCAGTTGTGTGGCAGCTTCGGTAATGAACGACGTCTCTGAGCCAGTGTCGATCAGAGCACGTAAGAGACATACGAGGTGCCCATATGACAGACAATTTTATTTATTTATTTATTCTTTCTTCATCAAACAGAGCTTTTAAATCTCTTATAGACTACTTAATAACTAACATTCATAAGATAGGTACATGCATGAATATTATCCACCAAAGTACAAATAAGATAACAATGTTTTTTTTTTATATAATGCTTTTAAGTTTATAAATATAATTAATTAGTTATTATTATATCACTATGGTAGCAAATTTAGTACGTTTAAGACATATAATTTAAAAGTTTCTCTATTGCAACTGTCAAAAAAGTCTAATCTATTGCAAACCAAATTAGCTTCCCTGATGCAACGAGAGATTGGTTCATTACGACCGTAATTCGTTCTATGGAAACGCTCATTAAACAAAATGGTATCACGAGAATTGCTTCTAGGAACGCGAATACTAATTAAATTAAGTAGCGGAGGACAATTAATATGATATGAAAGTATATCCCTGATAAACATTATTCCAAAGTATGTACGTCGTTTTTCCAGATTTATCATACCAAGCAACAGGCACCTGGTTTTATAAGATGGAGTATCCATTGACCATTTTAATTTAAAAAATGCGTATCTTGTAAATTTCCTTTGTACCTTTTCAATTCTTTCACACGAGTTTTTATAATTTGGGTTCCAAATTGTACTGCAGTACTCAAGCGATGATCTAACCAAAGAATTAAAAAGTGACTTAAGTGTGTATGGGTCATTAAGTTCTTTGGTGTTCCTCTTAATGAACCCAAGCATCTGATTTGATTTATTGGTAATGTAATCAATATGTGGTAAGAAGGAAAGTTTAGCATCTATAATAACGCCTAGATCTTTTTTCTGTACTACCCTTTCTAAATCTGAATTATTGATTGAGTAGTTGAAATATATAGGTGAATTATTACGGAAACAGGACATAACTTGACACTTTGAGACATTCAAGTTTAAAAAATGTATCTTGCACCAATTAGCCAATCTATTCAAATCTTCATTTCACAAACTTTTAGTCTACAAACAGTTTCCTTCCGTCTCATATTATCTAGGTTCAGGAACCGCTGGCACTTCCTCAGCGTGCGTTTCCCTTGATTACACAATTTGTATAATAAATCTACAGGGTTTGTCTTAACCGTTGGTTTGTACTGCTGCTTGAAAACGTAGCCTTGTGTTGACTAATGGCTCATCTTTGTTTCGAAACGCTGTTCCTAGTTCCTGTTGGCCAACAACCTCGAGAGTCCGGAAACGAGTTTCTAAAAACTCTGTAAACTCCTTTAATGTTGGTAAGTCTTTTCTGTTTCCTAATTTTTCTTCCCACAGTTTTTGACTCGTGTTGGGAAGTTTATATAAAATGAACCAAATTAGCAATGTATTATTCCACTGTGATACAGGAACCTCCATATTTTCCAGTGCAATAAAACATTCTCTAGTCGTGAAAAGCAGATCTCGAAGCCCAGTAGCTGAATCACGAGATAAGGAGGGTTGACCGAAAAGCTTCTTCATTTGGATGTGGACCAGAATGCGCTTATGGTCAAACCTCTCCTTTAGAAGCTCCCAAGCCTTATCATAACTAGCTGCCTCCACTGACAAATCTTGCAACAAATGATTTGCGTCATCAACTAAACATGATTGCAAAAAAGTAAGCTTGTCAATGTCGTCAAGGTTCTTGTTACTATGTACGAGTGCCTGAAACCTATCCTGAAAAGCACGCCAGGTGGTATATGAGCAATCTAACTTTAGAAAATCGATCCGTGGAAGTTGAATTCCCGAATGTGACGATGGTGTAGCTGTAGAAATGTGCGAAGCACCTATGTCTCCCGAAGCTGCAATGATTGGAGAAGATTTCTCTATCGCCTCCACTAGCTCCGCACGATATTCAAGGTATATACTCGTATAATTAATCTGTTCATAGATCACCATTAACTATTCTGTTTTCAGACTGTCTTCTAACATACTTGCGCCAATTATGGCTTCGTGGTAAGATTTGACGTCAATGGATCATCTTCCAATTTGCTAAGGCGACCTGTAGCATTATGATTTTATCCTACGTTAGTTTGGTGCTTTTTTAAAATTGGTAAGATCCTTAATAATTTTGCTCAGAATACCCTTTTGCAGCTCACCATATTTATAATTTTTTGTTTCAGACATTATAATAATTTATTTTTCTTTTAATTAATAGAATTCAAGAAAAGGACAACTTTACTACACGTAAAATATAAACTTACTGCTTATATGAAATTGCTGTCTTCGTTGCTGATGAAAAGCTAATTTCTGGAGGCTCCGCTGATGCTTTATGTAAAGTTGGTATTATTTTACTATTTAAGTTAATTTTAAATAAAATTAAGTAGTTAAAAAAAAAAGTTATTGCCAGTAGTGTCATTATATTTTTATTTATTTTCGTTGTTTTTCAATTTTGTATTTTTCTATATAAATTAAATGTGGATTTAATTTAAATGTAATAAGAAACAAAATATCATATAAAATAAAACAACCCCTGAAGAAGTTGAGAAAATCCAACGAAACCTAGGGAAAGAAATATGAAATAAAGTTTTTTATTTGCATAACGAAGAACGTGTCCAAAAAAGCCTGATATAAAATCAACCAAAAAATCACAATGTGTTGAAAATATGTGTATGATATAAATAATAAGTGGCAACACAGACTGTCCTCTAGAGTTGGGTCGTTCCGGACCTATATAGTTCCAGGAACTATGTCCTTACTCGGACACATTTCCTTTCGTTCCACAAACTGAATTCAAACATGTCCATAGTTCCGACAATGTAGACACAAAAGAAGAGCGAGAAAGCCAACGAGAGCGAATATGGCTCTGTGCCTGTTTAGATACAAATTGAAATACACAAACACACGCATACATACATATATATGTATGTTGCGAAACTCCCAACCAAAGCCAACACACAAGTATGAGAACGAGTTGAGTTGAGCGCCACACAAAAATCTAAATCTGCCTACCTAAACGCAGTTCGCACCGATTGGAAATACAATAGTAGATACATACAGGAACGAAATAGTTCCATATATTCTTCAAGCACATTGCCTACAACATTTCTTCATAGTTCCACTCTTATTACTAGGTATGGAGATGGAGTATAGTTCATTTGTCGTATGTAGTTCCTTCATGTCCGGCTGAATATAAATCGGTCCGATCTCTTTATCATACTCATAGTTCCCTTAATAGTTCCATGTCTTTTGTTTTAGGTATGGAGATGGAGTATACATAGTTCATTTGTCGTATGTAGTTCCTTCATGTCCGGCTGAATATAAATCGGTCCGATCTCTTTATCATACTCATAGTTCCTTTAATAGTTCCATGTCTTTTGTTTTCATTGTATTTCCATTCTTTCTTTTTCTTATTAGGATGGGAAACATAACTTGCTCGTATACGTTTATTCTTTTTTTGTTCAGATTCAGATTCAGATGAGATAGGATACAATTTTGGATTTTGTATCTAATGATAATGAATAGTGTTTTTTCTTGCGACTTATAAGTAGGTAATATAAGGCAAGTTATGCATTCGGGAAAAAAAATTGAACTCAAGATTTTGATCAAAGTTGACATTACGATGATAGCGAAGGCTAAAAAAATGGGTCTCGCAATTCTGTCTGTCAGTTCGACTACAGCCTAAACGGCTCGGCCGATTTTCGTGAAACTTGGTAGATATCATTTGTAACTTTTCCCAACCACACATTTTTTTCCTTTTTTTTTAAGACCAAAAATAACGGTACCTGCTATACGAATCGACAGATTTAAAAAATAAAAATACAAAAAAAATTTCATTTAGTTAAAGCTAAATAATGGTTGAAAAAAATGTTCCGAAAAATGGTTATTGAGAGATCCTCCCAAGGTACAATTTTTTTTTGTTTTTGATTTTCTCGAAAATGGTACCACAGATTGATAATTTTTTTTGCTAAAGTTCCCCAAAAATTATACATATAGTATTTTGTATTCAAATTTTCAAAAAAGAATTTTTTGGATTTTTAAAAAAAGTTCAAATTTTTTTTTTCAAAACTCAACATTTGGTAAACCCCATACTAGATTTTTTTAAAACTTAATAAATAAAAGTTTCTCAATATAATCTACAAGACGTGAGGAAAAAAAATATTTTACCTAAAAATAAAGGTACAAATGTTAAAAAATGGTTTTCAAAAATCGTATTTTTCTCGAAAATGGCGCTTAGAATTTTGGTAAAAAAATTTTTCTTTCAATAAATTCTTATGATATTTAATTTAATAAAAAAAATTGAAATTAAGATATTACATAGAACCATTTTGTCTGGTTTTGAATTTCTCACTCACATGGCGGATTTTAATGAAATTTTTTATAGAAATGCTTCTAAAATGTTTAAAAAACATGCATTTAAGAACTTAAAAAAAATATTTTTTGATTTTTTGGAAAAAAGTCATTTTTTTTTTGGAAAATTCGATATCTCGAAAACGGCTCAATATTTTTTTTGGAAATTTAATTTTTATTCGTACGATAATAAAAACTTAAAGTTGGCGTACCAACTTTTTTCTTACAAATGTTTTAAAAATTTTGTATATAAAAGCTTATTTTTTCAAAAAAAAACCAATTGAACGATTCATATTTGCATAGAATTCTGTTTTTATCTCTTACTACTAAAAGAATTGAAAAAAAAAACTATTTTATCCATATGAACAGTTTTCTCTTATAACATTCGTTTTTAAAATTCGCACGAACTTGCTCCTATGTAATAGTCTTCATAGGAGAAAGTTCGTGCGACCCAGTCGTGCATTTCATTTTTAGTAGTTTTGCTGTTGTGAATTGATCTGGAGTTTTGGAATCGTATGCAGGTGGATAGGGGTAATTTTATTTTTTATATTTTTTTCTTCTGTTCAACTGTTGAATGTTTTTGTTTTGTTTTGCTGTTGTGAATGTGAATTATTGTCATTTGATTTGCAATTTCGGCATAGTATTTAGGTGGATTTTGGTATTTGTATAATTTAATTTTTTTTAACTCAGAACGGTTTCTTATGTCATTTTTAATTGCCTTCACTACGAAGAGGAGTGCATTTGGAATCCAAATGAACATGCAAAACATCCATGTTTAGTTGTATGTGGAAAGCGAAACAAAAACATTTGAAAGGGACACAAATAATTTGCCCTTCAACAATTCAATGGTATTTTTTTGAATTTCTTTTAATGCTTCAATAAATTTTTATCAACTAAAAACAAAATACTTAAAAATGTTGACTAAAGACTGATTTTTTTAATGTAAATTTTTTGTGATCAAATATTTACCTAAGATTGAATTCTTATTTTGTTTTTGTGTCAATATTTGTTCTGTTATTTATTTATTATTTTTCTTATATTTATAATGGTTTAGTTAAAAATGTCAATTGGAAAGCTGCATTTTTTTTCATATTACTGTTTTGTGTTCAAAATTTCAATATTTATTTGTCAAATATAAAAATTGAATAAAGTTACTTAAAAGTCTTTAAATTCTGGCTATACTAGTGCTTCACCGCACCGAGATTTGTCTAGCTCATGCCACTTAATATCAAATCTTAATAGTTCCGCGGACATGGTTCCAGGAACTAGTTCCGACCGGAAAAAGAACCGTTCCATGTCCGTTCCGCCTTTGGAACTGTTTTGCACAACTCTACTGTCCTCATCTTTCTACAGCATCTTCAGTTATTCATTATGTACTTAGACTTATTTACAACTACATGGAATTTGTTCTTAACTATTATGCTAATGAATTACATTATATAATTATTAAATAAAGTTAGTTTGTTCTGAAAATTCAACAATTTCCATACGAATGAAAATGTTGAAACATCTCTGAAAGAAAATAGAAAAAAAAATCATACAAGAGACGTTTCAACATTTTCATATTAACCTCGCAATTGTGGAAACGATCCTCATATGAGAAATTTTCGAAGTTTTTGTTAAAATTAAAATTGTTTTTCAGAACCACTTAGAGGACTCAACACTCAAGACCGTTTAAATCATCCGAATGGAGCAAATAAAACCTTCATATAAGAATCAATGACAGGCCACGGCAAAATCTTCCAACTTTAATGATTATTTTAATCTTGGTTGGGTATAGTTCACATTGGATTTTTGTCAAAAAATCGATGTAAGATGAACTGAATTTAACAAAAATTGCGTATTGACAAGGTCCTCACAGTCAACTGATGAGTCCATGTGAGATCGCCGGGACGAAACGCCAATTTTTGTGGAATAAAGGCCGAAAAAGCTATTTTGAATAGTCTTGTGTTATTATCTTCATTTAAGGGCGGTATTCACCGAAGGCTCATAAACGGCTCTTAAGTTTACGAGGCTCATAAATTGGAAATTATTTGTGCTTTTCACCAACCCCTGATAAGTTTTTTTCCAAGTTCGAAAATGACAGCCTCTCTCTCTCAACCAGGAATGTTCAAACTGTGAATTCAAATAAGATTGACAGCCGAGAAGTCAAATGTGAAATATAAAGTTGCTTTTAGACTTTCGGTGTTGTGCTCTGGGTACGTTTTTAGTTGGTGGTAGTGCTCGAAAAAACGAGAATGTAATGAAAAGGAACAATGAATTAAGAACGATTAAAGAATGTGCAAATTGTTTTGCAGTGCCGTGCAACTTGTAGGGACATTTTTGAAGTTTTTTTATTAGTGAATGGAGCATCAATTAGTGCATCGTTAACAAAAATCGTTGAAATAGTTGTGACCGAACCTCAAAAACTAAAATCTTTTTTGTGGTGTAATTATTAAATCAAACAATGAATATGATATATACGTAAATGTTTTATTGAATACGTTATTTGCTTAACAAAGAAATCAAAAAGTTACAAAACAGCATTAATTTTCTGTAAAAAGAAACAATTTAATATATTAGGGAACAAACAATATTAAAAGATACTTACCGTTACCAGTATTTAAATTTTGTTGAGCCATTTTTTTTTTCTTTAAAACTCCGTTTTTAATTTATAATAAATTTCTCTTCCTTTATTTTTGTCTGTGCAACAGCTGTGTTACATAATCTATTAAAGGATAGAAATGTTCCACCTACAGAGATTGATGTTGTAGTAGTAACCGATTCAGCGGAGACTATTTTTGGCGAGGATTCAGACTCTTCTGGAAGACAGTTTATTATAGACAATTTTTTTTGATAATAGATTAACATCTTTGTTTGTACAAATACATTTATGAATTCTTCAATGCTATTTTTTTCTTTTATTTTTAATTAAATGGGACATGACTATTGTGTATAAACTAAGTTGGTGTTTGATAAAGTAGGTAGAAGGGTGTCATGTATGTTCGGCGGAACTGGGCATCTACAAAAACAGCTGGCGGTAAGTCAATAATAATTCGACTCGATGGTGAATTGATCGACTCGATGGTGAATTGAATTCATCTGCTTTTCCGGATATTGCTGCTGATTTAAGGAACTGCAGGCACCAATCGAATGACATCTGTTGCACAGGCCAAGCACCATATGAATTTTTATGTACAATACACATATACCTTCGCAGTTTCATAATCTTTATTTCTTCTACGGGCTATTGTTGTTCATCGTCAGGAATTGGTTCTTCTTCTGTGTCTACAACAAGAGAAACAGTGAGCAAGAGCGTAAGACCAATGGCAGGTCATTAGTGCCAACTACGAGCAAGAACACGGCACCAGTGCTAGAGCATTGAAAAATGAAAAAATTGTGCACAACCGTACGCAAACGAAATCAAAACATTTACCAACCCTTTGTGCAGTGCGCACAACATCTCATCATCATCGTCATTTCGGTCGACAAAATGCAACAACAAAATACATTAGCGAACCCAGAGCAACTCAACAAAAGCCAGACCAACGACGATGAACGGTGGTTCCAACGGAAAAATACGAATTGTATTAGTAGAATTGTAAAAGTATTCAATATTATTGCTTGGTGAATGGATTTGTGAGCCTCTTAAGTTATGAGCGTTCCGTGAATACCGCCCTAAATGTGAAAATCAATGTAGCACATCACATCACATCACATTTTTTTTTTTTTTTTTTATAATCTACCCGCGCTCAAGGGATTATGATTACCCTTTAAATGTTTCAACACAGCGCGGGCGTGAAGTTAATAAAGAGAAAGAAGGATAGGAAAGGTGTGTGGCACGATGTTCTGAGACTGTTGGTGGTTGTCTCAGATATTTTTATCTCCAGGGATGGCGGCTGAGCTAAAGCGGAGAAATATCGTGTCTTATTTCTATGTCGTTTACAATTCACATTACTTTTTTATTCATGTTCATCCTTGTTGGGCATACTAGTTTAACTCAATTTCATGTTGTTAGTGTTATGCCTGAACAACATGTAATGAGCAAACCAGCAACCCACTGATGACAATTTTTAGAAGGTTTTAATGGAATTAAAACGTCATAGACGATGGCAGGGATCGAACCTGTGATGATGAGGTTGACAGGCGAGCACACAACCATCGTGCCACGGCCACTCCCACATATTCTGGACTTCGGCCGAAACGCTTAAGACCCAACTCAAAGATCCTAAATGCAATATCCTTATCTTTTCATAAGGAGGACATGAGGGCAGCAGCCACAAAAAAATGATAACGACTGCGAACGTCTTTGCGGGCTTGTTTTGAAGACAGATCGCGACTCTAGGTAGTATATATATACTCTATGATATTAATATAGTTTTTATATACAAACATAGTAGTATAAATAAAATTTATTGAGATTTTTGAAGTAAAACTTCTATTCCGGCGTTGGACACATTATCCGTCAGAGACACCGACATGGTTTTTAAAATTATTGTTTGAACTTTGTTCGAGGTTATTTAAATCACTTAAAAAACACCTTTTATCGTCGAAAGAGAATGTTCTTTTAATGAAAAAACAACAACACATAAGCAACAAAACAATTAAAAACATAATTTCATTAAAAAACACACAATAAAACCTTTTTTTATGAATTATGTGGCCGTACAATTTCTCGATCGAAAACCACTTCCCTTTGTATAAACAAATATATATTTTGTATAGTTTTATTTGTTTAAAACATTAAACACTTTATCCTACACAATACTGAATACTTATATACTATTACTTGAAAACTAAGCACTTAAATTTAGAAATATAAAAAAACACTTGTAAATAAACTATTTGCTTTCTGTTGTCAAATATAAACCAGCATTGCCATATGCGAAAAATTTTGAATTCGGTTTCAAAATAATATTAGCTTTGGCTACAATTATAAAATCAGTTTCAAACTATGAAAGCAGACGAGGATATACATACGTAATTAAGCATTTCTCGTCCTCACGTTAAATGAAATTAATAAAAGTAGTAAAAACAGTTGCCAACATTCCATTTTTAGTTTCTGTTTGGTTGCTGAAATGAAACATATGGGCTTATGTTTCATTTTGCTTTATATTTAGAGTAAAGTCGGGTAATGTGGACCACTCGGCTAATATGGACCACCAGCTTTTCTCGCCTTACACAAATACAATCGAGGAGACGATTGGTTGCGATTGTGCGGGACCTGCTTAAACTTAACTCAGTATAGTTTGAGTAGTCAGGAGTAGCGCGTTGCGAAGTTGTTCGGATTAAAAGAAAATCCAAGGCATTGATTATTTTTATTTCGTAGGTGTTTCTCCTTTTTTCTATATGTAAAAATATAGTTTGTTCTCCTTTTATTTTTTAAATATAAGAAGTGAATATTTATTTTAAGGTTTTTATTTTTAAAACTATTGTAAAGAGTCTCATTTTGTTGTAAAATTGCTTTTTTTCCAAACATTATGTTGCGGGTAATATGGACCACCCGAGAAAAGGAGTATATGGACTAGTGGTCCACATTACCCGCCATTTCAATATAAGAAGTTTCGGGTCTGGATGAGGATGAATGATCGACTGTTGATGATTTTGATATATAAGAATTGCTTGGCAAGGCTTATGTCAGAGTCCAAACTCGATAAATAGCCGTCAATGGATTAAAGACCAGGTGGTCCATATTACCCTCCACTTTTTTTTTGTTACGTCTTAGAGTTACTTAACTTTTTGTTTTTTGTTATTTTTTTATTAAGTAAATTTATTTTTTTGTTGCTCCTTTTTTAATCAGAATTAACTGATGTATTTTTAATTTAAATATCTTTAAAAAAAACTTACACCGTTTGTATTTTATTAACAAAAATATGATTGGTGGTCCATATTACCCGACTTTACTCTACCATATGTTTCATTTTACCAACCGAACAGTTGCGAAAATAAAAACTGAATTTACTGTCCAGGTCTAAGGAATTGTGGAACGATTTTAAAACAACAACAAGGTGACCGTGAATCATATTGGCTCGCTTTCGTCCCGTGTTCTTATTGCATTATGAATCGGTCATAATTATAAAAACTTTTGTTTGTCGTTTTCATTTGGATTTTAATGTCGACATCTGGGACGATTTTATAACTACAAAAAGTTGACAGTAAATCATATCTCGCTCTCGTTTCGTGTTCTCTTCACATTACGAATCGGGAAAAATTATTAAAACTTTTGTTTGTCGTTTTCAATTGGATTTTAATGTCATCATCTGACAAATTTAAACGAAGATAAAAATGCACTAAAAAACGGCTAGTATTGAAATTTTTATATCTTAGACGTCAGTGTCCTTTAACGATTTATAATGTGCACCCAGCTTAGTAATCATGTGCGTAAAAAAAGCGACATCTCTGCGTCATCTGTGCGTCCAAAAAAAAAGCCATCCATTTTGCTCAACCTTGGTAACAAAACAAGTTAAACATGACTTTCTTGATTTTCTCAATAAATTCAAGAAATCGCCAGATAGACCAAGCAGTCATTCCAAAACTAATTGCATCATTTGTATATTTGAAACAGTTTTGAGTTCCAATTTAAACTTCCTAACTAATTTTGCCAATCATTTTCAATTCGAAGAAATATTAAAAAAAAAGATGTATTTGGAAGTGATTTTGACATCTTTCAATTTACACGACTATACTAAAATTGCTTGAATTTAAATTGAATTGAATTGAATTTTTGTTTTGTATCCAAAAACCACTGAAAGGCGATGTCAAAAAATAAAGAAAAGTAGATTTCCGTATCGTTAAAAAGAGAACATACCCCAACAGTATCTACTTTATGCGAGAAACAGATTAACACAGCAACTTCAAAAGCAACTTTAACAGCAACGAAAACTTCAACATCAAAAGCCTTGTGAAATAGATTACAACGTGAACAGCGTTTTTGACAGCATATGGTATAATCAAAATAGTTTCAAATGCGAAATGATTTTGCCATACATAATATGATAAAAATTAACTTGAGTTGCGTCAATGTATACGACTTGCGCAATTTTTCGTACTAATATTAATTTGTTTTTAATAATTCTTCCATTGTCAAAACCAAAATAAATACTTGAAATAAAAAGATGGTTGTCACATTTTCATTTGAGTGTTGATAATACTGACAGATTTCGCTTTAAAAGTTGGTAGCATTTGCACAGCGACATCGAATTTAGGATTTAGGTCTAACGTTGATGTCGATGTCGAAGTTGCTGTGCTATTGTAATCAAAGGCATTTAAGACCATTGGCTCTAAAAAGAGTGACGTGGTTGTCAAAGTTGCTGTTGAAGTTGCTGTGCCAATCTGTTTCTCGCATTACATACACCTATGTCACAAAAAAAATTGTTTCATTTTTTAACGATTCGAAAAGTAAACGGCTATATAACCAATTTGTAAATTCATTATAATCTTAGTTCTTATGTTGGTTTGTACAAAATGTTTGTTTGTTTATTGGTTAGAATCTTACAGAGGCTTTGCTTGAGGGAAAAGAAGTTTTACTTCTAGCGCGCGTATGTCAGTAAACACACTCTTTTTTGTGTAACATTTGTTTTCTTATATTACATAAGTCATCATCATCATCGGCTCGACAACCGGCTTCCGGTCCTGCCCTCTTTCAACAAGTCTCTCCACCTATCCCGGTCTCTAGCCGACGCCATCCAGTTGCGCACCCCAAGGCTTCGGGCGTCCTGGTCTACGCCATCTCTCCAGCGCAAGCATGGTCTACCACGCTGTCGTCTACCATAGAATGTACGATGTACCACAAAGAACTTTCCGAGCAGGTTCCTCTTCGCTCATGCGAGCTAGGTGCCCTGCCCACCGAAGTCTACCGAGCTTAATTTTTGTCACGATATCTGCTTCAAGGTAGATTGCGTACAGTTCATGATTGTACCGTCTCCGGAATCGTCCTTCCTCACATACGGGGCCAACAATTCTCCTTAAGACTTTTCTCTCGAACGCAGCTTAGAGGTCGGAGTGCCTTTTGCTAAGCACCCAAGTCTCGGATCCATATGTGAGTACTGGCAGGACCAAGGTCCTGTACAGCAGCAGTTTTGAAGTTATGGTGAGATTTCTGGATTTGAAGAGCTTTGACAGACTATAGTAGGCTCTGTTGGATTTGAGAAGCCGCCCGCGTATTTCTTCTTCTATATTGTTATCGGCTGCTACTATTGACCCAAGGTATTTAAAGGATTGCACCACTTCAAATTCGTGCTCCGCAACCTTGATTGTTTGACCAACTGTTCCTATCGCATTCGACGCCACCATGTACTTTGTTTTACCTTCACTAAGCATAATAATAAAATTCGCCGAAAAGCAAAAAACAAAAATTTATGCAAGCTGTTGTAAGCTTTCGCAAAGCTAAAAAAGCTTCGCTTGATCTCAGAAATATTGGTATTGATTCTTCAAAAAGCTTTTATGTCAACGACTGCCTGACGAAAAATAATTATAGTCTACAACGTTATGCAAATAGATTGAAAAGAAAGTCTCTTCTTAAATCTGTTCACATATACAATGGACACCACCAAGCATCGAAAATCCATTCATCATCTACAATATGGAAGACCTAAGGAATGCTGTTAAGATTGATGACGATAATGATCAACATGCATATGGCTGCAACTAATTATGTGAATGTTTCTAAACTTGTTCCAATGTTATTAATTTATTTTTTCTTGCTTATAAGTTTATCCTTGTCGCACCAACCTTTTAATAATATATTGTCTTTTATTGTGCAAGTTGCCTCAGTTCTCTTTCCTTTTATATTTAAACTATTTTGTTTGTCTTTTTTCTTATTGAATGTTTATGAATTTTATGTTCTCGATTGCATGTCTTTAGATTCATATTTTAATAATGGGAAACAACAGCAACAATGATTCTGGTTTTGACGGCATAAATGAAAAAAATAAATTTCTATTAAACACTCTCTGTAAGACTCATAATGGATTGCACATATGCCATATCAATGCTCAGAGTCTTGTTAACAAATTTGATGAGTTCAGAATGATATTTGAGAATAGTTTAATTGATGTGATATGTGTATCTGAGACATGGTTCAATACCTCTTTATTTAGCGATTTTTTTTCCCTTAATGGCTTTAAGAAACCATATCGTGCCGATAGAGCTCGTTCTACAGGTGGGGGTGTTGCAATATATGTTAAGAAATATATTCAATGTTGTCATTTTATGTGTTCTGATGGTTCTGAAGAGTGCGATTATTATTTTATTGATTTACTTCATAGTGAGTTCAAATGCAGTATAGGGGTTATGTATGTGCCACCACGATTTGCTTCCTCGAATATACATAATTACTCCGATTATAGAGAAAATATCATTACGAGCACCTAAGGTAATTGTATGTGGAGACCTTAATATAAATCTACTCCAACCCTTATCTAATTCGTTTAAATTATCTATGAATTCTCTTGGTCTATCATTTGTAAATCATGTTGAACCTACTCACTTTAAGCCCCACAGTGCTCCGTCTCTTCTAGATGTATTCCTTGTTAGTGAAAAAAATCTTGTACTTTCCTCGAGTCAGCTTTCTTTACCTGTTTTCTCTTATCATGACCTTATTTTTGCAACTTTTGATATACACGTCGCTTCTAAGTCCCCATTATCATATGAATTTCGTGATTTTCGTAACATAAATGTTGAATATCTTTTTAATGATTGTTATTGCATTCCTTGGCATTCTTTGTATATGACATCAAACGTTGATGAACAGGTTGAATTTTTTAATTCTAATGTTTTATACCTCTTCGATAAACATGTGCCTATTAAGATTCGTCGCATTAAAAATAAAAGTTGTCCATGGCTTTCTCAAGAAATTTTGGGAGCTATTAAAATGAGGGATAAATCATACCGTTGATGGAAACGTTTCGGTTGTCCTGAAATGTTAAACTCCTTCAAGTGTTCACGAAATCTGGTAACACAATTAATAAGAACTGCGAAATCAAATATTTATAATAACAAATTTAACTTTAACCGCTCTTCTAAATGGTTGTGGAAAGAAATTCGTGCTATTGGCGTAAACAAACGTAATACTTCATGTGATGAAAATATAGATATAGAGCAAGTTTTCAACTCCCTTAATGTCACCCAACACTAGTAATTTAAGTATATTAGCAGATGAAAGAGATGATGCGTTTTCTGTATGTGCTGTTAGTGAGTATCTTGTAGGCAAAACTGTATTTTCTATCAAATCTAAGTCTACTGGTCTAGATAATATTCATCCTGACTTTTTAAAAATACTTCTTCCTTTATTACTACCCTACATAACTCATATTTTTAATACTATTTTAATGACATCAACCTTTCCAATCTCTTGGAAAAAATCAAAAATTATCCCCATTCCTAAGCAAGGAAGTAAAAATGAATATAGACCAATAGCCATTCTTTCTTTTTTGTCAAAGGTCTTTGAAAAAGTCATAAGTATTCAGATAAAAACATGTCTTAAACAAAAAAATCTTCTTTGTTCCTTACAATCTGGATTCAGATCAGGACACAGCTGCATTTCAGCACTTATAAAAGTTACTGACGACATAAGACTAGCATTAGATAAAAAATACACATCTGTGATAACCCTACTAGACTTCTCTAAAGCTTTTGACTGCGTTAATCCAAAAATACTCTGTGATAAATTGACAAACAACTTTAACTTTTCTCACAAAACTAAATATTTAATTTATTCGTATTTGACTAATCGATTGCAATCCGTCTCGTTTAATGGAAAATTGTCTTCCTTGCTACCTGTTTATTCTGGTGTTCCCCAAGGATCCATCCTTGGGCCCTTATTGTTTTCTATGTTTATCAACGACTTACCTTCTATATTGTCTCATTGTCAGTTCCACATATACGCCGATGACGTACAACTTTATACTAGTTTTCCTATGGAAAGAATTGAAGATGCAATAAATAAAATGAATATAGATTTGTGCTCAATTTATCATTGGTCCATACGCAATGGACTCAAACTTAACCCGGATAAAACTAAAGCCATTCCCATTTCTGTGAATAAATCTAACTTTTGCAACTTTCCACCCATTGTTTTAAATTCAACTAAAATTCAATATGTCACAGAAGCTAAAAACCTTGGAATAATTTTCAACAACAATTTATCATGGAACACGCATATCAGCTCTGTAGTCTCTAAAATTTACGCCTCCCTTAGAGGCTTATCTATGGCTAAACAGTATCTAGCTGTGGAGATTAAACTTAAACTTGTTAAGGCTCTTATCATACCCATCATATCTTACGGTTGCGAGTTATTTGCTGACCCTGACTACCAATCATTACAAAAGCTTAATGTCGCCTTTAACTCAATCGCACGATTTGTTTTCAATCTTCGGCGATATGATCATGTTTCATCTCATGCTCAACAACTTCTAGGCTGTAGCCTTCAAGCTTTCCTCAAGTATCGTTGCTGTTCTTTTCTTTTCAAATTAATTTTTAACCAAACTCCAAGCTATCTCTTTGATAAACTTAATTTTTGCTCTTCAAATAGATTTATTTTACTTCGTTCTTTTACGTTTAATAATTTAACATCACGCAGACAATTTTTCGTTTATGCTGTTAGACTGTGGAACCATATTCCCAGTCATCTGAAAACTGGAATCGAGAACAGAACATTTCATAGACTTTCCTTTGAATATTTTTCTAGTACGAGTATGAACTGAATATGCTTACTTTCTTCTTTAATCTGTTGGTGCGTCCTTGTTTCTTTGTTTCTTTTGATTTTCCTTTCTTTTGTTTTAATTCTTAAATTTTTAAATTAAATTTAATTTTTAAGTTAACTATGTTAAATTATTTCTAAATTAATTTTTTTTTTTATTTTTTTTTCACTTATTTCATGTACTAATTATAAGTTTATCTTAATGTACAGTTGATATTAAATAAATAAATAATAATAATAATAATAATGTGCAGCCCCAGATTTTGTGCCGCCTGCTCGATCTGGATGAAGGAATCGTGTACAGCTTGTTCGGTTCTTCCGATGATGTCGATGTCGTCTGCGTAAGCCAATAACTGGCTGGACCTGTTGACGATGGTCCCTCTTGTTGCCGTTCCAGAGTCACGGATTGCTTTCTCCAACGCCAGGTTGAAGAGGAGGCAGGATAAAACGGTCCCCTTGTCGGAGTCCATTAAAGATGTTGATTGGTCTGGATAGAAATCCGGCTATTTTTACTTGGCTTGTTACGTTGGTCATGGTCAACCTACATAGTCGTGTCAATTTATTTGGGATGCCGAATTCTCTCATGGCTTTGTAAAGTTCTACCCTGGCTATGCTATCATAGGCGGCCTTAAAGTCTATAAACAGATGGTATGTTGGGATGTTAAATTCTAGACATTTTTCCATCGCCTGCCTAAGGGTAAATATCTGATCAGTTGTTGATTTGCCTGGAATGAAACCACACTGATATTGTCCGATAACGGTTTTAGCGTATGGGGTTATCCGGTCTTGTAGGATAGAGGAGAGTATCTTATAGGCGGTACTCAACAACGTGATACCTCTATAATTGCTGCACGTTGTGACATCTAACATCTTATGTATGGGGCATATTAATTCTTTTCGCCAGTCTTCTGGCATTTCTTCCTGCTCCCATACGTGTACTATAATATTATGAATTGCTTGACGTAAGGCTGGCCCGCCGTGATGGAATAATTCGGCTGGTATGCCATCGGCTCCCGGGGCTTTGTTCTGTTTAAGCCGGCCTATAGCCTTCTCAACCTCTTCTATGCTTGGTGGCGGCAACATAGAGAATTCTTCTTGAAGTAGTGGAGCCTCCACTTCTGCAGTGAGCTGGTTAGGTTAGGTTAAAGTGGCTGCTGACCGGAAAAGGACAGCACACTTAGACCAATATTTGGTCCGTTGTGATACCACAAGGATTTCAAAAATCCCCCTTACTCGTTAAACCATTTTGAGCTAATAATGAAGCGTTTGAGACAGTGAATGTCGGAATTATTTAGATCACTAGGATCGTTATAGTAGTAGTCTCCCAAGTGGAGTCTACGTCTTTGCGCTAGGGCAGGACAAGAGCATAGAAGGTGGGGAATTGACTCCTCTTCTTCTTCATCCATGCAGCTTCTGCAAAAGTCATTTGCAGGAACTCCAAGACGAGAAGCATGCCTTCCTATTAGGCAGTGCCCAGTAAGGACACCTATAATGGAGCTAATATGCAATCTACCAATAGAAATTAGTTGTTTTGAGCGTTTAGCATCAAACGATGGCCAAATCAGTTTAGTAGACCGGCAAGTTGGGGTGCTGGTCCACCTGTGGTTGGCTTTCTTTATGGTATCTTGCTTTAGCATAAGTTTACAAGTAGCTAGGGGTATACCGATGTTAGATTTGCTATCCAACAAAGGTAATATTGTTCCGTTTTTTGCAAGTTCGTCAGCTTTACAATTTCCTGGAATGTCTCTATGCCCCGGCACCCATGTAAGGTGAATGTTAAACTGTTTTGACATCTCCACCAGAGATGATCGACAATTTTGGGCTGTTTGTGAGTTAATGGAGACAGAGTCCAGTGACTTTAAGGCAGCTTGACTGTCTGAGAAGATACGTATATCGGTTGTCGATATAACGTTTTCTTTTAGCCAAGAGAGGACTTCTTTTATTGCTAAAAGCTCTGCCTGGAACACGCTACAGTGATTGGGAAGACGAAAAGATAGACAAAGATTTAATTTTTCGGAGTATACGCCTCCACCAACCCCGTCATCGGTTTTAGATCCATCTGTATAGAAATGAATTGCTTCGTCTATCAAAAACGACTCATTTTCCCATGAAGACCTGGAAGGGATGGATACTTGAAAATTTTTATCAAATTTTGGATGAGGGGTGGTGTAATCGACGTTACTAGGTAGACTACTGAACGAGTTCAGTATAGTAGAGTGACCAATATCATTATTGATCCACTGCGAGGAGGCTTTAAGTCGAATGGCTGTGTTAGCGGCCGATTGTTTGCTAAAAATATCTAGCGGTATGAGATGAAAAAGAACATCAAGTGCAGCAGAAGGAGTTGAGCGGAGAGTTCCACCCATGATTAAACAGGCTGTTCGTTGGACTTTGCTGAGCTTATCGCGGTTAGTTGCTGTTTCCAGCGCAGTCCACCATACTGTCACTCCATATGTAAGTATCGGTCTAATGACTGAGATGTATAGCCAGTGTGTTATATGAGTTTGTAGACCCCATTTATTACCTACGGCTTTTTTGCAAGAGAAAAGAGCTATGTTGGCTTTGTTGACTCTCTCTTGGATATTGGGCTTCCAGCTTAATTTCTTGTCCAAAATAAGACCCAGATATTTTGCTTTGTCTGAGAATTTAAGCGGTATACCTTTGATGAGGGGAGGGTCTATGTGTGGGATTTTATATTTCCTGGTAAATAGGACAAGTTCAGTTTTGTGGGGGTTGACACCGAGTCCACATTGATCTGCCCAGTTAGTAAGCTTGTTTAGAGCATTTTGTAGGAGTTCCTTCAGAGTATTAGGATGCTTACCAGATATCGCTATCGCAACATCGTCCGCATAGGCAATCACCCTGTGCCCCTCCCCTTCAAGAATCACTAGTAGTTCATTTACGACTAGGTTCCAAAGGAGAGGAGAGAGGACGCCGCCTTGCGGCGTACCCCTACTGACAGTCCTTCGAGTAGTAAAATCGCCCAGTTTTGAATTAATAATCCTGCTTATCAGCATATGATTTATCAAATTGCTGATTGACTTATCCACCTTTAGAGATGACAGCGCAGATGTGATTGCGGATGCGTCGACATTGTTAAAAGCTCCTTCTATATCCAGGAAAGCAACTAAGGTGAACTCCTTATGATGAAGGGAGTGTTCGATAGTACGAACCAGCGTATGTAGAGCGGTTTCTACAGATTTCCCTTTGTTATAAGCATGTTGAGCATTGGATAGTAAGGACTTATCAATGTTTGCCCTCAAATGGATTTCAATCAGACGTTCAAATGTTTTAAGTAGGAATGATGAAAGGCTAATAGGTCTTAGATCTTTAGGATTAACATGGCTAGGTTTGCCAGCTTTGGGGATGAAAATAACATTTACTTCTCTCCATGACAAAGGAATGTGAGCCAGAGCGATACAACCATTTAAGATGTTTACCAGAATGGGTATCAGAATATCGGAATTTTCCTGTAATTCCGCTGGAATTATTCCATCTGGCCCAGGAGATTTGTATGGATTGAAGCTGTTTATTGCCCATTTTAATTTTTCCTCTGTAATCAGACCTTGTGGAGGAGTTATGCTACTGAGTATGTTGTTAGGATCAGGATCAGTGCTATTAACGTAAGGAGAGCTGTCTGGAAAATGTACATCCAGGAGCAGATTGAGCGATTCTTCGCTTGAGTTTGTCCAGGAACCGTCATTGTTTTTTAGGCAACTTGGCATTACTGGATTTTTGGAGAGGATTTTTTTTAACCTTGATGCCTCTGAGTTGCCTTCTATATTGTTACAGAAAGTTCTCCAGGACATACGCTTGGTTTTCCTCAGTTCTTTTTTATATAACTTGAGGGAGTCTTTATATGAATCCCAATCAGAAGCTTCTCTGGAGGTTTTCGCTCTATTAAAGAGTTTCCTGCATTCTTTTCTTAGTGGATCTAGCCCCGAGTACCACCAGTGTGGTTTCTTTTTACCTCTTATTTGTATAAGAGGGCAGGCAGTTTCCAGAGATTTGTTGAGGGCTGCTGTGAGGTCATTGACTTTAATATCAAGATCCTCAGTGTTGTAGGGTATGCTGTATAACTCAGGCCTGATTGACCTTAATAGAGTTGCCCTATATAGAAGCCAATCTGTTTTCCGATGGTTACGGAAGGAAGGTTGGCTAGGAGGTTCGTCCATTATTTCGAATTGTATGTATCTATGATCAGAGAAAGAATGATCATTTGATACTTTCCAATTCGAGATAGTATGATAAATTTTATCTGAGACATGAGTTATGTCAAGTACTTCCTGTCTGTTTTTAGTAACAAATGTGGGTTCATTTCCAACGTTACATATTGTTAGGTTAGTGTTCAAAATATAATCGAAAAGAGACTCACCTCTGTCGTTTATATTCGTGCTACCCCACACTGTATGATGGGCGTTAGCATCACTTCCAATAATGAGGTCAGTCTTCTGCCTATCTGCATCAGTGATAAGCCTCCTCAGAGTGTCTCCTGGGAGGGGGCCAAGGTGGTCATGGCCTAGATATGCCGACGCCAGCCAGAAAGTTCCTTTGGCTGTTTCCAGTCTTGCGACGGTTACATCTCGATCACTGAAATTAGGTAGTAAAAATACATTTAGGCTACTTTTAACTAGTATGCAAGATCTGGGTTCACCTTTATCTAATGCATACAGCAAGTAGTAGTTTGGAGTCCTTAGTCCCCGAACGATGGATTTCACAATCCAGGGTTCTTGGATTAGGACGATGTCTTCTCCGCTGCTGGATAGACGAAGAAGCAGGGAGGCCGAGGCCTTGATAGAGTGTTGGAGATTAATCTGAAGAAATCGCAGCATCTTTGCTACAACCCTCCCGATCAACCTCCAACACGGTGACGTTGGAGTCTTCCGATTCCGAGGTTGAGCCCAGAAGAGCGTCCTCACTCAGAAGATCTTCATTGTTGTGGTCATCGATCTCCATGTCGCTGACTGTTTTTATTGTCTCCACTGTTGCCGAAGATGACCTGGATGCCTCTTCCTCTTCCAGTGATGGGAAGGTGATAGATGCACCAGGGTCTGCAGCAGCAGTTTCGACTACGTTGGAGGAAGTGGATGCACCAGTAACATCCGCGTCCTTTTTATACACCTTCAGTGTGATGGTCTCAAACCCAAACCTAATCACACCTTTGGTCTGCGCCAGAGGAGCAAGGGACTCCTTATTTAGTACAATAATTGCACCTCTGTAGGGTCCCTTTTTCTCCTCCAGTTTCGCAACTTTCCAGTTGTGAGTAGGAAGGGATGGGTTCGATAGCCGGATCATCTGGAGTATTACATCCATGCTGGAGAGTTCGGCTGTAACCATGGCGCGAGCTCTTGGTCTACACGGGATTTTCTCCTTAGCAACAACCTCGAGCTTAGCACCAGGCCAGACTTCCCCTAACCGGCTAACGGCCAACGATAGAAGATCACACGATCTCTGATCGTCACAAACCATGAGCTTAACATGTCCTTGATGCCAGCCTCCATCGTTTGTGATTGGAGGTGGTCCAGGGTTCTCCATCATGATACTCATGAAGCGCAACTGGAGCTTCCCCTTGACCACCTGCCAATTTTCCGCAGAGATCGTGCCATCGACGTCGTTCCCGTCAATGATCGCGACCACGATTTTGTTTTTAACCACATCACTGAAGGTCTTATTCCCTCCACAGGGATGTGATGGAGCGCTGATGTTGTGCACTTTGGGGCGTTTGGGTACTGAAATTGTGCCCTCCATAGACCTTTGACGCTTCGACGTGGAGTCTCCGCTGGCCTGGACGCTATTATTAGCTAAAAAGCTTTTAGCCCACTTGATTTTTGCATCATGCTGAGAGTTCCCCCCGGCGCCAGGTTGTTCACCAAACACCCTGAGTATTCTCTTAGCATTGCGAATGTCCTTGTAGAGTGTCCTAGAAGGTTTGGGCTTACGTCCGCTCCCCCTAGGGCCTTCTTTAGGATTTGTGGAGTTATTAGAGGTGGAGGGACCATGCTTCACAGTCCTACCACCGCTGGAATGAGGCAAAGAAGTTCGGGGAGGTTTACTCTCCTTAGTGGTAGCAGGACCATGCTTCACAATCTTACTACCACTGAACCGCGGTGTCGAAGTTTGGAGAGGTTTACTCTCTGAAGTAGTAATAGAAGGGCCATGCTTCACAGCCCCCCTGTTACTGGAAGGAGGTATTTCTACCATTTTACTCCTGGTTTTGCTTTCGGCAAGAGGACTGTGAGAATCCACAGTACTACTACTTCCAGCGCAAGCCGGAGAAACAGCAGACGGCTTTTCAGTCGCACTGCTGGCCTGTCTCAAAGACCAGGACTTTCCACCATCTTTTGTGTTTAAATTTTCCATAAAAGATCCCACGAGTAACGGAGAAAGGGTGGTCCATCTGCACAGAGATCCGTATATGCAGATAAGGCTAGTTAATCCGGAGGTCGCCTGGTATCCGGATACTCCGTTAGCGACTGAGCTAGTTTTTTGATTGGGCCCTCAGCCAGGCTGATCATCGGCACGGGTCGTATAACACCTTGAATCCAGCCCAATTGGGAAGTTGCAAGAATAGGAAAAGGAGAGAGTGGGCTTGGAATCAGACAGTAAGCACCGTTCTGAAAGAAAAGAAGGACGTTAAGGGTAATAGAGGAGCTGGTAACTTTGGATAGCTTTTCGCATTTCCAATGTGGGAGAGGGAGGGATACAAGGATGTGTAAGAGGATGATGAGATTCCTTTGGTTTCAGGACTCTTCTGGAGATGACATCTCGAGAATCATTGACCCTACTCAGCTTCTACAACTCGACAAGTTCGACGCTCAGGTAGAAGTGCAGTGAGCTGACTATTTAGCAATTCATTAAAGTACACTTCCCATCGCTCCAGTATGCTTTCAGGATCGGTGATCAAATTTCCCTCTCCGTCTCTGCAGTATGTGCAGCGTGGTGTGTACTGCGTCATGTTTCGGACGGATTGGTAGAACTTCCGCGCCTGGTGCGGACCTCGCTCTCGGCTATTTTCTATTTCACAGATAAGGTTCTTCTCCCAGGCTGATTTTTTTTGTCTGTGTAGCCGTTTTTCTATTCTTCTGAGCTCTTTATATTCCTCTTCGCGTGCCCGCGTTCTATGAGATTGTTGCATTGCTCGGTACGCAACATTCTTACGTTCAGTCGCTAGCTTGCATTCATGGAGTTGGCAGTACTAATGACAATATTCTTAAGGCGTGTCCACTTCTCATTTACGCCCAGCATACTGGCTCCAGGACTTACTCTCCCTAAATCAAGTGATTCTAGGGCGAGTCCTAACACATTACCAAAGGTGTTACTGGTGTTTTCATTGCGCAGGGCAGCCGTGTTGATTCGAACCTGATCGGCGGATGCAATGCGTCTTCGCAAGGCAATCCGCCCTCGGAAAACCATACCAACAAGATAGTGATCCGAGTCGATATTGGCACCCCGGTACGTTCGTACCGTCATCAAGTTCGAGTAGTGGCGACGGTCTATCAACACGTGGTCTATTTGGTTACGAGTGACTCCATCAGGTGATACCCAGGTGGCTTTGTAGATATCTTTACGCGGGAACCTGGTACTCGCAACGACCATGTTTTTCGATGCTGCCAATTCTAAGACTCGAAGTCCATTGTCATTAGTGTTCTCATGCAAACTATGGGTGCCTGCGTAATGCCTGAATACCGGCTCCCGACCTATTTTTGCGTTCAAATCCCCAAGGATGATTTTAACATCATACCTTGGACAGGCATTGAGGGCCCTCTCGACTTGTTCGTAGTAAGTCTCTTTTTCTTCGTCTGAGGACTCCTCCGTAGGTCCGTGAACGTTAATGAGGTTGATGTTCGTAAATTTGCCTCGCACGCGAAGGGTGCATAGCCTTTCGCTTATAGCGTTAAATCCGATGATGGTATACTTCATTTTTTCGCTGACTAGGAAGCCTACCCCGAGCACATGGTGTTTTGTATGACAGCCATCAGACGAATAGGGGGAATAACATGTAGCATACGAAAACATGCACGTGCCGTAACTATTCGGGACTGGTGGAAGTCTGATCATAGCCTCTCCGTGGCGACCGCTAGAAACAAGCCTTTAAAAAGGTTTGGCTAATATGATCAGGCTGGTTCCTCAGGTTGGCGACAGGTTAATTCCCTGTCCCGTAAAACTTTTGAATTACGAGACCGACAACAAGCCTCGGAAACGGACTGATCACACGACGACAACCAACGCAAGGCTGGCCCGCCGTGATGGAATAATTCGGCTGGTATGCCATCGGCTCCCGGGGATTTGTTCTGTTTAAGCCGGCCTATAGCCTTTTCAACCTCTTCTATGCTTGGTGGCGGCAACATAGAGTATTCTTCTTGAAGTAGTGGAGCCTCCACTTCTGCAGTGAGCTGACCATTTAGCAATTCATTAAAGTGCACTTGCCATCGCTCCAGTATGCTTTCAGGATCGGTGATCAGATTTCCCTCTCCGTTCTTGCAGTATGTGCAGCGTAGTGTGTACTGCGTCATGTTTCGGACGGATTTATAGAACTTCCGCGCCTGGTGCGGACCTTGCTCTCGGCTATTTTCAATTTCACAGATTAGGTTCTTCTCCCAGGCTGATTTTTTTTGTCTGTGTAGCCGTTTTTCTATTCTTCTGAGCTCTTTATATTCCTCTTCGCCCGCGTTCTATGAGATTGTTGCATTGCTCGGTACGCAACATTCTTACGTTCAGTCGCTAGCTTGCATTCATCATCAAACCAGTCGTTCCGATTTTTACGACTGCTGCCTAAGATGGAGTTGGCAGTACTAATACATAAGTAATATACATAATTACACTTGAAAAATTTGCCGACACAGGGGTCTTATGTTTATTTTAGTTTTAAGTAAATAGATAATTATTAATTTAAAGACAAATATTCTGCTTTGAGAACGAAATGCGGCTACTCAAATAAGACCATACAAATTTCTTCTAAAAAATTGTTTCATCTGTCATTCACATACGATTTGTTTACGATTGTTAAATAAAAATTAATCAAGTTTCTTACTATATTTTCCACCTGATTTAGAAATTAACACATACATATCACTATTCTCTTAAAATCATAAAATCCATACCAGTTCATATAAATTTGATTAGTTAATTATGTATGTTTTTCCGACCCTTTTTTGCTTTTTCCTTATGGGAAATACATTGAACGTAAAATCGAAAAAAAATTGAAAACTCACGCGCTGGCTGTCAGGTGCCGTGAATCCATGTGTCAATAAAATTTGCCTCCTGAATTTGCATTAACACATGGAGTGACAGATGAAACAATTTTTTTAGAAGAAATTTTTATGGTCTTATTTGAGTAGCCGCATTTCATTCTCAAAGCAGAATATTTGTCTTTAAATTAATAATTATCTATTTAATTAAAAACAAGACAAACATAAGACCCCTGTGTCGGCAAATTGTCGGCAAGTGTTATTAAATTACTATGTAATATAAGAAAACAAATTTAACAAACAAAAATCACATTAAAGTTTATTACTCCTATTTCTTTAATTTTTTAATTCATTTCGGGCGGTGTGGTGTACATAGTTTAGTGTTTTCATGTTCTGTGAAAATTTTAATTTTTTTTTTGTAACAAATTTCTGTCATAAAAAAAGACAAATTAAAAAGTAGAAAACTGTAAGAAATTTTGTTATTTTTATGACTTACATTCCGATTCTCCCCCTTCTTAGGAGTCACTAGTCACAAGCTCTTGTGACTATTCCTTGTGAGGATTGTGATTCGATAACATTTTGGTATTCTCCCCCTAATCGTCACAAGAAAACTCAGAACGAAACTCACCACAGCATGGTGAAATTTTTAAGTGTCATTATTTAAACAGCGATTATTCAAACGAAGAAAATACAAATTGCAAGGTAACATAATTTTTATGATTAAATAAATAAAAAATATAACACTTTCAGAAGAAAAAAATCGTGGCAATTGCAAAAGAACCACAGTGGAGCAACTAGCATTTTTGTTGGTTATATAAATGAGCACCCGGAGCTCCTGGCCAACAAAAATGATACCATCGACTCGGAGAGCGAATGGATCATTTGTATCTCTTAAAGTTTTTAAAAACCGTCGGTGCTGCAAGCTTCTTGATACTGTTGCGAACAGAGCTTTATACTCCTACAGCACCATCTGTTGGGAATTACATATCTGCTTTATGAAGGAACAAAAAAAAGCTCTTTTCTAGACTACTAGAACATTCTATCTCCATATGAATTTCCCCTTATTCCAAGCGAATAGAATATTCTAGACAAGAACCTTCGAGAACAACTGGTTTGAGTATATAAGAGAGTGTTCACGGTGAGCGGAACACAGTTTATTTTCGATTATGAAAGTGTGCAAAGCTGAACTATTGGATTGTGGAAAGTGTAATTAAAGAAGTGTGATTTAAGCTTGAATAAAAGTATTAGAGTTGATTATTAATTGAGATTTACTGTTTTGATTTGAAAAGTGTAAATAAAGAAGAAATTCTAAAAGGAGTAATAAGTTTTATTTAACGGACCTAGCAAAAATATTACAATACGATTAGTTTCCTAAAATTTTTTTTTGTGCAAAAATGTTACTTTTCATTTTCGTGGGAAAGATCAGCAATAATATTCACTAGAACAAAGTATTAGAAAAATGACAAGTGGAGACCTTCTTGACACAAGTAGTTTTATTTAAAGAGTAAGTTTTAAGTCAAAATGAAAATGAACTAGAAATTAAAGATGACAATTATAAAGAGAAAATACATGTTTAAGTGTTGCCACTATGTGTTATTTTTAACACACCGCCTCAACGCTTAAGTCCAAAGATAGTTAATTCAAACAAATGTTGGGGCATGTTTTTACTTTAAACACCTAAAATTACATATTAATTATAACTTTACTTTTTTTAATAATTCAGTTAAGATATGTATGTATGTAAGACATAAAATAAGAAAAAAATTCAGTCTAAGAATTCAGATAGATTATAATCCAATAAATTGTTGAAACAATAATGGTGTTTTAAAATCGTTGTGGGTTTAGTTAGAGCATCGGCCAGCATTTTTTGAGTTGAAAGATACTTCAAAATAACAAAGTCATCCGTTATTGCCTCACGAATGTAATGGTAACGTATGTGAAGAGGTTTTGTATGTGCTCTTGCTTTGGTAATTTGCGATGTACTGTGCTCTTTGACTATCGGTGAAAATAACATATGGTTTTTCCGCATCAAATAAATCCATTTCAGTGAGTAGTAGTTTGAAGTATTTTGCTCTCTTTGCACAGGAGGTAAGTGTTACGTACTCCGCTTTGGCACTGCATAAGGTGATGAAGTTTTGTTTCCGTGATTCCCAATCGACCGGCCCACCAGATAACACGAAAACCATTCCAGACTGTGACTTCCGGTCATTGGTGTCCTCAGCCCAACTAGAGTCAGCATAGGCACATAGCGATTTCCCTGTTTGACAATATGTAATTTTAAAATTTTGTGTCCCTTTCAAATACCTTAAGACTGATAAAGCAGAATTCCAATGCTGTACTCTGGGATCTTGATTAAATTGAGAAAGGGCGTTAACGCTATATGTTGTCAGGTCGGCTGAAGATTGACAGATGCAGTAAACTGCCGATTAGCTCTTGATAATCCTTTTGTTGTATTTTCTGCTTTTCTCCTTCAATGTCTGGTTCCCTTTGTAGCTTGAGCTTCGGCGGCAATGATATCTTGTTTGGCCTGCAATGATTAATGTTATAAGCCTTCATTAAATTTTTGATATAACCCGATTGACATATCGAAATAGTTCTTTCTTTTCGGTTTCGAGAAACTTCAAGACCAACTGTTAATTTGGGCTTCTCTGCAATCACGAATATCAAAATGTTTTCAAGTGTTTCCTTAATTGTTCTATAGAAACTCATGTCACTGGTCGCAATGATTAAATCATCTACATAAATAGCTAAGTATGTGACTTTAGTACCAATTTTGTGATAATATAAACATTTGTCATAATTTGAATTTGAAAAAACTATTTGTTTTAACGTATTATCCAACTTCTCGCTCCACTGATGTCCGGATTCCTTAAGGCCATAAATTGATTTTTCCAGTTTGCAAACTTTGCTATCAACCTCAATGAAACCATCAGGTTGCTCCATATAAATTTCTTCGGCAAGATCGCTGTAGAAACATCAATGTGATGAAGTTCTAAATCATCATTTGTGGCAATGACATACAAAATCCGAATCAAGCTTATTTCCGCTACTGGTGCAAAAGTTTCAAGATAATCCTTCCCATATACCTGCGCGTAGCCTTTGGCAACTAATCTAGCCTTTCGTAGTTCGATTGTGCTATCTGTGTTTCGGTTTTGTTTTAAACACCCACTTGCAACCGATGACGTTTTTGTCGTTAGGGCGATCTACGAGAAGTGTCCACGGTTTATTTTAATTTAACAAATCAAACTCGATTTTCATTGCATGTTTCCAAGCGTTAAAGTTTTCCGATTTTTCAACATCTCTCATTGTTTTAGGGTCTCCGACCTCAGCAAGATTAGCCTTTTCACTTCGAAGCGTAACCGCTTTGGGAAGTATTTGTTTTCTATATTAAACTTTATTTTTATCAACCGCCCTTCAACTAAGTTTTTACCTACATTCTTATTTTCCTTTTCTTTCTCCGGCTCTATTTTAACTTGCTTTTCTATTGACTCTTTTTCTTTAACTTCTGCCTCTTCCTTTCTATACTCATTAAAACCAAATTCTTCTTTATCAAAACTTTCCTTAATACATTCCGTTTCTTTAATTTGGAACTCATCTTTCTTATTTTCGCGTAAAACAAATTCATAAGATTTATCCACGTTTCTATTTTCGTACATATTTTCAATAAATACAACGTCCCGACGTTTGGTTATCGAACGTGCACCCCTTTTCCACAATCCATATGCCTTACTATCTTTGCAGAAGCCTAATAGCACAAACTCTTCACTCCTCAAACTTTCCTAAATTGGCTTTTTTGTTCAAAACAAATGCACGTGAACCTACTGCTTTTAAGTGGGAAATTGTTGGAACCTTTCCAGTCCAAAGTTCTTCAGGCGTTTTATTGCAATTTGGAGTCGTAGGGCATCTATTTCTTAAGTATGCCGCGGTATACACTAGCTCTGCCCATAAATAATATGGTAAGTTTGCCTCAAATTTTAAACACCTAGCCATTGCAACAAGTGTACGATTTGCCCGTTCGGCAACACCGTTCTGCTGCAGTGTACTCGTACAAGTAAATTCTTGTTTTATCCCATGCAAGCGACAAAATTCAATAAATTCTTTGCTTATATATTCACCTCCATTATCGGACCTTATCCTTTTTATCTTTAAATTTAATTGGTTTTCGGCATAATTTTTAAATTCAATAAAATTTGACATCAACAAATATTTTTCGAGAAAAATCGTCGGTAAAAGTAATATAATAGAGTGACTTACTCAAAGATTCTGATCTCATTGGACCCCAAATGTCCGAATAAACCAGCTCCAGACAATGCGATGTTGATTTTTCCAGCTTCTGAGTAAAGGGCAGTCGTGTCTGTTTTCCTCGTATGCATATAGTGCACTTAAGTTCACTATTTTTAAATTGAGGCAGGCCTCTCACCAAGCTTTCGCGTTGTAACTATGTATTTTAAAGATGCACTGTTTAAATGCCCAAGTCTTTTGTGCCAAATTTCAAAAATGCTGTGTTTGGATGACAGATCACTGTTGCTATGTATGGGATGCTGCATAGTTGATACGTATTTCTTTTTGTTGGTTTCTGTGCTGTTGTAGTTTTTGGTTTCTGTGTTGTTGTAGGCCATGTCCTCGGTAGTTTCTATGAAGTATAGTCCAACCTGCTGTCTCGGTTTGATTATAAGTGTTCCTTCCTTGTTAAATATTTTTGCGACGTTGTTTTCGAAGGCAGCTTTGATGTCATTTGAAGTCGCCTTTGTCATTGAAATTAGGTTTTCTTTCAAGTCTGGAACATAAAGAGCATTAAAAAGAGAACAAATAACCACCAGGACATTTACTCCGCTTTTAAGCGTTACAGTTCCGATACCCAAAATGTAAATTTGTTTGTCATTTGCTAGTTTAAAGATGCCAAAATGACCTTCAGTAAGCTTCGAAAATAAATTCTTATCTTGGCACATGTGGGACGTAGCTCCACTGTCCACACACCAAAGTGCTTTCCCAGCCGTGTCGAATTTTGCATAGGAGCAATTGAGAAGCTTTTGTGTGATGAGTCCGCAGTCGCCATTTGCTTGTCTTGCAGTTTCTGTTTGCGATTTACAATTTCCCTTTTTCCGCATCGTCGACAGTTGTAGTTAATAAACCTGTTTGGTTGAAATGATGTTTGGCGAAAATTATTGTACTTTTTGTTTCGGAAAGATTAATGTGTTACCTGAATGTGTTGGATTACCTATAGCTCTAATGGCGTTATTACTCACTGTGTCTTTTATTGTGTCGCCGATTTCCATTAAACAACTCCGGATAGTATCCAACGATGGGAATTTTTCTTGAGCATCAAATGCTGCTTGCACACTTTTGTACGAATCGTCCAGGCTGTCTAACAGAATGATAGAGAGTAGATCGTTGTCTAGTTTGGCCTTCAGTTCTATTTATTTATAACTGCATTAAACTCTCTTAGATATTCATCCATGCTCCGGACGGTGTCCATTTTTATGTTGAGTAGTTTCCTAAATTCCTCCGCTTTTTGCTGCACACCCTTCCTGTTGTATGTTTTTTCGACGAAGTCCCATATTTCCTTCGACGTTCGCAGATGTCGAACTAACGCAACCACGTGGGGGCGTGTTTCAATTCCTTCAACGATTTTAAGGAATCTTTGTTTGTGAAGAATTCCCTCCATCTGTGCACGCCATGTACTATAATTTTCTCCGCAAAGGAGCGTGGTTCTGCAGTACATTGTATTAGACATTTTAAATTTATTTAATTTTAACTTTTATATTTAGCTAGGTATGTGCAAGCTAGTTAGCTAGAATTTTATTTAAAAAAAAAAACTTGAAACTATTTAACTACATAAGTATTTAATTTTATTTAATCTTAAAGGGCCCATAACCTATTAGAAAAAAGACACGTGGAGACCTTCTAGGAGTTTTATTTACAGAGTGAGTTTTAAGTCAAAATTAAAATAAACTAGAAATAAAAGATGACAATTATAAAGAGAAAATACATGTTTAAGGCTGGTATTCACCGAGCGCTCTTAAACGGCTCTTAACTTTATGAGGCTCTTAACTTGAAATTTCTTTGGGGTATTCACCAACCACTCGCAAGTGTTTTTCGAAGTTCGAAAATGAGAGACACTTTTTCTTGTTCAGGCATAAACAAACTGTGAAATGTTGTGGAATGTTGGTCTTGACAGCAAATGGATACTCTTACTTGGCATTGCTCAAATGGATTCGAGTCAAATGCGTGCGTGGCACGTCTAAGCGAACAAACTTTCGAAGAGAGCGCTGGTAGATCTTCACTAATATTGCATTGCACATAAACTCCGCTTCAACTGAATACGCACACAGTTTTTTTAAGGTATGTTGTTCATTTTTTTCAAACTTTGAGCCTTAATGTACAGTACAGTAAGCATCATCAAATGATAGATGATGTTTACTGTTTGCTTGTAATGTTGAGAAAACAAATCAGAAAGAATAATTCAAAAAGTACCATTATTTTTTCTTTCGCTCTCTTGCAAAGCGTTCCATATGGAAAAATGCAGAATTTGTTTGCGTCAACTGAATAGACACACGATCATTATCGGTCATTATCTTCATTGTTAATGAGAGTTTTGAGATGATTGATACATTTAATCAAAATTTGAAGTGTTTTAAATGAAATTTAGCCGTTTAATTGAAATTTAAAAAAATGGATAGATCAAAAGCTTTAAATAGTGTCCAAAGAGCTAAAACCGATTTGTTAAAAGAACAAGGACTAACTGGGCGAGCTAAAGCTACCAAAAATGAACAAAGTCTTAGTGTTGTTTATTCCCACCTAAGAAATAAAAGTTTATAAGGGAAAAACATGAAAGGAAGTAAAAATTAAACAAAAAGCCGGTATAACTGCAAGCGTTTCAACAGTCCGCAGAGTAATAAACAGTGCAAATCATTTAAAACGATTGAAACTTCAAAAGAAACCACCACTAAACGAGCAACGAAAAGGTATGCGTTAAGAATTTTCTAGACTCCATATGAGTTGGAAAAATGAAAGGCGCCACGTCGTTTTTTCTGATGATAAGATGTTTAATTTTGATGGCCATGATTATTTCCACGATGTGAGGAAAGAAGAACGATTTTTAGCGCGGCATCATGGTCCAGAAGGTCGAGTTATGGTATGGGGTGCAATAAACTACTATGAGACTTTTGAGCTTGATGTTCAAAAAAATGTCTGCATTTACCCAAAAAGGAATCTTGAAAAGGAATTTTCAGATATTTAAGGACCCATTAACTGGACTTTCCAGCAGGACAACGCCCCCATCCACCCCGCACGCACTGTCCAAAATTGGATATAGGACCAGAATGTGGAATTGCTTCAATGGGCGCCGTACTCTCCCGACCTGAACCTTTTAGAAAATGTATGGGGATGGTTGGTACGAAAAGTTTATGAGTCTGGCCATCAGTTTGAGGGCAGAGAATTCCTAATTGCAGCCATTAAATAGGCCTGGAGGAAAATTGTGCTGAACTGCTTAACCTTCCTATACTCGCACGTTTTGACAATACAAATATACTCGCGCACGGTCTCTCAGGCCGAGACTTTATTTCGTCTGTATTTTCTTGAATACATACATATTCTCTATAAGTAGTTCTGCCATTTATTTTTAAGAAAATAATATAATTGAATAAAACAAATAAAAAAATATAGGAATTATTACTTTATTTGGAAGCAATACCCTTTCAAACTAACCTCTCAAAAAATTCAATTTTTTTTGGACCTTAACTAAAATAATAAAAAAAAATATTTTCTTTAAGAAAAAAAAAAACTTAATAATTATATGAAAAGAAATATAATAGTTATTATAAAAAAGTATAAAAAAAGATTCAATCTTCATATTTTTCGTAAATCGAAGCAATCTGGACTTATATACTACGTTTATATGAGGTATTGAAGCGAGCTTGAAGCTCGCTTCGACCCTTTGTAAACGGGTATTGAGTTGAAATGAGCTTCGTTCGACTCGATCTCACTCGCTCAGCGGTGTCGAGTCGAAATATGAGACGAAAAACCTGGGTCGAGGAGTTGGCTTAACAAAATGTTTCAGAATCGCTCAACACCATTTCAACTCACCTCCAAATCGAGCTCTCAACTCAAGTGACGAAAAACCTGGGTCGAAAATCCGACCCTAATCCAACTCGATCTTTCGATACTGCATATAAACGTAGTAATAGTCGCGTCGGTCTGAGGGACCGAAAACTCACAAAAAAGGAACACGTCTACTCGGCATATGCGCTTGCGCCCAGCTAAACGATGGAGAACACATATTTAGGAAGCTACTGAAAACTTCAGGGCAAAGATTATATTTTTCAAGAAAACAAAGAATTAATGATTTGTCGGTCTGAGAGATCAATACGCGAATATAGGAAGGTTAAAGAGCATGCCGACCGAATTCATGAAGTAATTACCAATAAAGGTGTGAGTACCCACTGCTAGAAATAACCAATAAACAAATATTTAAAGGAAAAACTTGTTTTATTTCATTCCGTTAGCTTTTATTTCCAATTTTGATTGTTGTGCCTATTCAGTTGACGCAAAGAAAATTCTCCATTTTTCCATATGGAACGCTTTGCAAGAGAGCGAGAGAAAAAATAACGGTACTTTTTGAATTCGATACCTTAATGCACACATGTGCTATGTCCATTTTTTGCTGTTTTGAGATATTGGTACCAATGGAAAGGTGAAAAGCAGTACTTTCATATTCACTCAAGTTCTATGTCCAAATAAACTCTAAAATCGCTTAAATTTGCAAAAAAGACGAATGTTCTATGTCCCCTATTGAGTTATCGGAAAAGCATAATTGTTTTTTGTCCAACATTTTGTACTATGTCCGCATTATATCTTTCGTATTATGGGCTACGTCTGGACATAGCACTTTTGTGCACTTTATTTTTGGAATCGGAAAAGGCGATGTATGACAGTAATCGATTGAATACTTTTGTTGAGCTCCAAACTTCTTTCGTAAAAGAATTCATATCTTAAAATTTAACTTTAAATTGTATAATGAGTACCTATTTGTATGCTGATACTTGTGGCGGACAGAACCGAAATCAAAATGTCCTCGGTACAATGTTTTATGCTGTAAATAGCGCAGGTAGTAATCTGCAAAATCTTGATTGAAAATTCATGGAAAGTGAACATAGTTATCTCTAAGCGGACAGAATTCATATTCATGCAATAATAGAAAGAGCTCGGAAGTCAAAACAGTTGAACTCCCCTATGGAGTACAAATTGTTAATCGAAATGAGCAGGAAAAGACCATTTCAATACACTGTTAGTGATCTAACGTACAATTAATTTATTGGTGCTTGATCTTTAAGTAACATTAAAGTGACGAATAAGAACAAGTCAGCAACTGGAGAAAGAATAAATTATGCATGTACTAGGAGGATTTTGACTACGAGTACCTTTATTATATTTGAGAACAGTATGAGCGCTTAGGAAAGTTGAAGAGGATTTAAAAGGAGATACCGATGCACATACACATTGGTCTTGAATGTCTGAATATTGCAATGGGAAGGAAATATTGGATTGGGTAAAGCATTCCACATTCGTTTAGTGCTGAATTTAACAATACTTCTGAATTTGGGCCCAAGTACAAACTGATGGACATTCCCTGGAAGCCCGAGTATTACGGTTAAATTTTTTTGGGGGGAGGAATAAAAATAAGCTTTTTCACTAGCACACTAGCACTATATATGTACATATATAGGTATAAAACTATTTCTTTAAGCAAATCTAATAGGTACGAATACCTATATTTTTATTAGAGAAAATAGCTTTTACATGTGTACATTAGACTGGGCCAAAAAAATTGACTATTTTTTTTTTGAAAGATATATCGAGAATATCATTCAGAATGACAAAAAAAAGTTTTCGTAAAAGTTTGAGCCCTTAATATCAATTTTAAGAGGTCTATCATCGCTAATTTTGATTTTTAGTCATAATTTCATGTTTTGCGTCAGAACTGACAAAACATTGAAGTAAAAAAAATTCATTTTGACTTACTTTTATATAAAATTAAATTCCCTACAAAAAAGGTCTAATTGAAAATTTTCGTCAGACAAGCCGTTTTTGAGTAATTAAGCTTAATAAATTTATATTTTTCGTTAGTTACAAAATTCCAAATTAAAAAAGTAAAATCGAAACAACGGCAATACTTACAATAAAGTGCTATACTGCGTTTGAAAGCCAGAAGATTGTTCTATAATCCTGCATTTAAATTAAATTACTCATGTCAATGGTTTTTGAGAAATTCGCATTTAAAGTTCAAATTTTGATAAAATAACGTGAAAAAAAAAAGTTTAGACCGATTGTTTTCAAAATTTTGAAATGAAATTGTAAATTAACTTATATGTGATCCATGTAGATATCAGTTCTTAATCGAACACAAAAAACCGCATGGTTCTATGTCTTCTAGTTTTTGAGAAAATCGAAAATTACCAAAACTACTTTTCTACAAAATGTTTGATATTTTTTGCTTCCTTACATAAATAAATCAGTGCTAGCTTCCAACATTACAATATATAAACAGTAAAGTATGTATGGGGGGGCATGCTGCCCCCCTGCAACCCTCCTGCTTGGGCACACTATAGGATTTGGGGTAGGTGCGAGGTTGGGTGCATGCAAAGTTTCTTTTGCAACGAACTCGACAGTTATAGTACGGACGATGGCTTTATTGACGAGACTTACACACCTTTTTAATACATTTTGACCCTTTTTAACTAACTATGACTGACTAACTCCTGACTAACTGATAAAATAACTGACCCAGATGCAATTCTATCTCCTCATGGTGCATTCTGGGTAACGCTAAATGAATTGCGGTACTGAACTAACAAAGATTCATTATGTTTATTAACATTAATCCTTAAAATAGAATCACCGTCACCACCAAAAATCAAAAAAAAGTAGTTTTGGTAATTTTCGATTTTCTCAAAAACTAGAAGGCATAGAACCATTCGGTTTTTTGTGTTCGATTAAGAACTGATATCTACATGGATCACATATAAGTTAATTTACAATTTCATTTCAAAATTTTGAAAACAATCGGTCTAAACTTTTTTTTTTCACGTTATTTTATCAAAATTTGAACTTTAAATGCGAATTTCTCAAAAACCATTGACATGAGTAATTTAATTTAAATGCAGGATTATAGAACAATATTCTGGCTTTCAAACGCAGTATAGCACTTTATTGTAAGTATTGCCGTTGTTTCGATTTTACTTTTTTAATTTGGAATTTTGTAACTAACGAAAAATATAAATTTATTAAGCTTAATTACTCAAAAACGGCTTGTCTGACGAAAATTTTCAATTAGACCTTTTTTGTAGGGAATTTAATTTTATATAAAAGTAAGTCAAAATGAATTTTTTTTACTTCAATGTTTTGTCAGTTCTGACGCAAAACATGAAATTATGACTAAAAATCAAAATTAGCGATGATAGACCTCTTAAAATTGATATTAAGGGCTCAAACTTTTACGAAAACTTTTTTTTGTCATTCTGAATGATATTCTCGATATATCTTTCAAAAAAAAAAATAGTCAATTTTTTTGGCCCAGTCTAGTGTACATACCTATATAAAATATAGTATGGTAGAAAATAATTTTGATTACAAAAAAAAATATTTTTATGCATTCATAGGTATTTATATAATTAAAAATAAAAAAAAGAAATTTGATATAGGTATAGACCAGTTTTTAAAATTTATTCATATAAACTTTGTTTGCAAAAAATATAGAAAATGTTTAATACTTTTTATGTTTATATAAACTGTAGTATACGAAAGCCCTTATGACAGCTTGCGGCCGTATAACAACACTGTACCTTCACTAATGTTGATGTGACAATTATTGGACGATTACCTTGGGAGCCCAGTCGTAGTCCCACCGCCGAACAATCACCATTTAATATATATATTCTACCACCAAAATACATACTACAATTTATTTTACTTCTTTTTAATATTATAACGTTACTAAATAAAATGAATTACTACTTATAAATAACGTTGTAGCATAAACAATTTCAGAAATGCATAAATATTCACATAAAGCAATTGTGAAAAAAAAATCAAATAAGTTTTTCGAGAAAAAAATAATTTTAGAAAACTTAAATTAATTAAAAAAAATTAGAATAAATAGAATAAAATTATTATTGACATAATATTTTTAAAAAAATCAGATACCTTTCTTGGAAAAAATGTGTTGTATGCATTTACATATTGCCAATGCAATAAGCAATTTTAGAAAAATTAAAAAAAAAAAAGAAATATGGTGTCAATTTTAAAAAAATTATTGACGCACCCCACATGAAAAACTTTGAAAATAAAAATAAACGTTTTTTTATAAAAAATAGTTTTTATCCATATATTTTGTAAAAAAATAAGATATTTGCCCTGCGAATTTTGAACAAACAAATATTTCTTTTAATGTTTGTCTACGAATTTTCATCAAATTTGGAAATTATTAATTCATTAAAATAAAAATTTTGTTTTTTTTTTGTATTTTGTTAATATAAATATAAAAAGTACGAATTTATGCAAACAAGTTTTAAAAACCTTTTATTATTAAACTAATTTTAAATATAAGAAATTTCTTTAAAATTGTTCTAGAAAAAAATTTGGGATATTAATTTTAAGTATTTAAAAATAAAGATTCTAGGAAATATTTTCAAAAATTAATCGCTCAAACTTTTTCAAGACATTGATTTTTCAAAAACAATTTTTTTAGATAAAAAAATATTTTTTCGTTTTCTCTATCATAGTAAAGTCAACTTTGATCAAAATCTCGAGTTAAATTTTTTCCACATAAAAATATTGAGCCGTTTTTGAGATATCGAATTTTCCAAGAAAAAAAAATACTTTTATTCCAAAAATTAAAAAATATTTTTTTTCAAAGCTTTGAGACGCAATGTTTTTAAACTTTTTGGAAGTATCTCTATACAAAATTTCGGTAATGAGAAAATTGTCAAATGTCAAAATTTGAAAAAATGGTTCTATGGTAGGTGCAAGCTGTAATATCTTAATTTCAAAATTTAAATTAAATATCATACAAAGAAAAAAAATGTATCAAAATTCCAGGCGCCGTTTTCGAGAAAAATACAATTTTTGAAAACCATTTTTAAATTTTTTTTTACATTTGTATGGTGGGTACATTTATTTTTAGGTAAAATACATTTTTTTTCTCACATCTTGTAGATTACTCGTATATTGATAAACTTTTACTTATCAAGTTTAAAAAAAATCTAGCATGGGGTTTTCGAAATATTGAGTTTTGAAAAGTTTATTTTAAAAATCCAAAATTTTTTGTTTTGAAAATTTTAATACACAATTCTATTTAAGTTTTTGGGGAGCTTTAGCAAAAAAAATGATCGAAATCGGTTGTACCGTTTTTGATACAATGAAAAACAAAAAAATGGTTCCATGGGGGGTACAAAAAATACCCATTTTTTGAAAATTTTTTTTCAACCATTACCTTAAAATAAATAACCACTGCCAATCGCACAGACAATGATTATGAGAAAAAAACACGAAAATTTATTGGCAATTAATGTATAATGCTGCTCAAACACCTATACATATCCATTTGCCTCTAAAAAACGGCTGAAATATGAAAAAATAAGACATGGTTGCCACATTTAAAAATCGCCATGTTAATTATTTTAGCAGAAATTGTTTTTTTTCTGATTTAGTAGTTGAAGTTTACCTATTACAAATTAACAAAAAAAAAATACATTTAATACATACATATATTTTTCTTCCATTAGAAGTAAAAAATGTGAAAATATTTTTTTTTTTCGAAAAACAAATGTTTATCTTTAAATGCGATTTGGGGCTAAACGGAGCTTCGTAGACCCCCCAAAGTTGACATCTTCTAACGTGATTTCTGGCTAAACTAGGCATCAAATTAACAAAAAAAAAAATACATTTAATACATACATATATTTTTCTTCCATTAGAAGTAAAAAATGTGAAAATATTTTTTTTTTTTCGAAAAACAAATGTTTATCTTTAAATGCGATTTGGGGCTAAACGGAGCTTCGTAGACCCCCCAAAGTTGACATCTTCTAACGTGATTTCTGGCTAAACTAGGCATCTTAGCGAGTTAAAAATTGCATACTCGTGATGTAGGGAGTGATGCATCACATGATTTTTTTTTGTTATTTTGTATTTCAAAATTCTACATTTTGAAATTCTACTTCTCAAAATTTTGAATTTCAAGATTCTAATTGATAAAATTTTAGTTTTCAATATACTACTTGTCAAACTTAAAGTTTTCAAAATTCTGCATTTCGAAATTCTACTTCTCAAAATTCTGCATTTCCAAATTGTACTTAGTAAGTTTTGTGCATTTTAAAATTTTTTTTCGTAAAATTCTGCATTTCAAAATTTTGCTTTTCAAAATTTTACTTACTAAGTTTTCTGCATTTCAAAATTTTCTTTCATAAAATTCTGCATTTCAAAATTTTGCTTTTCAAAATTTTACTTACTAAGTTTTCTGCATTTCAAAATTTTCTTTCATAAAATTCTGCATTTCAAAATTTTGCTTTTCAAAATTTTACTTACTAAGTTTTCTGCATTTCAAAATTTTCTTTCCTAAAATTCTGCATTTCAAAATTCTGCATTCCAAAATTCTACTCTTCAAAATTTTAGCTTTCAATATAATTTTTCTGTATTTCAGAATAATACTCAAGACTCCAATTCTCAAAATTCTGCATTTGAAAAATCTGCCTACAAAAATAATTATCTATCTATACAAAATAATTGTTCTGAGTGGTAACCGTTTAAAAATTCGTCTATTTGAATATAAATCCTACATTTGCTCCAATATACATTCAAACAGCGAACGAAAAAAATCAAACCAAACCAAACAATATACCATTTTTTCTCTATGCGTGAAGTAAAAAATGCCACCTCATACTTATTTGTATAGAAAATTGATAATAAGAAAACAGAAAATAGCTTTATTGTCGTCGCTTTGTTCTGCACCTTCGGTTTGCTTTTACCGAAAATATTATCACCCCTTCCTGATTATCGTCTGTCCTACTCTCCACGACTCTACGTAAAAAGTTATGGAATACGCTCGTATGGCGCCGCATCGTTCGTTCCTCTTCATGAGAGTACTATAGTTTATATATACAATGTAGCCGCGCACTAGCAATTTTTAGTTGCGAAACTGCTTGGTTCGAGCAACTAAAAAGTTTGTGTTTTGACACAAACTAAACGATTGCCTAAAATAAGTTCGCCATTTTATTGAACATATAATTATCTGCCAATTCACGGACACTCAACCAAACAGTTCATCTGTTTTCTATAAGTAACCAAACAGTTTCGCAACTAAAAATTGCTAGTGCGCGGCTAGCCTCATGAAGAGGAACGAACGGCGCGCCGCTTGGCGAGCGTATTCCCCAACTTTTCTCGTAGAGTTGTGGAGAGTAAGGACAGTCAGGAAGAGGTAAAAATATTTTCGGTAAAAGCAAACCGAAGGTGCAGAACAAAGCGACAACAAGAAAGCTAGTTTCTGTTTTCTTTTTATTCATTTTCTATACAAATAAGTATGATGTGGCATTTTTTGCTTCACGCATAGAGACAAAACGGTATATTGTTGGAATGAAGGTTTTATTTTTTTCGTTCGCTGTGTTGTATGTACTTATGTTGGAGCAAATATAGGATTTTTATTCAAATACACGAATATTTAAACGATTACCACTCAAAACAATTATTTTGTATAAATAGATAATTATTTTAGTAAGCAGATTTTTTAAATGCAAAATTTTGAGAATTAGAGTTTTGATTTTAGAGTTCTGAAATACAGAAAAAAAAGTGTGAGTGCCAGGACTCTCGGTTAAGATGTGTAAACATCAACGTTCGTCCGAGTGCCGAATATTTGTTATCGAACGTACCCAATAAACACAATGCAATCGTACTAGTTTGTGACTTTAGACACATATTCATTTCACACCCAAAAACCTTATCGACAATATGCTTCGATGAAGTAGTTCGTGGCATGTGTTAGACTGCTTTTAAACGAAGCAATATTACCTTGCGATTTTTAAGCCCGTAGGAGAGAGACGTGTGTGGTGGCGGGGGTACACAAAATTGCTGGGGTTGGAAAAATTGCAGAGTTATCGTTCTTTCTTCTTTGTGGTTTTCTTTACTTGTCAGGTATGTTTCATTTCTATTTGGCGTTCGCTCAGTGAACTTCGATCTACTCACTAGAGTAAAGAGTGAGGAGAGATGATTCCTTTTCAATAGAAGAAAAGTTAACTTTCATTAAAAATCGCTGTGTTTAAAAGCATTCATGCAATCGAAGGAAAGTCAAAAGAGAATCAAAGATTAAAAATCGCTTTCGTGTAAAAGCAGTCTTAGGAGTAAGTGGACTCCGCTACGTAACGTAAAGTTTGTTTGACTTATGTTTAACCAGGGATGTTGCTTGTGACAGCATTATATTTGTACACTTATATATTTAAACAGAGATGTTATCTGATAAAAAATAGAATGTTTTTACACGAATCTGATTTTAATCTCTGTTTCTCTTTTGGCTTCCTTTCGAGTGCTTCTGTGCTTTTAAACACAGCGATTTTTAATATAAGTTAACTTTGTTCATGCGAAAAGGAGTCATCTCTTCGCACTCCTTACTCTACTCAGTTAAGCGAATTGCACGCCAAATATAAAAAAGAAAACCACAAAGAAGAATGAACGATAACTCCGCATTTTTCTCAGCAATTGTAAGTGTATTAAATAATTAAAATCTTTTCAATCTAGCGTACTGCAATACTGCATAGAAATATTGTATATGCAAGGTTGATGATTGATAATGTATTTATTGGTTCATTTGCGTATAGACGTTGAAGAGATGAGAACACAGCACAGCATAAGCACTGATTAAAATATTAAAACAGCAAACGAAAATTATATGGTAAAATGGACAGACAAAATAAAACAAATTACTCGGATAAAATTACAAAAATCTCAAAGAAATTCGTAAAAACACAATTTTGCTGAAAAAAGAACCACAAAGGGCAACGTTCTCTCGCCCCTGAAATAATAGACTTGTAGGTGCTTTTCATGCATTTGAACAATGTATATCTGGCTTAACGCCGCCAACAAATATACTTGTCATGCAGCGAAAAAGTCAAAACTTTTTTGTTGAAAAAACCACTAGATGGAGCGTTCACCTTATCAAAATCAAACCAATCCTTTAACTTTTTTTTTTAGGTTTCTGTACTTTATCTTACTCCCTATTTCAGAGATTTACAAACCGATTGACATCATTCCCACCTTGTAATGGAATTATAAGTGGCAAAAACAAATTTTTTTAATACAGTGAAGTCGTAGTCATCATCCAGTTCATGGCTTGACAGATGGAGAACGATCTATATTTTGATATAGTGAATGCTAAAAGTATATTTTGAATTTTGATATAATAAAGAATATTTAATTAGATAATTAAAAAAATTATATGGTATGACAGATAAGGGACAAATTAAATTTTGACGTATCGAGAATATTTCATTGCAGATGTCAACTGATTGCCCTGAGGAACATTTTTTGGATTTTTTGCGAGCATAAAATAAAATGTTATCGTCCGTCAATAACGTGAAGTGGATTTTTTAAGACATTAAATGAACCCGCTATGAAATTTTACACCAGTTGATTTGTCTTTCGTCTTTTTCACATATTTAGGCCTATTCGGCGAGATCTTTTATTCTTCTATTCTGTTATTCTGCTATGAATTTCCATACAAATGTTTGAGCTGTCAACAAATCTTTTATGAATTTTAATTTTGGTATTTAGCACGCTAAAAACTGTTATAAATCTGCTAAGAAAACTTTTATGAACTGTCAAACGTTCAAACATAGAAAAAATCTTTTACGAATAACATTTTTGGTATTCAGCATGCCAAAATCTGTTATGAAATCTGTTAAAAATCATAAAAGAATAAAAGACAAACTTCTGTGACTTTTATCATAAAAGATTTCAATAAGTACACAGGTGCATCAAATAATAATGAATATGTATCTTTTATTTCGTCAATGAAATGTTCTTTAAATGAGACAAATGAAAGAAAATATATCAAAACACATATCATATAAACATATAAGTAGAGTATGGCCATGGTATTCCCAAAAACATATGAGGTAAAATCGTGTTCCATTGTATGGATACCCATAGTGTGTATAAGGCTAGTCGCGCACATTCAATTTTTAAGCAGTACGCAGTTCGCACGCAAAATTCATACTATTGTGAATTGCTCTTCAAAATGTCTCCACTAAATTTTGCCAGGAAAAAGAATGATACAAGCATTATTTTGTGGACAAATTTTGACAGCCACTGTATTTCCGAAAGTGATTTTTGTCAATTCTGATTTAATGTTAAAGGTGCTGATGCTTGTCTTGAGATCATCAATAGGAGATTCCAAAAAGGTATGAACAACTTTTGTAAGACAACCCGTTCCAGAGATACACTAAAAAACACATTAAATTAGATTTCATCTCTCCAATTTCAAACTTTTGCGCGAGATTTGGAAACGTTTTGTAGAGATTAAAATTGTAGAGATAAAATTTGTCTTGCCTCGATCTGCGTACTAGGCTTTAGTTGCACAAGTGTTTGGTAGCTTATAGAAAACAGATAAACTATTTAGTTGAATGTCCGCGCAGGTGCATATAATTATATGTTACACAAAATAGCCTTAGGCTAGGCGCGCACATTCAATTTTTAGTTTCGCAACTACTTGGTTCGAGCAACTAAAAGTTTGTGTTTTGATACAAACTAAGCGATTGCCTAAAATGAATTCGCTATTCTGTGTAACATATAATTATATGCACCTGCGCGGACATTCAACCAAATAGTTCATCTGTTTTCTATAAACAACCAAACAGTTGTGCAACTAAAAATAAAATGTGCGCGCAATCGTTTAGTTTGTGTCAAAACACAAACCAAGCAGTTTCAAAACTAAAAATTGAATGTGCGCGCGTAGCCTAAGAGTTTACTTTTTTTTTTCGTCATCCATTTAAATTATGTCAGATGAAATATTTTACATAATCACAGCTGATTATGATAACAGATTTAGTTCAGTTTCATAACAGATCTCGTTTTCGAAGTAGCACAAGGCCAGGCGCACACATTAAATTTTTAGTTTCGCAACTGTTTAGTTGCTAAAATGAAACATATGGGCTTATATGCGACACCGCGCACTTAAAGCAACTCGATTCGAGCAACTAAAAAGTTTGTGATTTGACACAAACTAAACGATTGCCTAAAATTAATTCGTAATAGTTGAGCTGTTTTCCATAAGCGCAAGAGAGAAAAGAGTGTGAGCGTGAGTAAAGAGTTGCCAGTGCGCGGTTCTCTTTCAACTGGTGATTAAACTATTTGATTTCGATCACAGTTGCCAGTGCGCGACTAGCCTAACAGACTTTTATAAAAGTTCGAACCTCTGAATACCAATCATAAAAGATCTTTTAAGGTGGAAATCTTTTATGATTCATAACACAAAATCTATAGCATAATAACAAATGTGGCAGAATAGGCCTAATTGGTCGAGAGGTGAAGAAATGTTGAGGGATTAAATTAAGTTCTAGCCAGCAATGGAAAGTAATAAAATCGAGATTTCAGTACTCAAAGTCTCCAATGTAAACACGATGTCGTAAGTACGCAATATTAACAATGTAAACATGGTGTTAAATGCAATGGTCGGTAAGGTAGATTGCTACACGGAACGTGTAACCGTAACGGATTACACGGGACGTATAAGTTTTACACACGTTTTCGATTCACTCTACCGCCGGGAAAGATGTTTACACATCAAAAAATTATATTGAAAGCTAAAATTTTGAAGAGTAGAATTTTGCAATGCAGAATTTGGGAAATGAAATTTTGAAATGCATAAAACTTAATAAGTAAAATTTCGAAAAGCAGAAGTTTGAAAAAGGAATTTTGAAATGCAGAAAACTTAATAAGTAAAATTTTGAAAAGCAAAATTTTGAAATGCAGAATTTTAGGAAATAAAATTTTGAAATGCAGAAAACTTAATATAAGCAAAATTTTGAAAAGCAGAATTTTGTAAAGTAGAATTTTGAAGTGCAAAATTTTGGGAAATAATATTTTGAAATGCAGAAAACTTTTGAAAAAGAAATTTTGAGAAGTTGAATTTTGAAATGCAAAATTTTGGGAAATAATATTTTGAAATGCAGAAAACTTAGGAAATAAAATTTTGAAATGCAGAATCTTGAGAAGAAGAATTTCTAAATGCAGAATTTTGGGAAGTAAAATTTTACAATTCAGAATTTTGATAAGTAGAATTTAGAAATGCAAAATAAGGAAAAAAAGAACCAACCAATGTGAAATCCATTTCCACTCAAATATATGTGGGATGATACACCATTGTATATAAAAACTATAGTACCACAGATACTATAGTTCCATAGATATCGCACGCAGAGGAAAAAAAAATGACCATTTTTCAATCGACTGGGACGTACCGCTACGTCCCAGTTTGATCGAACTAGCATGAATCATACTCAGACATTATATTGCATTGTATTATCAAGTATCTAACTTGTTGTATTTTCTTTTTTTTACTTCTTGTGCCTTATTGTTTTTTTTTGTCTTTTGTGTATTTTATGTTGATCTTTCTTAAAGATGTGTCTGAATTTTGTTTGTATTTCCTGGGTGTAATTTTTGTATGTACCAAGGCCAACCTGTGAAGTGAATATAAGCAAGGTTGTTCTTTAAAAGCAAGGTTGTTCTTTAAAAAAACATTAGCGCATGAAACTGGGGTAACATATAAAATCTTTAGAACAAATTATTGAAGAAACTTATTATGGCATAAGACATAAGAGTGGTCACAAAATACATTTCATGTACATAGTTCTTAGCAAAATTTAATGTTTTCAAAATAGGTACGTTGTCCTTAAAAATTAAATTTTCAGTAGAGTCTTCGATTTGAGCCGTGTATTAAAAAATAAATACAGGTCAGGTGTAGATACACATGTAAGTAAAAATACACATCAAACAAATAATTAAAGGAACGAATCTCATTGGTTTTTACCTTTGTTTTATCATCATCAAAAAAAAACGAAAATGATTTTTTTTTTCAAATTTCTTCACAGTTTATCATTAGTTACATACTCATTAAATAAAATGTGAATTTAAAAAAAAAATCGGAAGAAAAAATATTTTTTTTTTTTTCAAAATTAAAAAAGCAAAATAAAGTAGGTAGATTTTAATTATTTAGCTTAGTTATAAAAAAAAAAAACGGAAAAAACTCTCATCCTAAAGTTTTATTCGATTAATTTATTATTATTATGTTAACTAAAGTTTTTTGTAGTAGATATGCGACAAAATGTTTCGACAAAAATGTTTTTAGTTCAACTAGGCAATGTCGCTTGAAACACTGGTTTTTGTATAGTTGTTTTAAATCTTTTATTTTTTGTGCCCTGTAAATGATGTAATTGTATCAAGCGCCAAAGTCTTGGCCGAAAAATTGTAGGTATTAAGCGACAAAAACTTCTTTTCTGAACCAATTTTCAGTTTTTCAATGATGATAAGTTTCTTGTTCTGACAAAAACCTTTCGAAATCTGTATAATATTGCATTCAAATAAAAATAAAGTAATGAAAATGTAGCTTATAAGTTATCAAATTCTTACGGGAAGGTATCGATATATGTATTTTATACTTTACTTTAAATATAGGGATATATACTTTATACATGAATGTTGCATGTTTATATAAATTAGGAATACAGACCCACTCATTGTGGATTTTGGCCCATCGAGTGTGGTTATAAGTTCACAACTGATGTGGACTTTTGGGCTGTGGGCTTTTACCCTGCCCAGTTTTAAGTGAGGTTCCCGTGCTTCTAACTCTTGGGGTGCTTGATTAAAGTGAGGTCCCCGTGCCTCTCACTCTTGGGGTGCTTGATTTAAGTGAGGTCTCCGTGCCTCTCACTCTTGGGGTGCTTGATTTAAGTGAGGTCCCCGTGCCTCTCACTCTTGGGGTGCTTGATTTAAGTAAGGTCCCCGTGCCTCTCACTCTTGGGGTGCTTGATTTAAGTGAGGTCTCCGTGCCTCTCACTCGGATTGTTTTTTTACTTTTTTTCCTGATAACATTTTATTTTTTTTTTTATTTTTCTCTCACTAGGATTGTTTTTTACTTTTTTTCCTAATAATATTTGAATTTTTTGATTTTTTGATGTTATACTTTTTTGTATCTTCCCAACAATGTTTCCGCAATAAAACGAGGAGGGAAAAGTATAGAAGGTCTTTGCGATGTTGGTTACGAGTATTCTTATGCATTCCAACGCCATTGTCTCTGGTATATCTTTCTTGTGGGCGTTCTCTAAAAACTCTATTAAAAACTTTAAAGTGAAGTTTACAAACATTAAAAAATTGCTCAGTTGGTGCCTTCAGACTTCCAAAGTCACTGTTTTGAGAGTAATTTTTAGCAAAGATGAAAAATTCCGAAGGACATGTTATTTTTTCATCAGCTTTTAAAAATAATTTCGAACAACTTGAACATTTGTTCCTTAAAAGCATTTTAAAAGCAAGATATCCAGTAAAATATCGCATTGCAGATGTTTCTAATGTTATTTCAGTTCCGATTTCCATATCACTTATGACTTTTTCATACAGAGTCTCATCGCATACTATTTCTTTACGAGGCCTAGGCAGTGAAGACATTTTTGAAGTATGTATTTGGTTGAGTTTGGGATACGTCTAACCTCAAAAATTCTACATCATCATTATCACAATTACTGTAAGGAGAAAAAGTAATAAGATTTGATGAAAGAATTTTTGACATCAAAACATTGAATTCGTAAACAGATGGATTTTTGTTATTTCCACCTTTGATGCGAATAATAGAAAATAAATTTTCTAATACGTCTTGATGAATTCTTTTTGTGAGTAAATAATCCACGTTCTCATATAGGCCATTACTTATATCTTGACTAAGTAATAAATCCCGTTTATCGTCTGTTCCATTCCTTTTAAACAAAAGTTTCTTGGAAGGTTATATGATTTTTATATTTCTTTTAAGTAAGACAAAAATTGTTTCAACTCACTTTAAGCTGGATTCCCTAGCTGAACTCCGCGCTTTAAAATATTTTTGTCATAATGTGAACCACTATCCATGCAGTCAAATGCATTATTTACTCTAAGTGTGAACTCTTTTGTTGCTATAGCTTGTTTCGAGCTTTCTTTTAAGCAATTAAGTTCAAAAGCAGTTTGAATAGATGCCGCAGTTGTCCTGCTAAATATTTGCGTTGCAAGGCGATCATGCATTTTTTCAAAGGCATTGGGTGCTATATGAGAACTTCTAAATTTCAAACATGTCTTAGCCACGTTGTCAATTTCTAAATCGTATATTTCTCTGAAAACATTAAAAGAAACCTTACCATCTGGAGTTTGTAAATCTGATTTCAGTAGAACATTACGAATTAATTTTAATAAGTGAGGAAAATCATAAAAACAAAATATTTTTTCATCATTCAAAATTGTAAATGGTTTTTCTTCAGAAACACCTAATATTTGATAAACTTTTTTTATTATTAGGTCCTTGATCGCAGACTACAGCGCAAACCTTAAGACCAAGATCTTGACAGATTTTCAAATTATTTCTTATAATTTCGCTTAGGTTAGCCCCATTTACACCGTTTGCTGACACAAAATAGTTTAAAACACTTTTCCAACTATCAAACAAACCATTTACCATGAAAACACATATTTCATTGGCAAAAATTCTCTTTCTTTTTGCCTCTAGGTCTTCGAAACCATCTATTAAATCATTTATAATACTATATGTGAGGTTTTGACGAATCCTAATCTCATCAAATATCAACACAACACAACGTTCTCGCTGGTTTAATAAAGCGAACTTTGATTTTAGATACAAATGGGCATTGTTTACATATCCTGGTTGAATTCCTTTAACAGGAGCCCATCTCTATAAAGAGGATATGTGGGGAAGCCTGAAGCCCAGCCCATCCCTCAAAAATTTATAGGCGCTTGGGAAATTTCTTTTTCGTTGTTGTTATATTTTGCAGATTTCGACAACCCCATCAACATATCGCAAAATGTTTTTGAATGGTCGGAAATATGTAGCCCTTGGATTTGAGACGATAAAGATAATCTCCCTTTTTTTGAATCTTTTAAAGTAGTATGCGCACTCTTTTTTTTATAATGCTTTATTTTTAAGTTTTTTTATTTGAATTTTTAAACTTAATATTTTTTTTTTAAATTGTATTTTTTTTCTTCTCTTTTGCACATCTCTGTAATAATTGATCGCACCTTACACATGAAATGCTACAACTGCTCGAAGTTCTTCTTCGTTTAGTTGGAGGAGACTTATTAAGATCTTCTAAATTTAAGTCTGAACCCAAATCAGAATTTAAATTTAAAGAAGGAACAGCATCCTTCTTAAGAAATTTTCTTCCCACAAAATCTGGACAAAAATGGTCTCCACAAACAAAGTAGATAGGTATTTGCCTTCATTTTATTCAAAATTTCATTTTTTTCCCTAGAAGGGCACTTTAAAATTTTCAAATTAGGGTAATCTCTTTTCGTTTTCATACAAACGGAACAAGAAACCCCAGATAATCTCTTATCACCCATTGCTATTAAAAAAAAACGTTGACAAATAAAACCGCTGAAAAAAAGGACCACTGACTGTAAAATTAACAAAAAAAAATGTATTGCTCAATCATATACATAAATCAACATCCAAATCGTTCGAAAGTCGACGACGATGACGAATGAAGTAAATTAAATAACTTCAAAATAAAAAGAAGAATCCACACACAAACACCGATCGCACAAACCCAAAAAAATATAGATAATGTATACCTACGCACGACCAAACAAATCCAACAACACACCAGACACAGACACCACACCAGACGAGCCATCCTCATACCTACCAGTCAATCGCTCGCTCAACCGATTAGATTGAAAAGCGAAGAAAAAGGAAGCCTTGGTTGCTGCAAAATTATATAGACAAAAAAACTACCTGCACAGCAAATTGTGTGGTGGAACTTATAGGTTTTATTTTGTTCTGTTGAATATGGTTGCAAGGTTTGACTTCAACAAATCGCTTTAAATAGGGGATACAAAATACGATCATTTTTCTTTGCACTGGATGCGATATCTATGTAACTCTATTATCTGTGATAGTACTCTCATGAAGAGGAACGAACGATGCGGCGCCATACGAGCGTATTCCATAACTTTTTACGTTGAGTTGTGGAGAGTAAGGACAGACGATAATCAGGAAGGGGTGATAATATTTTCGGTAAAAGCAAACCGAAGGTGCAGAACAAAGCGACGACAATAAAGCTATTTTCTGTTTTCTTTTTATCAATTTTCTATACAAATAAGTATGAGGTGGCATTTTTTGCTTCACGCATAGAGAAAAAACGGTATATTGTTTGGTTTGATTTTTTTCGTTCGCTGTTTGAATGTATGTATATTGGAGCAAATGTAGGATTTATATTCAAATAGACGAATTTTTAAACGGTCACCACGCAGAATTTTATGAAAGAAAATTTTGAAATGCAGAAAACTTAGTAAGTAAAATTTTGAAAACCAAAATTTTGAAATGCAGAATTTTACTAAAGAAAATTTTGAAATGCAGAAAACTTAGTAGGTAAGTAAAATTTTGAAAAGCAAAATTTTGAAATGCGGAAAGTTTAGTTAGTAAAATTTTGAAAAGCAAAATTTTGAAATGCAGAATTTTATGAAAGAAAATTTTGAAATGCAGAAAACTTAGTAAGTAAAATTTTGAAAAGCAAAATTTTGAAATGCAGAATTTTACGAAAGAAAATTTTAAAATGCACAAAACTTACTAAGTACAATTTGGAAATGCAGAATTTTGAGAAGTAGAATTTCGAAATGCAGAATTTTGAAAACTTTAAGTTTGACAAGTAGTATATTGAAAACTAAAATTTTATCAATTAGAATCTTGAAATTCAAAATTTTGAGAAGTAGAATTTCAAAATGTAGAATTTTGAAATACAAAATAACAAAAAAAAAATCATGTGATACATCACTCCCTACAGCAATTTTTAACTCGCTAAGATGCCTAGTTTAGCCAGAAATCACGTTAGAAGATGTCAACTTTGGGGGGTCTACGAAGCTCCGTTTAGCCCCAAATCGCATTTAAAGATAAACATTTGTTTTTCGAAAAAAAAAAATATTTTCACATTTTTTACTTCTAATGGAAGAAAAATATATGTATGTATTAAATGTATTTTTTTTTTGTTAATTTGTAATAGGTAAACTTCAACTACTAAATCAGAAAAAAAACAATTTCTGCTAAAATAATTAACATGGCGATTTTTAAATGTGGCAACCATGTCTTATTTTTTCATATTTCAGCCGTTTTTTAGAGGCAAATGGATATGTATAGGTGTTTGAGCAGCATTATACATTAATTGCCAATAAATTTTCGTTTTTTTTTCTCATAATCATTGTCTGTGCGATTGGCAGTGGTTATTTATTTTAAGGTAATGGTTGAAAAAAAATTTTCAAAAAATGGGTATTTTTTGTACCCCCCATGGAACCATTTTTTTGTTTTTCATTGTATCAAAAACGGTACAACCGATTTCGATCATTTTTTTTTGCTAAAGCTCCCCAAAAACTTAAATAGAATTGTGTATTAAAATTTTCAAAACAAAAAATTTTGGATTTTTAAAATAAACTTTTCAAAACTCAATATTTCGAAAACCCCATGCTAGATTTTTTTTTAAACTTGATAAGTAAAAGTTTATCAATATACGAGTAATTTACAAGATGTGAGAAAAAAAATGTATTTTACCTAAAAATAAATGTACCCACCATACAAATGTAAAAAAAAATTTAAAAATGGTTTTCAAAAATTGCATTTTTCTCGAAAACAGCGCCTGGAATTTTGATACATTTTTTTTCTTTGTATGATATTTAATTTAAATTTTGAAATTAAGATATTACAGCTTGCACCTACCATAGAACCATTTTTTCAAATTTTGACATTTGACATTTTGTATAGAGATACTTCCAAAAAGTTTAAAAACATTGCGTCTCAAAGCTTTGAAAAAAAATATTTTTTAATTTTTGGAATAAAAGTATTTTTTTTCTTGGAAAATTCGATATCTCAAAAACGGCTCAATATTTTTATGTGGAAAAAATTTAACTCGAGATTTTGATCAAAGTTGACTTTACGATGATAGAGAAAACGAAAAAATATTTTTTTATCTAAAAAAATTGTTTTTGAAAAATCAATGTCTTGAAAAAGTTTGAGCGATTAATTTTTGAAAATATTTCCTAGAATCTTTATTTTTAAATACTTAAAATTAATATCCCAAATTTTTTTCTAGAACAATTTTAAAGAAATTTCTTATATTTAAAATTAGTTTAATAATAAAAGGTTTTTAAAACTTTGTTTGCATAAATTCGTACTTTTTATATTTATATTAACAAAATACAAAAAAAAAACAAAATTTTTATTTTAATGAATTAAATTTGATGAAAATTCGTAGACAAACATTAAAAGAAATATTTGTTTGTTCAAAATTCGCGGGGCAAATATCTTATTTTTTTACGAAATATATGGATAAAAACTATTTTTTATAAAAAAACGTTTATTTTTATTTTCACAGTTTTTCATGTGGGGTGCGTCAATAATTTTTTTAAAATTGATACCATATTTCTTTTTTTTTTTAATTTTTCTAAAATTGCTTATTGCATTGGCAATATGTAAATGCATACAACATATTTTTTCCAAGAAAGGTATCTGATTTTTTTTTTAAATATTATGTCCATAATAATTTTATTCTATTTATTCTAATTTTTTTTTAATTAATTTAAGTTTTCTAAAATTATTTTTTTCTCGAAAAACTTATTTGATTTTTTTTTTTCACAATTGCTTTATGTGAATATTTATGCATTTCTGAAATTGTTTATATAAACATAAAAAGTATTAAACATTTTCTATATTTTTTGCAAACAAAGTTTATATGAATAAATTTTAAAAACTGGTCTATACCTATATCAAATTTCTTTTTTTTATTTTTAATTATATAAATACCTATGAATGCATAAAAATATTTTTTTTGTAATCAAAATTATTTTCTACCATACCATATTTTATATAGGTATGTACATATGTAAAAGCTATTTTCTCTAATAAAAATATAGGTATACGTACCTATTAGATTTGCTTAAAGAAATATTTTTATACCTATATATGTACATAATTATATTAATTCCAAAAAAAAAAAACAATTTCCACTACCTTACCACCCACTGCATCTAATGTAGGCAGTTAAACTAGTTGATTGCAATTATTATTTTTGTTCTTCAAAATTACACCAATTATTATACTTTTGAATAACAAAAATAATAATAATTGCAATCAACATAGGTAAGTTACCTAATATATTAAGATAAAGTTTCTATGAAGATATACTAAAATTCAAAAAAGCCTAATCCTATCAAGAATCAATTTTCAAAATTATTCCTACTTAAATCTATTCAAATAGGTATGTGTGTCCATACAAATAAAAAGCAACGTTGTATTTTGGTTAGATATGCCGAAATTGAACAACGTTGCTTTGTTGGGTATGAAATAGCAAAAACAAATATTCTTGACAAAAAAATATAACTACAAAACACACAGAAGATCCCGCAAAAGGAAAATGATACAAAACAAATTTTATTTTCTCTTTCTCGTCTTTCTCATTGCCAGAGCTGATAAAATTTTCTCGCTCTTCCTCAATTACTAGCCCACCCTAAATCAAAAGTCTCCACGACAATATTTTCCTACGAAAGCGCCCTCGGTAGAGTGTATTCCATAACACTTTTTTCTGTTCCATGAGAGTACTATAGTTAATATATACAATGGTAAATCTAATGTTTTTCGAGTCCCTTTTTGTTTTTTTCTTATGGGAAATACATTGAACGACAAATCGAAAAAAATTCTATCTCCAATTGTCAGTACACGCATTGACTTCCAGGTGACGTGGAAAGCAACGTACTAGGTGCCAATGGATTCTAATTTTTTGTCTCCAATGACGTCAACAAAACCTATATCACATATTTCTTTGGTTTGAAGCTTTAAGTGGAATTATGAACATCTCGTCACATCACAAATGTATTCAAATAAATAATATTAAAGTTTGCGTAATGATCTAACTTGTTTTGATTTGTTGGTCGAGTCACAATATACATTGAAAAGAGTTTTGTGATTATCGGAATAATTTAAAATAATGTGCTCCTCACGGTTATTTTATTCTTGTTTGCATCAACCTATTGCGTATTTCAACTACAGATCCTGCAGAGGTGAGATAAACAACCATATTTTGTTTAATACGTTTCGTACACTAAGTGCTGCATAGGCACTTAAATCATAAAAAACGGATTTTTCACTGGCAAATCAGATTTTAATCTAACGATTGACTTTTCAAATTTTTGTTGGGAATGTTTTTGTATCTTATATCTTCCTTTAACTGCTTTAAGTAGTGAGATATGCGCTCCAACGATCTACCGACTTAAAAACTTTTATTTTTCAGCAGAGATAATTTCCTTGGTTTTGGGAGAAATTTTCAAAATTGAAATACAGTTGCTCACAAAATTATTGGGCCAAATTTCTTTCCTGACTTAAATGTTAAATCAAAAAGAAACAACGCACAAAATGTGTTTTTAAAAAATAATGGTTTATTTTAAAACTTGTAAGTAACAATTAAAATGAAAAAAAATCTATTCTTTGGATGTAAAAAAAAAGAAAAAAATAAGAAAAATGTATTTTAAGTGTAGTTTTTAACATCACAAAATTATTGGGTCAAAATACTTAAATATTATTTGTACACTATAGTTTAGATATAATTTTAATGTTAAGTACTCTGTTGGAATTCCCTTCCTATGAATAACACTTTTAAGCCTTCTTTGCATAGATTCAACAAAGTTTTGTGTTGTTGAAGAACTAATTTTATACTCCATTCTCCATTCGAAAAGGTAAAAACACATCTTTTGACAAGATGCAACTTGTAATTTTCCATTATACCAAAGGGAAATTGCGGATTTGTTAAATAATCCAAAGAGTTCAGTTAAAAATACAATTCGGAGGTCAAAAAATTAAAATATAATTCAAGACTAACTCTCGACGCTCAAGTACCTTAAACAACCATGATCAAAGGTGGATTTTCAAAACCTTAGAAAAAATAGGCACATAAACGTCCCAAAAATGGCCACTGAGTTACAAAGTTACTGTGCAAAAACTGTTGACCCTGAAACCATACGCTGCGTTTTCAAAAAAAGTGGCCAGAAAAAGACCTTTCATAAATAAACAAAATCGAAAAAAGAGACTACAGTTTGCTAAAAATGTAAAAGATAAGGAACTAAACTACTGGAAAACAGTTATGTTTTTGCGGACGAAAGTAAATTTAATGTATTTGGATCAGATGGTCAAGGTAAGGCATGGCGCAAGGTCATTACAGAGCTAAACAATGAAAACCTTTTACCAACCGTAAAACATGGTGGCAGTAGGGTCATGGTTTGGGGCTGTATGTCACAGGTGGGGGTGGGTTATTTGGTTTTCATAGACAGAATCATGAACCGAATGGTCTATTTAAACATTTGAAACAAAATTTACGGCAAAGTGCTGAATCAATGGGTATTCTAAACACATTTCAATTCCAACAAGATAATGACCCAAAGCATAAATCTCGAATTTTACAAGAATGGTTGCTTTATTTTTGCCCGAAAGTAATCCAAACACCACCTCAAAGTCCAGACTTCAACTCTGTAGAGAAATTATAGGAAATTCTAGATCGCAGAGTCAAGAAATACACAATTTCGAACAAAACGGGTCTTAAAAAAGTTTTATTTGAAGAATGCAGTAAAATTAGGTCTTACACAACAGAAAGATTTAGATTTAAAGATTTTGGAGTTATTTTTCATAACAAACTAAGTTTTGAGTCTCATGTCACGCATATTTTCCAAAGCCAATTCTATGCTTGGATTTCTTAAGAGAAATTCTTTTGATTTTAAGGATCCCTATACACTAAAAGCTTTGTTTTGTTGTATAGTTCGTCCTTTACTAGAGTATAATTGTATTATTTGGAACCCTGATTCGAAAAAGTTATGTGATAGAATTGAGAAGGTTCAAAAAAACTTTCTTAGATTTGCATTAAAAAATTTTTATTTGTCTGGCAGTACCGAGTCGAATTATCAAAGCAGATGTCTTTTGCTCGGGATGCAAACTCTTGAGTCGAGGCGTAGAATGTATAGTGTTTTATTTATTCGTGATATTCTTTGTAATGATATTGATTGTAATGATTTAGTGTCATATATAAATATATACGCTCCAAGTCGACCACTTAGGATAAGACAGTTTATTTTCGAAATACCTCATACAGCCAACTATGGACAACGGGAACCAATTTCTCATTGCTGTAAATTATTTAATATCTATTATGAAAACTTGGATGTTTTTTTGCCAAGAAATCGTTTCAAAACAATAGCTATAAATTTGCTTCAAAATATTTAAAATAATGAAATTAAATTGTAAATTGTTTTTAAATTAAATTTTTATTATATAAATTGAATTTCCTCAAGCAAAATCTGTGGATTGTATATCGTAGATTTGAATAAATAAATAAATAAATAAATAAATAAATAAATAAATAAAACTTGGTTGAATCTATGCAAAAAAAGGCTTAAAAGTGTTATTCATAGGAAGGGAAACCCAACAGAGTACTGAACATTAAAATTATATCTAAATAAAAGTGTCCAAATAATAATTAAGTATTTTGACCCAATAATTTTGTGATGTTAAAAACTACACTTAAAATGCATTTTTCTTATTTTTTTTTTTTACATCCAAAGAATGGATTTTTTTTTTCATTTTAATTGTTATTTACAAGTTTTAAAATAAACCATTATTTTTTAAAAACACATTTTGTCCGTTGTTTCTTATTTGATTTAAGTCAGGAAAGAAATTTGGCCCAATAATTTTGTGAGTAAGTGTAGATTGACCACCTCCTCATTAACAATTACACTTCATTTAATTTTGTTAAAAATGTGCGTTGAATATTAAAATTTTAATTATTTATTCATATTCATTCATGGGCGAAATTCTGTCAAAGTTCATATAAAAAAAAAATAAAATTGTGTTGAAATTTCGACAGTACACAAGAACAGGAATGCAGCTTATGGTAACATCAGACTAAACTTTCAAATTAAACGAAGGAAACAACACCTGGGGTGGAATCGGCTAAGGTCATAGTTGATTATCAATTTTTTGATTGTCGTTTTGACTAGCTATCTTCAGGGTTCGGACTTTACTTCGTTCGAAGTAGATCTATCTACTTCGATTTTGAGAAAAAATGAATACTTCTCTTTTTTAGGATCTACTTCTCTTTGAAAAAAAATCTTAACTTTTCTTTTCGAGATCACTTAGGCTGAAAACACACCGGATAAAGCAAAACGTGTTTTTTTGTTTCGTGAAACAAGAGAACATTGTTTCTTATGAGACTACACACACCAAAGAAAACGAAACAAATCACACGTTTTTGTTTTGAAGTGTTTCGATGGTGGTTGTCGAAAATACATGCCATCGTATACGAGCAATAAAACTGTTGAACCACCGTCGTTTACGATAATTGCCTACTTTTTTGGGTTCAACTTTCCCTTGAGGTAGCACGAATTTCCACACCCGAATAGTTTTATTCGGTAGATTAGCACTTTTAAATAACAAATATCACAATTTTAAAGTGAGGGAACATTTATAACTACTTTTAATTAATTTTTAAAGTTTCTCAATTTCCACACAAATTGCATTTTTTTTGTTTATTTTGACAATTCTCTTTGTGTAAATATTACCAGAGTTGGGTTATTTTTGGGATATTATTGGGATTTTTTCCTTTTTTGTTAATTTTGTAAGGGAATTATTTGTTGATTGAAAGGAAGTTTGTGAACCCATAGTACTTTTAAGTTAAAACACTGGCATTGGCGCCTGCTGCCTGGCGACTTTACATACCCTAAGAGGAGCGACGGAGCCGCGTGAGCGGGTGTGCCCGAAAAAGAGTGTTAAAATCCTGAGAACCCGCGAAGCGGGCCACCCACAGTACTGTTAAGCTAAAAAACTGTTGATATAATATCGAAATCTAGCCACTTTCCGTACTCTTAGTCAAGAAAACACACAAAATAAACAAAAAGTGAGGTTAAAACTGAAAAATAAAACATTTTTTTTATGATTAAACGGTGTTTCCTTACTTTAATAGTTTAAATCCGTTCTATTGAGACCACTAGCTATTTGTAAAAAAAAAAATCAACACTACTCGTGCTACCTTAAAGGAAAGTCGCCCCCTTTTTGTGGCCCAAAACACACCAAATGAAACGAAACATAAAAACAAAAGCAAAACAGAAAAACATGTTTCGTTGCCGATAACTGACCTATTGTTTTTTGCAAAACAAAATTTTGATTCCGTTCTTTTTATTTTTTTCTTTCGTTGCATTTCACAGCTTTTCTCTTTTTTTTATAAATAAACAATGTCTATTTTGTAAACACAAAATTGTTATTTGTATTTACTTGCCGTAGAGTTATAATCTTTCAGCCGGAGTTAAGCTTTTACGATAGTTCGTATTTTGTTTCATTTCAACGCACACCAAGCGAAACAAAAAAAAACAAAACGTTTTGTTTTGTTGTTCGGTGTGTTCAAATAAAAATGTTTTTTTGACTATCGAATCAAAAACGTTTTGTTTGATCCGGTGTGTTTTCAGCCTTAGAGAAAAACGTAAAGAAATTTATGAGCCACCTTTTGAATTGATAAAATTCATATAAAAATACAAGTTCGTTGATGGAAAATTTACTTTAAAATAGGTTTATTTAATTACTATTTTTTTACAAGTCTAAAGTCTGAATTTACTTTCATATGTTACGTTAATATAATTTTGTGTTTGTTTGTGTTTTTTTTCAGAAGTCTTTATTTACTGTTATATGTATGTATATTTAATTTGAAATCTGAAGTTTGTGTTATAGTTATATTTATTTCATTTTAAGTCTGAATTTCTTGTACCTTATAGTTACTTGTACACAATTAATTATAAATTACTTTACTTAATTACTTAAGGTGGCGCTACAGTCCGTGGTGGACCAGGGCCTCAACCAACAAGCTTCTCCAGCTAGCTCGGTCCCTAGCTAGCTATCTCCAGTTTCGCACGCCGAGTTGTTTGAAATCCTCTCCCACTTGTGTGCGCCACCTGAGTCGTGGTCTTCCTCTACGTCGCCGTCCCTCGGGGATTGATTCGAAGACTTTCCGGGCCGGAGCATTCGGGTCCATTCGCTCTACATGACCCAGCCATCTCAGTCGCTGGACTTTTATACGTTTGACTAGGTCAGTTTCGCTGTACAGCCCGTACAGTTCATGGTTAAATCTTCTCCTCCAATCCCCGTCTATGCAGATGGGACCAAAGATCACAAGAAGAATTTTCCTCTCGAAACAGCCTAAAGCGCTCTCATCCACTTTCGACAAAGTCCATGTCTCTGCACCATAGACAAGGACCGGGATGATGAGGGTCTTATAGAGGGACACTTTAGTTGCTCGAGAGAGGACTTTGCTATTCAATTGCCTTCTTAGTCCAAAGAAGCAGCGATTGGCAAGAGTTATTCTCCGTTTGATTTCAGCGCTGGTGTTGTTTTCTGAGTTTATAGCGGCGCCTAGGTATATGAAGTCCTTCACTACCTCAAAGTTATAGCTGTCTATAATGACGTTCTGTCCAAGACGTCGGTGTTGTGTGCCCTTTCTTGATAACAGCATATACATACTTGGTCTTGACCTCATTTACAGCTAAACCCATCTTCTTCGCTTCCGTCTCAATGTTCACAAATGCGCCACTGACATCACGCTTTGTTCTTCCAATAATGTCAATGTCGTCGGCGTATCCGAGCAATTGTACGGACTTTTGAAAGATTGTGCCTCTTGTGTTGACGCGTGAGTTTTGCACTATTCTTTCAAGAACTATGATGAAGAAGTCGCACGATAGAGCATCGCCTTGCCTAAAACCTTTTTTGACATCAAATGCATCAGTGAGATCTTTTCCGACCTTGATGGAGTAGCGTGCATTCTCCATCGTCATCCTGCACAAACGGACAAGTTTGTCAGGGATGCCAAAACTAGACATTGCTCTATATAGTTCGTTTTTTTTTATAATCAGCGCACACTCAAGAGGTTTTTTGTATACCCTTAATATGCCAGAGACACAGTGTGAGCATTAAGAAAAGAGGGAAGGGTTAGAAAGAAGGTTTCTGTGTACATTAGTTTTGAATTCTTGAACATTGCAATGACTAGGAAAGACAGAGCATGGCAAGGAATTCCACATTCGCGTAGTACTGCTAAAGAACGAATCTCTGTACTTCACAGTACAGCCGAAGTCGGGCTCAAGGGTAAACTGATGGGCATTCCTAGAAGTGCGAGTATTACGGTTAAATTATTTAAGGGAAAGAATGCAGCTGGCTATTTTTCTAGAGCATAGTCCGTTAAAATAACGGTAAAAAAGCTTGAGGCAAGAAACATTACGACGATGTTCGAGTGACGTAAATGTGTCAATGATGTTATTGTCACCAATCATTTTAAAAGCTCTTCTTAGAATACTGTCCAAGAGACTTAAGTAAGTTACTGGAGCACCAGCCCATAGATGGGAGTTATACTTAAGTTTTGGACGTATATATGTAGGTTTTATAGATTGTAGCCAGATCAGAAGGAGAGAAAAATTTCTTGCACCGTCTCAGAAAACCCAAACATCTGGCGGGATTTTTGGCAACATCGCGTATGTGATTGTTTCACAAGAGGTGGTTCGTGATGCACATACCGAGAATATCGAGATGTTCAGTTTCATTGATGCAAGTGCCACTCATAGATAGTGGCAAGGGAGGTATATCTCGCTTTAACGATATAAGTCAGCATTGGGTTTTCGAACCATTAAATTCGACACGGTTTCTTATTCCCCATTGTACAATGCTGTTTAGGTCGTCATTTAATGAGCTTATTATATTTTGTCGTTGCAGTTTCACATCCGAAGAGGAAGGATGTGAGTCTGAAAACGAATATGAAAAGATAAGAGTACCATCGTCAGCGAAACAATTGATTGGATTAGAAGTTGTAGACAGGAGATCATTAATAAAAATGAGGAAGAGGGTCGGGGACAAAACGGAGCCCTGGGGCACACCAGCATTTATATTGTGATTTTCGGACTTGAATCCGTCCAATACAACTTGTATTGAACGGTTTGAAAGAAAATTTCTAATCCAAAGAAGTAAGGATTCGTCGATGCCGAAAGCACGCATTTTCGATAAAAGAGCAAGATGCCAGGTTTTATCAAATGCCTTTGAAATATCAAGTACAATAATCTTACTTTCTCCGAAACAATGTAAAGATTTGTTCCACTTTTCGGTTAGATAAACCATCAAATCACTTGTGGACCTATTGCTACGAAAGCCATACTGCCGGTCATTAAGAAGCTTTCGTTTCTCAAGATATTTCTTAAGCTGATAATTAACCAGCGTTTCCATGACCTTGGAAAGAAGGGACGTTAGTGCGATCGATCGATAATTAGAGGGAGAAGAAGATTCGCCTTTTTTGGGAATTGGCTGAATAAATGCAGTTTTCCAACCACTCGGAACGAGCCCTGAAGAATAGGACAGATGGAAAAGCTTACGCAGGGGTTTTGCTAGCGTGGAAGAACACCTCTTCAGAATAATAGCGGGGATACCATCAGGGCCAGCGGATTTATGTATGTTGAGATCTTTCAGGACTCTTGCCACGGTACGAGTACGAAAAAAGATTTGTCCCATAGAATCACTAACGCGCTCAAGAACTATCCGGCAAGGTGGAATTCGCGGCGAACAAGTTAGCTTTATCAATAGAGCTAACGAAAAAGTGTCATTGACAACAAGCGTAGGAACCGAGGAAGAGGAAGAATTCCTCATATTTTTTACAAATGACCAAAAATTCTTACTGCCTTTGGGACATTGCAGTATTTCTTGCCTTGATTTTTGATCATGTAAAAATTTGGTCCGTCGAATATGGGCGTTGCAGGCCTTCCTGGCTTGTTTGAACTTTTTCCGGTTTTCCTCAGTTGGGTTGGCTCTAAAACACCGGAAGCTTACCTCTTTTTCCTTGATAACCCCTTTACAGCTCAAATCAAACCATTATTTATCCTTGGGTCTGATACTTTTAACCCTATTCGGGAGAAAATGTTTCATTCCCAAAAGAATTATGTTAGTTATCATATCTGCGCTGGAGTCTACGTCACTATCGAGGAAGCATTGTGACCAGTTAAAGATCCTGAAAAAGTTATTCAAACCGTTCCAGTTGGCTCTCTCGTACTGCCATACGGTTCTTCTAGGAATTCTTTCTCTAACTGAGTTTGTTTAACATGAGAAATTTGCAGATATAACACTATGGTCAGATGTGCCTAGAGGCGTACATTTACATATTGTGTATTTATCAGGTTCAGAGGTAAGAAACAAGTCAAGAGTATTTTTTGCTCGGCCATTAACGTTCGATATTCGAGTAGGCTCGTTGACAAGCTGAGTAAGATGCTTAAACTCAGCAAAAATCTCAACACACATTCCTTCGGGTGTTGTCTGACCCAAATGGAGAAGCCAAGAAGAATTGTGAACATTGAAATCGCCCGTAATAACGATTTCAGTGCGAGGATATAGGGAAACAATTCTTTGGATGGAGTCGGACAGAGCATCAAATTCGTGAGAAGTTGAAACTCTATCCAGATTTGCGCTTCGATAAAGAAAACAATAGTGAACGATGTGCTTATTAATGGAAAATTTAAACCACATAAAGTTGAAGAAGGAGTTGGTGCAGCGACCATATTGTGGTAAGAGCTGATATGCAACATCATTTCTAATATATATGGCGAGACCATGGTGGGAAAAGAATAATGCCACCAAGTTATACCCATGAATACAAAATTCAGCAGGATTGGAATCCTCACCTACTTGGGTTTCACTCAGTGCCAAAACAGCTGGCCTGTTAGAAACAGTGTGGATATACGCAGCCAGAAAATTCGCTCTCAGCCCCCGAATATTGCAATGGTCTACTCTAAAATAACCAGTTGCTATAGATGCTATCGTACGCGGCTTTGAAATCGATAAAAAGGTGGTATGTGTCGATTTGTAGCTCCTGGGTTTTTTCCAACATCTGCCATAATGTGAATATTTGATCGATGGTGGACTTTCCTGGTCTAAAGCCGCACTGATATGGACCTATTAGGTTGTTGACGAAAGGCTTCAGACGTTCACATAATACGGCAGAAAGGATCTTGTACGCAATGTTCAGGAGACTTATGCCTTTGTAGTTGGCGCAGTTCAGTGGGTCTCCTTTCTTGAGGATCGGACAGACAATACTGAGGTTCCATTCATCGGGCATGATTTCTTCCGACCATATTTTGCAGATGAGCTGGTGCATACTCCCAACCAAGTCATCGCCTGCCGCTTTGAACAGTTCGGCAGCGAGGCCGTCAGCTCCAGAGGCTTTGTTGGACTTGAGATTCGATATAGCTATCTTCACTTCGTCCAGGTCGGGTCGGCGGTATTGTTGGTCTGCGTCGCACAGTGGGGCAGAATCACGAAAAGTTGGCATTAAATCAACCAACAGGGCTAGGAACCTGAAATTTGGCACAAATTCTACTGATGCCAATGCTAATGCATAGTCAAAGTTTCTAATGGCCACGCCCATTTTTAAGGTTACCACCCATTTAAAAAAATTTGAGATTTCGAAATTTACATAAACGGCTCCAAAATGTCTGATGATAATAAAAAAAAATAAATGTGTCTGCATTAGAGTTTTCTCTGCTATATTTCCTTGAAAGATGCTCCCTATATTTTTTAAAATCTTTATTCCGGGTTTTTTGCGCTTCTTCACTGAGTTGCCCAATAGGTAATGAAGCATATGAAATTATCTCGTTCCCATGAATTAAATATTTATGGACGGTAGGCGGAAGCGAGATAAGTCTGCTTTAATAATTAAAGCTAAGGCTTCTTCACCAGTCATTGAAGTAGGTTCAATGGACTGTCTTAAAACTTTCCTACACGTTTCAACTTTGCCAGGACTGGTGGTTACATCGTGAATTAGTTTCGCAACTCCCTACTGCCCAGATGCTCGCAAACCCATTTCGGTCGCAAATGTTAATTCAGAAAGAGACGTTGATTTTCTCAGCTTTTCAGTTTTTTGTCGTTTTGTTCTTTCTGATCCTTCTTCAAAAGACAGACGGACGACCACGTTTATATTTTAAGGGACATTTATATGTGAAGAGAATGGGAGTGTTAAGCCAAATTCTATTAGTTTTTAAAAATCTTGGCTCTACACGACTAGACTTTTCCCAACGCGTTTTAAATTGCCATTTGAATTTGTAATTTTTTATATTTATATCGTTTTCAAAGGTACCAGAACATTGAGTCCGTTTAACAACTTCTTCTTTTAAAAACTTTATCTGGCTATCCAATCCTTGGCAACCTGACGTCTTCATTATATTGTAAAGATCTTCTTGCCTCGTTACTGATAACGTTTTGGATGTTGTCCGGCCTAAAAAGTTTCAAAAATATTATAACTCTGGCCAGAAACATGTATTTTCAGAACGCGACGTCACCAACAAAAATGAACGCTACAGAGGGTAGCAAATTGTAGCAAGAAAACTTAACATATTCTGAAAGAAGACAAACCACAGAACAAAATGACGTATAAATCACATTGGGATTCCACGGGAAAAACAACTATTCGCATAAAGATATCAGACAAATGCAAAAAAAATACATATTTTTTCCTTTTTTTTTTTTCATTTTTAACTACAAATTAAAACAACAAGAATATATTTTTCTCAAAAAAATTAAAATATAAAAACGCACCTGAGCTTACTGATTCCATTGCAATAGGATTTAATTTGATACACGTAATAAATAAAAAAAATACACAATTTACTAAAACAACGCAAAGCGGTAAAAAGAGGTCTGCACTCGACGCAAAACGTGAACTTAATCTTCAATTGTGACGATCTACCACTAAATCACGTGATGCGAATAAACTTTTTCTGTCTCATTTCTAATTCTCTGTTATATCTCGGAGAAAAATAGAACGGTTATTTAAAATAAAGCTCAACTTCATAATTTCGATTTTGCCCCATTGTGCGTCGCCTAAGTCAAATGGTGCTATCTATATAGCAGCGGCATTTTCTTCTTCATCGCCGTTATAAAGATTGGGGAAATGTTCTTTCCATATTCTCAGCATGGACTGCGGTTCTACTGCGATGTTCCCTTCTCATGCTCCTTCTTTTTCTTTCTGAGAAGCCGGTGTTCTTCTCTCCTCTTCTGTTCGTAGAGCTCGCGAGCAGCTCTAGTCCTTCTTTGCAGCGCTGGAGAAGTGCCTTGAATCGATCGCAATTTGGTCAATCTGGTTTACGGTTGATTGATCAGTCCCTTTGTGAATATCAAGATGTTTGAACTGCGTACTAGCTACAAGAACATCTCGCCCCACAGCGTAGTCGATCAGCCTGAATCCGTTATCGGAGGTGGTTTAGTGTAGGCTATATCTTAAAATTGTGTCACCAAATATGTCTTCTTTTCCTAGCTTGGCATTAAAATCTCCAAGGACAATTTTAATGTCATAACTAGGGCACTGCTCGTATGTTTTGTCCAGCTCGTAGAATATGTCTTTGGTGTCTTCACCTTTCTCCTCTGTTGAGGCATGCGCGTGAGGCGCACGTTCACACAGTTGAAACTTAAGACTTTTTACCTGAGCCTAGTTCCAACAACAAATCGGCATCCAAGTAAACTCTGCTTTTGTTCTCCGTAGCAGTCGCCGCAGTAAATATCGCAGTCTTTTAATTTCCGTCTCCCCAGTCCGTCCAATCGCATCTCTTGGATGGCGGTAATATCTGCTTTGTAGCAGTTTAGGACTTCCGCTAATTGTTCGGCTGCACGTGGTCTATTAAGGGACCTAACATTCCACATACAAATCCGAAGTTCCCTATCCTTATTTCGTTTGCATGGTTTGTCAACAGTGAATCCGTCCGTATCCGAGGCTTGTTTTTGCTTCGCAACTAAGTCGTATTTTATGTGGCCGGGAAGTCACCCCGACGGCACAACCCCTAACCTGGAGGACCAGGTCCTTAGTATGACTCCAAAAACGGGGAGCCGGATAAACCGCTCCTTACAGGCCTGAGCTCCGAGTACGTCGGAGTAGCCCTGTAAGGTGTTCACTAAGTAGTTCAGCCTCACTGGATTTGTAGACGCCACCGTTGATTCCATCTGGGGAATTCCTCCGCTGTCACCTGGATGAAAAAAGAGATGCCTTAGTGGATGCCTTAGTGAATTTTATTCGGCTCATGATAAATTTAGAGGTGCCCCCAACATGAACTTTAGAAAAATTCGCAAAATTTTGTCAAAAAACATCAATGTCTAATATTGTCAAATTAACGCTAAATCATATTCTGTGTGTTCCGTTTCGTTGGCAACTGTTTAACCTTGAATAGTTCGTGGATAGGTGGGAGAGGGAGGGGGGGTTGAGGCGGGAGAGGTGATTTCACTGCACTTTCATTTCAATTCAATCGCTGTCAAACGTTGTTCGAACGCCATTAAGTGCGCGCGTGTTATTGTTATTCTACTTGTGAGAAACATTGATTTTAACCACTGTCGTCAAGAAAATAAGACTCATGTAAGTAATATTTTTAATTTCCCCTGTTCACAGATTGATTTGAATGCGCCTTTGAAGAAAATCAAAACTAGATCAATGTTTTAAAAATTTAGTATTTTTCTAATTTTCAATTGGGTTGGGGCACCTCATAACATGAAGACAAGTAAACAATCTTTTGAATGCTGAATTTACTCATTAAAAGGCAACTTTGTATTGCTATTCCATTAAAAAAAATTAAAAAATTTTTTTTTCATACATTATCATTTATCACTCATTTATACACTAGGGTGGTACGTGTCTACCATTTGAACATTAATTATAAATAATACTGAATAAACATTTGTTAAGAATTTTTATTCGATTTTTTTTTAAATTTTTTAAAACTACGAAAATTTTGGATCTATGTACGAGTACTTCAGTTTTTTTCCATATTTACTTCGAAAATTTAAAACCTAAGTCCGAACCCTGATCTCTATCATAATCAATTAATTGAGTGATCACTTTACTCTTACGCGATACGGGCCCTGGTTTTTGACAGTAGTTAAGTATGAAGTATGCTCTTTTCTTTTAGTGCAAAACTTAAATTTTACAGGCGCAAAATTTTAGTCGAATTAGTACCATGTTAAAACTGTTTTAGTATGATACTTAAACAACAATTTTAAAATTATAATTGAGTTAAGCATCATATTTTCTCTACCATTTTATTAAATTTTAAATCATCAAATAGCTATTTAATTTTTTAGTATCGTGTTAACTTCACATGACTCATTTACAAACGTCAAAAAAAGTCTGTTTACGAACTGTCATTGCTTCAGGTGTTTTCAGAAAGAATTTACTAAGAAAATTGCTTTATTACGATCTAGTTAGAAAATATTTAAAATTAAGAATGTGTTAGTAAACTACTAAAGTTATCAAATTGTTATGTATCAAAACTACATTGGCGCAAAATATTAAAAATTTAAAACCTGTCAATTTTACAGGGAGTCGAATCTAAATGTTACGCATCAAACGAGAACCGACTTTTTGTTAATTTTAAAGGACATAAACTATACTTTAACGTTAAAGAGCTCGTCTTACTTTAACAGTGGCAAACAGCTACCTACTTCAACTTTTAAAAGTTTACTTTATCCATATTGCCACTGGTCATTTCATACAAAGTCAAATCGAAGTAAAAATTGAATTTTAATTTGATTTTTTAAAAGATGTGCTTTGTAAACATACTGAATATTAAAAATGCGAAATAATCGTACAAAAGAGCTCTACGATCTTTAATTTTGCAGTATTAATGGACAAACAAATCTATACCTACAAATGTAATTTGTATGCATGTTCGTGTATTGCCAAATGAATTTGCACCTTGCAACAATAAAATTGAGTTTTTATGTTTTGAATTAGCGATATATACTTCATTTCCATCTAAAATATTGACCAGAGAAAGAGAAGTGCGTTATAAATGTATTAAACAAGTTCTCTAGCTTTTTTCTTAATAAATATACATACAGTCATTGGCAAAATTATTTGCACAACGTAAAATTTACACACTTCTCTTCATTGAAGACTTATAACTTTCAAAATAAAAAAGATATTGTTAATATTTATTTTAATTAATAATGAATACATATTCTCAAAACGGTACACAAAATAACAAAATCGAATTTCTAACGGTTCGTTTTAAAAACATAAAAACAAAAGTGGCAAAATTATTTGCGCATCATATTAAAACGGCAACATTTTTGCGCAAGTGCAATGAACTGCTTAAACTGACTACAGGTAGTTTATTTACCCGAATAATCATAGTGAACGGTGCAATTAGTTATTTTTTTTCGTTTATTGTGATATTGTCGTCGGGAAAGTTTTTCAAATGGCTAAAACGAATGAACTTTCAACAGAAAAACGCGCCGCTATTGTTGCCGAGTTCCGATCTGGTGTTCCGGGAGCAAAAATTTCAGCCAAATATCGCTGCGCCCGGAGGACAGTTTATTACCTTATAGAAAAACAAAAAACTCATGGAAGTGTAAAAATCTTGCTGGTAGAGGAAGAAAAGGGACACAACCAAAACGGGAAGACACAAAAATTATCCGTTCCTTTAAAAGTAACCGCTGTGCAAAAGTTTGAAATGTGCTTAATAATTTGAACAAAAATCGTGAAACCACTATTAGTGAAAGGACGATACGACGGAGGTTGAAAGAAAATAAAATAAACGCCTACGTCATTCAAAAAAGGCCGCATATATCAAGAAAAAATAAAATCCTCAGACTAGGGAGCATATCAATAAACCGCCGGCTTTTTGGAGAAGTGTACTTTGGACTGATGAGACTACTTGTTCGTTGGATGGTAACTATGACCGAAAATTTTATTACTCCGATCGCAAATCAAAAAACAAACGACGAGTTACACAACTCACAAAGCATTCCAAAGGAGGTAATGGCGATGCATATCATATTGTGGCGTAGGACCAATTGTTAGGTGCTCCAACCCTATGACAAAGTCGCATTATTTGGAAATACTAAATGATGTTGCACTAGTGGTAGGGTCAATATTCATCCGAAGTAATTTTATCTTGCAACAAGATAATGCTCCTAAACATACGGCCCGGACAATAAAAACTTTTTTATCTGGGGTAGACCAAGAAGTTTTAAAATGGCCCCCACAGAGCCCTGATCTAAATGTTATTGAGAATGTTTGGCATCTTGTTAATTCAAAAATTCCTCAAGACATTGGAAGATCTTCAAATGAAACCTGGGAAGAGTTTATAACAACTTGGAGTACATTTCCGTCAGAACAGATTCAAAATTTGATAGACTCAATGCCAAGGCGCCTCGCTGCTATTATTGCGGCAAAAGGAGGAAGCACAACTTACTAGGTAATGCCATTTTCATAACAACGTTTCGTTTTATTTAAAAAAAAAATTACTTTTTGGCTTCCAGTGGTGTTAAATGCAGTAATTCAAACATGTGCAAATAATTTTGCCGGTTTAATATGATGTGCAAATAATTTTGCCACATTTGTTTTTATGTTTTTAAACCGAACCGTTGGAAGTTCGATTTTTTTATTTTATGTACCGTATTCATTAAAGATTCAATGAAGAGATGTTGTGTAAATTTTACGTTGTGCAAATAATTTTGCCAATGACTGTATATTTAAATTCTAACTTAAAAAGTTAAAAAAACAGTCAACAGTAGAAGTAACCAAAATATACGTAAAAGAAATTAATAAAGCAATAAACAATTGTAACCATTCATTTAACAACACATACAAAATCAAATACAAACAAATAAACGCAAAAGCACCCATATTCACAGGACTACCCAAAAAACACAAAAAAGGAACACCAATAAGACCACTAATCAATTACAAAACCGCGCCATGTTACAAAATCGCCAAAGAACTTCAAAAAATAATAAAAACAAACATAATATTGAAAAACAATCACAGCATCAAAAATTACACAGAATTTATAAATAAAACTAAAAACATTAACATACTACCAAATTACAAACTTATTTCTTATGACGTCATTAACATGTACACCAACATACCAATTGAAGACACAGTTAAAATTATAAAAGACAACCTTATAACCACTGGAAAACTAAACAATCAACAAATAGACGAAATCATTAAACTTCTACAAATAACACTCAAACAAAACTATTTCACATTCAACAACAAATATTACATACAAGAAGAAGGTCTAGCTATGGGTTCCCCATTAAGCGGCTTAATGGCAGATATATACTTAAACAAATTCGAAAACAATTACATATTAAACAACAGAAATACACTACACCAAAAAATCATATTTTACGCGAGATATGTCGACGACACATTCGTCATCTTCGATGGCACCAACAGACAAATTGACATGTTACAAAAGTATATTAACAATATTAACAACAAAATAAATTTCACCACAGAAATAGAAAGCAATAACTCAATTAACTTCCTGGACCTCAACATTTATAAAAACAACAACAAACTACAATACAAAGTATACAGAAAACCAACAACAACAGATATAACAATACACAAAAATTCCCACCATCCGCCAACACAAAAAATGGCACCATACCATGCTTTCATCAACCGACTTTTAAATATACCAATGACGAAAAAAGATTACGACGAAGAAATAAACATAATCAAACAAATCGCAACAACAAATGGATACACACCAGAACTAATAGATAAATTAATATACAAAAAGAAAATCAAAAACAAAAACAAAAAAACCACAGATGAAACCACAGCAGACAACAACAATAAATACATTTCAATAGATTATACTAATATACTACCACATATTCTTCAAAATGAATTAAAGAAAACATAAATATATCATTTAAAACTAAAAACCACATTCAAAAAATTCTTCAAAATAAAACAAAAAATGACACAAAATCATCTTCAGGTGTATACAAAATAAATTGTGATGACTGCGACAATTTTTACATAGGACAAACAGGTAGAACATTTTATGACAGATTCACAGAACATAAACCGAAACAAAATACCAAATCTACATTCGCACAACACTTGATAGACAAGAACCATAACTACACTGACTTCGAGACAAACTTAACTCCAATTCATTTATGCAGAAATGGAACAAAATTAGACGCGTTAGAAGAGTATGAAATATACAAATCGTACAAGACAGAACAAGACAATATACTTAACGACAAACTAACAATAAAGCCAAATATATTATATAACACCGCAATCAAATACAAAAACAGACAACAAAATTAAAATGAGACGAATAACCAATAACCATGATCAACACAAAAAAAAATAATACACAACCCCACAATAAGTTAAGTTTGGCAAACTACACAATAAGTCAACAGTAAAGCCCGATGATGGATGTGTGAAAATCCGAAACGGGTCGCTCATATTAAATTTATAAATTAATGTTGTGACATTTTTTCTGCTTAAACACAATAAAAACAAATTATATATACATATATACATAAAAATTTGATTTTATTACCAATATATATTTATTAAATACTAAGAAACAACATGGAGACTACTACACATTTTATTTAAGTTTTAAAATCCTATCAAGAAGACCGATATTTTTTTGTGGACCGCTATATGCAATCCAAAAGAAAATCAACGGAAATATCTCCGATAAGCACGCCAAAAAGTAAAAAAATTAATTGAAAATGGATTTTATTACTTTAAATCCTGAAAGTTTTAAATCTATTGTACATCAATGTTTGAGCGAACATCTTAAAAACATTGCAAAGAAAGATGAAGTCTCCGCTGTTTCGAAGAATATTCAGCTACTTCGCATACAAAATACTCACTTGGAAGAACGACTTTTTATCCTTCAGAGGTACTGCGAGACCCTGTAGAAACAACTCGAAATAATTGTGACACAAAAAACAAATGAAAAAACAGTCGTCATGCATTTAGAATTTAATAACCGGCAAACAAAAAAAACAACAATGGTTCTTAATTTTGACAACGCCGACATTGTCAAAAAAATCAGGAAGCCGCTTCCAAACTGAAAAACACAGGAGTCTTTATTCATCGAGAACAATCTTTAATTTATCGCAATATAAGAAGTCGCCTTTTTGAGATAAAGAGCAAACTAGCTTCGGGGAATGCGAACATAAAAATCTTCGTAAAAGGAGCAAAGATACAAGTAGACAATATAACTTTTACGTACAACACTTTTCGAGGTATAAAGATAAAAACAAATAAAAAACTGGAACACAACAGGTTTAAAAAACAAATTAATAAGCCTGATTTTTGTATCTTATTGCGAATTATGATATATTTATTCTTTTAGAAACTTATATATAAAAAGGAAAGGAACTGCAGTATCTGAAATATTTTAAAAATTTTAATATAAAATGTATACCAGATATTACGAACAATAAACTTTTTAGAGCTAGTGGCGGTATAATGTGTAGTATAAAAAATACAAGTATTAATAATATTAAGTTTAAAAATAGTGAGAACAATATAATTAAAATCATCACTTATGACAGAAAACATTTTGAAATTCTCCCTATTTATTTAAATTACAATAATTGGAGTGTAGAATATAATGAGCTTTATAACTTTTTAATAACTCACAACCATGAAAACATGGAATTTAAATGGCCAAAAAGTGACTTTCAAAACTCGGTCTTCCTGAATAATTCTCGCTTTTCCTACGAAATTAAATCATTACATTACGCAATTGTCTGAATCAAAATGGAAAGTCGTTATTAGAACTAATAGAAGATTTTGGATTTTTTGTTTTAAATGGAACTTCTTATAATGACTCCAACGGTCTGAGGGCCCTACTACACAGAACTATGTAGTTCGTTTTCATTCCAAGTGGTACGACGAAGAATGCAAAAGAAGTAGGAAAAAATCGTTCTCTTAAAACTTTTCCGAAAAAAAATTTTATATTTTTAAAAAAGGTAACGGCGAACTTCCTGAAAACTATAGGGGTATTGCAGTATTAAACTTTTTAAGAAAAGTTTTTACACAAATACTCTATGCGAGACTACTAAACGAACAAAATAATATCATTAGCTGTTTTCAAGCTGGTTTTCGAGCCAACCTCCACCATGGATCAAATGTTCGTACTTAGCAATTGCGCTACATGTTTTATTGATAAAAAGAAGTGTTTGTACACCTTTTTCGTTGACTTGAAAGCGGCTTTCGATACGATCAATAAAAGTTCTCTGCTTTATAAACTCTCAGTAATTGGTCTCTCAACGAAATTTGTACGAGTCTACGGAAAAAACCTAGAAAACATGACTGCATCTGTACAAAACGGCTCCAAAAAGTCAAAGGAATTTAGATGTGACACTGTCAAAGTCTTGCTCTACGCAGACGATTTAGTGATTTTGTCAGACAGCCCGCTTACCCTACAGCTTCAGATTAATAAGCTTAAACAGTTCTGTAGTTTGTGGGATCTTAATATAAATAATAACAAATCAAAAATAATCGTTTTCAGGTCTAGAAACAGATCTATTGGGTATGCACGGAACTGGAACGTCGATGGTGAGATTATTGAAGTGGTAGATGAATTTAAGGTACTAGTACGGTCTAGAATGCCAAAAAAACCCACGATTTTTGGGATTTTTTTTTTCTCGGAGACCTTATTAGGTAATAACATATATTTTTTTTAAATATGAATACATGCGTCAAGAATACAAAAAAAAATGTTTTTTGTTTAATTTTCGAATTTTGGCCGAATTATAGAGAGCACAAACGTCTACTCATCAAAAAATACATGGTCCCATGGCGGACAGTTAATCTCAGGATTGGCTGGACTGAAACAAAAAAAAAAACAAAGTGGGTTATTTAAAGAAAATTTTCTTACGAGACAATTTACCACAATTAGCTTCCAACACCCATAATTACACTATTCACCTGGAGTAAGGCTTACCTCCAATATTCCTGAACAATCTAAAGGCAAATGCGGATTATATTGTTAAGGTATTAAAGCGATCGGACCGACGACAGACCAATTTTGTAATAGGACGAATAAATGTTCCTGTTGCTGTTCTTACGTTGGCACGATTCGGCCCAAAATCCACTTCGTTGGTGGAAGATTAGGTTCTTTGATAACCACCAAGTCTCCAGGTTTAAAATTTGTTGTAGGTGTCTGTCCACATGGAGCCCCCAACAACGCGACGCAAATGAAGCTTAACTGACTTGACGCCAGCCTCCCATAACCCACCAAAATGTGGAGCTGAGGGAGGGATAAAGTGCTACGATATGCCGTCTATAGCAAGGGATGTAGTTACCAAATCATTATGGGATTGTGCCATGACCAGCGTGTGCATCTCATTTAATCAGCGACGAGCTCCGTTATCGCTGCAGATGTTGGTACACTTTCCGCGGCGAGATACAAATCTGCGTAAAGCTGCAATGAAAGCGTCTGTTGTTAAGTCACTGACCAGATCCAGATTTATGGCCTTTTTAGACATACACACAAACAAAGCGATATAAGCTTTGGACATCTTAGCCTTACGACATCGGGATAGTCTGGGCCCGTATTACAAATTACGATTATCGTTTAAAATCCCTCGTTATCGTTAAGTTGCGATTACGTTTTACGATACTCGTTTTTTTAAAACGATAATCGTTTTCTCTTACGACTGCTTTTGGCACTCGTATTTCATTGTTTTGACACATGTACTATTTTTGACAGAAATATTGAAAGAATTAAGTTGGATGCGCTTTAAAAAATAGATTTTTTTTTATTTTATCAGGCAATATTTTGATGCATCCATTATCGTAAACCATAATCGGTCCATGTGTTAACTATCGTTTTCTAGGGTATCGTTTTTTTGCCTTTCGTTTCGTAATCTGTAATACGGGCCCTGATTGTGATAGTGCCCGCATAGTCACAACCGGTATTTGTAAATGGCCGACTGGGTTGAATGCGGTAGGACGGAAGATTACCCATAATCTGCTGACTGTTTTCTTTACGTTGCATAAAACACGTTTTGCAGTTTTTAACTATTTTGCGGATAAGATTTCGCCTACCCAAGATCCAAAATTGTTGTCGAACGAATGCAAACGTTTCAGATACTCCTGCATGTAAATATCGGTGATGGATATCTGTAATAATGAGGTTAGGTATAGAGTTAGATTTTGGTAAAATGATAGGATGCTTGATATTAAATAATAAATTAAAATCTTCTAATAGTGATGCATGTGGCGAATTCACTTTTGTTAGCGGGCGGGGACAATCCGTGATTGACTTTGCTGCGATTTCAGGGGACTGGCTGAACATTATCGATGACTTTGAAGTTGCACTAGTCAACTACTCGGCTCACTTTCCAATTGTAATTAAAATTCAGCTAACGGAGTTAAACCAGCAAGCTACACCTTCTAGTTTTAATAAGCTGAAGTGGTGGGAGAACAATGCAACCCTCTATAGAAGCCTCCTTTCTCGGCACTTACTATCTCTGCCCCAACAATCTGCAGTCTCGTCTGAAGTGGTATGTGAAAGTATACAGGGTGATTGGCATAAGGTGTGACAAAAAGCTAGGGCGTGTAGGTTGGACTTAGACAAGAAAAAAATCGTATGGGAGGGGGGGGTCTATTTTCCCCCGTTTAGGCGGGAGGGGCAATTTAAGAAAAAAATCACTTAAAACAGAAAAAAAATTATTAAAAAATAACGGTGATACCTACGGAGTATTGCTATAGCATTTTGAAAAGCCAGAAATACACTCTTTAATCCTGTTTTTAAATAAAGTTGTTCGAGTGAATAGTTTTTGAAAAATTAATTTTCAAAATCAAAATTTTGAAAAAAAAAATGAACAATTTTTTTTTAAACAATTTTTTTTCAAAATTTTACGTAATTAAGTATAATTTTTTTATTCAATATTCAATGCTCTTATTAATTTTTGATCAAACACAAAAAACCGGATGTCAAAATGTTTTGTAGTTTTTGAGAAAATCAAAAATAACAAAAACTACTTTTGTTCTAAGAAAAGCCTTTTATTTTAGTTTTAATACGTTTTTGGATACTTAGGTGAATTTACGATTGAAAGGATTAACTTTCTTTTTACTATTTTTTTAATTATCGTCTTATAAACATACAATAATGTGACAAAGTACTGGATTAACCATATTTCACACATTTTGTCATTGAGAACACCTGCGTGAGAACATTGGATTAATATTGACCTGCGAATGTTTTTTAAATAATGCAACGTTACACGCCCTAACTAGTGACAGAAAAGTGCAATTGCGAAATAAGAACAAGAATGTTCCTGAATCTTGAAATCAATTAAAATAAGAAATACATGCATATTTAGATAATATACATAATTACTGTTTATTTAAATTGTTAACTATTTTTTAACTAAAGCTTAATACAAAAAATTATTTAAAAAACATTCGCAGGTTAATATTAATCCAATGCTCTCACGCAGGTGTTCTCAATAAAAAAATGTGTTAATCCAGTACTTTGTCACTTTATTGTATGCTTATAAGACTGATAATAAAAAAAAATTACAAAAAAAGTTAATCCCTTTTTCCGTAAATGCACCTACGCCAAGCCGACCCCACCATCCTAATAAAAAAGTGGCAGGTCAATTTTAAACCAATGCTAGTAAAAAGAAAGTTAATCCTTTCAATCGTAAATTCACCTAAGAATCCAAAAACGTATTAAAACTAAAATAAAAGGCTTTTCTTAGAACAAAAGTAGTTTTTGTTATTTTTGATTTTCTCAAAAACTACAAAACATTTTGACATCCGATTTTTTGTGTTTGATCAAAAATTAATAAGAGCATTGAATATTGAATAAAAAAATTATACTTAATTACGTAAAATTTTGAAAAAAAATTGTTTAAAAAAAAAATTTTCATTTTTTTTTTCAAAATTTTGATTTTGAAAATTAATTTTTCAAAAACTATTCACTCGAACAACTTTATTTAAAAACAGGATTAAAGAGTGTATTTCTGGCTTTTCAAAATGCTATAGCAATACTCCGTAGGTATCACCGTTATTTTTTAATAATTTTTTTTCTGTTTTAAGTGATTTTTTTCTTAAATTGCCCCTCCCGCCTAAACGGGGGAAAATAGACCCCCCCTCCCGTACGATTTTTTTCTTGTCTAAGTCCAACCTACACGCCCTAGCTTTTTGTCACACCTTATGCCAATCACCCTGTAGAACGGGTTATAAAGACCGCAGCCCCTTTTGCGCTGAAGAGTACACACACTTTTGTAGCTAAAAATGTATGGTTTGATAAGGATTGCAGAAATCTCCGTAAACTTTCGTTTGCTTACTTAAAACTGTTTAGAACGACCAATTCTCAATTTTTCAAAAACATCTATCTTCGCGTTAATAATGATTTTAAAAAAATGTGCTCAGTTAAGAAAATCACCTATTTAAAAAACGTGGCTAAGAAATTGGAAAACTGCACAAACTCAAAGATATTTTGGGAGACAGTGCGCAAACTTGGTGGGCGCAATCAGGGTATGAAGTTCTCTTTAGAAGCTGAGACGTTAGCAGCTCATTTTAGAACTCTACTCTCAGCTGATGAAGACCTTCATACCTTTGATTACGCGCAACCTGATACTAGAGTCAACGAGCTGGATTTAGAATTCTCATTGCCCGAATTGGAAATAACGCTCCAAAAAATGAAAAACAGCAAGGCTCCTGGCCTAGACGACATACCAGTCGAGTTTTATAAAAACAGCACTATTGATTTTAAAAACTACCTCGTGTCTTTCTTTAACAAATTGTACAATGATGGATGTGTCCCTAACAGTTTCAACGAATCTGTAATTTTTGCCATTTTTAAAAAAGGTGATGCTAACTCTGCGGAAAATTATAGAGGTATTTCAATTTTAAATTCAATAAGAAAAACTTTTACTGCAATCCTATATGAAAGGCTCACAAAATGGATTGAGGATAACAGTCTTTTGAGCATCTTTCAAGCCGGTTTCCGCCCAGGTTTTTCAACCATGGATCATATCTTTGCCATTTCAAGCATTGCTCAACAATTTATAGATAGAAAAAAGAAACTATACACTTGCTTTGTTGATTTTAAAGCTGCATTTGATAAAGCCAATAGACAAGCTTTAATATACAAACTTTCTTGTATTGGTTTGTCACGAAAGTTTCTCTAAGTGTATGCAAGTTTTATTTCGTCAACAAATGCAAGGGTATGGGACGGTATCACATTTTCAAATCGATTTGAAACAACTACAGGTGTTCCTCAGGGTTGTATCCTCAGCCCATTATTATTTGCCCTGTTCATAGATGATGTCTGCGAGCTTCTTCCGGGTGGAGTTAATTTTGTTAACATTATAATCAAAGTCCTGTTGTACGCGGACGATCTAGTTATGCTTGCTGATAATCCTTTCACGCTACAAATGCAAATAAACCGTCTAAGTTCATTTTGCGAGTCTTGGGGCTTGCAAATTAATACCCAAAAAACTAAGATTGTTATATTTGAAAAAAGACAAGATATTTCGGTTGCCTAACTCAACACCCAACTACGCCATATATGTAGAGTCAGGAATAGTCCCTATATATATACACAATTTGAAGGCAAGTGCGAACTTCATTACTAGAGTGATGAAAAGAAGTGAAACTTGTCTTCACAAAATCATTTTAAGAAAATTACTTCGAGTGAATGCTTCCCCGTTTAAAGACTTGAACGAACTAGCTTTATCTCACGAAACAAGTTTAAACTTAACAGAAACTAATGTGGCCGATTGGCAGGCTCAGTTTTCTGATGTGATTGCTAAGGTGGATCACAAAATGTTTCTGGATAATTTTTCTAGAGCATCTTCATCTACTTCAAGAGCTATTTATAGTCATTTAAACCACCACCTGCCCTCGGAAGTTTCTTACTTTAGTAACGAATTTTCAGCCTCGGTTATAAGTATTATTTTTAGAGCAAGAGTTGAAATTTTAAATTTAAACTTTGTACCTCATCGATCAGACTTGCCCCAGCTATGTGATCTATGTAACGGAAGATTGAATGAAGATATTTACCATTTCGTTGCTGCTTGTCCTATTCTACAAGAAATTCGTCGGTTGCATTTTGGGAAAGTTTTATATCTTTGGACAAACTTTTTGAAATTTTAAATGGAGCAATGGGCTGGCTCAGCCTCTTTAAATATTGCCAACATGCTCTTTCTTACCGTAACAGTTTCCAATATTAAACTTAGGCCCCGATTGCCGTTGTCGATTGCCAATCGAATCGAAACTTTTCGATTGGTTTTCATATTTTGTATTGTGTAACTCAATCGATCGTACAATGTACTATTGTGAATGAACCCACAGAATATTGCTATTATTTCAAATTTGACAGTTCTATGATGTGTTAGCTTTCGAAATCATTATTTGTTTTTCTGGATTTCTTTTTGTAATATAAATTAAAATAGTTTATTTACATTTTAAAATGAGTGGAATAGAGTTATGATTTAGCGTTTAGCGATAGTAACACACATACCGACATCTTGAAATTACAAGAAAAAGAAGACATATCAGAGACATATCTAAACCTTTGGTATACACATACACATATTTGCTTTTTTAATCAATCAATTTTTCAATCCAATCAAAATTTCTATTTGCCTTTTCTTCGTTATCACTTTCGACCTGCATTTAATAGATATTTGAATGTTTTGTCCTCAAAATAATTAATTAATTATAAGAAACTTACATTTTGTTCACAAGAAAAACTTCTGGACTTTATCTTCTGTACGAGTCGATCAGAAAATGACAATCGAAAAGAAACGACTGTGAAATCGAAAAGTTTCGATCACAATCGACATTCGCAATATGAAATAGAGTAATCGACGATCGATGATCGAAAAAGGTCGATCATCGATTACAAAATCGACAACCGCAATATAGTCGATTACCCGCTTATTGCAATTTAAACCAAATTTTATACCTAAATATTTATTGTTTTGTTGCTGATCATACAAAATTTGATAATATTTCTTTTGTGTTTCAAATCACGTTAAAATTGATAATATTCTATAAACAGCCAATCTTAACCAAATTGTATATTATTTTGTGTTTCAAATCATGTTAAAATTGATAAATTTTTTTATAAACAGCTAATCAAATTAACCAAATTGTATAATATTTTGTGTTTCAAATCACGTTAAAATTGATATCATTGTTTTATATAAAAATATTTCTTCATATCTTTTGTTAAACATTTTTTTTTCTTTTTCTTTTCTTTATATTTTAAAATTTTTGCTTTTTATTATTTCTTTTATTTTTAAATCATATTATGAGATGTCATCTCAGGCAGACGGCAGTATTGCCATGTCCTTATTCTTAAGTATACAAATTTGTAAACCTTATGATGAAAAAATAAAAAAAATCTATCTATCTATCTATCTATCTATCTATCTATCTATTAAATAATACGCTTGCGAAGTAGCCCGTTCAAAAAGGCGGCGACGTATCTCAATAGTTTTGATTTAGCAGGTAGTTGATTTTTGGTTCGCAGATGCAGGATATTCTCTTCGAAGAATGATATTTGAACAATATTGATTGTTGCCCTTTGAATTTCAGCATAGCTAAGGCCACGAACAGCTCGAGGATTGGTTTTTGATTGAAGGTTGGAAATATATCTGAAGATGTATGCAACAATACGTTGCAGTCGACTCCAACACGAAATCTTTCCGATCAGATCGCTAAAGACATGTCCATCAAGCGACGTGACGTGAATGATTTCTTTTCCAGGTTAACTGATTGAGCATCCAAAGTACTTGGAGACAGGTTTGATTTTGGCCACTGGTCTTCTAAATCGGACAGCCAGGGTGGACCGGTCCGACAAAGAGTGCGTTCGAATAAATTTGCAGGTAGCACACCACGTGATCCACAATCGGCAGGGTTTGATTCAGACGGAACATGTCACCAAACAGATCTGGGTAAGATTTCCAAGATAGCGGCGGTTCTATTGGCGACGAAAGTTGCTCAGCGACCGGGGGGCGATGAAAGCCAATGCAGAACTATTTCGGAATCGCACCACGCAAACGTTCTATGAATATTAGTATTTAATGACGATTTTATTAAGTTTATTAATCGCGCAAGCAATACCGCACCACAGAGTTCCAGGCGGGGAATAGAGACCGGTTTTAATGGGGCTATTTTAGTTTTAGCAGCAACGATTACAACATTCACTTTTCCGTCCGCAGATTTCTATAAAGCATAAACAACCGCGGCATAAGCTAGCGATGAAGGATACACAGTTTTACAGTCATTGGCGATTTGTTGTAGTAGACGTACCGATAAAAATGGAGCCGAAGCAGTACCATAAGTGACGGTTCGTAGTCGATAATGTTCAATGCGATTGTTTGTATTTGATCGCCACACGATGCATTGATAATCACGATCCTTTTCGTTATCCATATTTGTCGAAACATTTTAACAATATCGGCGGTAAAAACATAACGATGTTGTCGAAACCGTAGGCAGACACCAATTAGATCACGTTGTATAGACGGACCGATTAACAACTTGTTATTCAATGATTGCCCATTAGAGTTTTTGACAGAGCCATCAAACACGACGCGAAGCTTCGTTGTCGAACTATCCGGCTTGAAAACGGTATGGTGGGGTAAATAAAATTGACAGGATGAGTTTCTTTAAATTTCACTTTGTGGAATAACTTCCATATGACCAAGTTCAAGATACTCTTGCATGAATTTGGAGTATCGCCGTTTCAATTCAGAGATATTTCGGAACTGACGCTCCATTGAATACAGTCGGGTAACCGCTTGCTGCAATGTACCTTCGAACCTTGGTGAATAGGTTTTGAAAGGAAGTGAAACCACATATTTTCCATCAGAAGCTCAACTAAACGTTTGTTGAAAGTGTTTTTCAGCAGGATCGTTAAAGGCATCGAAAGAATTGTGAGAAGGGATATGCTCTAGCTCCCAAAATCGCTGGAGAAGAACATCCACTTCAAGAGCGAAATGATACGACGAGAATTCCACATTACGAGTAGTTGAATTAAAAAACTCTCCAGAGGTAACCCAACCTAAAGTAGTGTTTTGGGCGATAGGTTTGCCTGGTGGTCCTACATCCTTTTCCGTTTTCAAGATGGACCAAACCTTATCAGCACCAAGAATAACGTCAACTTTACAACAGAAATTAAAGCCAAGATCTGCTAGATCCAAGTTCCAAATATAATCCAAAGTCTAAATATCAAACAATTTAGAGGGTAGATTCGACCTCAATTTACCCAAAATAACAGCATCGATTGTTAAAAGAGTGTCGTTATAACGCGACATTAGTTTCAAAGAAACGATTTCCTTGGTATGACCGGCTTCTATTGAACTTAGTCCTAACACTGGGATTCGTGTATGAGTTCGTCGAATCGTCGAAGTCCAAGTTTTTGAACACATGATTCAGAAATAAATGATGATTGGGACCCTGTATCCAATAAGACACGAACATCATTGAGCTGGTTTTGTATATTGTGTAGTCTAGCAAGAATTGTCGGTAAAACTGTTTGTTTTCGAACGCTAAACTCACGAGAATGGTTACTAATCAACGGTGTAAGAGCAGACGAATTAGAAGCTCCCGAGAACTGATTTTCGAGTAAATTTGATGACGACGATCGTGACGATTAAGTTGTTGGATAGGAGTCTGATATGGCCGAAGAAATGTTATTGGATTCATATTGATCAACCAGATAGTGATGTCGAGCCTTGCATACACGACAACCAAAGGTCGACCGACATTTTTTCACCGAATAACCAGGCCGAAGGCAGTTAAAACAAATAACGTTTGTTTTAGCAAAATTTCTACGTGATGGATTATCTAATTCAAGAAATTTTGTGCACTGATTGCTTTTGCATAAAAGACATTGTGAGCAAGTTTCAGAAGGCTTAGCCACCAGCGCTCGAATCGCACCTGCCTGCTTACCACGCGATGCGGGCAACCGATTAAGAGTTTGGCACGACTCTAGTGAATCGCACGACGTTCAAGAAATTCAATAAGCATTGTCATATCTTTCTGAGACCCGACTTCTTCTGCCCAAGCATGTTTTGCCTCACTGTCTAGCTTATTGACCAGAATGAAAATAAGCCACGGATCACGATTGTTCTTCGATAATGCATTTAAACCACGAATCACTTCGACTACACCGTCCGTAATTCTTCGAAGTATTTGCGCACTTGGAGCGTTTATGAATGGAAGTGAAAAGAATGTCTGAACAAAGGACTGAACAACTAAATTTTCCCGATCTAACCGTTTTTCCAGCCTATCCCAAGCTTCAGTGTAATTAGCATCTAAAACCTTTATATGTTGGATAAGGTCGGAAGCAGTCCCGCTTAAAAAGGATTACAAATATTGAAACTTATGAGTGGATGATAAATTTTCTTTTACATCCACCGAACACAGAAACAAATCGCGAAAGGACGGCTAGTCCTAATAATCACCGGAAAATTTCGGAATAACGATTGGTGGCAGAATGATTTTTCCAGAAGTTTTTGCCGAAGAATCTAACGATTTCAAAAAATCACTGTTTATTTGCAATGCGTTCTAACACGGACGGATTTGAGTTTCTAGAATTCCTTTCACGTATCGCCTCATTCAATTTTGCATGGACCTCAAAGCATTTGTCTTCATATACCCCGAAATCACTTGAACTCCTCGTCCTAACCTTCATCGACGAATTGAAGGCATTCATAATGTAGGGTGCTGAATTCTTGTCGCGCTTCAATTACACTATTTAATTTAATTTCTAACATCTCCAAAGTTGTCAATTGTCCAATGGTTAGAAATTCAACCGCACGAGTTATAGTGGCTTTTGCGATACCACGCTTTTGCTTTAACACGTTCATATTTCACAAGTATGTATTAAGTTCGAAGGTGTTCACGTAAATATACAGGGTGCCCTACAGTCACCGCACCAAACGAAAACCATGGATTCCTGAGGTCATTTTAAGTCGAAAAACTTAAGAGGTAATTTTCTCGTTTTCGTCCCGTTTTCGAGTTATAACGGTTTTTATGATTTTTGCCTTAGCTGGCCTTATTTTTGCCCAACTACTTCCGATTCGTAAGATTTTTGTTATAACCAATCAAGAATTTATTACAGTTTTAGTTTGTCCCAAAACTTTTTTTTATGCAGACAACCGTTTCTCCGCAATTTTGCATCAAACCCAATTTTTTCATTTTTTAAGTTGTCTTTTCACTTTGATATCATTTTATTCAAAAAAACACGTTAATGAGTATTAATTTTTTTCGCTTATTATTAAAATAAAAAAATAATTTTGTGTCCTTAAAGAGAATTCTAAATGTAATTAACAAAAACATAGTTGCCACTATTTTTCAAATTAAAATTCCCTGACTTTCCCTGACCAACTTTCGAATTTTCCCTGACCAAATGAGAAAATAATTAACTGTATTTAAACAACATCAACATTGATAAATATATTAAATAGTTTATTTTATTTTTATTTGCTTAAAATAATTCACATGATCAACACGTCTTTTAATTTATATAGTGGTAAGCGTTTATATTGCAGCTTTTTCAGTTTTTCTTGAAGAGATGAATATCTAAAAAAAAAAGAAAGAAATAATAATCAACAGATTAGCTTAATTGAAAAGTGAAATTTTAAAAAATCTTTTTTTTTTTCAGTATCTAGATAAAAATGGTTTAATTTAAGACAAAAAAATAAAAAAAAAAAACATAAATTTAACCCGTAAAAAATAGTGTTTTTATTTTAAATAATTAAAATAATTTGAATAATTAATAAAATTTAAAGAAGAAAATGGGTCAATTAAAAAAAAATTATTTCTTAATGGAAAACGATTTACATTTAAATATAAATCTTCTACAAAGAAAGAACAAAGAAAGACATGCGCCATTTTAAGCATGTTAATATTTAGTTGAAATAACGAGCATTCATCTATATACAACATTCAAGTGAAAATATTAAAAAACAAATTATTCAGTCATAAAAGAAGACATACCTCATTTCTTCAAAAGAGAGAGCTTGTAATTGATGTTTTCTTCTTCTACCTGAGCTTGAATTTTAAGTTTTTTCTTTCTTTTCTTGTTCAAGTTTTTTTTTTATTTCTTCTTCTTTTTTTCTTTTTAAACTTATAGCAACATCCTCTTTTTGTTGAAGCTTTATTTTGTCCTCCAAATGACGTGTATAGCGACTATGTGAAGCTTTTACATTTGAAATTAAATTTGCAGTTATTTCAACTTTTGCTACTCCTCCAGCTTCCTTAATGCCATCTAAAACTCGCCTCTGAGAAACAAGTGATTCCTCAAGGAAGTTTTCTACTAATAGAGTTTTGTTGATTGAGAATCCACTTTCAACTGAGGCATTGCCATGCGATAGAATTGAAATGATTTTGATCACTTTCCAGAGGTCTTTATAATTTTCACTCCTTTCAAACAAAAGAAAATAAAACTCATCAACTCTCTTAGTTGACTCATTCAGCACAAAGTCTTTGTATTTGCATTTTGCATTTGTATACTGAATCTTTGCCCTTTCAGCGCTTTCATCAACTATTCGGTTGGCATCATACAAATTTTGAAGCAAATTTTAGAAACTTTTATTATAAAGATTGTTGTTGAGTAAGATATTTCTGGGGTTTAAGCTTGAGGCGTTTACGATGATATCATATTTTAAAGGGCTTTGTTCCTCAATTTTTGATATTAAAGCTATAACGATGTTACGACAGTCCAGTCTAAACTTCAAAATATCTTTTTCCGATACTAATGCGTTCTGCTTTTTGTTTTTAATAATTTTATTGGCTTTGAACCCAATGTCAACATTTTTAGGTTCCAATAGATTGGACTCACAAGAGAGATCGATTGATAAAAGTTGAGATCTCTGGGAGCATTCGCTAACAACTTTTTTTTTTACAACACGGTGTAATAAGTTTTTGATCATTATGAGTAGATCTTCATAAAGATCAAATATTAATGGTTTCTCGCCTTGAAATTTGGCCAAAAACGGTTCGAAGTCAGAAGTTATAGTGTAAAAAAATGCTAGTTTGCAGTCTAATAGCTCATCTTGGAAGAATAGTTTAACATTTTCTATTGGTTTCGTTTTTGGGACCTCTAAATTTTTCATTTTTAAGAATTGTTTTAATTCACCGAAAATATTCAGGGATCTTTCAATACACTTTTTATTTTCCAGCCAACGTATACCGCAATACTTTGAAGGGAATTGAATGCATTGAGTTTTTGCAGTAAATAAACTTCTCCTTGTGGAGATCCAACGAAACTATAGCTAAGCCGGTTTTCATTGCTCCATGAACTACATGTAGACCACAAACTCCACATTCTAGTAGCTGCATGCCATCTGGATAAGTTTCTTTTCGATGCTCTTTTAACTTTTTGAAGAATGCGAGATTTACGTTTGGGCCGTCCATTGAAACTTGAAGAAGTTTCTGCCTTTTAAGAAATCGGATTCCGTTGTCAAAATGTTTTAAAATATCATCTGACTTCGAAAACCCCATAAATTCGCTTTTCAAGTATCTTTTGCAGACCAAACCCTTCGCATCATCGAAAAAACCCACAACTAAATCCATCTGGCCCTTCTGCGCTACTTTGTTTAGTGCTTCGTCAAAACATATGACAAAGTCTTCACATTTATTAACTTTTTCTAAAAGTTTGTTGTGGAAATACGGAGAGATACCGTGGTTAATTACGTAAGAACTTTTTGTTCTTCCGAGTTTGAAATTCTCTGTAATTTTACTATCTGGGAACATTTGTCGAAATATATCAGCAATATCTACTGACGAGTTCAAAGACGATCTTGTGGAAACAATATATAGACACCACCGTATCTCTGCAGCAATAGAATCAGCTTTGTTAAACGTATAATTTGTCAGAAGTTGTGAACTTGAAGTATGTAGGATTGTAGATATTTTGCGCCTCATCCGTTATATTTGTATTTTGAGATCTTTCTTGAATACTGAAGGTGTCCAATGAATTTGACGCAGTGAAAAAGGTATTGATTTCTTGCGAATTCATAGCTTTAGCATAAAATCGATGATTTGCTCCGTTTTGATGCGATATCAAAGATATTTTGCCCATGTTGCTAAACTCAATCTCTTTTTTGCATATTCGGCAACTTGCCTTACAGTCATTACCTTAAAAAATAAAACTAATTCTAAATCGAGGCAGAAACAAAATCGACGAGTGCATCACTACACTCTTGATGTGATGGCTAGCTTTCATACATGTATGTTAATCATAGTTAATTAAATTAACAATAAACAAAACAATAATTGATTTTTGAGAACACCCTATATAATGTGCCACAACTAAACTGAAAAGATTTTACAAGAAGACCAAGTAAAAAACATAAATAATACCATAGAAAAATAAAGTTACCTTCGACTCGTCGCAACCAACTGCTGAATTCCGCATTGTTCAACCACTGCTCCCTGAATAGTGTTTTCTTTGACATTTTGTTACAATTTCTCCGACAAATTCTGAAGAAATAAAATGCACGACTGGGTCGCACGAACTTGCTCCTATGTAAAAGACTAAGAATTTCAAAAATGAATGTTATTAGAGAAACTGTTCATAAGCATAAAATTCATTTTTAAATGACTAAAAAAACTTCTTTAGTAGTTAAAGGTAAGAATAGGATGCCATGTGATTCAAGCAAATATATATTTATGCAAGAACAAAAATTATAAGTCCTTGTAGTGGTTTCTTAAAAAATAAGGTTTTATATAAGAAAATTTTAAAATATTTTTAAGAAAAAATGTTGGTACGCCAATTTGAAGTTTTTATTATTGTATGAATAAAAATTAAATTTACAAAAAAAGCATTGAGCCATTTTCGAGACATTGAATTTTCATAAAACAAAAAATTGATTTTTTTTTTTCAAAATTCAAAAAAATATTTTTCTTAAAGTTTTGAAATGCAATGTTTTTTAAACTTTTTAGAAGCTTCCCTCTACGAAATTTCATTAAAATCCGTTGTGCTAATAATGAGAAATTCAAAATTTAAAAAAATCGTTCTATGGTAGGTACAGTCAGTAATATCTTGTTTTCAAATTTGTTTTTATTAAATTACAGACATTAAAAAATAATAGAAAGAAAAAAATTTAAGCAAAATTCTCGGAACCGTTTTCGAGAAAAATACGATTTTCTAAAACCATTTTTTAACATTTGTATGGAGGGTACCGTTATTTTTAGGTAAAATGAATTTATTTTACTTATATATTGTAGATTATTTTTCCAAACTTTTATTTATCAAGTTTTGAAAAAATCGAGCATGGGGTTTTCGAAATATTGAGTTTTCAAAAAAAAATTTTGAACGTTTTTTTAAAAATCCAAAAAAATTGTTTTGGAAAATTTGAATACACAATAATATTCAAACAGCTGGGAAGCTTTAGCATAAAAAAAATGATCAAAATCGGTGGTACCGTTTTTGAGAAAATCAAAAACAAAAAAAATGGTCCCAAGGGGGATACCAAAACTACTCATTTTTTTGAAAATTTTTTTCGACCATTACGTAGGTTTAACTAAATTAAATTTATTAAATTTTTTTTAAGAAAATCGCAGGGACAGTTTTTGAGAAAAAAAAAATATTTATAAAATTTCGGAAAAAAATCGTATGGCAGGTACCGTTATTTTTGGTCATAAAAAATCAAATCAAAAAACATCCGGGGGTAAAAAATCAAAACCCATATCTACCAAGTTTGAAGAAAATCGGCCGAGCCGTTCAGCTGTAATCGAACAGACAGACAGACAGACAGAATTGCCAGACCCACTTTTTTCGTCTTCGCTATCATCGTAATGTCAACTTTGATCAAAATCTCGAGTTCGATTTTTTTTACGAATGCATAACTTGCCTTATAGTACCTATAAGTCGCAAGTAAAATTATTTTCAATAAAAGAACAATAATATTTAAAATTACTTAATAAAAAAACTCACCTCTTGTTGTTTCTTGTTAGATTTTCCAAATAAATAAGACGTAGGTACTTGGTTTATGATATGTCTCGTCATTCACATTTAAATAACTATATTTGTCTCTTTTGCACTTTTAATGGTCTACCATTCTCTCATTCTTTCTATGCATAAGTCATATGGCAGTATTCACTGGATACACATTCTTTTACATTTTTGGCACGAAAGTGTGGGCAGAGTTCAACGAAGGATTAAATTATTTTAATATGAAAAGATCAATGTTGAAAAAATTTTCCCTGACCGCTTTTAAAATTCCCTGACCAAATTTGTGTTCCCTGATTTTCGCTGACTTTCCAGTCGAGTGGCAACTATGAAAAAATAAACAAACTGAGTGTATTTAAAAAAAAAACTAATTTTTAAATACAAAATTAATTCAAATGAATTAAAACTTTTTCTGAGCAGGTCGTCCCATTTCACCGTATATTAATAACATTTCACGATATTATTGATTAGTGTAATCCATCGTTCACAAATAATTAGAAAAAACACTACAACTTGAATTACAAATCCAAAATGGAGTAACAAGTGAAAGAACAAGACGCGGTTACTAGATCACTCGAGAAAGACTTTTACAACCTTCAAATCATAATGCAAATCTTCACTGTTTACATTAGTTAACGGTCTTACTAATTAACTTTTTCTATTTGTCCTTTTCTTAACCACAATAGCTCAGAAAAAGTTTTAATTCATTTGAAATCCATTTAAAAGTTATTTTTCTTAAAATACTTCAATCTTTGACGTTGAATATCTTTTAAATGGTTGGATTAATAAAAAAAAGTATATAAGACCATTTTTGTAGAGCGTTTAATCCTACAAATATTGACTATGCGATTGGTTAAACGATCTTTTGTTGATAAGATATGACTTAATTGAAATAAATAAATAAATTGAGATATGATACTAAATTGAAAATGGAAAACTATGATGAGCATAATCTTCCCGTTAATATTAAGAGTTAATATTTGGTAAGCACTTTCTAGAGGTACCTAGGAACTAGTTTTCATGTATCGGATCGAAAAAAAACAATACTTGATTTTTTTTGACCCACCCTAATGGTCTTACTTGGGATTCATCCGATGAGTCTGATAGTGAATAATATAATATTCTTTAAGTATTTGTACATACTTTTGTTCTTATTACCTACTCGTACCCAGGGTTGCGAATTTTTGAATTAAAAAATCCTTAAGTCATCAGTCTATAGATGACTTGTGAATTAAAAAAATTTAATTCATAAGATATTTGGTGACTTATGAATTAAAAAAAATTTAATTCACAACCCCCAAAGTGACTTATGAATTAAAAAAAATTTAAATCCTAAGCTACTAAGTGACTTATGAATTAAACAAAATTTAATTCACCACCTACCAAGTGACTTATGAATTAAAAAAAATTAAGTCATCAGGGAGCAAGTGACTTAAGAATTAAAAAAATTCAAATCATGAGCAACAAAGTGACTTATGAATTAAAAAAAAATTGAATTCAACACCCACTTAGTGACTTATGAATTAAAAAAAATTTAAGTCATGAGCAAGAAAGTGACTTATGAATTAAAAAAAAATTAATTCACCACCTACTAAGTGACTTATGAATTAAAAAAAAATCAAGTCATCAGGGAGTAAGTGACTTATGAATTAAAAAAAATTTAATTCACAAGTCAGTTGGTGACTTGTGAATTAAAAAAAATTTAATTCATAAGTTAGTTGGTAGATTGGAAATTTTTAAGTTTGTTTTGACTACATAATTATTTAAATAAAACGAAAGCTTTTGAATAATTGTTTGGGAGTTGCCGTTTATGCAGGCCCTATAATCCAATTAAATAAAAAGCAATATGTATTGATAAAATCTTTGTGTTGAGCAAATGATGGGTTATCATTATATAAATTTCGTAAGTGCATATTTTTATACATAGCCTTTAAATTTTTTGGTTTTCATATTTTACATGAGTTGATTATTTGATATTTTTTTGTAAAATTGTTTCAAGTACCTGAAACTAATTCAATATGTATTTTCAATAAAATTGAAAAAAAAAAAAACATTCCGTTTTCTTAATTAACCACTTCGAATCTTTTGGTACCTACTCAGTAAGTATAACATTTAATTTTAATTTTTATTTGTTTTTAATAATTTTTTAATTGTGAATATCTTTTTAGCTTTCAAATCTAGTTTTTAAATCATAAGATTATCACGCTAGCTTATAAATTATCCATTTCGTAATTTTTCAATCAGTATTTATCCATTAACTTATGAATTAATTTTTTTTAATTCATAAGTCACTAAGTTGGTTTTGAATTAAATTTTTTTAATTCATAAGTCACTTACTTGCTCATGACTTAAAATTTTTTTAATTCCTAAGTCACTTAGTAGGTTGGGAATTAAATGTTTTTAATTCATAAGTCACTTACTTGCTGATGATTTGATTTTTTTTAATTCATAAGTCACTTACTTGCTCATGACTTAAATTTTTTTAATTCCTAAGTCACTTCGTAGGTTGGGAATTAAAATTTTTTAATTCATAAGTCACTTACTTGCCCATGACTTAAATTTTTTTAATTCATAAGTTACTTAGTAGGTTCTGAATTATATTTTTTTTAATTCATAAGTCACTCACTAGCTTGTGAATTAAAGCCAAGCTTAAGCTAACAACTGACTTAAGCTTTTGCAACCCTGCTCGTACCTTTTATAAAATAAAAATCAATTTATTATATCTATAAAATAATTTAATTTTTAGTACTCTATTATTACGTCTGGCAAGGGGAAAGCTGTATCTAAAACGTCTGGCACCTATTTATTTGTGATAAGGACAATTTTACAAATTTTTTGATGTATCACACATATGGTTATACCAATTGTTTAAAAAAATGATTTTTTGCGTACTATTAGTACGTCTGGCAAGGGGAAAGCTGCATCTAAAACGTCTGGCACCTATCTATTTGTATTCCGTGCATTCTGCCCTTTAATTTAATGCCAGTTTCAAGTGGTTATACTTATGATCCACATTTTGGAAATATATGTACCTTTGGCATACTATTATTAATCTTAGCTGCAAAAAAATGCTGCCAGACTTCCATAATTGTCGTTAGTTATTTGAGGGCTTCATACTCATATAAACCACTTTTGGTTATATCTTCACGCACAAAATTTGCTGTGGGCTCCTGGTCTATATCCTGCTTACATTAAAGATCCTATTTTCGTTTTTGAAACGTGAAATTATGTCTTGAACTGTTGAATGGCTCCGTTGGACAATTTTGGCTATTTCACGAACTGATACGTTATAACCAATTTTCTTATTTCAACCGATGTTTGTTTACCTTTGGGAGCCATTTTAACGTTTAGCGAAAAACTTTTCAAAATAAAAAAAAATGAGTAGCGAAAGAGGAATACTTCAGCCTAACACAAATTGACGGGAAAAGTACTGTACTAAGCACTACATTGCATCAATAACAAGTGTCCGATTATGTGTGGGAGGCGGAATAGTTGACTTGTTTTAGTTTTTTGCTTACATTTTTTAATTTTTTTATATTAAATAAGATTTTATTGAAGTAAAACTTCTTTTTCGGCGTTGGGGGTAAAACATTTTCTATGGAGCTGTTAGTGACATGTCAAAACGACACGCTAAAGCGACATGTCAAAACGACACGCTAAAGCGACATGGTTCTTACAATTATTGTTCGAACTTTGTTAGAGGTTATTTAAAACACTTTAAAATCACCTTTTATTTCCGAAAGAGAATGTTCTTTTAATGGCACAACCACAACAACTAACCTACACAATAATTAAAAAAATAATTTCATTAAAAAATTAGATAATAAAAGCTTTTTTTCAATGAATTATGTGTCCGAACAATTTCTCTATCGAAAACCACTTTCTTTTGTACAAAAAACACAAACAAATAAATATTTTTTATAGTTTTATTTATTTAAAACATAAAACACTTTAACCTAAGCAATACTGAATTTTTTTTTCAGTTTTTCTTGGGTTTTAGTTTCTAAATCTATAGTAAACAAGTAGAAAAGGAATTCTCCGAGTTGCGCAAAAATAATTTCAAATATTTTCCATTTAACGAGTATTTTTTGATAAAAATAAAACAACATTAATCCACAAAATAAACAGTAACAACAAATAGTTGAAATTTTGTGGAAAGCAAATAAATTTAATAGGATAATTAATAAAAAAGTTGTTTGTTTACGAAATGAATTTGTTTAAAAGCATGAAAGAGTCAAAAAAAATATTTTTAAATATCGACACATAACTTTCTTGGAACTTTTACGGTACCAATACTGTAAGGAATGATGAAATTCAGTTTATTTATCTAGAATATAAAAAAATTAATAATAATATGAGCCATTATAAACTAAAAGAACATTTATTAAAAAACAAATACGAAAATGGCCACGGAGATTACAGGCCACGGAGATTACAAAATCGACTATTTCTTAATTTTAATATAGTCAATGTAATTCAATGTCATCCAAATTATATTAGGTTCAAGTATGATTAAATACCTTTCTTTTGGCGGTGGTTAGACTAAAAAATATTAATATGGAACAAAGATAACAAGGCCACGGAGATTACACTGAATTTTTACTCGGATCAAAAAATTATTTTGTATGCAAATTTTAAAGGAATTAACTGCAATAATTAAATTATAATAAAACATGAAATTAAAGGTTTTTTGACGTACTCGTACTAAAGGGTTTTCCAATAAGAGGTGTTATTTTAATATTCAAAGAAAAATGGCATTTTTGGAGATAAATGATCGGATGTTTATTTTATTATAAAGAGGAAGGTATGCCGTTAATAATGGAACACAACATCAGCCAAATAGCCGCCAAGACCACGCTTACAGGACCATATCCTTTTCATGAAATTTTCCATAACCAAATCGCAAAGTGGCTGCCCTATGTCCTCGATAGCCTCACGAATTTCATCTTTGAGGTCTTGAATCGATGCTGGGCTGTTGGCGTAGACCTTATCTTTCACGTGGCCCCAAAGGAAGAAGTCGCAAGGTGTTAAATCACAAGATCTCGGTGGCCAATTGTGATCACCTCTTCGAGAGATAACACGGTCCGGAAACTTTTCCCGTAAAAGATCGATGGTTTCATTGCTTGTGTGGCACGTAGCGCCGTCTTGTTGAAAGTAAACGTTGTCCAGATCAATACCATCCAATTCAGGCCATAAAACATCATTAATCATCTCTCGATAGCGCAATCCATTGACCGTAACTGTTGCTCCAGCCTCATTTTCGAAAAAGTAAGGTCCAATGACCCCGCGGGACCATAAACCGCACCAAACAGTCACGCGTTGAGGATGGAGAGGCTTTTCAACAATAACTCTTGGGTTTTCCGAGCCCCAGATGCGACAGTTTTGCTTGTTGACGTAGCCTCCGAGGTGGAAATGGGCCTCATCAGTCAAGATGATTTTTCGATGAAATTCCGGTTCATTTTCATGCATTTCAAGGACCCAATTTTAATAATTTCAATGCGTTGTTGAAACGTGTGTCGTTCCATTTTTATTAATAGCGTAGTTTCTACTTGTCAAATGTCAAAAAATGACAGCTTCAAAAGTGACAGCTACCGAAATAGTGGGCTATTCAAAATAACACCTCTTATTGGAAAACCCTTTATAAGATAATGCATCGTAAAAAATTATTAAAAATTGTTTAGTTGTGTGAAAAAGCGAAAATGTTTAATTAGGTTTTTTTTTCCAAATCTTGTCACACTCGTTCTTGTTTAGTTGTGTGAAAAAGCGAAAATGTTTAATTAGGTTTTTTTTTTCCAAATCTTGTCACACTCGTTCAACTAAGTATTCGGACAACAAAACAAAATTTTTTTTTGCATATCATAAAATTGAAGTTTGAGAGAAGGCCTTTCAAACAACAAGGCCCAAAATTAAATAAAAAATCATTTTCATCATTAAAAATATTAAAAAAACTGATTAAGCATGAAAATCACATCCCAAAAAGGCCACGGAGATTACACATTATTAATTACCATGGCTATTCGTTACCATCAATCGATCTGCAAATTTTTTGTTATAATGCTGACATAATAATCGCAGTTCCATGCCAAATTTCAAGTCTTTAAATTGAAATGCAAACAAAATAGAAGCTATAACGCTAAAAATGTAATTTTTTTAAAACGACCCATATACTATTTAAATTGAAAAAATAAGCACTATTATTTACAAAATACTTAAAGCGAAATACAAAAAAACACTTGTAAATAAACTATCTGCTTAAGTGCTTTCTGCTGTCAAATATAAACTAGCATTGCCATATGCGAAGAATTTTAAATTCTGTGTCAAAATTAAATTAGCTTGCCTACAATTTTAAAATCCTTGGGCTCCAACACAATGAATGAGATAAGAAAAAAGAGATTTAGCGTGGTGAAACATCGTCGTTATTGTAAATCAGTTTCAAACTATGAAAGCAGACGAGGATATACGTAACTAAGCATTTCTTGTCGTCACTTTAAATTAAATTAATTAATTCAATTCAATTCAATTTTGTTTTATTGAACATTATTTACAATTTGGCTTACAACTAATAAGATACTATATATGTATGAAAGTTTACATTTGTTGGCTCATAGGGTGCCTAACTACGTACAGTGGACTCGTATATACAGTGACTTAAGTTTAATTATTTTTATATAAAATTTACATGACGAAAAAAAAAATTAAATTTAAAATGTCAGTTGTATTGTCCTCAGGGTTTTCATTCCTGGTTGTCAGTGGTGATTTTTGTGGGTTGTGGGCAGGATTGACGTTTTAGCCGCGGTGGTAGGCTGACCCAATGTCAGCGTAGAACGAGACTACTTCCTCGTTGTCCATGATTACGTTGTCATCCAGAGTTTCCATCACACTGAGGTACCTCGGCTCGGGATGTCGTTGTTCTGTGGTCATCCTTCTCATAAGCTGATTCGGGTGGTCGATGATGTTCCCCATTAGTTTCTTCGTTGAATTAACTAGATATTTGTACAGTGGGATTAAATTGGCTTCTGTGGCTCGTTCCTGTAGTGTTTCTGTCGTTGACGGTCGAAGTAGAGTCCAGTGCAGATCCTGAGTATCTTCCTTTCGAATAGTTGAAGTTCCTTCATAGCTGTCTTCGAGATGGAGAACCAGACTGGGAAGGAATAGCTGATCACTGGTCGCAGGAGGTGCTTGTAGATTAATATCTTTGTCGGTTGGCTAAGACCTGATCTTCTTTTCAGCAATGGGTGCAAACGACTGAAGGCCCAGCTGGCCTTTTTCAGAACATTTCTTGAGTGCAGGTTAAACCTTAGCAACTCGTTGAAGTGTACTCCCAGGTACTTGACATTTGGCTTTGCCACTATGGAGGATCCGTCATGGAGTTTTAGGACCAGATTTCTGCAAATTGTTGCAGTGCGAAGGCCTCTACCAGTTAAAGGTCTCCTGAAGCAGACAAGTTCCGATTTGGAAGTATTGATTCGGATGCCCCATTTCTGGTAGAATTGGAAGAGTCTGTTTATGTGGTTTTCTACTTTTTGGACAGCGATTAGAGGTGACATTGATGTGGCGTAGGTGAGCGAGTCATCAGCATACAGAAGGTTCTCGCATCCAATTGGTGAAGGTTGGTTTGAAGTCATCAAGTTGTAGAAGAAGGGGCCTAGTTTTGAGCCTTGGGCGACTCCAGCTCTGATGGCCTTCATGTTTGACTTGCAGTTATCTACTTGAACGAAAAATTTCCTGAAAGATAGGAAAGAAAAGAGAATTTTTATTAATGGCGGAGTTACTTGCAAAAGATGAAGTTTGTGGATTAGACCGTCTATCCACACACTATGGAATGCTTTCTCGACATCCAGAAAGCATCCGACGGTGACACTATTACTGTTGAGGGCTGTGGTGATATCGTGTTGGAATTTTACCAGTGGATGCAAGGTTGAGTGTTTTTCTCGAAAGCTGAATTGCATGTCAGGAATGATTGAATTATCACAGCAGAATTTCTTCAGTCTTCGTAAGATTAATTCTTCCAGTAATTTGCTGACGTTGTTGAGAAGTGATATTGGCCTGTAGTTGGAAACTAAGTTGGAAGCACCTTTCTTCGGAATTGGCACAATCTTCGCTGTTTTCCACTTCTGGGGGAAGTAACAGTTGTTGATGCAGTTGTTTAAAATGATTGTGAGGAAAATCATTACCGCCTGTGGCAGCCTTTTCAAGATGTAGTAGGAGACACCATCTGGTCCAGCAGACTTTTTTGGCTTAGAATTGCCGATGATTTCTACAACCTCCTCTAGATTGCATAAATGTGGACTATCGGTGGGATCATTAGCTGGATTAATAATATTAAAATTTATTTTATCCGGATTTGGTTGCAGTGTTTGTTGAACTGTTGCCTCAACTTCTCGTAAAAAAGTTGGGTCAGTAGGTGGGCTCGGTGTGAAGTTTTCTTCGAAGTAGTCGGAGAACGCTTCCACCTTGTGTTGGACCGAGGTAGCTTCAGTATCATTGCTGATGATGGTTTCCTTTATTTGTGGCTGTTTTCCAATGATCCTATTGATGTTTTTGAAAGCATCTGGTCCTGGCTTGATTGCTTGTAATCTTTTCTGGTATTGGATATTATTGTGGTATTGAATGGAGTTCCGGAACATGATGTTGACTTGCTGTAGCTCATTCCAAACTATCTGGTAGTTTCTGTTTGTTGTATTCAGTTCACTTTTATGGATCCGCTGGAGACGTTTCCTTAGACGTTGTCTGTGAGCATACAGATTTTGAACGTACTGGTACCTATCTTTTGACGATTTAGACTGTTTTTGCTTGTCCAGTGCATCAGATACGGCATGTTTAAAGTTGACAATTGCTGCATCGATTTCGATATCCAGAAGATTCTTGTCTGAAGGTGGGAGAGTTAAGCTGTCTTTATTAATTAATAAATGAAGTAAGAACAGTCGCGCACATTTAATTTTTATTTTCACATCTGTTGGTTGCTGAGATGAAACATATGGGCTTTTGTTTTATTTTCCTATATATTTACCATATGTTTCATTTTATCAACCAAACAGTTGCGAAAATAAAAATTGAATTTACGCTTGAGGCCTAAGGAATTGCGGAACGATTTTATAACATAGAAAAGGTGACAGTGAATCATGTCTCGCTGTCGTTTCGTGTTCTCTTCACATTACGAATCGGAAATAATTAGGCCGCAGTTATAGCTTTCATTGAAATGCATCATTGGAACAAATCAGTGGAATGATGACTTCATTTTTTTGACAAACCAGTTATAGCAATCATTGAAAGATTGGTTTCAGTAAAAGATCCTTTCAATGGCTGATTAGAACCAATTCTATGCATTTGAGATTAGAGTTGATCATTGAAAGAAAAACAGACATTTGAGAACAGAAAGAGAATCGAACACATTCAGTGGAACGATTTTGTTCCATATTAAAGAAACGAAAATCAGCTGTTTATTGAAATCGGTTTTTATCAGTGAAATAATAAAAGTGGATATAAAAAAAAGTTCAAATCAGAATTTTGTATTTTATAGAGTAAAAACATTCTACTATTCATTAGCTTCATTTTGGTATCAATTAAAGTCATTGCAGTTTGTTTATTCGCCTTAAAAATTGAAATGAAAATTTTCAATGATGCATTTCAATCATAGCTATTACTGGAGCCTTATAAAAACTTTTGTCTGTCGTTTTCAATTGTGTTTCAAAGTCAAAATCTGACAAATTTAAGCGATGATAAAAATGAACTAAGAAACGGCTAGTATTGTATTAGTGTCCTTTCACGATTTAATGATGTGCACCCAGCTTAGTAATCATGTGCGTTAAAAAAGCGCCATCTCTGCGTCATAAAGAGAGCCATCTGTTTGTCAAAAAAGCGGCATTCATCCATTTTGCTCAACTTTAGTAACAAGTAAGTTATATGTACATGATTTCCTTAATAAATTCAAGAAATTGGCAGATAGACCAAAGTGGTCAAGTGGTTTGAGTTCCAATTTAAACCTCCTATAATGTTCAATTCGAAGAAATATCTATTTAAAAAAAATGTATTTAGAAGTGGTTTTGACATCTTTCAATTTACAAGACTATAGGTTAGGTTAGGTTAAAGTGGCTGCTGACCAGAAAAAGGTCAACACACTTGACCAATATTTGGTCCGTTGTGATACCACAAGGATTTCAAAAATCACCCTTACTCGCTAAACCATTTTGAGCTAATAATGAAGCGTTTGAGACACTGAATGTCGAAATTATTTAGATCACTAAGGGCCGTTTGCTGATACGAAACTTAAATATTTATGTTCAACTTAAGCGCTTTATGTTCTACTTTTTCCTCTACGTAAACTGTCACATAAGAGTTTATGTGGAACATAAGTACTTATGTTCCGTATCAGCAAATGGGCCTAAGATCGTTATAGTAGTAGTCTCCCAAGTGGAGTCTACGTCTTTGCGCTAGGGCAGGACAAGAACATAGAAGGTGAGAAACTGACTCCTCTTCTCCTTCATCCATGCAGCTTCTGCAAAAATCATTTGCAGGAACTCCAAGACGAGAAGCATGTCTTCCTATTAGGCAGTGTCCAGTAAGGACACCTATAACGGAGTTAATATGCAATCTACCAATAGAAATAAGTTGTTTTGAGCGTTTAGAATCAAACAATGGCCAAATCAGTTTAGTAGACCGGCAAGTTGGGGTGCTGGTCCATCTGAGGTTAGCTTTCTTCATGGTATCATGCTTTAGCATAAGTTTACAAGTAGCTAGGGGTATACCGATGTTAGATTTGCTATCCAACAAAGGTAAGATTGTTCCGTTTTTTGCAAGTTCGACAGCTTTACAGTTTCCTGGAATGTCTCTATGCCCCGGCACCCATGTAAGGTGAATGTTAAACTGTTTTGACATCACCAGAGATGATCGACAGTTTTGGGCTGTTTGTGAGTTAGTGGAGACAGAGTCCAGTGACTTTAAGGCAGCTTGACTGTCTGAGAAGATACGTATATCAGTAGTCGATATAACGTTTTCTTTTAGCCAAGAGAGGACTTCTTTTATTGCTAGAAGCTCTACCTGGAACACGCTACAGTGATTAGGAAGACGAAAAGATAGACAGAGATTTAATATATCGGAGTATACGCCTCCACCAACCCCGTCATCGGTTTTAGATCCATCTGTATAGAAATGAATTGCTTCCTCTATCAAAAACGAATCATTTTCCCAAGAAGACCTGGAAGGGATGGACACTTGAAAGTTTTTATTATTAAATTTTGGATGAGGGGTGGTGTAATCGACGCACAGTGGGGCAGAATAGGTCGATTAGTGATATTAACTACTTCTACTAATAATAATAAGCTTTTTATCACTCTTTTTGATTTTACGGTTAAAGTAAACAGTATTCTTCAATTTTATCAATCTTTTTCCAAAACAAAATTTATTTTTCTGGAGGAATTGAAGATAGGACACCAAATCAATCGATTTGAAGCATATTTTTGAACTATTTTTTTTTTTTTTTGAAAGTGAACTAAGAAAAAAATATTACGGGAAGGCGGATCTATCACCCCTCGTTTCGTTGGGAGGGGCAATTTTCTGAAAATCTAACATTAAATAAAAACAAATTGCAACAAATCAATAAAAAGAGTTAGAATAGTGTGCTATAGCTTTTTTGAAAGCTTATCTTGCATTCTTTCACGTTTTTCGGATTAAGTTGTTTTAGCTAATAGTTTTTGTGAAATAAAATTTTAAAACTTCGAATACAAATTGTTAATTTTGATGTTAAAGTTATATTTTTTTTTTTTTTCAAAAAACTGTGTTGTGAGATGGGTTTATTTTGTCAAAACCTAATGCTCTTATCAAGTTTCAGTGAAAAAATGAAAAAGAGATGACAAAAATATTTCTTTGCTGTTGACATACTAAAAAAATGTGAAATCGAAAAAAAGTTAAAATTTATAAAAATCTTTTAAGCATTAGATAAAACGTATAAATCTTATTTATATAGCATGCAAATCATTAAATAAAACAAAGCATTAAAGATTATACAAAATTTTTACTATGTGCATATGTACATATTTTATAATTTTTTTTTACATTGATTCAATCTGAATCATAACAAACATTTACAAATTCAAACATTTGAATTGCATCATGATGAAAATGTTTTTTGTTAACATTCACATATGTATCTATTCCGTAAATTAGACACTAAAGGATCAGAAGAAACCATCATTCGATTAAAAACATGTGTTAATGTGTCTTTCCTGGAAGATTTACGGCTAAATTGTTCCCTGAAAACCTTGAAATCCCTGTTTCTTGATTCCAGTGCCTCTTCACTTAGCTGTCCAATTCGAAGTAAGCAGTTTGTGGCAATTAGCTGCCCATGAATCAATATTTTATGAACAGTAGTGCTGATGTAATACCACGGATACGGTTTTTAAAAAAGTTTCGAGGGCTGCAAACTGTTCGTCAAAGTTTCTTATTTTTTTTGTTTGGAAACAAATGCCGTGTTTTTCACGGACATTGGTAAAATTGGTCTTGATTTCCTAAAATGTAACCATATTTGACTTAATTAATTTAAAACAAGAGAAACAGCTCCAGGTTAAAAATGTTAATCAAAAATCAAATGAGAGCTATCGTCTTTTATAAAATTACTAAATATTGATAGGGTAGATTATTTATGTTAATTAATTTATTTATTTATGAATTTATTTATTTATAAATTTATTTATTTATAAATTTATTTATTTATAAATTTATTTATTTATTGAGTTACTATTTTTTATTGAGAAAAAAATTTCCAAAAAAAACAAACTTTCTATTACAAATCACCCTGTTTCACCAAATTTCTTAAGATAAAATAAAACAAAGACATCTATTAAAAAAAAAAAACATTTTTATAGTTTATCATTGCATGATTTTTGAAAAAGAGTGATAATGTTATTTATTTTAATAAAAACAACCAAGGACTTTTTCTAGAAAAATCAATTTTTGTAGTTCAAAAATTCATAAAAAATATTTGAGGCAAATATTTAGCACTTCTGCTTTAAGGTTCATATTCTTGACATATTTGTTTAATATGCCCCATTTACAGACCTGCTAAATATTTGCCTCAACATAATTTATAAGCAAAAATTTAAGGCGACCATAAAAAAAAAGTGGTAATTTTATTCACCTTATATTTTAATATTTATTTATTTTTTTCAACTTTTTATTTTAGGAACATAAAATGCACACCTTCATCCATCTCAATAAGATCACTTAAGATTGTATTAATTTAATTTTCACAAAATAAATTAAGATTTAAAAACTTTAATTTTCACCCACGTTTTTTTCGTGCTTACAATCGCCAACTTCTTCGACTTTGAATGCGTGGTAAACTTAGCCTAGGTGTCCAAAAAAAAAAAATTGCATTTCCTAATCAAAAAACAGTTAGCTTTGAGAAAAACAAAACATATTTCCTGTTAGTTCAATACTTAAAAATGACCTTTTTATCATTGCTCTCTATGGAGAGGCCCCATTGTGCGACGTTACTAGGTAGAGTACTGAACGAGTTCAGTATAGTAGAGTGGCCAATATCATTATTGATCCACTGCGAGGAGGCTTTAAGTCGGATGGCTGTGTTATGGCTTAAACACATGTGCAGCATTTTCCCTGCAGCGAAATTTAATTACACAGGTTCTTATGGGAGCAGAATCATTGAAAGTCTGCATGCAGCGCTGCGCTGCACGATGTCTCTATTCCTAGTTTCTGCTGCCTAGTTTCATTGCAGCCATAATTGTAAAACAAAAATTTCCAAATAATTGCTATTTGGCATTACTGATATTGACAGATTGTTGACATTGTCTGTCATATTTGCAAAAAAAAAGTTTGTTTTTGACAAAACAAATCCGTACAATGAACAAGAAGTGAAAAGAATTTGTTTTGTCTCCGACTCGTATTTTTGTTTATTTTCAGACAGATGAAAGATTGTTACTGCTCACCAGTTCCTGTTTGGGATAGGTAAATTGTATCCAACTAAGGACATTTTCTTCAGCTATACATAGCAACATCAACGCGAGGGAAACTACATGTCTAGTATAGTTTTGTTTTTCATTTGTGCTTTGTATCTTCTTTTGCTTTTCCTACTTATCACCAGGAACAATTTTTGAAAGTATAGGTGCAATTCTCTTAAAATTTAATTAAATTTGTCCACGGCCTTGAAGTTTTGATCTGGAACAAATTATATTCATTTAAAAACTTGAGGTATTTCTCATACACGGCAATCAAAATCAAAATTTTGTCCTTGTTTATTGAAATATCCATTTAATTTAAAATAAACTTATAAAACTTTAAGTACAAAACAATTTAAGCAAACAAAAAGAATGAAAATATGGCAGATGTCATTTTTGTTTTAACAGAACTAGGCATCATTAAAATTAGGAAGTATGCACATGTGTTCTGGCTGCAGCGCTGCATGCATCGCTGCGTGCAGACTTGCTGCACATCTGTTTTAGCCATTAGCGGCCGATTGTTTGCTAAAAATATCTAGCGGTATGAGATGAAAAAGAACATCAAGTGCAGCAGAAGGAGTTGAGCGGAGAGCTCCACCCATGATTAAACAGGTTGTTCGTTGGACTTTGCTAAGCTCATCGCGGTTTGTTGCTGTTTCCAGCGCAGTCCACCATACTGTCACTCCATATGTAAGTATCGGTCTAATGACTGAGATGCCAGTGTGTTATATGAGTTTGTAGACCCCATTTGTTACCTACGGCTTTTTCGTAAGAGAAAAGAGCTATGTTGGCTTTGTTGACTCTCTCTTGGATATTGGGCTTCCAGCTTAATTTCTTGTCCAAAATAAGACCCAGATATTTTGCTTTGTCTGAGAATTTAAGCGGTATACCTTTGATGAGGGGAGGGTCTATGTGTGGGATTTTATATTTCCTGGTAAATAGGACAAGTTCAGTTTTGTGGGAGTTGACACCGAGTCCACATTGATCTGCCCAGGTAGTAAGCTTGTTTAGAGCATTTTGTAGGAGTTCCTTCAGAGTGTTAGGATGCTTACCAGATATCGCTATCGCAACATCGTCCGCATAGGCAATCACCCTGTGCCTCTCCCCTTCAAGAATCACTAGTAGTTTATTTACGACTAGGTTCCAAAGGAGAGGAGAGAGGACGCCGCCTTGCGGCGTACCCCTACTGTCAGTCCTTCAAGTAGTAAAATCGCCCAGTTTTGAATTTATAATCCTGCTTATCAGCATATGATTTATCAAATTACTGATTGACTTATCCACCTTCAGAGATGACAGCGCAGATGTGATTGCGGATGCGTCGACATTGTTAAAAGCTCCTTCTATATCCAGGAAAGCAACTAAGGTGAATCCTTATGATGAAGGGAGTGTTCGATAGTACGAACCAGCGTATGTAGAGCGGTTTCTACAGATTTTCCTTTGTTATAAGCATGTTGAGCATTGGATAGTAAGGACTTATCAATGTTTGCCCTCAAATGGATTTCAATCGGACGTTCAAATGTTTTAAGAAGGAATGATGAAAGGCTAATAGGTCTTAGATCTTTAGGATTAACATGGCTAGGTTTGCCAGCTTTGGGGATGAAAATAACATTTACTTCTCTCCATGACAAAGGAATGTGAGCCAGAGCGATACAACCATTTAAGATGTTTACCAGAATGGTTATTAGAATATCGGAATTTTTCTGTAATTCCGCTGGAATTATTCCATCTGGCCCAGGAGATTTGTATGGATTGAAGCTATTTATTGCCCATTTTAATTTTTCCTCTGTAATCAGACCTTGTGGAGGAGTAATGCTACTGAATATGTTGGTAGGATCAGTGTTATTAACGCAAGGAGAGCTATCTGGAAAAGATTGAGCGATTCTTCGCTTGAGTTTGTCCAGGAACCGTCATTGTTTTTTAGGCAACTTGGCATTACTGGATTTTTGGAGAGGATTTTTTTTAACCTTGATGCCTCTGAGTTGCCTTCTATATTGTTACAGAAAGTTCTCCAGGACATACGCTTGGTTTTCCTCAGTTCTTTTTTATATTACTTGAGGGAGTCTTTATATGAATCCCAATCAGAAGCTTCTCTGGAGGTTTTCGCTCTATTAAAAAGTTTCCTGCAATCTTTTCTTAGTGGATCCAGCCCCGAGTACCACCAGTGTGGTTTCTTTTTACCTCTTATTTGTATAAGAGGGCAGGCAGTTTCCAGAGATTTTTTGAGGGCTGCTGTGAGGTCATTGACTTTAATATCAAGATCCTCAGTGTTGTAGGGTATGCTGTATATCTCAGGTCTGATTGACCTTAATAGAGTTGCCCTATATAGAAGCCAATCTGTTTTTCGATGGTTACGGAAGGAAGATTGGCTACGAGGTTCGTCCATAATTTCGAATTGTATGTATCTATGATCAGAGAAAGAATGATCATTTGATACTTTCCAATTCGAGATAGTATGATAAATTTTATCTGAGACAAATGTTATGTCAAGTACTTCCTGTCTGTTTTTAGTAACAAATGTGGGTTCATTTCCAACGTTACATATTGTTAGGTTAGTGTTTAATATATAATCGAAAAGAGACTCACCTCTGTCGTTTATATTCGTGCTACCCCACACTGTATGATGGGCGTTGGCATCACTTCCAATTATGAGGTCAGTCTTCTGCCTATCTGCATCAGTGATAAGACTCCTCAGGGTGTCTCCTGGGAGAGGGCCAAGGTGAGTTCCTTTGACTGTTTCCAGTCTTGCGACGGTTACATCTCGATCACTGAAATTAGGTAGTAAAAATACATTTAGGCTACTTTTAACTAGTATGCAAGATCTGGGTTCAAGTAGTAGTTTGGAGTCCTTAGTCCCCGAACGATGTATTTCACAATCCAGGGTTCTTGGATTAGGACGATATCTTCTCCGCTGCTGGATAGACGAAGAAGCAGGGAGACCGAGGCCTTGATAGAGTGTTGGAGATTAATCTGAAGAAATCGCAGCATCTTTGCTACAACCCTCCCGATCAACCTCCAACACGCTGACGTTGAAGTCTTCCGATTCCGAGGTTGAGCCCAGAAGAGCGTCCTCACTCAGAAGATCTTCGTTATTGTGGTCATCGATCTCCATGTCGCTGACTGTTTTGATTGTCTCCACTGTTGCCGAAGATGACCTGGATGCCTCTTCCTCTTCCAGTGATGGGAAGGTGATAGATGCACCAGGGTCTGCAGCAGCAGTTTCGACTGTTATGGAGGAAGTGGATGCACCAGTAACATCCGCGTCCTTTTTGTACACCTTCAGTGTGATGGTCTCAAACCCAAACCTAATCACACCTTTGGTCTGCGCCAGAGGAGCAAGGGACTCCTTATTTAGTACAATAATTGCACCTCTGTAGGGTCCCTTTTTCTCCTCCAGTTTCGCAACTTTCCAGTTGTGAGTAGGAAGGGATGGATTCGATAGCCGGATCGTCTGGAGTATTACATCCAGGCTGGAGAGTTCGGCTGTAACCATGGCGCGAGCTCTTGGTCTGCACGGGATTTTCTCCTTAGCAACAACCTCGAGCCTAGCACCAGGCCAGACTTCCCCTAACCGGCTAACGGCCAACGATAGAAGATCACACGATCTCTTATCGTCACAAACCATGAGCTTAACATGTCCTTGATGCCAGCCTCCATCGTTTGTGATTGGAGGTGGTCCTGGGTTCTCCATCATGATACTCATAAAGCTCAGCTGGAGCTTCCCCTTGACCACCTGCCAATTTTCCACAGAGATCGTGCCATCGACGTCGTTCCCGTCAATGATCGCGACCACGATTTTGTCTTTAACCACATCACTGAAGGTCTTATTCCCTCCACAGGGATGTGATGGAGCGCTGATGTTGTGCACTTTGGGGCGTTTGGGTACTGAAATTGTGCCCTCCATAGACCTTTGACGCTTTGACGTAGAGTCTCCGCTGGCCTGGGGGGTCATTCCGTAAAACGATTATCGTCGGACGATATCATTTTGACGATAGTCTCACTTCACGTAAGACGATAATCGTCAAAGTGATATCGTTTTGACGATAGTCTCACTTCACGTAAGACGATAATCGCCAAAGTGATATCGTCAAAACGATATCGTTTGCACGATAGCTAAATAGGTATCGTCTGCCATTAATTTACATTACTATTTCATCAAACTGAAGTCAAATTGTTTCGTCGCAATTTAGTTTTGCTATGTAGGTACATAGTGAAAATGAAAATTCAAAAAAAAAAACAATTAATACGGTTACGAAGACAATTAAGAGATGAATCAGACCCTCTATCTCTTCCAACCCATATGTAAGTATATTTTTTTACATACAATACATAAATATGTACATTAGACTGGTCCAAAAAAATTGACTATTTTTTTTTTTGAAAGATATATCGAGAATATCATTCAGAATGACAAAAAAAAATTTTCGTAAAAGTTCGAGCCCTTAATATCAATTTTAAGAGGGCTATCATCGCTAATTTTGATTTTTAGTCATAATTTCATGTTTTGCGTCAGAACTGACAAAACATTGAAGTAAAAAAAATTCATTTTGACTTACTTTTATATAAAATTAAATTCCCTACAAAAAAGGTCTGATTGAAAATTTTCGTCAGACAAGCCGTTTTTGAGTAATTAAGCTTAATAAATTGTTATTTTTCTTCGATTTTACTTTTTTAATTTGGAATTTTGTAACTAACGAAAAATAACAATTTATTAAGCTTAATTACTCAAAAACGGCTTGTCTGACGAAAATTTTCAATCAGACCTTTTTTGTAGGGAATTTAATTTTATATAAAAGTAAGTCAAAATGAATTTTTTTTACTTCAATGTTTTGTCAGTTCTGACGCAAAACATGAAATTATGACTAAAAATCAAAATTAGCGATGATAGCCCTCTTAAAATTGATATTAAGGGCTCAAACTTTTACGAAAATTTTTTTTTTTCATTCTGAATGATATTCTCGATATACAGTGAACATTGGAAAACGTGAACCCCCCAAAACGTGAACTATCCCAAAACGTGAACACCGTAATTTTTACATTGACTGCTCTAAAACGCGAACAAATCGAAAAGCTCTAAAACGTGAACAGACATTTTTTTAACATTTCTATATAAAAATGCACTGAATTAATTTTTTAAAACTTTTGGGGCCCCATAAATTTGACATTGCGTAATATGAAATATTTAAAAAGGCTTTGGAATGGTGTTCAGATGAAGGTTTTGACCAAAGCGACATAAACGCCTAAGAGAAATCGTAGTTATTAAAATGTTGGCAAAAATAGAACAGACAAAATTTAAAATTTTGTTTGTTAAATAAAACTTTTATTTGTAAAACGTTCTAATTTAAAAATGAAATCTAATCCATTTTTTAATAACCCGTAGGTACCAGTATGAACCCGTAGGTACTAGTATGTGTAAAAATGTAAAAATATTCATAAATCTATACTACTGCAAGCAAAAAGAAGATAAAATCAAAGAAAATATGTTTTATTTTAAAAGGAGTAGTAAGACAATACGGTGGGAATACTATTTTAATCATAAAATGTTACATTCCAAAACATGAACAATCTCAAAAACATGAACACCCTCGGTTTTAATTAGTTCACGTTTTCCAATGTTCACTGTATCTTTCAAAAAAAAAATAGTCAATTTTTTTGGCCCAGTCTAATGTACATAAGTAATCTTTCTTACTAATTGTTGTAAAATAATTTAAACCATTATAGTTTTGTTCAAAGTTTTCGGATTTCAAAAGAAGCCTTTTTAATGATACTTCAAACAATAAACTTGCCGGATGATTGTCGTTCTACATACATACGAGTATATACCATCAATATTAAGAATGCAGTAACTATTGAGACTTTGGGTGGCGGAGGGTACCAATGGTTGACAGGCAACGATTTTGGGCTCGTTCTTGCACAAAGCACATTATCCAAAATAGTTTCGGAAACGACAAATATCTTGGAAGCCAAATTATGTCCCCTGTGGATTAAATGGAATCTTTCTAGCGAAAATGAAAAGTCCGAAATAAAGCAATGGTTTTACATTTTCAAGTTATCGAACAAGTATTTGTCTTTTATGGATTTCATTTTGACATTTCAGTCACAGTATAAGAGTATTTGAAATTAACTGAACGATCTTATACCGAAAACGATTGACGAGACGATAGTGATAAAGTTACGTGAATCAAATTATTGACGATAACGTTAATGATTATCGTTTTGAAAGTTACGGAATGACCCACCTGGACGCTATTATTAGCTAAAAAGCTTTTAGCCCCCTTGATTTTTGCATCATGCTGAGAGTTCCCCCCGGCACCAGGTTGTTCACCAAACACCCTGAGTATTCTCTTAGCATTGCGAATGTCCTTGTAGAATGTCTTAGAAGGGTTGGGCTTACGCCCGCTCCCCCCAGGGCCTTCTTTAGGATTTGTGGTGTTGTTTGAGGTGGAGGGACCATGCTTCACAGTCCTACCACCGCTGGAATGAGGCAAAGAAGTGCGGGGAGGTTTACTCTCCTTAGTGGTAGCAGGACCATGCTTCACAGTCTTACTACCACTAAACCGCGGTGTCGAAGTTTGGAGAGGTTTACTCTCTGAAGTAGTAATAGAAGGGCCATGCTTCACAGCCCCCCTGTTACTGGAAGGAGGTATTTCTACCATTTTAGTCCTGCTTTTGCTTTCGGCAATAGGACTGTGAGAACCCACAGTACCACTACTTCCAGCGCAAGCCAGAGAAACAGCAGACGGCTTTTCAGTCGCACTGCTGACCTGTCTCAAAGACCAGGACCTTCCACCATCTTTTGAATTTAAATTTTCCATAAGATCCCACGAGTAACGGAGACAGGGTGGTCCATCTGCACAGAGATCCGTATATGCAGATAAGGCTAGTTAATCCGGAGGTCGCCTGGTATCCGGATACTCCGTTAGCGACTGAGCTAGTTTTTTGATTGGGCCCTCAGCCAGGCTGATCATCGGCACGGGTCGTATAACACCTTGAATCCAGCCCAATTGGGATGTTACAAAAATAGGAAAAGGAGAGAGTGGGCGGGGAATCAGACAGTAAGCACCGTTTTGAAAAGAAGGATGTTTAGGGTGGTAGAGGAGCTGGTAACTTTGGATAGCTTTTTCGCATTTCCAATGTGGGAGAGGGAGGGATATAAGGATGTGTAAGAGGATGATGAGCGTCCTTTGGTTTCAGGACTCATCTGGAGATGACATCTCGAGAATCATTGACCCTACTTAGCTTCGACAACTCGGCAAGTTCGACGCTCAGGAAGAAGAAACAAGACTATACTATAAAACTAGATTTTTTTTTATGTTCCCGAAAAGCACATGAATCGTACAGAGTCTTTGCTTTTGGAAAAAGAAGTTTTGCTTCAAGCGTGCGTACGTCAGTACACACACATTTTTTTAGTACAAATCAAACTTAAGGGTTTCTATTTAATAAATCTGAGGTAAATTCCTACACCCCCATACATTTTCTTAGAGAAATTGCATTGTCTTTTCTATGTCCGATTAGTCATGGGAGCCACTGTATATAGGTATATGCAGTATTCTTAGTTCATTAACGCACGAGATTTTCTAGCTATCAAAAAATATATATGTACATACATGTATGTACCACGAACACAAATCAATTCAAAACGTTATAATATTTATTGTGGGTGCAGTTTATTAAATTGTTAATTATCTATATAGATATAAGTTTATGTTAAAATGATACTTATCAATGGTCTCGATCCAAGTGAAAGAGCTGAGTTTTCATCGATCGCAGTGATGATATTTATAATTATTGTAGATTTTCTAGCCACGCATATTCGTACAAGAGTGCGTTCTTGTTGTGATTTAAGAACAATGATCGATCTCCGCATGTATGTCACGCCACATCATACCAACACATGTAGTAAGTCAAAGAAGTTTAGTATCAAAGAATAAGAAGTTCATTATGAATTTACATAATTATGTACACTGTACGAAATTCCAGTTAAGTTTAGCAAAAATTTTAATTTTAAATGTCAAATATTAATTAATAGGAAATATATTTATGATGAGGAATTAGTTTCCAAACAATGCTACTTTCTTCGAGTTTTTTTTATTGAAATGTATTCCTTTATAACGCTGCTGGTGTTATTGTTTTGTTCATTATTAGACGTCCGTCGTTTGTTCTTTGGACGAAGATGGGCCGTCGAACAGGTGACTCCTTCCTCACACTTGCAATTTTCTCCATTGATTTCTAGACAATCATGACTTGGTTCGACGCCAAAACCATTACATGAAAAAGATTTCTATTTACTTTTCTTCTTCTTTGATTTCTTTGGAATGATAGCTCCGGAAATAGCTGGTAGGTTACTACACACGTATATTGCAAAGGTTTCAATTAATATCTCACCTCAAAACATGGTTTCTTTGATGATATCGATAGATTCACAAGATCGAATGTAAATTCCATCGTCGCACAGTGGGCAGAAATCGTGGTTTAAGTGGTCAAAAATCCATAACTTTTGAACCAGTTGAGTTTTTTTTATAATTTTTTTTTTTATTTGTAACTTTATTTGAGTACCTATCAATATATAACGTTTAATTGATCAAATATTTGTTATTTTAGTTTTAAAATAAATATTAAAATAAAGTTGTGTTTCTCCCTGTTAATGTGGGAGGACAAACTTTTCAAAACATTGACTTAAATTATATACAAAATTCGATACAAAACTTATTTTAAAAGAACTTTCTTGAAGATCCAACAAATAGTGACCAGTAAACTGTTTGTTTGAATTCCTTGGGCTTGCCCTTTGGGTCTTCACAAAAACACTCAAAAAATAAATTTGTAGTTCCCATTTTGGCTTTTTTCAAGACAACACTGTTTAAGAATAGTTACCAAAACCTTAAATCAATTTTGTCATTTCCATTTTAAAATTATTAAATGTAACGGAACAATTAATGAGAACAACATAAATAGAGCATACGGTTTTTTGTTGGGCACAAAAAATAAGTGCAAGCAAATTTGCTAACCGCACTAAATAAAAACAACAATATATATTATTAAACTTTATTTGCATATGTATATGTATTCATAATTTTTTTTATAAATTATACGGCAATTTTATGCATTTGAATATTTTTCTCTAATTAAATTCATGTTTTATATTTATTTATAAACAATTTTTAAATCTTGAAGAACTTTTACATAAGAGCAAGAACGTGCGACCCAGTCAAGCATTTTATTTGTATAGTTCGAGTGTACTATATCAGGGATGAAAAATATGCGAACAGAATGGAATATGAATTTTATACCTTTTGAAACCCGATTTAATACCATCTAAAAAACAATATACGCAAAAACATACATATACTATATCGACATCCCATACCACACCCATACGTACATGCACATACATGTGTAGGTACAAAGCTAAATTAAATATTCAGTTTTATAAATAAGTTACATTTACTCTACTTTTTCTACTTTTTTAATTACAGCAATTTTATCTTCTGTGCTCTTGAGCCAAGGTCATACAATAAAATCACGGAATATTCATTTATCAATTCAAAAAAACTCAGATAGTTCGGCAACATCTGGTGGTTCTGGTGGAGATAATGATCCACCAAACAACAAAAATATTTTGTCCTGTCCAAAATGTGGAACCCCTTGTACACATGTTGAAACTTTTATAAGCTCAACTCGATTTGTCAAATGTACCAAATGTAATCATTTTTTTGTGGTACTATCCGAACTAGAATCTAAAAAAAAAAATAAAGATGGAACAAAATCTCGAAGAAAATCTCCACCTTCACCAAAGTTTATAATGGGGTACTTAGACAAGCATGTTATTGGACAAGAATATGCAAAGAAGATACTCTCTGTAGCAGTGTACAATCATTATAAACGCATTCACCATAATAATCCTCAGCTAGATATTAGCACTCAAACAGGTGATGAGTTAGGCAGATCGGACCTCCTCTATGTATCTGAAATGAATCATACCCTGGTCGGAGGTAATTCAACCAACAACTCTAGACTCAATCATTCTCAGTTCAACAATATAAGCGGTTCAGATAATCTAAAAGAAAATTTACAGGATATTAAACTAGAGAAAAGCAATATCCTTATGTTGGGGCCAACAGGTTCTGGCAAAACTCTTATTGCACAGACTATTGCCCGATGCCTTGATGTTCCTTTCGCAATTTGTGATTGTACTTCCCTCACCCAAGCTGGTTATGTAGGAGAAGATATTGAGAGTGTGATATCCAAGCTTCTTCAAGAAGCAAACTACAAGTAAATACATAAAACAAACACATTTAAATCAATTCTTATATTTTATCTCTTCATAAAGTGTTGAAAAAGCGCAGACAGGTATAGTGTTTTTAGATGAAGTAGATAAAATTGGTGCTGTACCGGGAATTCATCAACTTCGCGATGTTGGAGGAGAAGGTGTACAGCAGGGTATGTTGAAAATGTTAGAGGGCACTGTCGTTAATGTTCCTGAAAAAAATTCTCCCCGTAAATTGCGGGGAGATACGGTCCAAATAGATACGACAAATATTCTTTTTGTCGCAAGTGGAGCATATACCGGGTTAGATCGGCTGATATCTAGAAGAATAAACGAAAAAGTTTGTCAAATTTGTTTTTGATAAGTAAAGATTATTAATTTTTTGTTTAAATCAGTATATAGGCTTCGGAGCTCCAAACACAGGAGGTAAAGGAAGAAGAGCTGCACAAGCATCCACGTCAAAAAACAATTCCCAAAAAACAGGCGATAAATGCCTAAAAAATGTGGAAGCAAAAGATTTGGTAGAATTTGGGATGATACCAGTAAGTAAATATTTTAGTTTTATTTATAAATTATAAAGAAAAAATATTCTTATTTTATCTGTTTTCATCTAAATTAATTAAAAAAATTTAATTCATAAGTCAGTTGGTGACTTGTGAATTAAAAAAATTTAAATCATAAGCTTCTTAGTGACTTATGAATTAAAAAAAATATATATATTATAATTTTTTGTTTTGCTGAATTATATTACTTTTATATTTTATTTTACCTTTTGTTTTTCTTCATTTAATTCAATTAAAACGCATTCTTTTCTTTTTATTTTTTATCTGTATATATATTTCGAGGACTTATTTGCCTCATCATCAGTAGCAAAATTATTTTATAGAAAATTATTTGATAACAATCTGTTTTATGCGATGCGCGCCACCCCGCAAAGTCGCGGCGGGAATATTTCAATGATGTTATATTTCAAACATAATAACTCTTTAATGATATCTCACGCTTAATATAAACTCTGTAACAAAAATGGGGGTACACAGTTTTATAATAAATTATGATTATTACTCGTATATATTACAACATAAAGTAATTTTACATTATAATTTAAAGAATTAACAGTACTAGGAATCTGATAGACTAAATACACGTACGAATTGGGCCGTCAGAGCCCGTGAGTCCTGCGACTAGGAAATTTATCGAACGAAGTTCGTTTACGCCGCTTGGGCGCTAAAATTGAAGAAATCGTCACGTAATAGGGCCCATACACGACACAGACACGTCGCACAGTGGTTTGGTTTGTATGGGAGAGCGGAAAAAAATCTGTAAAATCTGAACTACTTAACGGATTTAAATAAAATTTGGCACACATGTTAGGATCTATCTTATACATATGTGGTCCAAATTTGGTTAAGAAATAATTATTAAAAAACAGTTTTTGACATTTTTCTAAAATTTGCGCGTTTGGATTGGAGCGGAAAACAGTCTTTAAAATCTGAACTACTTAACGGATTTAAATAAAATTTGGCACACATGTTAAGATCTATCTTATACATATGTGGCCCAAATTAATTTGAGAAATAATTATTAGAAAAAAAGTTATTGACATTTTTCTAAAACTTGCGCGTTTGGATTGGAGCGGAAAAAAGTTTGTAAAATCTGAACTACTTAACAGATTTAAATAAAATTTGGCACACATGTTAAGATCTATCTTATACATACATGAAAAATAATTATTAGAAAAAAAGTTATTGAACTTTTTCTAAAATTTATGGGTTTTTGATGTTGTACTGAAATTATTTTTTTTTTTTTAGTAAAATATGAACTTTTTATTTTGAATAAAGTAGAACAAACTATGTTTGTATATTATAAACATAAAAACAAATTCTTCAAAAATAATATTAAAAACATAAATAAAACATTTACAATAAATTAATTAATAATATAAAAAAGTAGAAGCAACTATTTTACTGTGCTAAAATGAGGTTTCTAGCAGCTGCACTCATTGGTAGTATTTTCTTTTTTGCCTGTGGCCTAAATCCTGTTATTAGTGGATCTGAGGATATGAGCATACGATGCATCAAATCTTCATTCGTCGCAATCCGACTGCATTTTCTCGAATTAAAACTGCGATAGATTTTACAGTCCTTATTTCAGCATTCTTGGGCTTCCTCGGAGAGTGATCCAACAGGAAATGCGCAATTTTTTATGATTTCTTCCATGGATCAAAACCTTATGTACGGTCCCTGCATATGGTACCATTTATAATTCTCTACATTCGATGTACTTACTTCAAGAATAACATTAGTCATAAGTTCGGAACACAAAACCGAATAAGGAATTGCGATTGAATCCATTTTAATGGAGGAAAATTATAGCTCGAACAATTCAAAAACAGCCGCTGATTAAACTCACTTTTTGTTTTTATTTAAATTTTACTTCACTTTTCCTTATTGGCTGATAAAAGAGTTATAATTTTTCTTACACACCTTGCACAAATGGACAATCAGTCAATAATGACTTATTTTGTTTTTAATCCTTTATATACATATGTATATAGTTTTAAGTAAGAACTTAAACATTCTTATGGGGCATTACTTACTAAACCTTAAATGTAATAAAAAATTGTGCTATACACAACAAAAACAAAGCAATACGACTGAAAAAAACAGTAAAAATTGTTAGTTTTCGATCAGGCACAGAAAAAAAAAACCCTTTTTTTTATTTTTATCTGCCTCTACTTTTTACGTGAAATCAAGAAAACTGTGAGATTATCCCTAATCCTTTTGTTTATTTTTTACTAAGCTCTATCATATAATTCTATCATAAAATAATAAAATTTTTAACTTAATTTTGCCAAGAAAATTGAGTTGAAATTTGAAAAATTTTCGAGGCAGAAATAAATTGTTTTGCAAAACATCGAATTTCGCAGACCTTGGTCAAGGTATGAATTTTATTTTATTTTTAAAATAAAGGTACGCATTTTTTCTAAAAATAATGGGCTAGACAGCTCGTTCTGATAATTAGAACCGAAGAAATTTATAACTATTTGATATACACCACCCTCAAAACCGAGTTTTTTGAAAACCGATTCAATAAGACAAATTTGAACATAACTTCCAGATCCGCAGGCATCCGCAGCTGATTTTTTCTGTGTTGTTACTTGAAGGTATTGAGCACACATTGGCGTACTTCACTACGTGTAGGCAAGTGTAGCTAAACTTGAAACTCAAAAAGTTTTCATCAAAACCATATTTTGTTGGTACCCATATCTGACGCTTCTTATAGAAGCCTTCTTTTATAATTCATCTTTTTTTTTTGTTTTTTTTTTTAGATAACCAAAAATATATATTAACAAAACGGTATATAAATTTTAAGAATTTAATATAAGAAACTTTGGTAAAAGACATCTAAAATTTTGTTGAAAATACGGTTCGCGACTTGAATAAATTTTTCTTTGACTTTGAGGGCTTGTAAATATGTATGTAAAATATATATGTATATAACAAAATACTCTGGATATATGAAAGTACTTAGACATAAAACTTAAAAGGCTACTCATTACTTTCTGAAATGGATTTTTTTCCGCTCTCAAACCACTGTGCGTCGCTGCAGATCTTAAGTCTGTGCAAACATGTCCCACACTATGCAAACAATCTGCACAGACATTAGCTTGTATCGTTTCGTCGTGGTGGTCGGGTCGGAAAAATGGCGGATACTGCTTGTGCTGCTGTTATCATTGACAATGAAAAAAAAAATATGAAACAAAGAGAAAAAAGAATTTGGAGCAAGGAATGGTTAAAATAAAGTTGGTATACTTACGACTTATAGGTACTATGAGGCAAGAAGTTATGCATTCGTAAAAAAATCGAACTCGAGATTTTGATCAAAGTTGACATTAGGTGCGTTTTATTATCTACAGTGTTGGTCAAATTTTTTTTTCTGAATTCTATTCAATAAATGGAGAGAAGATTGAGCAGCGCCTGCCCAAAGGTGTGAGTTATACTCGAGTTTTGGACCTATAAACGCCTTGTAAATGGTAGCCAGATCAGAAGGGGTGAAAATTTTCTTACATTGATATAGAAATCCTAAGCATTTAGCAGCATTCTTGGCGGTCTCGAGTATGTAATCATTCCAACGAAGATTGTCGTTAATACACATACCGAGTACTGAGAGCTTTTCGGATTCTTCGATGCAAGTGCCATTCAGCGACAATGGCATAAGGGGAACATTTTGCTTCAACGACAATAGACAGCATTGAGTTTTCGAAGCAATAAACTCCACACGGTTTTTTTTTACCCCATTTAACAATGCTGTAAAGATCGGAGTTTAATGAGCTTATCATACGATACCGTTGCAATTTCACTTCCGAAGGAGATGGACGTGAATTTAGGAACGAGTACGAAAAGCTGAGAGTAGAGTCGGCGGCAAAACAATGAAGTGGATTAGAAGTTTCAGACAAGAGATCATTTATAAAAATGAGGAAGAGAGTCGGAGACAAAACGGAGCCCTGGGGAACACCAGCATTTATATTTTGAAGTGCAGTTGAATCTATTTATTAGGTATTATTCAGTTCACGGGCAAGCTAATCAGTGTTCTTAGCTAACGTTTGTAAAATGGCCGGAAACAAATACTCTAACGAAATAAAAGAAAAAATTATAAAAGAATATAAAAGTGGAAGGAGTCAAATTAAATTAAATTAAATTAAAATCAGTGATTTGCCGATTAGTAAAATTTTATAAATCAACAAAGTCATTCCAAACGGTTAATCGAGGTGGCAGACCAAGAAAAAACAACAAAACGAGAAGATTCTGCTATAATAAAATCAATTAAAAAGTTCCTTTTATATCATCGCGAGAAATAAGAGTCCAACTCAACCTGGACGTAAGCGCGAGAACAATCCGGAGACGAGTTGTTGATGGTGGACTAAAATCCTTCAAAACTGTATAAAAGCCTTTTATTTCAACCAAAAACAAGCTGGCGAGATTGAAGTTTGCTCATGACCACATCAACTGGACCGTTAGAAAATGGAGGAACGTACTTTTTTCGAACGAGTCCAAATTCAATTTCAAGTGTTCCGATGGTTTTCGTCGTGTTCGCAGACCAGCCAAAGAGGCACTAAATCCACGTTACACCAAAGCTACTGTAAAACACGGAGGAGGAAACGTAATGGTGTGGGGATGTTTTTCAGGGCATGGACTGGGACCGATTCACCAAATAGATGGTATGTACAATGGATCGTTTTATGTACCGTGACATTTTGCAAAGTGTAATGCTGCCACACGCTGAGGATCAGTTGCCCCTGAAATGGATATTTCAGCAGGACAACGACTCAAAGCACACGTCCAATACGGTTAAGACGTGGTTTCAAGAAAACCGGATTGACGTGTTACAATGGCCAGCAGTCCCCAGGTCTCAATCTCATAGAAAATCTATTGTAGATCGACGAATTGTAAGGACTAATTGCAAAAAAAAGTGATCTGTTTAAACAAATTAAATTGGCTTGGGAAAGTATCCCAACAGCATAATAAACAATTTAATTGACTCCATGCCTCGAAGATGTGCTGAAGTGATAAAAAACAAGGGGTTTGTTACCAAATACTAGCAATATTTTATATAGTTTAAAAAAAGTATGTATTTGTTAAAAGTTGCTTTTGTTTTGACCAGCCTAATATTGAACTAATTGTACTAATTCTGCTATATTTAATGAACTATTAAAAAAATCATTTTATTTTATTTTCCATAAGAAACTGTAAATATTTATTTAAATTTTAAAAACAAAAATATACCATGATTGATTCTTAAATTGAAGTGCAACAACCGTATACTTCCACTTTTAGAAATGTTGAGAAAATTAAAAATAACTATCTCAAAAATAAGAAATAAGAAAAATTTTGCAAACAGTGATAATTCCAAAATTGAGTTTCAATATTCAAGAGCCAACTTTGATGTGTTTTTTTGCACACCGAACGACCCAGGATATTTTTTTTTTATTTCTGCATTGAAAAACATATTTCGCAAAAAAGTGGAGTTATCTGGTTGTTGCACTGGGTGCTTCAATTTGTCTTTTTAATTACTTAATAATGGAGGCAATTAAAGTTGCTTTTATTTTGGCCAACACTGTATGTGGATCCGGTCTGGATTAATTTTCAACATGTATTACAAAAAACAATTTGGGATCCTGTTCTCTATCTGGATCTATTTTAAAGATCCAGAAATTAGTTCTTTTTCTGGCGAGTAGATGGCTTTTTATGGTAAGGTAGTGTAAACTACAGTGTAAGGAAAAAAGACAAGAAAAAATTGGAAATCAACAAACATTAGCACGAGCGAGATGAGCATACAACACAACTATCACTATGATCCGTATCGTTTTATTTTCGAGGGCTAATCTATACGGATCTTTGGCTATAATAAAACGCGGCTATTATGATAGTGTTTATATTGAAACGATCTTACCTCGGGTGGGGGATTCGATTCAATGAGTGAGAACACGTTTATTTGATTTCCAAACTTATTCTGATTTATTACTTAAATTGTAACAGTATTTATAGTACTTTTTTGCTTACAATAGTTTATTAATTTTAACCTTTTTTGCTTATACATTAATTTTCACCTATTTTGTTTATACAATCAATAACCTTATACCTCCAATATTTCTCAATAATACAATAATATTCTTGACCTATTAAGTAATAGTTTAATTCATAAACGGAAGACAAACAAAACGTAAACAATAATAAATTAGGTGTGCATTTTGATGACATTGAGCTTTAGTTAAAAAAAATGGCGAACGCATCGTCATTCCATCCTTCTCTTCTGCAAATTCTATTTCAACTTCACAAAGGGCATCAAGGGATAGTTAGAATGGAGGAAATCGCGCGATCATTTGTATATTGACCACAATGGATGCGGACATAACAACTTGGGTGTGCCAGTGTCACAGTTGTGCTACAGAAGCTCGAACTCCAGTAAAAACCCTTCTATCATCATGGCCAATACCGACGTCACCCATGCAACGTATCCTTATTGACATCGCAGGCCCAATCAACTCCTTTTCCATGTATAAGCCTAATTCTCAATAACGGTCGAACCAATTAACAAATATTTCATGTCTTTGAACAGATATTTCGTTTGTCTTTCCAACAGTATACGACTTGTGTAAATCGGCCCAACAATCATCAAGAAAAAGCCGTTCAAAGTTTCAAAAAACACAATTTTTCGCCATTTTTAGAAAATCGCTTGTTGTAAGTCATTCCGTAAGGATAGAAAAAAAAATATTTAAAATACTTTTAAGACCTCAGGTGGAAGATATTGTTTTTAAAAAGCTAAAATGCACAAGATCAATGAAATCGAATAATAAATGTAGATGTTATGAAACAGTACGTGAGGGCAGACCATTTTAGTTTTTTCATAATTTTTATTGAAAATATGACGTATTGCTTAACACTTCTTCTTTTATGTGGCGTTGAATCTTCGCGGAGCTGTATCCAGCGGTAGTCACTCATCATCCCTTGGTCGCAAAAGCCTTCATACCTCTTTTCCATGATTGCAAGGTCCTGGTGCAATCTTTGTTTTTGAAACACTTATCTGCTAAATACTCACCAATAGCATGGAATCAATAGCATCATTTTTTCGATCAATTGACGATGGTTTGGACTTCTGTGGTTTCCCAAAAAACCATGAAAGTCTTGAAAAGCATTCCATGCTATTTTCTCGTATTTTTTTTTTAGACAATTCAAAAATCCGGTGTCACTAAACAATTTTTTTATCTGTGGACCTAGGAATATACCCGCCTTAATTTTTTCGGTTGACAGCTTGGGAAACTTTGTTTTCATATATATGCCAATCCCGGGATCTTTTGCAAGCCCTTAGTTTCACAGTTAGAGTTTAAGCTTAATTTGAAAAATATTTTGTTAAGTTACTCTGAAAATATTTCAGGTTATCTATTCTCCTTAGTTGACGTGGCAACGAATTCCAAAGACGAACTGCACTAACGAAAAACTGTCGCTCAGAAGACTGACAAGTAAAGCGTGGAATAGAGATTTGGTTGGTTCTGTCAGAAGATAGAAAAGTTATATGGTTATAGAGGTCCGGTGGTTGCTTCGTATGGACAATTTTAAATAACATGGTAAGCGTTCTAAATTGTAATAAATTCGCAGAGCTAAATCCATACATACTTCGTATAATTCGAAATGTGGTCAAATCTTTGGAGTCCAAAAACATAACGAGCTGCATTATTAAAAACAACGTTCAATTTTCTCTGCGAAACAGCATCTAAGCTACAAAAAATTTCACACCCGTACGTTAAAATAGGCACTACCAATGCTTTGACCAGCATTTTCCTAGTTTCTACTGGTGTGAACTTCTTTGCAACAGATAGTGTTCTCAGCGCACCATATGCCTTTCCTACCACAGCGTTTACATGATTGCTCCATGTAAGATTACGATTAAAGTATATACCTAAATTTTTCGCCGTATTAACGTACTCCACTGGAGTGTTGTTTAGGAATATGGTCGGAAAGTAGCTTAAGTCTAAAGTCTTATTCGAAATGACGAGACACTTAGTCTTAAGCGGGTTAAGAACAAGACCATTGGCGTTAGACCATTCAGATAAGGCCTTCAGATCTGTATTAATATTATTTTTACTGGAGTTCGAGCTTCTGTAGCACAACTGTGACACTGGCACACCCAAGTTGTTATGTCCGCATCCATTGTGGGCCAATATACAAATGATCGCGCGATTTCCTTCATTCTAACTATCCCTTGATGCTCTTTGTGAAGTTAAATTAGAATTCGCTTGAAGAAGATGTATGGAATGACGATGCGTTCGCCATATAAGAGGCAATTGTCCACAATTGACAATGCATCTTGCAAAATGTTATCTTTTTGTGTAGCTTTATTTACCATGTGAAAATTGATTGGTAATGACTGAATAATGTCCTGCAGAACTGGACACAACAAAATCTTCTTCGGGTTTCCTTTGATTGCTGATAAGGCGAGAGAGAACGTCAACGTATCCAAAATCGTGTGTTGATGTGTACTGTATGTTAAAATCGTAAGACATTAAAGTTAATGCCCAAAGTTGAAGTCTGTTCGCCGTGTGCGTTGGTATCCCCTTTTTTTATTCCGAAAATCTAGAGCAATGGTTTGTGGTCGGTGCGAAGGATGAATGTTCTTTCATTCGGTGGAATTTTGTGACTGCGAAAATTAAAGCCAGTGCTTCCTTTTCAATTTGGCTGTAACCTTTTACAGCTTCCGTAAAATACATATTTTGTTGGGTAATATAATATGTAACCCGTATGTGAACGAGCAGCGTGTTAAATAGCTTTTTCTGTTCCTTCCGTCATGACGTGAGAAATACGGGCACGTACCAACGATTGATGCGTCTGCAGCTACGACTATCAGAAGTGCTGGATTGTAGTGGATGACAACCAAATCTGATGATAGGAGAGATTTGAACTTCGCGAAACTTTGCTTACATTCTTCTGTCCATAACCATTTTTTGTTATTTTTGAGAATGTCGCCCAAGGGTGCTCGTAGAGAACGCATCTCATTGATGAATTTGCCGTAATATGTAGTTTACGGCTCCCAGAAACGATCGAAGTTCACTGATATTTGTTGGTGGTGGTAATTGCTTGATGGCGGTAAGCTTCTGTGGATCGGGCCGAAATCCTTCATGACTGATAATGTGTCCCAAATATTTGCACTCTTTTGAGAAGAATTCTACTTCTACTTCTTCTACTACCGTGATGTTTTCGCTTACCGTCTGTTGCAATCAAGATGTCGTCGATATATGTACGTTGATGCTTCTTGTATTCCCACAAGAACGGTGTCCATTGCTTTTTGAAAAGCGCGGGGGGCTGCTTTGATTCCTGGTGCGAGCCTATTAAACATGAAGAGGCCGCGATGTGTGTGTATGTTAAGTATTTGCTTAGTTTCGTTATCCACTTCCATTTGCAGATAGGCATCTGATAAATCTATGCGCGTAAAACATTTGCCACATAAAAGAAGAAGTGTTAAGCAATACGTCATATTTTCAATAAAAATTATAAAAAAAAAGAAAAAAACCTGAAATGATCTGCCTTCACGTAATGTTTCATAACTTCCACATTTATTATTCGATTTCATTGATCTTGTGCGTTTTAGCTTTGTAAAAACAATATCTTCCACCTGAGATCTTAAAAATATTTTAAATATTTTTTTTCTACCCTTATGGAATGACTTAAAACAAGCGATTTTCTAAAAACCGCGAAAAATTAAGTTTTTTGAAACTTTGAACGGCTTTTTCTTGATGATTGTTGGGCCGATTTACACAAGTCGTATACTGTTGGAAAGACAAACAAAATATCTGTTCATAAACATAAAGTATTTGTTAATTGTTCGACCATTATTGAGAATGAGGCTTATACATGGAAAAGGAGCAAAAAACACGTTTTTTGCTCATATCTCGAAAACGCTTCTTTGGAGAAATAAATGAGTGCCATTTTCTTGTTCACAGAGTCAACATGAGTCTAGAAAATACTTTTTTTTGAGGTACTCGCTACAAACTGTAAATTTGTAAACTAGTGTAATCTGGGTAGATGCCAATGGCCCCATTTGCTCGTTTGATAACGACTGTAGGAGGTGCCCAAGGTGAGTAATTAATGGGTGTGATTATGCCAGCATCCTGAAGTCGGTTGAGCTCCTTGTCTATTGATGATAAGGTGGAATAAGCTACTTGTCTTTTGGGGATAAAAACTGGTTCCACGTTATCTTTAATTTGTATGTTTTTTTTTCTGGGAATTTTTTCTTGATTGAACTTATGATAGAACCTGTCGCGTCGGTGTTAATTGTTTTGCAAAAAACACTTATTGGTTTCTCCCATAGGTGAAATTTTTCCATTAAGGGCAATTCTACCTCAGAAGTAAACTCAAAACTCCTCTAAAAACGTTTGCATGTATTGGTGCACAAATATGGCTCTCTTAGTTACGAATTTTTGTGTTAAGAAAATAAATATACCTCGTCTCGTCTCTCCGGGATACCTCTTTTTTCGCATCGCGCATAGAGAAAGATAGAAGAGAGTATCACAAAAATAACCCACAACGGGAATTCATGGCACGAGTGGCAAGCCGCACAGGCACCGCACAATCATCGAATTGACTTAGATTGCGCACAAGATAAACATTATACCTACCAAATGAAAGTTTTTTTTCCTTTTGTATTTTAGGTAGATAAAATAACGTATCGTGAATCGTGATTGGATCGAGGTTTAGGACAGGGGAATTGAGTTGTTTACATTCAGCGCTCACAATTAGACAAAATCATAGACGGTTTGTTTTTTGTTTTTGATTGCAGGTGAATTGTAACTTTTCGCATTTAAGAAGATAGCTGTTTTTATTCTTTGCGTAGTTTTACAAGGTTAATATGTTGGTTTTTAAAAAATAAAGAAAAGGGAGCACAGATTTAGATATTAGGAACCCGGGGAATTTGCTCTGATATTTAGAATTTTTTTTAATGTAGAAAATTAATTTTAAGACAAAGTTTACAATTCAAAAATTGCTCTCAACTAAAAAAATTATTGAATTTCCTAGTCAAAGTAAATAAATACACTTCCTCAAATTATATTGGGAACTATGTATATACCTTACCTATCCCTATAAATGAATACATTCGTTATAGATAATGGATAGTTTGAAACAATTTATGGAGATACATAATTATTTTTTTTACAATTGACCGTTAATTTAAAAAAAGTGCCGAAAATGTATTTTTTTCTATATTTGCGTAAATCGTTTTCTGCTTTCAAATGTTGGCTGTTGGTATGGTTTTTTTTTTTAAACAAACAGATTACCATTGCTCTTTTAAATTTTCAAACTGGTTGATCATGTACACATGTACATATGTATATACCGAATGTCCAAATTGTACAAATTAATTAAAGGATCGAAAAGTTTTGATTAGAAAATTATCTATTGATCGTAAATCTTAGGCTTGAAGTCCCCATCAGCATTACCACTTCCGGAAATAAAAGTCGAATGAGATTTGAAGAAAAAAGTAAAGTAAAATGAGAAACATCTAAAAATGATTTTTTACTTGCTTTTAGACAATTTTGAACTGGAAATTTTCATAAGTTGACATTACAACACAAAAAAGTAATGATTCCGTCTGTCTGCGGTCTGTACCTCAACCTGCAGCTGAGAGGAGAAATTGAAATGGTTTGTTTTTCTTTAGCTCGGTTTCTTCCATACAGCCATTATGAAATATTATAATTATTTCGAAAACGGCCCTAATGCTTTAAAAAAATAAAATGCACGACTGGGTCGCACGAACTTGCTCCTATGTAATCGACTGGGAATTTTAAAAACGAATGTTATTAGAGAAAACTGTTCATAAGGATAAAATTAATTTTTAAATTCTTTTAGTAGTAACAGAATACTATGCAAATATGAATTTATGAAAGAACAAAAATTATAAGTCCTTGTAGCGGTTTCTTTAAAAGAAGCTTTTATATACAAACTTTTTAAAAGCTTTTTAAGAAAAAATTTTGGTATGCTAATTTAAAGTTTTTATTATTGTTCGAATAAAAATTAAATTTACGAAAAGAAATATTGACCCGTTTCGGAGATATCGAATTTTCAAAAAAATAAAAAAATAGATTTTTTTTTCAAAAATTCAAAAAATATTTATTTTAAAGTTTTGAAATGCAATGTGTTTTAGACTTTTTAGAAGCTTCTCTATAAAAATTTTCATTAAGATCCGTTATGTGGATAATGAGAAATTCAAAATTCGAAAAAATGGTTCTATGGTAGGTACAAGCTGTAATATCTTAATTTCAAAATTTTTTTTATTAAATTAAAGATCGTAAAAATTAATTGAAAGAAAAAAAAATTTATCAAAATTCTAGGCGCCGTTTTCGAGAAAAATACGATTTTTGAAAACCATTTTTTTTAATTTTTTAGCATTTGTATGGTAGGTACCTTTATTTTTAGGTAAAATAAAAAATTTTGTTTCACATTTTGTAGATCATATTGAGAAACTTTTATTTATCAAGTTTAAAAAAAATCTAGCATGGGGTTTTCGAAATATTGAGTTTTGAAAAAAAAATTTTGAAGTTTTTTTTAAAAATCCAAAAAAATTTTTTTTGAAAATTTGAGTACACAATTCTATTTATGGTTTTAGGGAGCTTTAGCAAAAAAAAAATGATCAAAATCGGTTGAACCGTTTTTGAGAAAATCAAAAACAAAAAAAATGGTTCCATGGGGGGTACCCTCAATAACCATTTTTCGGAAATTTTTTTTCAACCAATACCTAGATTTAATTAAATGAAATTTTTTTGTATCTTTATTTTTAAAATCTGTTGAACAGTTTTTGAGAAAAAAAAATGTTTATAAAATTTCGAAAAAAATTCGTATGGGGGGTACCGTTATTTTTGGTCTTAAAAAAAAAAAGAAAAAAACGTGTGGGGGGGAAAAATTAAAAATGATATGTACCAAGTTTAAAGAAAATCGGCCGAGTCGTTTAGCCTGTAGTCGAACAGACAGACAGACAGACAGAATTGCGAGACCCACTTTTTTAGTCTTCGCTATCATCGTAATGTCAACTTTGATCAAAATCTCGAGTTAGATTTTTTTTACGAATGCATAACTTGCCTTATAGTACCTATAAGTCGCAAGTAAAAAAAAATATGTGTATACTGTACCAACAATGCAGTCCACACTTTGGTAAAAAAAATGTCATTATCGGTACCTATCATAGAACCTCTCTTTTATTTTCTACTTTCTCATTTGCAACTCTACCGATTTCGATCAAAATTTCTATATCAGAGATTCTTTGATTTTGAAATAATATTGTATACCACAAATGTCTTCCTTAAATGTATATTATTAAATGCTTAAAATTGGCAATACATTTCTTTTAATTTTAAAGAAAATTATATATAAATAATTAATTTAATTTAAATAATAAAACTTTCTTTTTTAAAGAATAACATTAAAATTACTAAGTATAGTAGTGTGCATATGGGTCATTTTTTTGAAAATTGACATTTTTTATTGATCGTTTGAAAATTTTTTTTTTCAGTTTTTCTTGGGTTTTAGTTACTAAATCTATAGTAAACAAGTAGAAAAGGAGCTCTCCGAGTTGCGCAAAAATAATTTCAAATATTTTTCATTTTACGAGTATTTTTCGATAAAAATTAAAATTGAAAATTTCGAATGTATTAAAAATGTTTGTCGGGGATTTAGTCTTCCGTGCAAGTTTCGAGGGGAGTCGGGGGTTGTGAATCTGAAAGGTTTAAAATGTTTCCAAGAGGGCACTTTGCCGAACACCAGGTTAAGTTACTACAAAGGATATTTTATTCGTTTATTTACAAAGATATTTAATTAGGTGCAAAACGCGACCAAGTCGTATTAACTCTACGAGTCTTAAAGTCCAAGATGATAACCAGAAAACCGACTGACTGAAAACGACTGCCAAGAAACGATTCCAAAATGATACTGCCAAGACCAAGTCCAAGTAGTGGCCTCGAAGCCATCAGCCAGTGTCCAAGAAATGCAGCGTCACCACAGCTCCCCTAGGTGAAGGGAGTCCAGTAGCTGGTACCATGCCCACGCCTTCGATATCCAACGGCACACCAGAAAGAATGTGCCGACACCAGCAGCAATTGTCAAGATCCGTGGGATAGTCAACTGAGGGTGAGCCATTGTCGTTGCTTTGTATATTTGTTCTTCCAAGAACTATTATTGAGCCCCAGTGTCCGCAGTATTTATCCAAGATAAATATAGGGCAATAATGATCGGTTGGCGACAAGAGGTATCCAGTGACGATGAGTGGGCAAGCCGTCGTCGCGAGCCGCTTAGCCATACCCAAGGTATGCTATGTGTATCTGCTATCCACTGGATGACGATACCTCATATGACGATATGCGGTATGTATGCCTGTGTACCCATTGTACAGAAAAGTATCTCGTATCGTCCCTGGCTTGTGGGTGACGATTTCGATGGTTGCTGTGTAGCTGATAGAAAAGTATCTATCGTCGCTGGCTTGCATGGTAATATCTATGGCTATAGATATACCCGAAGGTGGCATCAAAATGTGTCGCAATTCGATGTCCATCGAATGGAATGTGTGAAGTGATGATGCTCGGCTGGTGGTGGGTTGTGGGGTGAACTAAGTTCGGATTGTTGCGGAGTCAGCTAAGCTGAGCGATAATTTCTAGGTCAACGGGTTTTTGACCGAACATCCTGCCCGGTCGAACCTTGGGTTCGAAATGTGATGTAATTCGCGCCCTCGTTGGCCATGTTGAGGTAGGTATCGGAACGATATAACTTCTACCCGGTTTCTCAATCAGTTCGAACAGCGAAGTGTATTATGAATTGTAGTCTACCAAGCGACTTAGCTTCTGGACAGGTCGTCGGCACTCGCCGGCCTGTGTTTGAAGTGTAGCATTGCGGACCAGGCCATCCCTGCCCGGGTGAACTGCCATTACTCGACCAAGTCTCCAATGAGTGGGAGGAAGATTGTCATGTCGTACCAAAACGATGTCACCGACTTGAATCTCAGGTTCCCGTTTTTCTCATTTACCACGAGTCTGTAAGGTAACCAGGTATTCCTCACTCCATCGGTCCCAGAACTCTTGATGAATCTTACGCAGCCATTGATACTGCTTCAATCGGTTGAGTGGGACATCTCCAATTTGCGGTTCCGGAATGGCAATAAGTGGAGCTCCAATCAGGAAGTCGCCCGGGGTGAGCGCCATCTTGTCTTCGGGGTCGTCATGCAGGGGAACTAGCGGACGTGAATTGAGACACGCCTCGATGCGGACTGCCAGGGTGTGCAGTTGATGATACCAGAGGGACTGGGATCCTACCAAACGGAGCAAGTGGTGCTTCGCGGATTTCACTGCGGCCTCCCATAAACCACCTTGATGGGGAGCGCCCGGAGTGATAAAATGCCATTTAGTTCCTGCATGCGCCAAAGCTTGCTTGTTGTAGTCGGACTCAAAATGAGCCAAATCTTCCTTCATGAGCCGGTTGGCTCCCCGGAAGGCGGTCCCATTATCGCTATATAGGTCGAGGCAGGGTCCACGCCTGCCGGTGAAACGGGTGAAAGCATCTAAGAAGGCTTGGGATGAGAGGTCCTCTATGACCTCTAAATGCACGGCCTTGGTTGCCATGCACACGAATATTGCCAGATATCCCTTAGTAGTGGTGCGGGATCGCTTGGTACCCACACGTAGGGTGAATGGACCGCAGTAGTCAACGCCAGACGCTAGGAATGGTCTCGCAGCATTAACTCTATGGCTGGGTAGTGGGGCCATTTGTTGCTTGAGTAATGTACCCCGATGTCGTCGGCAAACGACACATCTGTGAACGAAAGTACGCACGGCTTGACGGCCATGCACCATCCAATACTTGCGACGCAAGGTTTGTAGCATGATCTGCACTCCTCCGTGCATAGTGACCTCTACCAAATTTCATTGTTCTACTGCAATCGGAAGTGTGCCATATATAATTTAATTTAATTTATCGTTTTACAGCAGTCGGAAGTGCTCCATTCAATCAACACCAATTCGGAGAAAGTGGGCGGATACCACGCCCTTGAATGGAAAACCTCAAATTTTCGATTTTTTCCTCTACTTGCATGACAAGACCTACCGTTGTGCAAAATTACAAGATTCTACGATGTCGCGAAGTGCTCCATAATTTGATGATCAGTCAGTTACGGTTTTTGTGATTTTTGAGGCCTTATATCTCAGGAACCGCTTATGCTAGAAAATTAAAATTTGGTGAGGCGCCTCACAGTGCCCCGGATTGACTTTTTTGGCTGCAAAAATCATATATCTTAAACGAATAAAGATATCACCACAATTTTTTTTTATCTTAAAGGAAATTTCCAAGGCTATAAAGTTTGAGAATTTTTTAAAAAAAATATGTACAGGGTGTTTCAGAATCTGCTGCTGAAATAAGATGTTTTAGTTAAGGTGGTTAGCATAGTTGGTATTTGAAAGGTTGAAAGTCAATTTAGGAAGTAATTTGAGTGTAATTTAAGTAAAACAGTGGGGAAAAAAAGAAAACAACCCAAATTGAGTGAAAATGTGGCGAAAAAAAATTGTTTTTATTATTTGAATTTTTTATTTTTTTTTTATAAAAGAGTACTTATAAAATATTTTATCAATAGATTACAATTCGAAAAGTAGAAAAATGAAATAAAAGGAACAAAATTTTACATACAAACATTAAATTTCTTGGAAACTATCATCCAAGTCCGGGGAAATGAGTAACAAACTTATCATTTCTGGTGAGTATTGGGCTTTCAGATCTTTTTGGGTTCTTACATGCCTCAAGGAAGAGATAAGTGGATCGGATGAGATTGCTAACATGTTTAATAATAAGTCTTCATTCTGCCAAATTCTTGAAACTTTGCACGTATTTTGATATCTGTATTTCTTGTAGTCTTTATTTTTGGACTCTTGGGCTTCTTCTGACAATTCTCTTAGTGGTAGAGATTGGTATTCGATTATATTTTGACTATGAACCAAAATTTTATGAAGAGTAGGTGTTAGTAGTTTTTCAGGGTACTTTTGTTTCAATAACTGCGTTTTTTTGGTGTACTCTCCAAATTTAACTGTTTTCACTTCTTCCCTGCAATTCAAAACATAAATCGGACATAACCGCGTAGACTTTGTTTCTGTTAATTCGTTTAAAACTTTTCCGTCAATCATAGTTAAAAAGAACTCGTGTTTCACCAATATAGTTATGTCTTCATTAACTTTATACATTGTTGGTTGAATATCTGCTATTTGCCTTTTTATATCGTTGACTGTTGTATTTATGAGGTCACTAGTTTCTTTAGCATATTGGAACATTATGGGTCGGCAGAAATGAGTTGATGTTGGGCGAGGGTTCCTCCAATGTTCGCAATCTGCACTTTTGAGCCTGAGTGGAACAAATGATGCCATGAACATGTTTGCGTCTGTTTCAACATCTGATGTATTAATTTTTTGCTTGTACGCAACTTGTCCAGATGATCCATCGTAGCCCCATTTACTCTGTAAGGTCAAACTTCTTGTGAGTGCAATTATTTGTTCCTCTGTTTTGCTTTTTAAAAGCCGGCTTGCAGTATGATCCATCATGTCTTGAAGTTTCACAACAGCTGATATTTTCGTGACTTCGCTGTTTTCTGGAACTGCTTCTTTTTTCGTAGTTGTAATTGTGTTGTAGGTTGGCAGAACATCTATATTGATAGACCCAAATCCATAAACAAAGCTAATGCATTCTCATTAGTATATTTTATGGGATCCTTTTGTGGAGTAGGAATGCTTTCCTCGACTCTTTTAACTCGAAATGGACTTGCAGTAGAAATTTGATTGATCACATCACTCTTCGCCTTTTCATGGTCTTTATTATACCTTATTACTAATGCATCAGAGAGATTTGCTGTACTTATCTCCTCTGTCGCATTGACTAGTTTTTGCTTTTTTGTGAATGTTGCGCACTCATTGACTGACTTCTTTGGCCTTCCTCTTGATGACCTTGATGTAGTTGAGAGATCACACATTACTTCTGTTTGTCCGGTGATATGGATAGATGAAGATAACCATTGCTCATTTTTGTTTATAAAATTTACTCTCGATCTATGGGCTGCGACCCATTTTTTCTTAGTAGCGCAATGAAAGTGTGTTTAATTTTGCTTCATTTTCCAGTAAATTTTCAGCGGATAGTTGGTGTTCACTTATTACGGCAGAAATAAACTCATCAGTGCCATTAACTTTTAAAAAAAGTTCAAACAAAACAACATGTAATTGAGTTAAACTAGTATGCCCAACAAGGATGAATACGAATAAAAAATGAGAATTATAAGTGACATAGAAATAAGACACGGCACTTCTCCGCTTTAGTTCAGCCGCCATCCCTGGAGATACAAAATCTGAGACAACCACCTTCAGTCTCAGAACATCGTGCCACACATCTCTCCTATCCTTCTTTTTGTTCCTTAACTTAACGCCGCGCTGTGTTGTAACATTTATAGGGTATAATCTTAATCCCTTGTAAGTAAAGCAAGAGTTATCGGCAATAAACATTGAACATTAAATCCAAAAGCAGGAAGGCACTTTGAGCACTTATTATGACTGTTTTGTGTGTACATAAAATAAAAAATTACTTAAAACTACACAAATTATTGTTTAATTCAAACCCTTTACACCCAAGGGGAAAAAATATTTTTTTTTTTAATTTTACCTGTTTTAGATTTTTCCAAGTATCATAAAATGTATGGGTTTTTGGAAGCACTTATTAATGAGTTTTTTCTTATTATTGTTTTGTTCATCAGGTAAAAATAAGAAAACTTTATGTTTATTACGCACTTTTTGAAAAAAATTGACCTCAAAGTCAAAATTTTGCTCGGGCGAGAAAAATTGAACACCATTTAAAATTGAATATCTGGCAACCCTAAAAACATATCAGCTCAATTTAAACGTAGTTTTAAAGGTTAGTATTTTTATTAAAAAATAGACCTTAACATGGGTCAGGGTACACCAAAGTTAGCCTTTTTTAAATCGTCAAAAAGTGATGTCAAAGTTGAAAATCAGATTTTACTGTAGAAATTTTTTTTTTTTAGAATATGACCAAGAATCACATCCCGAAGTATGGCACACGAATTACCGGACACCCTGTATATTGAGATTGCTGAGATTGATTGGAAACGTAGTCCGTGCTGAGATGATGACTTCCTTCGAATGTGATTTGAGCTTCGAATTCACCGATGATTGGAATTTGATTCCATGAAGCGGCTCTGGCTGTGTGATGAGTGTTGATGATGACTAGGGACCCGATTGATGACCACGTTGAATTTGAAATGATCGTGATGTCTGAACCCGTCATTTTGAAGTCTCACACTGCTGCTATTAATGTTGGTGTTGACATACTTCCGATGTTGTGCCAAAGCGTGTTGATTGACAGCAAAAACACGATTGCTTTTTGTTGAAGGTACCCTTGAAGGCCTGGTGTGCTGTTTCTTGGACATATTGATTTTATTGATCTCTTGCTTTAGTTGCTTACTAGAGCAAGGACAATAACCGTCTTTGTGGCCAATTTTGTTGCATTCTTGAACTTGTGCTGCAAGTAAGTGCAATCCCTCGAAAAATGCATACTGCCACAAATCTAACAAGGTGTTCTGGATTTTGTTCTATTAACCTCGTGGCTGTGGCTCTAGGACTATGGTTTGGTTGTGTCCGTTTGGCAGCGATGTGTTGAACTTTCGGGTTCCCAGATTCGATCATGTATGTGTATTTTTCCAGGTTCTTGCAACGGAGAATTTCGGAAACTAGATTATCGACTGTGATGTCTTTCTCCTTATTCAAAAGAGGAAGAAGTTTGATGCGTATGTCAGCATCAGTTGGTGATTTGAGTCCCATCACATAAACTATACATTTGAATTTTCGCAGCATCGATTAAACTTTGATGCAAAAGTCACATAATCGTCATAAAAACGCTTTTAGAACTATTCCAATGTGATGGAAAACACACCAAAACTAATTTAGCAATTCAACTCAGTGTAAACGATAGTATTGTGAAGCTCATAGAGAGAAATTAGTTTTACAAACAAAATAAAAAACAAATAAACCAAATCAAACCAATGTTCAAAAATAAGAAGGAAGAGCAACAAAGTCACATAAGCAGTTCAGAAGAAAATCTATTAACAAAAGAAGACGAACAACTCACACAAATCAGGAATCAACAAATACCGAACAACTGTAAGAATATATTTAAGTCTCAAGAAAATATTTTAAGTAGTTTAAATATTGAAATTTGTAATAGTGATTCAAGTGAAGATTTAAATAAAATAGAAAAGAAAATGACTCAACCATTCACACTGATCTAGATCCACTTAAATACATTGAAAAATTACCTAACTTTGACGGTAGAACAGAAGACTTATACAACTTCATTAATAGCGTAGGCGGGATAAGCCCAACGTTAAATAAATACGATGACTTTTCACAGCTCATGTGCATTAACATCTTGAAAACAAAACTCATAGGAAAAGCAACAAGATGTATCGAAATCTATCCACATCTAATCAAATGGAAAGATATCAAAGAACTCTTAATTAAAAACTTTGGAGGATTCAAAAACTCCTTTACACTCTATGACGAATCACGCCAAACATTTTATAAAAATAACGTAATGACATTTTATAACGACATACAGAGAAAACTATGTGAACTTAACCAAAAAACTATCCAAGAAAATAAACCACATGAGATAGAGAATAATAATTCAACTGCCTTGAATATTTAAAAAAAAAAATTACCCGTACACATGCGTACTGTATTATTTGCTTTAAAACCTCAAAATTTACAAGAAGCTCTTTAAGAACTTACACAAGCAAATTTCATCAATGAAAGAAAAAGAAAAATTCGAAAAACACGAAATAAAAAATAGAAATTCTCATAAACCTCAGAATTCTAAACCACATTTTATACCCAAATAAAACACAATAATAATTCCACACCAAACAAACCCTATTAAGACCAACATTTTCAACCTAGAAATCCCACATACATAAAACCCCCTTTTAAACTCAACAATAGAAATCTTAATTATCACGGAAATAATTACGATCCAAATTACAAAAGAAGTCAAAATCCCCAACCCTTAGAAGTAGATCCTACTTCATCACAACTTAAGAAAGTACAATCCCAAGTTTCCCACTATAATGAAAATGAGACTAAATATGAAAAACCTCCGAATCAGGATTTTCAGAGACTAGCCTCGGAAACTTACGCTATCTTAAGCTAAGTAAAAATAATTTTGTAATAAGACTCCTTATAGATACAGGTGCAACCAACAGTTTATTAAATAAGGAAGACATACCACCTGAAATGTTAAAAAATAGAAAAGAACCTTTAATTATTAAATAATTATAATTAATAATTAATCAAGAAGTAATAATCCCAAAAAATAAAGGTTTTAAAGAAGACAAATATCCAATTCCCATAATTGACGATATTTTAGACAAACTAGGTCGTGCAAACTATTTCACAACCTTAGATTTAACTAAAGGTTTTCATCAAATTGAAGTAAACGCGGAAGACATAGAGAAAACAGCATTTAGCACTCTCTCCGGACATTATGAGTTTAAAAGAATGCCTTTCGGTTTAAAAAATGCCCCAGCAACCTTTCAAAGAATGATGAAAGAAGTATTAAAACAATATACATTGGCAAAAAATGCTACGTCTATTTAGACGGTATAATTATCTTTAGCACAACATTAGAAGAACACATTACTGCTTTAAACAAAATACTAAAAACACTTCAGAACGTAAATTTGAAAGTAAGTTTAAACAAATGTGAATTCATGAAAAACGAATCCCAATTTTTAGGTAATGTTATAACTAAAGAAGGCATAAAACCTAACCCAGATAAAATTAAAACGGTAAAAAACTTCCCAATTCCCAAAACAATTAAAGAAATACAGATTTTCTTAGGACTCACAGACTATTATCGCAAATTTATTCACAATTACACAAAAATAAAATAAAACCTACGACAATATATCTAAAGAAAGACACAAATAAACATTAAAGATGAACAATATGTGGAAGCATTCGAAACTTTGAAAAAACTAATGCAAGACAAGACAATCTATTAAACAGACATCCCGACTTTACGATAGAATTTGTTTTAACTACAGATGCCTCCAACTTTGCTATTGGAGCAGTACTCAGTCAAAATCATGGACCTTTATGCTTTGCGAGCAGGACACTCAACGCACATGAATGTAACTATTCGACAATTGAAAAAGAATAACTAGCAATACTCGTAGTATGGTCAACTAAACAATTCCGACATTATCTGTACGGCAGGAAATTTAATATCTTAACAGACCATAGACCACTCGTTTGTCGTTTGGTTCCAAAATCTAAAATAACCAAACAGTAAGTTACAAAGATGGAAGATCAAACTCGAAGAATTCGACTTTGAAATACAATACCTCCAAGGAAAAGAAAACAAAGAGGCTGACGCACTTTCTAGAATAAAAATTGAAAACGAAATAAACGCATTAGAATAAGAAGAACTTATAAGTACTAAACATAGCGCTGAAAGCGACAGTTATAATCTAGTGAAAAATACAGAAAAACCTATAAACTTATTTAAGAGACGAATAATATTTAAAATCGACGACAAAAATTCCAAAGAAACAACCTTCCCTTTTCAAAAAAGAAGAATCGACATAATACGAAAAGACTTTATGACAAAAGACTTTGAGGAAATCACAAATGAATGGGACTCAAATATACAAAATTGTATTTTTATACCAGACAAAATATTCTTAACATTTGAAGAATACTGGAAAAATAACAACTATAACAAAAAATTACCTAGAACAAAAATTATACTAGAAGACGTACAAGACACTGAACAAATGAAAAACATAATATGCAAAGACACGAAAACTATAATCACATAGGCATCGAGAAAACATATCTAGAAATCAAAAGGAAATATTATTATCCTAATTTAAAAGAACTAATAACAAAGGTAATCAACAACTGTGAAAAATGCAATTTAAAAATGGAAAGAAATCCAATTAAATTACCTATAGAAAAAACAGAAACACCTCTAGAACCTCACAAACACTATCATATCGTCATTTGGATACTTCCAAACAAAACGAAATACTTAACGTGTGTCGACAAATTCTCAAAATTTATAAGTTTTGAAAAAGTAAAAACAAAAAATCAAATTGACATTTTAGAAGCCATTATAAAAATATTCTCATAAATGAAAAAACCCGAAATACTGACATTAGATAACGATCCAACATTTCAAACCTATTCTATCAAAAAGTATTTCAAAGAAAATAATATTCAAACACATACAACTACTCCTTACAGACATACTGGAAACTACACAGCACCTTAAACGAAAATCTAAGATTATTCGATGACGACGATCAACCTATATCTTTAAAAGTAATAAAAGTAGTGGAAATCTACAACAGAACTATACACCTTACAACAAAAGAACGTCCAATCGACATACACCTAGGAAAAATAGACTACAAAAATTTTTACGATAAAATAGAAAAAACAAATGAAAATGTACTAAAATGAATAAACAAAAATCGTAAAGATAAAAGATGTCTAACGTTCAAGCCGAACGGACGTGTTACTTAAAGTGTCGTGGGGTGCGCGCTTTTTTGTAATTTACCTATTGAACCTTATATGTATATGTACAGTATAATAAGTTGTTATTAATTTCGGCACAACTTTCCTTTAAGGTAGCACGAATTTCCACACGCTGATAGTTTTATTCGGTAGATAAGCACTTTTAAATAACAAATATCACAATTTTAAAATATTTTTAATTAATTTTTAAAGTTCCTCAATTTCCATACAAAATGCACTTTTTTGTTTATTTTGACAATTCTCTTTTTGTAAGTATTACCAGAGTTGGGTTATTTTTGGGATATTATTGGGATTTTTTCCTTTTTTGTTAATTTTGTAAGGGAATTATTTGTTGATTAAAATGAAGTTTCTGAACCCACAGTACTTTTAAGTTAAAACACTGTTGACATTGGCGCCTGCTTGGCGACTTTACATACTCTAAGCGGAGCGACGGAGTCGCGTGAGCGGGTGTGTACCCGAAAAAGGGCGTTAAAATCCTGAGAACCCGCGAAGCGGGCCACCCACAGTACTGTTAAAAAACTGTTGATATAATATCGAAATCTAGCCACTTTTAGTACTCTTAGTCAAGAAAACACTAAAAAAATAAACAAAAAGTGGGGTTAAAACAGAAAAATAAAACATTTTTTTTTTTATGATTGCTCGTAAACAAACGGTGTTTCCTCACTTTAATATTTTAAATCTGTTCTATTGAGACCACTAGCTATCTGTAAAAAAAAAATCAATACTATCTCGTGCTACCTTAAAGGAAAGTCGCCCCTTAATTTCTATTTATTTTTTCATCAAAAACAAAAATGCATTGTTTAATTTGCTAACAAAAAATTGATCGGAATGAAATTCAAAAAAAAAAAAAGCAAATAACTTGTGGCGATTGCGAATGTATATTTCATTGCTCATGCGTTAATATTAATGCCACTGACATTGAATATACATATGATTGCTAAAAAAATCAAATACAGATGCGACAAGTGCACACAGCTTCGCCGAAAATCATTAAATCCAACATCATCATCATCATCAACAACAACATCACCCGTTGCAGCTCCAGATAAGCAACAACAACAATCTGGTAATCGAAAAATATTAAAGCAAGTTGCAGCTTCGAATGCTAAACACGATCAGCGGCAGGAAGCATCAACTCAATCCTCTAAGCAAATGCCAACGATGCTTTCAGATGACAAAGCGCAACCAGGTAGCAGCGAAATCACACTTCAACGGCTATACAAGGAAATATTCACCCCTATTACAGAATTCGGCGAATGAGCTAAAGTGACAATTTCAATTCATTTCCAAACTTTTGCTATTACTGAATCCGACGAATGAAAGTTGAACGAATGTCGGTAACAATCCCTGCACCACTGACATTTTGTTCAACTTATATGGTACGAATCTGAAGTGAATTTTTGATTAAACGAAAATAAACAATGGAGAGTACAAAAATTTAAGTCAAAAGCTTATCATACTGCATGCTTAAGTGTTTGTTTAACAAATTTTAATAAAAAAACGCACAAATAGCAACGCAACCAGAGAGCAAGAAATCTAAAAAAAAAAAAAAAAAAAGAGCACACGGTTGGTTTTGAACCGTCCCCCATCTTCGTACTAACCACTCTCAACGATGCTTGATTTCGTTGATCGAAAACGATACTATTATCACAGCCTAGGCCAGTTGAATAAATGTTTGTTGCTGACAGTGTGGATACGAAAGTTCATAAATGATAAGGTAATTTTAGAAATCGACAATGTAGTTCATCCGACGAATTTCATAATTGAGTTTTACAGCGAATGCGAATCAAGTCAACTCACCGGGAGTAAAATTCTGCGAATTCTGTAATCGACATGATTAAGTCTGAAAAAAATAAACAGTAACTCTTTGACCACTGTCCAGCAGTTAAGCGAGGAAAATGTTAAAGTTGAACGAACTTGAAAGTAAATTGAATTGGTGGGAGCAAAAGCAAATGGATAACATCGTTGAAGTTGTTAAGTGTTCCAAATGTAAGCAACGATAATGCAGAAGAATGTGCCCAGAAGATTTTTTGCGATGCATTAAATGTATCTGTCCCTCCTATTGACATTAAGAGATGCTATGTAAAAAGTTTCGCTAAGAAAAATATTACAACAAGCATTCTGCGCATTGAACTCATATCATCCGATGTTAAGCGTAAGATAATGAAGAGCAGGAGAAATGGAAAGAAAAAACTAAACACCACCTTATTTGGCGATACTTTCACAAATGGTTCCAACATTTATGTTAACGATTGCTTCACAAAATATTGAACTCATATCATCTGATGTTAAGCGTAAAATAATGAAGAGCAGGAGAAATGGAAAGAAAAAACTAAACACCACCTTATTTGGCGATACTTCCACAAATGGTTTCAACATAATGTATACAGTCCGTAACATTTGGATAGCCTCACATATTGTTTTTTTTTTTAACTAACTGTTTGAAGAGCTCTTTGATGTCTACCCAAGAAAATATGTATTGGATTACAAGTTAAGAGCGAAAGTTTCTGAAATTAAGAGAGCTTTTAACATTTTTTTTTTAAGTTAACGGGACTTTTTGACCTAGTTTTGTATGCATTTATCTTTATATGCAGTTTTGTTTGTAACATTAGAATAGCCTCAACTAACTTTCTTACTCAATATAAGCGGAAGTTTAGCAGCGCGATCATCGGATAGCTATCAGGAGTGATAATCGGTTTATTTCTTGTGTTTGTGATCTGTTTCATGAGCTTAAATGGGTAGAAAAAAATCTTTAAATGTAACAGAAATTGCTAAAATAGAGGCTTACCATAAACAAAATTTGTGTAATCGCGCTATAGCTAAAAAACTAAATCGAAGACCAAAAGTAACTAACAGTTATTTAAGAAATCCATTATTTTACGGAAAAAATTACAAAGGCCGTACTGCTACTGTACTTTCAAGCCGAGAAAAATGGAAAATTATAAGGCTAGCTTCCAATTCAACCCATTCTCTAAGTAGGATTATGCATAAAGCTTGTGTTAAAGTATATATGTATATAAAAATCAGCTTTTATACTATAACGTAAGTAGAATTATTTTTTCATGAACATTAAGGGTGTCTGGCAAGGGGTGTCCACTACGCAAAGTGTCTGGCAATAAATAACGTGATTTTTTATAACATTCTGAATATAATACCAAAAAATCACCCTTTATGATTTAACAAAAGTAGATCGGTATTTTTCACACCTTTAGTACCGTTTTACTGCCAAAGCCACTATGACCCTTTGTTGGGAGCATGCACTGACAAACTTTCAGCTTTTATAAAATGACAAAGGTCTGGCGCTCTCGGGCTCTATTAAGAATTGAAATAGAATTCAATCAAAATATAAGAGAAATTAAACAAACTATTGGCAAGATATCAGACATAATAATGACAAGTAGAACTGGAACATTAACACAGAGTCAAGAAATAAATAAATAAATATAATAAATATTACATTCAAAATTTCCCCATTAAAAACAAAATATTATACCTAGAAACTAACGAGATTATAAAAGTAAACAACACTTGTTTTATTTATCAAAAGAAATAAAAAATTTGCAAACATTTCAAAATAAATGTATTAAAAGTATATTAGAAAATAAAATTATGGATTGTAAACCTACAAACTATTACGAAAAGAGTATATTAATCGAAAAAGATCAATTTTTAATCCTAAAAAACCTAGAGAAAACTAACATAAAATAAATCAAGATTGTAATCATTTAAATTATACTCTAGAAGGAAACTATGTAATAGAAATGGAAGATTGTAAAATCACATTAAATAATAAGATTTTTAATAAGAAAGTGTATCAAACAAACAAAATATTGTCATTACCAATACACAAGTATTCCACGGAATACCTGAAGGAACAACGACAGAAACACTACAGGAACGAGCATCTCTACACAGAAGCCAATTTAATCCCGCTGGACAAATATCTAGTTCTTTCAACGAAGAAACTAATGGGGAACATCATCGACCACCCGAATCAGCTTATGAGAAGGATGACCACAGAACAACGACATCCCGAGCCGAGGTACCTCAGTGTGATGGAAACTCTGGATGACAACGTAATCATGGACAACGAGGAAGTAGTCTCGTTCTACGCTGACATTGGGTCAGCCTACCACCGCGGCTAAAACGCCATCCCTGCCCACAACCCACACAAATCACCACTGACAACCAGGAATGAACACCCTGAGGACAATACAACCGACATTTTAAATTTAATTTTTTTTTTTTCGTCATGTAAATTTTATATAAAAATAATTAAACTTAAGTCACTGTATATAGTTAGGCCCCCTATGAGCCAACAAATGTAAACTTTCATACATTATGTAGTATCTTATTAGTTGTAAGCCAAATTGTAAATAGTATGTTCAATAAAACAAAAATTGAAAAATTGAAAATACCTGAAGGAAATAAATTATGAACCAATAGAAAATCTAAAAGAAATAATCGAAATCAACAGTAACAAAGAAAAAACGTTATATTTCAGTTTCTCCACAACCATATTTATTCTTATCATTTTTGTAATTGTAATCTACATTAAAATCAAGAAAAATAATAAAAATACCACTATAAACTTGCCATCGGTTACTCTTAAACCGATAGAAGTCTCTAAGGAGGGTGGAGTTTTATCAAATGAAAATCTTATCTCCAACAACTTGTTCTGAACACTAAAATATCACAAACAAATGATACAAGTAATAAAATTTATATATATGTATATATCAGGGACGAAGCGTCCATATATTGAGTGGAATGAGTGCTTCCGTTAAACCATTTGAAAAAATCGTACCTAGCAAGGAATTAAATTCAAAATTCCAAATTGTATTAATATCTTTATTATTTTATTTGTATCTATTAATGAATCTTCATTTACTCTGTAAATTACATTCCAACATCATTATGACAACATTATCATCTTTTACTAAAATTACTAAAGGAAATCAAGATCTCCCTGGTTATTACAACTTAAAATGCCACACTGCAAACCAACTGAGAATGACCAACATCACTCCATTATTTATAATGCTCAATCTCATGAAAGTTCTTGCTAAAATGCTTAACAGCTATGCATTCCTTATTATCGCCTCCATAACTCAATTTCAAAATACCCTTCCACTCCAAGTCAACTGGAAATATACCTACAACATCACTCACCAATATTCACAAAATGCTCAAACAAAAATGATTCTCAAACAATATAGAATGCACAACAGCTGGGCATTCCATTATTTCGCATACATAACTTAGATCTCAACCCAAAGTCAAAATAATTTTGTCTCGTTTCTTGCCTTTTGCACAATGTGTGAAGAATGAGTTGAGTGAATGCATTACGAGAATTTCCTACAAGAGAGATAGAAAAACAAAAATGTATCTATTGAGTTGCTTATTGTCTCAAACTGATTATGAGTTTAATTTCGTGAACAAAAGGGGTAGAAGTGTTTTATTTTAACATAATGTATGTGCAAATTTAGGTGCAATTCATTCATAACTATCAGAAAACAAACAAATATGAATTTAAAAGGTGGTAGTTTTTTAATTATTTTCGTGGCGATAAATACAATCCACCTGTTTTCTGTTTATTTTTTGTTATTATAAAAAAAGTGGTCAAAAATAGTATTTCTTATATTCATATCTGAGGTTTCTTGACATTCCAGCAGAAATATAACTAAAGGTTATTTTCAATTATGAGAATTTTAAATCAAAAAAAAACTTCAAGGAATCTTAAGATTTTTAATATCCCTTAATAATGGCATCTGTAGAGAGATCATATTCATGTTTTAAGAGAATTAAATATTTTTTTAGAAATAAATAAATGGACAAGAAAGGTTTAGTTCTTATGAAATCGTACTTAGATAATTTTGCCTTAAAAGAAAAAGGATAAATCTGCGCAAGGCATCAAGCTTTTTTTTTAATAAGACTTTACTGTAATATATTATTTATGTATATTATTTTATGTGTATTACCATAAAGTGGAATTTAAAAGGTTGGATCTCAAAGGTATTTCATTTTTGGTTTTATGATCAGTGCTTCCGCTATCGAAAAAATCACGCCTCGTGCCTGGTATATATGTATATATATATATTATGCGCGCATAATATATAATGTTAAACACAGTGGAGCAAGTAGAAAAGCAGGATAGAATTAGAAAGAAGATACCAATGCGTATTGGTTTTGAATGTCTGCATATTGTAATGAGTGGGAAACACTGAGCCGGGTAAAGCATTCCAGATTCGTGTAGTGCGGCTAAAAAAAGAATCTGTACTTCCCAGTACGTCCGAAGTTGGGCTAAAGGGTAAACTGATGAGCATTCCTAGAAGTGCGGGTATTACGGTTGAATTGTTTGAGGGGAGGAATGCAACTGGCTATTTCACAGAGCAGTGTCAGCTAAAAATTTGTCATGAAAATTAGTTGAAAAAATAAAGGAGTTTTAGGACACCCACTGGAATCACATGAAGGTGAGCCCCCTCATGGTTACAGAAGCAGTCTGGGTGTGTGACTTGTTCATGAAAACAGGACTGCAAAAGCAAGATTTCATGCTTAAAATGCAATTGTCCTGTATGTCCCGAATACAGGAAAGAGATATGCATCAATTGCATTTAATTATTTTTATTTCCTGATAATCATTTTTCCTTACAAATTTCCTATTTTTTTTGTTTTTGTTAAAGATTACGTACTGTTATGGTTCATTAAAAACATAAATGTTTTAATTAAAAGTATTTTTGTTTGCATATAATCCTGGTTGGAGTGATATATCACCCCTTTTGTTGTGTATTTACTTGTATGAAAGTGGTTCAGTAGGAAACCTACGTATATAGAAAATATTAGATTTTGTTAATCTTTTATTATGCATAAATTTGAGATGTTTGTACCAAATCTGCTTTCATTGGCATACATTAGGTCGAATCATCCTATAAAATCTAGGAAACTTGAAATTATCTTTAAGATATGGTTCACGTTTTGTGTAATTCAGAAAATTTATAATTCTATTCTTCTATTTTTCCTCTATTCATGGCGTCTGCATGAATGTATTCATTTAATCTGTTCGCAATGTGAGAAGCGCCTATGGCCGAATAAAATCCCACCCATGGAATCTGTGATCGAAAAATTATTCTTTGTGATATAAAATTTATGTGTATTGTGAAACAGGTCCATGCAATTTGACTTACTGCATTTTGTTGCCTTCTGAAAAAATTACAAAATTAAGTCCCTTTAATAATTCCCGATTTTATTTTTTTTTCTCATAGGAATTTGTTGGCCGATTTCCAGTGATCGTTCCCTTTCACAGTCTTGATGAAAATTTACTCATACGGATATTAACGGAACCGAAGAATGCCCTTATACCGCAATACAAAGCTCTGCTTCAACTTGATGATGTTAAGCTCACATTTACACTTAATGCTATTAAACATATTGCAGCTCTGGCTTTAGAAAAACAAACTGGGGCCCGTGGACTTCGCTCAATAATGGTAATTATTTTAATCTTTAACAGTGCAGTGCTATTTCAATATTACATTTTAAGCTTAATCCTTATGGAAAAAAATAATTCTTACACTTAAAAAAGTAGGTGAAATGGTTTACCTACTTTACTTAAAAAGTTCTCGATTCGAAACCTTGGAAGCTGGGAACTGCTTTCAAACCAAGTTCTCCGCCACGCACAAATCCTTGCTCATTAAATAGATTTTTTGGTTTCCCTTGTTATCTCAGAGCTGGTTTTCGAGGACGCTCTTGTCTGGATCATTGTTTTCCAATTTATCGACATTTTATTTAACTTTATGGATAACAAGAAGTAAAAACAAGAAATATAAAAATAAATTTTATAGTTTCTGTTTTTGTGGACTATATTGAATAAATCAATTGAAAGCGTTTTGTGACCTCTAGTCCAAATGCGTTTCGCCCAGGTACGACAGTTGGGCTCATCAGTTAGATGCTGTCGTACCCTTCTAAGACGCAATATATTATTCGAATTCAGACTGATGTAAGAACAAGAAGAAGTAAAAACGAAAAAATATAAAAATAAATTTTATAGGTTTTGTTTTTGTGGACTATGTTGAATAAATCAATTGAAAGCGTTTTGTGACCTCTAGTCCAAAAGCGTTTCGCTCAGGTACGACAGTTGGGCTCATCAGTTAGATGCTGTCGTAGCCTTCTAAAACGCAATATATTAGTCGACGATTATCAACACTAAATTTACAGCACGAACGCAATGTAAACTATATTTATCTAGGGGAATTTGGTCAAATTCAGACATAAATAAAGCACTTAATAACTAAAACTTTTTCCGACTTGGACTTGGTCTGGCTACTCGTATACAGAATTTATATTTCGATTTGTTTGATTGTTGAGTATGACAATATTTTGTACTAATTTCAATATAGTTAAAAAATTTATATAAAATTAATGAGTAAAATTAAAGTTTTTCGAGCCCCTTTTTGCTTTTTTACTTGCGACTTATAGGTACTATAAGGCAAGTTATGCATTATCAGATTTTGATCAAAGTTGACATTACGATGATAGCGAAGACCAAAAAAGTGGGTCTCGCAATTCTGTCTATCTGTCTGTCGGTTCGACTACAGCCTAAACGGCTCGGCCAATTTTCTTCAAACTTGGTAGATATGGATTTTAATTTCCCCCCCCCCCCCCCACACGTTTTTTTTCTTTTTTTTTAAGACCAAAAATAACGGTACCTACCTGCCATACGATTTTATTTCGAAATTTTATAAATATTTTTTTTTTCTCAAAAACTGTACCACAGAATTAAAAAAAAAAATGGAAAATTTCATTTTCACGGAATTTAAAAAAAAAATCATTTTCACGGAATTTAAAAACAAAAAAAAATGGAAAATTTCATTTAGTTAAAACTAGTTAATGGTTGAAAAAAATTTTCAATATTTCGAAAACCCCAAGATTGATTTTTTTCAAAATTGACAAATAAAAGTTTCCTAACATAATCTACAAGATTTTAGAAAAAAAATTAATTTTATCTAAAACTAACGGTACCTTCCATACAAATTTTAAGAAACGGTTTTCGAAAATCGTATTTTTCTCGAAAACGGTTCCGAGAATTTTGCTAACATTTTTTTTCTTTTGATTAATTCTTACGATCGATAATTTAATAAAAAAAATTTGAAATCTAGATATTTCTGACTGTACCTACCATAGAACGATTTTTTCGAATTTTGAATTTCTCATCGGCATTACGGATTTTAATGAAATTTTTTATAGAGATGCTTCTTAAAACTTTTAAGAAACATTGCATTTCCAAATTTAAAAGGTATTTTTTCAATTTTTAGAAACATTGGCGCAAAATTTTAAACCTACTCTAAATCAATTTTAGAATGGGAGTCGACTCTTAATATTGAGTTTAGTTTAGTTTAGTTTATTTATTTCGGGTAAACACGAGAACCGACTTTTTGTTAATTTTAAAGGACTTAAACTATACTTTAACGTTACTTTAACAAGCTCTTAGCTCGTCTTTCTTTAACAGCAGCAAATAGCTAGTTGATCTTTTAACCCTTTACCGCATGAATTATTTCCAACAAAGGAAAAAAATTGATTAGGCTTTTAATTGTTTATTTAGATCATTATAAGACATGTTTAGTGAAAAAAATTTAAAAAAAGTTAATTTGTTTAAACTTTTAGGAGGGAAGCCAAATTTGGCTTCGTATGCATTAAAAGTTGTACAACCTTAAAATTTCCGCAAAGAAAATGCTTATAAGAACACAAATAAAAATTAAGGGATTTCAATATAAAAATAATAAAAACTTAATGAGTCAAAAAAAGCTAATCCTCGTGAGTTTGAGCTCCATGAAATTTAGAAAAACAATTTCTTTTTTCATTGTAACATAAATGAGCTTTACATTTCGGGCAATAGGTAAAAGAGCGATAGGAGCAATCGTTTTGACAAATTTGTCTGTTTTTTAATTTGTGGGAAATGACCCACATTGTCGAAACGAATTGAAAGTAGAGGATAGTCTTGATGCCTTTCTGGATGCTTTTTCTTTGGTGTTGTTCCTGCAGGTGATCCGGCCCGCTTTTTAGGATCGGTGGCAGAAGAAATTGGAGTTGCAGGAGATCTAAGTCGAGATACACTTCGGGGTCGATACACTTGTCGTGTCCTTCTTGCCCAAGTGGAATGAAATTATCATTGTCGTTGAAGTGGATGAAGCTTTTAATTTTTTCTAATCTATTGCAGGTCATTGTTTTGTAAATGATCGGTTGTCCTACAGTTTTATTCCAGTAATGCCTTGAAGATGGAAGTCGGCAACAGGACATAAACGTTACCATTCCGATGAATTGCTCTATTTCATCTTTTGTGATGCTGACCGTATTGTTTATAGGTATTATCCTGGAATGCTTTTTTATTTGATTCGTCAGTTATTAGGTTAATTATCTCATCAGTAAATAGGAAAATTCCGATGGGGCATTTAGGGCCTTTACTGATTCTGGTAGCTCAGCCGATCCCGAAAATATGAAGTTTTTCTTGACGTAAGCAGGAATATGTCCCTTTCTCCATGAAACTTGCCTTTTCGTTTTGTTTACCTTGGATTTGACTTCATCGTCTGAATCTATATCGGTTTCTTCCACCACAATGTCGTCTTCTTTGTTTTCTCGAATTGCATCTCCGTCTCTAGTTCCATATCCGAGTCACCTGCCAATTCATCATCACTCTCCATCTCCAGGAATGGGATTCACAAAATCGGATCTTCCGTAAAAACGGCGAGTTTCCATTTCTTCAGTTTAAGAACAATTAAATACATTTATTTTACTTAAATTAACAATTATTGTAGGTAAAAGTGAAAAACAAGTAAAGCTATAAAAAATATATACAATGAAAACCCTTTACTGCATACGAAGCCGAATATGGCTTGACAACATTTACCCCCAAAACTAACAGAATAATATATATTTTTTTTGTTTTTACTTATTTTTAGAAAAGATAAATATATAAGTTATCATAAATATATTTTTTCAACTAGATTACTTACTTTAGATAAAAGTTATTAATATTCAAAAATGTTAAAAATTTAACACTTCCCTTTTCAACCACAATTGCAAATCAACTGACTTTTAAGGCCAAATTTAACCCTATATATATGGAAGCAGGTAGATGAAATTATTCTTAATTGAATGTCAGATATACCTAAAAAAAGGGGTAATTAGGCATTTTAATCATTTCTTGAAAAAAAGCGGTTAAAAAAGGATTAAAATGTAAAAAGCCATAAATGGCTTCGTATGCGGTATAGGGTTAAAAGTATACTTTATCCATGTTGACAATGGTCATTTCATACCAAAGCAAATCGAAGAAAAATGTTTACTGATGTTTTATTCGATTTTTTAAAGATGTTTTTTTGTAAATATATAGACTGATTCACTGAATATTATAAATTCGAAACAATCGTTCGAAAGTGCTCTACGATTAACAAATCTGTACATACAAATGTACATATTTTTTGTATGCACGCCGCCGCCGGCCGAGACGAGTATAGCTAAATGAATCTGTAGCTTGCAACAACAAAATGAGGTGAATTTGCGATTTGTACTTTATTGCCATCCAAAATAATGTAAATAACTTATAAACAATCAAAATCTGTACCGAGGCAGTATATAAAATGTACTTTTTTCGGCGAAAAATTATTTGGTTTGAAGTTGTCTGTTCTTTTTACTTTTTTTTTTTTGTATTTTTGTAGTTGTGTGATTTATGTATCTGTCAAATTATGGGTTGTTCAACGCAAATTCGCTTAGGTTCTGTTGTAAAACCCATATTAGTTAGAAGAGTTGTATAACGTGATTAAAATTATGAAAAGGTTAGACAAAGTCTCCAAGCTAAACGACTGCGTTAAGTAGAGCCGTATTTATTGCTTAAACGAGAACTCTTTAAAATTTTGCGACATTGCATTTCAAAACTTAAAAGGTATTTTTTCAATTTTTAGAAAAAAAAGTAATTTTTTTTCGGAAAATTTGATATCTCAAGAACGGCTTAATATAATTTTTGGAAATTAGACTCTTATTCGTACAATAATAAAAACTTAAGATTGGCGTACCAAAATTGTTTCTTAAAAATGTTTTAAAAATTCTGTACATAAAAGCTTATTTTTTTAAGGAACCACTACAACGACTTATAATTTTTGTTCTTGCATAAATTCATATTTGCATAGCATTCTGTTATTCTGAATTTTATCATTTTATCCTTAACATCCGTTTTTAAAATTCCTAGTCTATTACATAGGAGTAAATTCGTGTGACCCAGTCGTGCATTTTATTTCTCATGGGAAAAACATTGAACGTCAAATCGGAATATTGAATATTGAATATTCTTTATTGAGTCTTTATAAAAATTTTACAATGAGGTATTTACTTATCGATAACTTAAGTATAACTGCGGCTATAATGTATTGCCTGCTTTGACTATTAAAATAGAACGCCTCGTGGCTTTATTTGAACATAGTTTGACTGCTCTTGCTCAGGAGAGAGTATACGTTTACTTTTTCTTTGACGACATGTCACATAAATATACATATATACATAATACTAATACTACTTAAAACTAAATAACAAATGGTTGAACTATTTATTATGTGATAGAGCGATATCGCTCTATAAGATTTTCTTTTCATTTAAATTCACAGCGATTTTAAGTTAGGTATTGAAAAAATGAAATGTAAATAGAAGTTAAGAGTTATAATATTGTCTCTTTTTCTCTTATAATGAGATACATATTTGAAATTGAATCTGTGAAATTTCAATCTTGCAGGTACATTGTACATATGAACACATATAAAACATGGATACATAAATATACATCGAAATGGTTGAGCAATTTGAAATTGTTTTTATCTTTTTTTAATTTTTTAAATTACAATCAGTCTTATTGTTTTACATATTTGAAATTGAAACTATGAAAATTCAATCTTGCAGGTACTTTGTACATATGAACACACATAAAACATGGATACATAAATATACATCGAATTGGTTGAGCAATTTGAAATTGTTTTTTAACTTTCTTTTTAGTTTTTTAAGTTACAATCAGTCTTATTGTTTTCAAAAGGAATATAAACTAGTTCTATACATTATTTAAAATAATTAAAATTGTCAGGTAAGTCCTGTCCACCAACACAGGAAAGATAATGATTTTATTTACAGAAAATTAGATTTCAGCGGTCGGCACTGCCCCCGTGAAAAATAGTGAACAGGATATGTGTGCAGTTAAAAGCATCTTTGAATAGATTAGATTAGGAGTATTCAGCCACGGTTTTGGCCCGGCGTGGCCGTGGAGTAAAACAAGGGAGTGGATGACAGAGAGGGATCCAGGTCGAAAGATGTAATTCCGAGGGGAGATAAGTAACTGGAGTTGTCCCAAGTGGACCCCATTTGCGAAAGAATGACGTGACTGATAAGGTCATTTTCTGAGAGTTCTAGATTGGTTATTGTTTTTTTCATGAGAGTTAGGTTATATCTCATCAGCGGAATGATTTTAGTGATATTATAAATGTAGTTGTTGGAGAAGCGTTTGGTGGGGGACTTAAAGTTTTTCCCAGCGCATAGTCTTAGGATTTTTCTTTCCAAAATTTCCATGGAATTTGCCACTGTGGGCGAGATGGAAAACCAAATGGGGAACGTCAAATCGGAAAAAAATCTATCTCCAATTGTCAGTACACACACTAACTTCCAGGTGGTGTGAAAAGCAACTTACCAGGTGCCAATACTAAACTATCCAAAGGGAGTTTTGAAGAACAACTGATATTTCAGCTGATCTATTTTCTTTTGTGTCGAGTCCAGGGTTGGCCGAACTGTAACTTTTAAACATTTGTTACGTCTAGTACGTAATTTATTTAGTTAATGTAGTTAAATGCAGTTAATGTAACAAATTGTAGCAGATGTAGTTTCAAATGTCAAATGATCTGTCAGTCAGGTTGTCAGCTGTCATTTCACTGTCAACTGTGCATTTGAAGTATGAATTTTTGAAATCAAAGTTCAGTTAGGCTGAGCGCGCACATTTAATTTTTAGTTTCGCAACTCTTTGGTTACTAAAATGAAACATATGGGGTTATATGACACGCCGCACAGTGGTTTGGTTTGTATGGGAGAGTGGAAAAAATCTGTAAAATCTGAACTACTTAACGGATTTAAATGAAATTTGGCACACATGTTAAGATTTATCTTATACATATGTGGTTCAAATTTGGTTAAGAAATAATTATTTAAAAAAAAAGTTATTGACATTTTTCTAAAATTTGTGCGTTTGGATTGTATGGCAGAGCGGAAAAAAGTCTGTAAAATCTGAACTACTTAACGGATTTAAATAAATTTTGGCAAACATGTTAAAATCTATCTTATACATATGTGGTACAAATTTGGTTAAAAAATAATTATAAGATGGTCTTCTATGACCATCAGTTGACGTTTCAAGCAGTACATTTTCGGTAAGTTCTACTTCCAAAACTCTTTCCAGCCAATCCTTGTACTTTTTTTCGAAAACATTTTTTTTTTACAAACTGCGGTCCACCGTTTTGAAAACTGAGATTAAAAACGTTTCTTTACTTCTGACATCACAGTTTCTATTTGCTCAGAAGTTAAGTTGAGGTATAGTCTTTCAAAATATGGTAGGTACTATAAGGCAAGTTATGCATTCGTAAAAAAAATCGAACTCGAGATTTTGATCAAAGTTGATATTACGATGATAGCGAAGACTAAAAAAGTGGGTCTCGCAATTCTGTCTGTTTTTTACCCCCGGATGTTTTTTGATTTGATTTTTTAAGACCAAAAATAACGGTACCTGCCATACGATTTTTTTTCGAAATTTTATAAACATTTTTTGTTCTCAAAAACTGTTCTACAGATTTTAAAAATAAAAACACAAAAAAATTTCATTTAATTAAAGCTAGGTATTCAATGAAAAAATTTTTCCGATAAATGGTTATTGAGGGTACCCCCCAAGGAAGTCTTATTTTTGTTTTTGATTTTCTCAAAAACGGTACAACCGATTTTGATAATTTTTTTTTTGCTAAAGCTCCCCAAAAACATAAATAGAATTGTGTACTCAAATTTTCAAAAAAGAAATTTTTGGATTTTAAAAAAAAACTTAAAATTTTTTTTTTCAAAACTCAATATTTCGAAAACCCCCTGCTAGATTTTTTTTTAAACTCGATAGATAGAAGTTTCTCAATAATATCTACAAGATGTGATAAAAAAAAATTATTTTACCTAAAAATTAAGGTACCTACCATACAAATGCTAAAAATTATAAAAAAAAAATGGTTTTCAAAAATCGTATTTTTCTCGAAAACGGTTCTGAGAATTTTGCTAAATTTTTTTTTTTCTTTCAATTAATTTTTACGATCTTTAATTTAATAAAAAAAATTTGAAATTAAGATATTACAGCTTGTACCTACCATAGAACCATTTTTCCGAATTTTGAATTTCTCATTATCCCCACATAACGGATCTTAATAAAAAAATTTATAGAGAAGCTTCTAAAAAGTCTAGAACACATTGCATTTCAAAACCTTAAATTAAATATTTTTTGAATTTTTGAACAAAAAAAAAAAGCTATTTTTTATTTTTTTGAAAATTTAATATCTCAGAAATGGCTCAATATTTTTTTCTGCAAATTTAATTTTTATTCGAACAATAATAAAAACTTTAAATTGGCTTACAAAAATTTTTTCTTAAGTTTGTATATAAAAGCTTTTTTTTTTAAGAAACCACTACAACGACTTATAATTTTTGTTCCTGCAAAAATTCATATTTGCATAGCATTCTGTTTTTATCTCTTACTACTAAAAGAATTTAAAAAAATAATTTTATCCTTATGAACAGTTTTTTCAAATAACATTCGTATTTAAAATTCCTAGTCTATTACATAGGAGCAAGTTCGTGCGACCCAGTCGTGCATTTTATTTACTTTGCGACCATTAGTCATAAGTTCGGAACACAAAACCGAATAAGGGATTGCGATTGAATCCATTTTAATGGAGGGAAGTTATCACTCGAACAACTCAAAAGCAGCTGCTGATTAAACTCACTTTTTGTTTTTATTTAGTTTATTTCACTTCAATTTTGCTTATTGGTATAAAAGAGTTATAATTTTTCTTATACACCTTGCACAAATGCACAATCAGTCAATACTGACTTATTTTGTTTTTAATCTTTTATATATATATATTTTTTTTGTTTTTTATAATTTACTCGCGGTCAAGGGATTATGATTACCCTTTAAATGTTTCAACACAGCGCGGTCGTGAAGTTACGGAAGAGAAAGAAGGATAGGAAAGATGTGTGGCACGATGTTGAGACTGAAGGTGGTTGTCTCAGATTTTTTATCTCCAGAGATGGCGGCTGAACTAAAGCGGAGAACTGCCGTGTCTTATTTCTATGTCTCTTATAATTCGCACTATTTTTTATTCGTATTCATCCTTGTTGGGCATACTAGTTTAACTCAATCACATGTTGTTAGTGTTATGCCTAAACAACATGTAATGAGTTTTTCAAGGTTTCAAGGTTTTTTATTGAACTTAATATATACAATTGTGAAACTTGAGGATAATATCGATACCTTCCCGTAAGAATGTACTAAGCGACACTTTTTTCGAAAATGACTTTTTGATGAGGAAATATATTATATGTTAAGGGCCACGTTTTGGCCTGGGTTTCGCCAACCTATTATGCATGAAAAGGAAACTAGAGTACAAATAAAAAAAATTTTTCAACTGCCATGTTTTCTCATTAAAATAATGTTGCCCCCTGAAATTTGTATTATCAGCCAAAAAAGTTATGCTAAGCGACATTAATAAAGATCTCATTGTCGTGAGGAACAAAAAATTTTTTTAGATGTCACTTGGTTTAACCAAAATTGTCTCTTAGCACAATATGATTCAACTAGAACTTTATTCGTTTTTTTCGTTTCCTGAACAATTTTAGAAATGTCGCTTAGTACATTCTTACGGGAAGGTATCGATATATATAGGGTAGAAATTTGTTGGCACATAGGGGGCCTAACTTATAAAATGACTTAAACTCTAAAAATTATGATATTTGTAATGTACATGGTTCAAAATTAGCATTATGAAAAATTGTCTTGGTTTTTGACTCGGGTTGTTCAGTCCCGGTTGTCCGGTTGGTGGGTTGTTGGGGGTTGTTTTTTGATGTTTTCAGCCACGGTGATATGCTGACTCGGCGTCAGCGTAGAAACGAACTGCTGGTTCGTTGTCGGCTGGGATCCTTTCTATCTTATCCAGAGCACTGAGGTATCTAGGCTCTGGATGTCGTTCCTGGGTGGTCATCCTTCTCATCAGCGGGTTTGGCTGGTTGGTGGTGCTAGCTATAAGCTTCTTTGCTAATTGCACAAGAAACTGGTCCAGTGGCTTGATTTTTGCTTCTTCATAGAGTCTTTCATTGCTGAAGTGCTTCCTTCGCTGTTGATCGAAGATAAGTCCGGTGCTTATCCTTAGTATTTTCCTTTCGAAGATTTGGAGCTTCAGCATTGCTGTCTTCGAGATGGTGTACCATGCAGGAAAATTGTAACTGATGACGGGTCTGATTAGCTGCTTGTATATTAGTAGCTTCACTGGCTGGCTTAGTCCGGTTCTTCTGGCTAGCAATGGGTGCAAGCGGTGAAACGCGAAGTTGGCCTTCCTTAGTACCTGCCTAGAATGCGGGTTGAAATTGAAAAGCTCGTTGAAGTTTACTCCGAGGTATTTAGCATTTCTTTTGGCTGCTATCGTTGACCCATCGGGGAGCTTCACGGTCAGGCTTCTGCAAGTGGCTGCTGAACGACATCGGTTGCCATTGGTGGTAGGTCTCCTGAAACACACAAGCTCCGATTTGGCAGTGTTTATTCGGATACCCCACTTTTTGTAGTACTCGTAGAGTTTGGAGACGTGGGCTTCCACTCTCCGAGCTGCAATTTTTGGCGCTATCGACGAGGAATAGGTCAGCGAGTCGTCAGCGAAAAGCAAGTTCTCGCAGTCAGTTGGCACGGGTTGATCAGACGTCATCAGGCTATATAGGAAGGGACCCAGCTTTGATCCTTGGGCGACTCCGGCTTTGATGGATTTGATTGAAGACTTACAGCTGTCTAGCTGAACGAAGAATTTCCTGAAAGAGAGAAAAGAAAATAATATCTTTATTAGTGGGGGAGGTAACTCAAGTACTCGAAGCTTATGGATAAGGGCTTCTATCCATATGCTGTCGAATGCTTTCTCGACATCCAGAAAGCATCCTACGGTGGCACGATGGCTGTTGAGTGCTGAGGAGACGTCAGACTGGAACTTTATTAATGGATGCAGTGTTGAATGCCCTTCCCGAAAGCCAAATTGCATGTCTGGGATTATGTTGTGTTCGTTGCAGTACTTCTTGAGCCTCCTTAGGATGACTTCTTCTAGTATTTTGCTGACATTGTTGAGGAGGGATATAGGCCTGTAGTTGGAAACCAGGTTTCTAGCGCCTTTCTTCGGGATTGCCACGATTTTTGCCGTTTTCCACTTATTAGGGAAGTAGCAGTTGTTGACGCAGTTATTTATGATGATTGTGAGTAATATCAGCACTGCATGTGGAAGCCTTTTGATGATGTAGTTGGAGACTTCATCCGGACCTGTCGACTTTTTTGGTTTGGAGTTGACGATGATTTCCGCAATTTCCTCTGGTTGGCATAGTTGGGGGTTGTCCGTTGGGCAACTAGCTGGATAATGGTCGTCAAACTCCACTCCTTCTGAATTTGGTTGCAAAGTCAGCTGGACGGATGTCCTGATTTCATCCAGGAACACAGGGTCCATTGATGGGCTGGGTGTGAAGTTTTCCTCGAAGTGATTCGCGAAAACTTCCACTTTGTCTGCTGTTGTTGTCACCTCAATGCTGTTGTTGATGATGGCTTCAGGCATTGGTTGGGTTTTCCCTAGACAGTTGTTTATTTCGCTGAATGTGTTTGGTCCTGGTTTTATGGCCTGTAGTCTCTTGGAATCGTATGTTGTTGTGGTATTGGATCGAGTTCCGGAACATAATGTTTACACATTGGAGTTCGCTTTTCACTGCCTGGTAGTCGTTGTTGGTTGTGTTGAGCTCTCTTTGGTGTATTCTTTGAAGCCGTTTCCTTAACCTTTGTCTGTGGGAATAGAGATTCCGCACATACTCCGGGAGGTGTTCGTACCTATCTTTGGACGCCTTGGGCACTTTTTGGGCTTCAAGAACGTTGATCACGGCTGACTCCAGGTTGTCGATGGCACTGTCAATTTCCTCATTTCTTAAGTTCCTGTTGAATGGTGGCATTGAGACGTTGTCTTCTATGTCCCTCTGGAGTTTCTCGATATCAAGCCTCCTGTAGTTAACGTAGTTCTCAGGTGGGACTGTTGTTAATAGAACAGGTTGGTTGAGGTTGATGGAGAGTTTTACTGCTTCATGGTCTGAGTCACTGGGTAAGGTTGAACAGTTGTAGTTGCTGATTCCTGGAATTAAATAAATAAAATTAGATGTTAGTAAGAAGAAATCTAGAGTCGATGGAGTCCTAGGAAAGGTAGGTTTTTGTTGTGACACAACAACCAAGGAGTGTTCTTCGCTGTTAATATTTATACAGTCCATGATCGCCTTTCCTTCAGGGTCAATAGAGGTGTCCAGCCATTGATGATGCCTTGCATTAAAGTCACCGCCAATGAGTCCGTAGGTAGTCTGCTTTAGAGTCCGGTTAAGAATATGCAGGTCGTTTTTAATATTTCCAGCGGCGGATTTACACTTGAAGTAAACACTGATCACTGTCAAGGTTTCTCCTCTTCCTAGTCGTATCTGGATGGCGGTGGCTTCACTGGTTTTTAGCCCTGTAATAATGGTTTCACTGGTGTTGGGTGAAATCTTGTTCCTTACAAAGATGGCCGTCCCTCTTCGGTTTTCCATTTTGTCCTGCCGGTAGGTTTTGTACCCGGTGATGTTGATGTTGTTCCTCCTTGACACGTTAGTTTCGCTGATGAGGGCAATATCGGGGGTATTTTTCTTCATAAATAAGTCAAATGACGTCCTCTTTACTAGGCTGTACAACGAATTCACGTTATACGTCACTATGCGCAGGGTCTTCAATTGCATATTTGGAAGAGGAAGGTGGCCAGTGCCACGGACTTCTCTCCATCGCTAAGCTGAGCGTAGTTTTGTGGAACCGCGCTTCTAGCTTTACCCATGACTGTGAGCAGGTCGGAACCAAAGATCCTCTGCACTTCATTATTGAGGTTTACCGGTGCTGGTGTTTTGGCTGGTCCAGTTTTTGTAGCCATGGTCCTTGGTACAGCTGGCCGAGGTGTAGTCATCTTGGCTGGCGTTCTAATTTGTTGTGTCTTTTGGGGAGCTGGTTTTGGTGTTGGGCCTCCTCTCACCATTTCCGCGAAGCTGACTGCAGGTCGGGCAACTGCGCATACTGATTTTGTCACAGATTCTTGTTGTACTTTCCTTTCGGCTAGGATCTGGTTCCGCTCAGTTTTCTTTGCTTTTAGAGTTGGGCAACCCTTGTAGTTGGCTGGATGTCCTTCCTTCTGGCAGTTGGCGCACCAAACATCCTGTCCCGTGCTCTCTTTCCGTTTGCACTGGCCTGGCTCGTGGTCTTCTTTACATTTAACGCACACATACTGGCGACCGCAGTTACTGGCGACATGTCCAAAGCGTTGGCAGTTCCGGCACTGCACGATGTCATTTGACTTAAGGCGCTCCCAGTGCACCCTTTGATTCATTACCAAGGTCTTGGTATAGACCTCAGTAATATTGCAGTCCTTGCTTAGCTCGACAACAAAGCTGTTGTAGGTTTTACCCTGCACCTTCTTTGTCCGTAACTGGGAGACCTTGATGACTGAAAGCCCCTCAATTCTCAATTCGTCCTCCACTTCGATGGCCGCGTATGTGTGGTGAATTCCCTTAAGTAGTAGGAGGTTCTTCCTTTCCTCTCGTGGCGTGAATGTGTTATACTGGATTTTTCGTTCCAGCAAGAATTTCTTAATTTGACCAAATGCCTCCTTGTCTCCGGCGCTGATTACTGTCATTTTCGTGTTTTTGTTCTTGAAAGTAACAGCCAGGCGGTTTGCTTTGCAAAACCTGCTGATCTCGGCGATGTTACCGGAAAAGCAGAAAATTGGCGGCATTCCTGTTGGCTTGGCGGTGTTGTCCTTGGCTTTTGGTGGTTGTGGCGGCTGGGTGACGGTAGTTGCTGTTGTTGCTGTCTGTTTTGGTGGCTGGGTGACGGTTGTTGTTGCTGCTGCCGGCCGTTTCGGTGGCTGGTTGACGGTTGTTGTTGTTGCTGCTGGCTGCTTCGATGGCTGGGTTGGTTGTTGCTTGGCTGGTGTCGCCTTTGGAGCTGGTGGAGTCACTCTTGATGTTGACGGTGACTCGACTTCCAGTTGAGGGCGTTTTGTGACGTTGGTGTCTTGGCGCGTCTTCTCTTTTTTCCTGGGTCTCTTCTGACCAGGTAAAGGAGAGTCACTATAGTCAGTGCTGTCCTTGGTCTGGTCTTCATTGTCGTCTTCACTTGAGGACTCGGCACTACTGGATGTGGAAGAAGCTTCATCACTGGATATGTCTTCCGTCTCCATGTTGTTTTCTTCTTCTTCCTCGTCGATGTCCTCAATTCGTCTTGGACGGATGAATTTGCCGATGGTCTCGCTTAGCCTCTGACCATATTCGGGACTTAGGTTATTCACCATCTTTGTTAGCAATGCTTCAAGCGAAGCAAATGCTGCCTCCGGGTTGAATGGTTGTCCCATTTCCGGCTTAACTTTCACTTTTTTGTAATAATAACTTATTTTGGATTATGACGCGGAACACTATTTTTATAAAAACCGATGATACGCGCACTTAATCTTCATTTATTAATAATTACTTTTCTTAATTACTTTTTAATTAAATTGTTTGTTGGGATTAACCCTTTTTTCCGTCGGTAATAATCAGGTAGCCCGCAGGTATACCGGATTTATTGACCTTTTTTTTTCACTTAGGGGTTGATTTTAAATAAAATAAATTCTTCCGCTAAACGACTGTTCGCACTGCACGATGTACACTGACTCTACTCTACTGTGACACATGTAATGAGTAAACCAGCAACCCATTGATGACAATTTTAGAAGGTTTTAATGGAATTAAAGAAGACATAGACGACGGCAGGGATCGAACCTGTGATAATAAGGTTGACAGGCGAGCACACAACCATCGCGCCACGTTGTAAGAACTTTAACATTCTTAAAACTTTAAACAACAATAAAAATTGTTAGTTTTCGATTTATGCCGGAAATGGAACAGGTAGAAAAAAACTCATGTACAAAAAAAAAAACCTTTTTTAATTTTTATCTGCCTCTACTTTTTGGGTGAAATCAAGAAAACTGTGAGATTATCCCTAATCGTTTTGTTTATTTTTTTATTAAGCTCTATCATATAATTCTAACTATCATAAAATAATAAAATTTTAAACATAATTTTGCCGAGAAAATTGAGTTGAAAGTTGAAAAATTTTCGAGGCAGAAATGAATTGTTTTGCAAAAAATCGAATTTCGCAGACCTTGGTCAAGGTATGAATTTTATTTTATTTTTAAAATAAAGGTACGCATATTTTCTAAAAATAGTGGATTTAAACAGCTCGTTCTGATAATTAGAACCGAAAAAATTATAACTATTTGATATACACCACCCTCAAAACCGAGTTTTTTTGAAAACCGATTCAATAAGACAAATTTGAAGATAACTTTCAGATTCGTAGGCATCCGCAGCTGATTTTTTCTGTGTTGTTACTTGAAGGTATGTAGCACACATTGGCGTACTTCACTACGTGTAGGCAAGTGTAGCTAAAATTGAAACTCAAAAATTATCAAAACATTTTTTTGTGAGTACCCATATCTGACGCTTCTTATGGAAGGCTTCTTTTATAATTCATCATTTTTTTTATATTTTTTTTTTTAGATAACCAAGAACAGGTCAACAAAACGGTATATAAATTTTAAGAATTTAATTTAAGGAACTTCGGTAAAAGACATCTAAAATTTTGAGGAAAATACGGTTCGCGACTTGAATACATTTTTCTTTGACTTTGAGGGCTTGTAAATTTATATACCTACATATAAAATATGTATATATTTAAAAAAATGGTCCTTATTCGGAATTCCCCCCACCAAAATGCACTTTTTTTTAATGAATCGATTAAAAAAAGTGTGCTGTTGATAAAAAACATCAAATTATGGAGGAGAAACACTTTTTTATGGTAAAAAAGTGAAGAAGAAGTGAAAAAAATGAATACAGGCAATCCTATTTCAATCGGTCACAGATTTGCAACAGGATTTATTTGTTCTAAGACAATGGTTTGCCAGGCACGAACTTATCGTTAGTGAAAAGACTAAGATTATGCTCTGCAATCTCAAAGATAATTTTCCACTTACTGATTGCAAAGTTATGTTTCATTCAGCAATATGTGAAAAACTTAGCTTAGGCACTCATTCTTGTGGTAAATGTAGTTTTCTGAAAGATAATGTATGTTCTAATGGTTGCTTTGAGATCGAGTTTGTTAAAACATTTAAACACCTAGGATTATTTATAGATCAAAATTTAAACTGGAAATTTCATACTACTAATCTTAAGAAATATATGATAGCTTTGACTCGTAAACTATTTCTATTAAAACGAACCTGTTCAAAAAACCTACTTACTACCATTTACTTTGGTCTTATTCATTCAAAACTTCAGTACGGTATAGCTAGTTGGGGTGGTGCCTACAACAATACGCTTAACCCGGTGATTTCAGCGCAGAAGCATATTATCCGAATCGTATGTAAAAAATCAAGACTAACAAGTATTTGGCCTTTATTTCAAGAATACTCTATATTACCATTAAAACACTTGTATATACAGGGTGTCCCACAGTCACCGCCCCAAATGAAAACCATGGATTCCTGAGGTCATTTTAAGTCGAAAAACTTAAGAGGTCATTTTCTCGTTTTCGTCCCGTTTTCGAGTTATAACGGTTTTTATTATTTTTCCATTAACTGGCTTTATCTTTGCCAAACTGCGTCCGATTCGTGAGATTTTTTTTATAACCAATCAAGAATTTATTACAGTTTTAGTTTGTCCAAAGACTTTTTTTTCTGCGGACAACCGTTTCTCCGCAATTTTCCATCAAACCCAATTTTTTCGTTTTTTAAATAGTTTTTTCACTTTGATATCAATTTATTCAAAAAAACACGTTAATGAGTATTAATTTTTTTTACTTATTATTAAAGCCCAGTTCATTTTCTAAAATTTAATATTTTTTTTCCTTAAAAAACTGAGTGAATTTAAAAAAAAAAATAATTTTTAAATACAAAATTAACTTTTTCTGAGCTATTGTGGTTAAGAAAAGGACAAATAGATAAAGTTGTCCCATTTCAGCGTATATTAATAACATTTCCAGATATTTTTGATTAGTGTAATCCATTGTTCGCAAATAATTGAGAAAAAACTACAACTTGAATAACAAATCCAAAATAGAGTATAAAGTGAAAGAACACGACGCGGACACTAGTTCACGCGAGAAAGACATTTACAACCTTCAAATCATAATGCAAATGTTTACTGTTTACATTAGTTAACGGTCTTACTAATTAACTTTATCTATTTGTCCTTTTCTTAACCACAATAGCTCAGAAAAAGTTAATTTTGTATTTAAAAATTATTTTTTTTTTAAATTCACTCAGTTTGTTTATTTGTTGTTAATTACATTTAGTATTCTTTTTAAGGAAAAAAAATATTTGTTTTTAAGAAAATGAACTGGGCTTTAATAATTAACGAAAAAAATTAATACTCATTAACGTGTTTTTTTGAACAAAATGATATCAAAGTGAAAAAAACAACTTAAAAAACGAAAAATATTGGGTTTGATGCAAAATTGCGGAGAAACGGTTGCCCGCAGAAAGAAAAGTTCTGAGACAAACTAAAACTGTTATAAATTCTTGATTGGTTATAAAAAAAATCTTACGAATCGGACGTAGTTTGGCAAAGATAAAGCTAGTTATGGGAAAAGAGAGCAAAAATCATAAAAACCGTTATAACTCGAAAACGAGAAAATTACCTCTTAAGTTTTTCGACTTTAAATGACCTCAGGAATCTATGGTTTTCGTTTGGGGCGGTGACTGTGGGACACCCTGTATATAAAGTTCTCAAAGTTTTTTTTCATGAGAAGCGGATACAGCACGACACTCAGAAGTTCAAATTCCTATAGCTTAAGGATTAATACTCAAGGTTTAGTGAAAATTCCACTATGTAATAAAACACAATTCTCAATTTTTTTTACTGCAACAGCACCTAAGCTTTTCAATCAATTGCCGCTTAATGTAAGAAGGCAAAACTCTCTTCATTCATTTTTAAAATCGGTTAAGCAATGGCTTTTTAGTATGGATAGTTCGATGGTCAAAAATCTCTTTTTAACATTAACTTAAATAATAATATTACTGTTTAATTTTTTCTATCTACATTGTTTTTGAATTTTTGTTTTTTTTTTTTTTTTCTTTTCTCTTTATTGTTCTTTTAATTTCATGTTTTCATTTTTGAATTTTGTTATTAAAGTAACTTTTGTACCCCAAATACTTACTTATTATTGAATTAATATTTTGATTATGGTTCATTCACCTCTAGTTTTAAGCAAATTACAGAATGAACCTATTATTCTTACCTATTTTTTTTATATATAATACGTATTTATAGTTATAGTTAAAAAAAAACTTATTAAAATTGTATTTAAAATAAGGATGAATAAATTGAATTAAAAAAAAAAAGAGGGTAAATTCAAAGTTTCTTTAAATCCAGATTTTGTAAATGCAAAAGAAACCTTGCATACACCCAACCTCGCACCTACCCCATATCCTATAGTGTGCCCGCTTATACTTCACTTTTTTACCATAAAAAAGTGTTTCTCCTCCATAATTTGATGTTTTTTTATCAACAGCAAACACTTTTTTATCGATTCGTTAAAAAAAAAGTTCATTTTGGTGGGGAGGGAATTCCGAATAAGGTCCGAAAAAATACTCTGAAATCATATGCTCCGGATATACAGGGTGATTGGCATAAGGTGTGACAAAAAGCTAGGGCGTGTAGGTTGGACTTAGACAAGAAAAAAATCGTATGGGAGGGGGGGGTCTATTTCCCCCCGTTTAGGCGGGAGGGGCAATTTAAGAAAAAAATCACTTAAAACAGAAAAAAAATTATTAAAAAATAACGGTGATACCTACAGAGTAATGCTATAGAATTTTGAAAAGCCAGAAATACATTCTTTAATTTTGTTTTTAAATAAAGTTGTTCGAGTGAATAGTTTTTGAAAAATTAAAAATTAATTTTAGATGCATTTACGAAAGAAAGGATTAACTTTAAATAAACAGTAATTATGTATTTTATCTAAATATGCATGTCACTAGTTAGGGCGTGTAACGCTTCATTATTTAAAAAACATTCGCAGATCAATATTAATCCAATGCTCTCACGCAGGTGTTCTCAATAAAATAAAATGCACGACTGGGTCGCACGAACTTGCTCCTATGTAAAAGACTAAGAATTTCAAAAATGAATGTTATTAGAGAAACTGTTTACTGAAAAATACTTCTTTAGTAGTTAAAGGTAAGAATAGGATGCCATGTGATTCAAGCAAATATAGATTTATGCAAGAACAAAAATTATAAGTCTTTGTAGTGGTTTCGTAAAAATAAGGTTTTATATAAGAAAATTTTAAAACATTTTTAAGAAAAAATGTTGGTACGCCAATTTGAAGTTTTTATTATTGTATGAATAAAAATTAAATTTACATAAAAGTATTGAGTATTTTCGAGACATTGAATTTTCAAAAAACAAAAAATTGATTTTTTTTTTTCAAAATTCAAAAAAATATTTTTCTTAAAGTTTTGAAATGCAATGTTTTTAAACTTTTTAGAAGCTTCCCTCTACGAAATTTCATTAAAATCCGTTGTGCTGATAATGAGAAATTCAAAATTTTAAAAAATCGTTCTATGGTAGGTACAGTCAGTAATATCTTGTTTTCAAATTTTTTTTTATTAAATTACAGATATTAAAAAATAATAGAAAGAAAAAAAATTTAAGCAAAATTCTCGGAACCGTTTTCGAGAAAAATACGATTTTCGAAAACCATTTTTTAACATTTGTATGGAAGGTACCGTTAGTTTTAGGTAAAATTAATTTATTTTTCTTATATCTTGTAGATTATTTTTCCAAACTTTTATTTATCAAGTTTTGAAAAAATCGAGCTTGGGGTTTTCGAAATATTGAGTTTTCAAAAAAAAAATTTGAAAGTTTTTTTAAAAATCCAAAAAAATTGTTTTGGAAAATTTGAATACACAATAATATTCAAAATACTGGGAAGCTTTAGCATAAAAAAAATGATCAAAATCGGTGGTACCGTTTTTGAGAAAATCAAAAACAAAAAAAATGGTCCCAAGGGGGGTACCAAAACTACTCATATTTTTGAAAATTTTTTTTCGACCATTACCTAGGTTTAACTAAATTAAATTTTTTGAATTTTTTTTAAGAAAATCGCAGGGACAGTTTTTGAGAAAAAAAAATATTTATAAAATTTAGGAAAAAAATCGTATGGCAGGTACCGTTATTTTTGGTCATAAAAAATCAAATCAAAAAACATCCGGGGGTAAAAAATCAAAACCCAAATCTACCAAGTTTGAAGAAAATCGGCCGAGCCGTTTAGCTGTAATCGAACAGACAGACAGACAGACAGACAGACAGACAGACAGACAGACAGACAGACAGACAGACAGACAGACAGAATTGCCAGACCCACTTTTTTAGTCTTCGCTATCATCGTAATGTCAACTTTGATCAAAATCTCGAGTTCGATTTTTTTTACGAATACATAACTTGCCTTATAGTACCTTTAAGTCGCAAGTAAAAATGTGTTATTGTATGCTTATAAGACTGATAATAAAAAAAATTTACAAAAAAAGCACCTAAGCCAAGCCGACCCCACCATAATAAAAAAGTGGCAGGTCAATTTTAAACCAATGCTCTCACGCAGGTGTTCTCAATGAAAAAATGTGTGAAATATGGTTAATCCAGTACTTTGTCACATTATTGTATGCTTATAAGACTATAATTAAAAGAATAGTAAAAAGAAAGTTAATCCTTTCAATCGTAAATTCACCTACATAAGAATCCAAAAACGTAAAAACTAAAATAAAAGGCTTTTCTTAGAACAAAAGTAGTTTTTTTTATTTTTGATTTTCTCAAAAACTACAAAACATTTTGACATCCGGTTTTTTGTGTTTGATCAAAAATTAATAAGAGCATTGAATATTGAATACAAAAATAATACTTAATTACGTAAAATTTTGAAAAAAAAAAAAATTGTTTAAAAAGAAATTTTCATTTTTTTTTTCAAAATTTTGATTTTGAAAATTAATTTTTCAAAAACTATTCACTCGAACAACTTTATTTAAAAACAAAATTAAAGAATGTATTTCTGGCTTTTCAAAATGCTATAGCATTACTCTGTAGGTATCACCGTTATTTTTTAATAATTTTTTTTCTGTTTTAAGTGATTTTTTTCTTAAATTGCCCCTCCCGCCTAAACGGGGGGAAATAGACCCCCCCCTCCCATACGATTTTTTTCTTGTCTAAGTCCAACCTACACGCCCTAGCTTTTTGTCACACCTTATGCCAATCACCCTGTATAAAAGTACTTAGACTTAAAACTTAAAAGGCTGCTCATTACTTTCTGAAATGGATTTTTTTCCGCTTTCAAACCACTGTGCGCCGCGCACATAGAACAACTCGATTCGAGCAACTAAATAGTTTGTGTTTTGGCACACACTAAACGATTGCCTAAAATAAGTTCGCTATTTTGTGTTACATATATTTATATGCACCTGCGCGGACATTTAACTAAATAGTTAAGCTGTTTTCTATAAACGCAAGAGAGAGAAGTCTAAGCGTGAGTGAAGAGTTGCCAGTGCGCTATGCTCTATCAACAGGTGATTAAACTATTTGATTACGATCACAGTTGCAAGTGCGCGCTTAGCCTTATTCATTTTTATTTTGCGAATTGAAAATGACTGGTCAAAAGCTCTACTATAATTATTAGACTGAAGGCGGATTTACTCCAATTAAAATGAATAATGTTCGTATTGGGACTCTCTTTGAGACGTGTTGCGCTTGTTAAAAACAAACAGTTTCAAGTTTCAATATAGCTACACTAGTTCTTGATTTTCATTATTTTTAAAAAGTTTTTCGGTAATATTTGTATGTCTGTTCCTTGTACAGTAAATTCAGCATTTAAAAATATCTTTAAATCATTTGTTCATTATCCATATCCTTTGATTATGCAAAAGAAAATTGTTTGTCTCCAAAAACAAACTATCATGTATAATTCCCAAAATTCTTCATCCTTATGGTGAATGAAACATTTTCGCCTCTTAAGATCATAAATGTGCAAAATTGTTTGGTTTCCATTCTATTTTTTTTATGAATTAACATGTAGTTAATGAAGCCAACCCTGGCTGGTCGAGTCGGTTCGTTTTTTTTTTTTTTTTTTTTTTTTAATTTGACAGTAAATGTTACGTATCTCGTTTTGATCGTTCGCCAACATATAGGATACTAAAGTACGAGTATCTTAGATACCTTATCGGACTACTATGCGAACGCGGCCAATGCATGCGATAAGAAAAACCAGATGTGAGCGTGATGAAACCTCGTCGTTGTTGTAAAATCAGTTTCAATCTGTGAAAGCAGATGAGGATATACACAATAAAGCATTTTTCGTTGTCACGTTAAGTGAAATTAATAAATAAGTAAGGACAGTCGCGCACATTCACTTTTTAGTTTCACATCTGTTTGGTTGCTAAAATGAAACATGGGCTTATTATGAGAATCTGCGCACATACTCGTACAGCAGCTCGATTCGAGCAACTTAAAAATGTCTTTTACACAAACTAAAGGATTTTCCAAAATCAGTACGCATTTTTGTGTTACACATAATCATATTGACCTGCGCGTGCATTCAAAGGCTCAACAGAGAACAGTGTGAGTGAAGTGTTGAATGTGCGTGCGTTGCATGTGTGTATATTGCAACTGGTAATTTTGATTTTGATCACAGTTGCCAGTGAGCGCCTAGCCTAATAAATATCTGTTATCTACGATTTTCTTTTATTAAAGATTGTAGTAAAAAATTTCGTGGCCTTGGGAATTGAGGAAGTGAATCACTTCACACTGTCGTCTCGCTTTCTCGTCGCATTATGCATCGGACATAATTGAAAAAAACTTTTGTCTGTTGTTTTTATTTGGATTTTAATGTCGACATTTGACAAAATCGCTTACGACGGTTTTTGACTCACGACTTTTGGAAGCCATTTCGAAATTAAATGAGTGCCAATAAGAAAAAACATACATATATGATTTAACTAAATCTCGTCGAAGATGTTAAAACTACAAAAAGTTGACAGTGAATCCTGTCTTGCTCTCTTCTCGTGTTCTCGTCGCATTATGAATCGGGCATGATTATAAAAACTTTTGTCTGCCGTTTTCAATTGCATTTTAATGTCACCATCTGACAAATTTAAGCGGATATAAAAATGCATTTAAAAACGGCTACTAATGAGTAGGTTCGCGCTATTTTTAATGAAATTTTGATATTTTAGACGTCAGTGTTTTTTCACGATTTATGATATGCTCTGAGATTAATAATCATGTGCGTTAGAAAAAACGCCATCTGTGCGCCATAAAGAGCACCACCCATTGTAACAAATATACAATTTTCCTAAGTTATTCATGACTCGTGATTTTCTCAATAAATTAAAGAAAGTACCAATAGACCAAGCTGTCATTCCAAAACAAATTGCTTCATTTGTATAATTGAAACAGTTTTGAGTTTCAATTTAAGCTTCCTAACTTATTTTGAAAACTATTTCAATTCGAACAAAAATTAAAAAAAAAAATACTTTTGGAAGTGATTTTGACATCTTTGAATTTGCAAAAACATGCAAAACTTTTTTTAAATGGAATTATTATTTCCGAAAAGCACTGAAAGCTAATATAAAAAACCAAAGAAAAGTAGATTTCCGTATCGTCAAAAAGGGAACACACCCATACTGTGCCTGGCATCTATGGATCTCATTTTGTTTTCTAGAGACGATAAGTGAGTGATGAATTGCTTCACGATTCGAAAGTCGAATTACAACAAAACGTGCCTATATAATTCTTGTGGCTAAGCGAAAATCGTGAACCTTATTTTGATTATATAACCAATTTGTAAATTCATTATAATCTTTATCAACAATTGGTTTGTAAAAATTTATGTACGTTTATAGGATAGAATCTTGCAGAGGCTTTTCTTGAGGGAAAAAAAGTTTTACTTCTCGCGAGTTAGGAACCCCATTTCCGCCAACTCCCAACATCAGCAATATCAACATCAGCAATATCAACATCAGCTATACACTCGAGTTCAATAAACATAATGTAGAACAATGAACTGCAATAAACTGTAATGCAAAGTTGACAATAAGCATTTCTGGAAATAACGCCTAATCAGCGTCTGCTAAATTTCCGGCGATTCTTAGAAATCACCTAAGCAAATAATAATTACGAGTATTAAGTAGGTTCAATGTTAAAGCCAAACATATTGTACATTTCATTATCATTTTGTCTTTCAATTAATAAAGTTTATATTTTTTTTAACGCAAACCCGCAACCACGACCTTTAACTCGCGCGTACGTTACACTTTTTTTTATAAAACATGCGGGTGTCCCTTCGATCGCGAACCTCTAGTAATCTATGTATGTCCGCTATTTCTAAACGCAATATCTTTTCCCTTCTCCTGGCTCATTACTCATGACCAGGGATAGGATTTTGCTCACTTTGCCTTTTTTTGTACAATCGTATGACACTTTAGACCTTAAACAAACATGTTTCGAGTCCTAGTGATGTCGAATATATGTTATTTGTTTGCCTTTTCTTTTGTTGTTGCCCTTTTCCTTTTCTCATATTTTTCCTCTTTTCAAATATACACTCAAAAAGTAAATTTACTCAATGTAAAGATCGACATCATTTTCTTATAATTATATAAATCTATGCATTTTGTCAACGGCTAGGCTTTGATGAAAGCATCGCTTCCCAGTCGATCTTATACTGTGAAAGAGTGTAGACGTCGTTGACTCTCACAGTGACTTTAATTTAATCGTGTGTGAAGGAGAGAATGGCGGGGGGATCGAAAGATTCCTCCGCAAAATCGGATGATGTTGCAGTTGTGGCAGCAGCAGCGGTTCATCCGAACACCAATACAATTGCCATGCAGCAGTCGAAGAAGCGTAGGAGGACGTTGAGACCGCAACCAAATCTCGATGCACCGAGAGCCACCTCAGGTAAGCTGCGAGCGGGGTGGGATGCAAGGAGCGGGCAGCAACAACATCGACAGCCAGCAAGGTACAGGTCGGGGACACAGACGAGTACAGTGACTCGGCTTGCACCGAGTACTTGTCTGAAGAAGGAGAGGGGCGCTACAGGTCTCCTGGTAGCAATCAATTTGCCCTACTGTCAGAACCAGAGCCGTCTACCGACAGGGAGTTGGAGGGGGCTCAAAAACCCCAAGAAGAAATTCTGGTAAGCGAGCTGGAGCAGGCCCTCCAGGCAAAGAAAGCCGAAATGGACAAATACCAGCAGCACCTTGACAAGCTGAAGGAGGAGATGGAGCCCTCCTTACCCAAATCAGAAATAAAATGGAAGCGCTCCGCCAAAAAGAAGCCGAGGAGAAGCTGGCCCAAAAGCAGTTGCAAGATAAAAAATCAGCAGAACGGCAGCAGCAAAAACAACAACAACAGCAGCAACAAGTCCAACAAGCAACGGGCAATCAGGTGGTTCAGGTTGCGAAAAAACCACCGCAACAACCACAGCAGCAACAAGCGCAAAAGCAACAGCAGCCAAAGCCCGCAAGAAAAACTGCAGGAGCGGAGCAAGCCACTCATAAAGTAGCAACAGCAGCAGGCCCATATAATGAGGGCCCATCAACTTCAGCAGCAGCAAGACAGCAACAGCAGCAACAGCAACTGCAACAGCAGCAGCAACAGCAGCAGCAGCCAGAACCAGCAGTGCAGATACACCAGAAGCAGCCACAGCTTAAAAGTGAGAAGGTGCCACCAATTAGGACCTTTAAAATCGACCTGAAGGACATAAAACAGGTATGCAAGCGGGCCACAAACGGCCACTTTCTTATTAAAATTATTAATGATAAAGAAAAGCGTTACTCGGTACAGTGCTTCTCACTGGCCGAATACAAAACAGCGAAAGAGCTATTAAGAGAGGTTACAGCTGAGTTCTTCAGCTTCACGCCGAAAAGCGAAAAACTGAAAACGGTCCTCTTGAAGGGCATAAGTTCCTGCACGGAACCGGAGGCGCTCTTAGATGAGCTCCGTCAGAAAGCCAGCGACGATCTCGAGTTTATCGGGGTCAAGCCTTTCACCACGGTGAAGTCAAGTACGAGGGGGTTACGGATTGCCAATGTTCCTCGTAACATTATCGCCCCAGAGCAAGGTTGAAAGTCTGAGGAGTATTTCCCGCCTCGACTTCCAGGCTGTACGTTGGGAAACACTAAAAAGACATAACGACATGCTTCAGTGCATGCGTTGTCAGAGGTTCGGCCATGTCGCAGCCAACTGCGATATGCGGATGCGCTGTGTCAAGTGCGCAGAATCCCACATGAGGGGGGAATGTCAATTAGGAATTGAGAGGGTTGAAGATTTAACCCAGCTCAAGTGTGTCATATGCGGAAACGAGGGGCACCCCGCTAATTATAGGGGCTGCCCTAAGGTTCAGCAAATAAAACAACAACAGGCCAGTCAAAAAGCCGAAGTTCGACAGGCTCCAACAACAAAATTCGTGGTTCCTAACTTCTCTTACGCCTAAATGGCGTCAAGAGATAGGATTACGAGACAGGCCCCACCAACGGTTGCCCCAAAGGCCCCCGTGCCTAATGCGCCAGAGGTGCAGGCCGACATTGTAGCTTTGTTACTGAGCATTCAAGGCCAGCTAGCAGGACTGCAAAGTCAGTTAAAGGAGCAAGGCAAAAGGGTAGACCATCTCTACTCTTTGTTGCCTGGCCTAGTGCAACATAGACCATAATGGGCGCGCTACCGAAGACGCGCTTAAAAATCCTGGCTGTGAATGTAAATTCACTGATTAGGATTGAACGTAGAGCTAATTTGTTCCAATTGTTGAAAGACCTCAGTCCAGATGTGTTTTTGGCTAGCGAAACCAAGCTAAACCTGAAACATAAATTCACTCATAAAAATTACAATATCGTAAGAAGAGATCGACCCGACTCTACTCAAGGAGGCGGTGTCACCATCTTCATACGAAAAGGCATTAATTATAAAGTCATATACAACAATGATCTTCGAAAGCTCCAGACGCTAGAGGTTTGCGTCATATGCATCTCTCTCACTCAAGGGAAGCGGATGTATGTGATTGCGGCCTATGCGGGTGAAGCTCCGCAGGCTATTACTTTTGACTCAGAGCTCGAGATCCTTTTTAGAACACTTAAACTGAGCTTGGAAGAAAACTACTATATTATGGCCGGTGATTTGAACGCAAAACATGAAGATTGGGGAAACCAAACAAATAATCTCCGAGGTAATCATCTTTTTAATTTGATGAATCTTTACAGCGTTGAATATGGTATTGAGCTGCTGACTACTGAAAGGCCGTCGTATCCAAGGAGCGGTTCCTTTCTGGACCTTTTGCTGTACGATACCAGACTGACAATTACAGACAAAGTGGGTAATCACCCTCGAAACTGCTTACAGACAATCGAGTACGACAGTGATCACTGCGGACTGGCTGCTGATAATAAAAAAAATTTACAAAAAAAGCACCTAAGCCAAGCCGACCCCACCATAATAAAAAAGTGGCAGGTCAATTTTAAACCAATGCTCTCACGCAGGTGTTCTCAATGAAAAAATGTGTGAAATATGGTTAATCCAGTACTTTGTCACATTATTGTATGCTTATAAGACTATAATTAAAAGAATAGTAAAAAGAAAGTTAATCCTTTCAATCGTAAATTCACCTACATAAGAATCCAAAAACGTAAAAACTAAAATAAAAGGCTTTTCTTAGAACAAAAGTAGTTTTTTTTATTTTTGATTTTCTCAAAAACTACAAAACATTTTGACATCCGGTTTTTTGTGTTTGATCAAAAATTAATAAGAGCATTGAATATTGAATACAAAAATAATACTTAATTACGTAAAATTTTGAAAAAAAAAAAAATTGTTTAAAAAGAAATTTTCATTTTTTTTTTCAAAATTTTGATTTTGAAAATTAATTTTTCAAAAACTATTCACTCGAACAACTTTATTTAAAAACAAAATTAAAGAATGTATTTCTGGCTTTTCAAAATGCTATAGCATTACTCTGTAGGTATCACCGTTATTTTTTAATAATTTTTTTTCTGTTTTAAGTGATTTTTTTCTTAAATTGCCCCTCCCGCCTAAACGGGGGGAAATAGACCCCCCCCTCCCATACGATTTTTTTCTTGTCTAAGTCCAACCTACACGCCCTAGCTTTTTGTCACACCTTATGCCAATCACCCTGTATAAAAGTACTTAGACTTAAAACTTAAAAGGCTGCTCATTACTTTCTGAAATGGATTTTTTTCCGCTTTCAAACCACTGTGCGCCGCGCACATAGAACAACTCGATTCGAGCAACTAAATAGTTTGTGTTTTGGCACACACTAAACGATTGCCTAAAATAAGTTCGCTATTTTGTGTTACATATATTTATATGCACCTGCGCGGACATTTAACTAAATAGTTAAGCTGTTTTCTATAAACGCAAGAGAGAGAAGTCTAAGCGTGAGTGAAGAGTTGCCAGTGCGCTATGCTCTATCAACAGGTGATTAAACTATTTGATTACGATCACAGTTGCAAGTGCGCGCTTAGCCTTATTCATTTTTATTTTGCGAATTGAAAATGACTGGTCAAAAGCTCTACTATAATTATTAGACTGAAGGCGGATTTACTCCAATTAAAATGAATAATGTTCGTATTGGGACTCTCTTTGAGACGTGTTGCGCTTGTTAAAAACAAACAGTTTCAAGTTTCAATATAGCTACACTAGTTCTTGATTTTCATTATTTTTAAAAAGTTTTTCGGTAATATTTGTATGTCTGTTCCTTGTACAGTAAATTCAGCATTTAAAAATATCTTTAAATCATTTGTTCATTATCCATATCCTTTGATTATGCAAAAGAAAATTGTTTGTCTCCAAAAACAAACTATCATGTATAATTCCCAAAATTCTTCATCCTTATGGTGAATGAAACATTTTCGCCTCTTAAGATCATAAATGTGCAAAATTGTTTGGTTTCCATTCTATTTTTTTTATGAATTAACATGTAGTTAATGAAGCCAACCCTGGCTGGTCGAGTCGGTTCGTTTTTTTTTTTTTTTTTTTTTTTTAATTTGACAGTAAATGTTACGTATCTCGTTTTGATCGTTCGCCAACATATAGGATACTAAAGTACGAGTATCTTAGATACCTTATCGGACTACTATGCGAACGCGGCCAATGCATGCGATAAGAAAAACCAGATGTGAGCGTGATGAAACCTCGTCGTTGTTGTAAAATCAGTTTCAATCTGTGAAAGCAGATGAGGATATACACAATAAAGCATTTTTCGTTGTCACGTTAAGTGAAATTAATAAATAAGTAAGGACAGTCGCGCACATTCACTTTTTAGTTTCACATCTGTTTGGTTGCTAAAATGAAACATGGGCTTATTATGAGAATCTGCGCACATACTCGTACAGCAGCTCGATTCGAGCAACTTAAAAATGTCTTTTACACAAACTAAAGGATTTTCCAAAATCAGTACGCATTTTTGTGTTACACATAATCATATTGACCTGCGCGTGCATTCAAAGGCTCAACAGAGAACAGTGTGAGTGAAGTGTTGAATGTGCGTGCGTTGCATGTGTGTATATTGCAACTGGTAATTTTGATTTTGATCACAGTTGCCAGTGAGCGCCTAGCCTAATAAATATCTGTTATCTACGATTTTCTTTTATTAAAGATTGTAGTAAAAAATTTCGTGGCCTTGGGAATTGAGGAAGTGAATCACTTCACACTGTCGTCTCGCTTTCTCGTCGCATTATGCATCGGACATAATTGAAAAAAACTTTTGTCTGTTGTTTTTATTTGGATTTTAATGTCGACATTTGACAAAATCGCTTACGACGGTTTTTGACTCACGACTTTTGGAAGCCATTTCGAAATTAAATGAGTGCCAATAAGAAAAAACATACATATATGATTTAACTAAATCTCGTCGAAGATGTTAAAACTACAAAAAGTTGACAGTGAATCCTGTCTTGCTCTCTTCTCGTGTTCTCGTCGCATTATGAATCGGGCATGATTATAAAAACTTTTGTCTGCCGTTTTCAATTGCATTTTAATGTCACCATCTGACAAATTTAAGCGGATATAAAAATGCATTTAAAAACGGCTACTAATGAGTAGGTTCGCGCTATTTTTAATGAAATTTTGATATTTTAGACGTCAGTGTTTTTTCACGATTTATGATATGCTCTGAGATTAATAATCATGTGCGTTAGAAAAAACGCCATCTGTGCGCCATAAAGAGCACCACCCATTGTAACAAATATACAATTTTCCTAAGTTATTCATGACTCGTGATTTTCTCAATAAATTAAAGAAAGTACCAATAGACCAAGCTGTCATTCCAAAACAAATTGCTTCATTTGTATAATTGAAACAGTTTTGAGTTTCAATTTAAGCTTCCTAACTTATTTTGAAAACTATTTCAATTCGAACAAAAATTAAAAAAAAAAATACTTTTGGAAGTGATTTTGACATCTTTGAATTTGCAAAAACATGCAAAACTTTTTTTAAATGGAATTATTATTTCCGAAAAGCACTGAAAGCTAATATAAAAAACCAAAGAAAAGTAGATTTCCGTATCGTCAAAAAGGGAACACACCCATACTGTGCCTGGCATCTATGGATCTCATTTTGTTTTCTAGAGACGATAAGTGAGTGATGAATTGCTTCACGATTCGAAAGTCGAATTACAACAAAACGTGCCTATATAATTCTTGTGGCTAAGCGAAAATCGTGAACCTTATTTTGATTATATAACCAATTTGTAAATTCATTATAATCTTTATCAACAATTGGTTTGTAAAAATTTATGTACGTTTATAGGATAGAATCTTGCAGAGGCTTTTCTTGAGGGAAAAAAAGTTTTACTTCTCGCGAGTTAGGAACCCCATTTCCGCCAACTCCCAACATCAGCAATATCAACATCAGCAATATCAACATCAGCTATACACTCGAGTTCAATAAACATAATGTAGAACAATGAACTGCAATAAACTGTAATGCAAAGTTGACAATAAGCATTTCTGGAAATAACGCCTAATCAGCGTCTGCTAAATTTCCGGCGATTCTTAGAAATCACCTAAGCAAATAATAATTACGAGTATTAAGTAGGTTCAATGTTAAAGCCAAACATATTGTACATTTCATTATCATTTTGTCTTTCAATTAATAAAGTTTATATTTTTTTTAACGCAAACCCGCAACCACGACCTTTAACTCGCGCGTACGTTACACTTTTTTTTATAAAACATGCGGGTGTCCCTTCGATCGCGAACCTCTAGTAATCTATGTATGTCCGCTATTTCTAAACGCAATATCTTTTCCCTTCTCCTGGCTCATTACTCATGACCAGGGATAGGATTTTGCTCACTTTGCCTTTTTTTGTACAATCGTATGACACTTTAGACCTTAAACAAACATGTTTCGAGTCCTAGTGATGTCGAATATATGTTATTTGTTTGCCTTTTCTTTTGTTGTTGCCCTTTTCCTTTTCTCATATTTTTCCTCTTTTCAAATATACACTCAAAAAGTAAATTTACTCAATGTAAAGATCGACATCATTTTCTTATAATTATATAAATCTATGCATTTTGTCAACGGCTAGGCTTTGATGAAAGCATCGCTTCCCAGTCGATCTTATACTGTGAAAGAGTGTAGACGTCGTTGACTCTCACAGTGACTTTAATTTAATCGTGTGTGAAGGAGAGAATGGCGGGGGGATCGAAAGATTCCTCCGCAAAATCGGATGATGTTGCAGTTGTGGCAGCAGCAGCGGTTCATCCGAACACCAATACAATTGCCATGCAGCAGTCGAAGAAGCGTAGGAGGACGTTGAGACCGCAACCAAATCTCGATGCACCGAGAGCCACCTCAGGTAAGCTGCGAGCGGGGTGGGATGCAAGGAGCGGGCAGCAACAACATCGACAGCCAGCAAGGTACAGGTCGGGGACACAGACGAGTACAGTGACTCGGCTTGCACCGAGTACTTGTCTGAAGAAGGAGAGGGGCGCTACAGGTCTCCTGGTAGCAATCAATTTGCCCTACTGTCAGAACCAGAGCCGTCTACCGACAGGGAGTTGGAGGGGGCTCAAAAACCCCAAGAAGAAATTCTGGTAAGCGAGCTGGAGCAGGCCCTCCAGGCAAAGAAAGCCGAAATGGACAAATACCAGCAGCACCTTGACAAGCTGAAGGAGGAGATGGAGCCCTCCTTACCCAAATCAGAAATAAAATGGAAGCGCTCCGCCAAAAAGAAGCCGAGGAGAAGCTGGCCCAAAAGCAGTTGCAAGATAAAAAATCAGCAGAACGGCAGCAGCAAAAACAACAACAACAGCAGCAACAAGTCCAACAAGCAACGGGCAATCAGGTGGTTCAGGTTGCGAAAAAACCACCGCAACAACCACAGCAGCAACAAGCGCAAAAGCAACAGCAGCCAAAGCCCGCAAGAAAAACTGCAGGAGCGGAGCAAGCCACTCATAAAGTAGCAACAGCAGCAGGCCCATATAATGAGGGCCCATCAACTTCAGCAGCAGCAAGACAGCAACAGCAGCAACAGCAACTGCAACAGCAGCAGCAACAGCAGCAGCAGCCAGAACCAGCAGTGCAGATACACCAGAAGCAGCCACAGCTTAAAAGTGAGAAGGTGCCACCAATTAGGACCTTTAAAATCGACCTGAAGGACATAAAACAGGTATGCAAGCGGGCCACAAACGGCCACTTTCTTATTAAAATTATTAATGATAAAGAAAAGCGTTACTCGGTACAGTGCTTCTCACTGGCCGAATACAAAACAGCGAAAGAGCTATTAAGAGAGGTTACAGCTGAGTTCTTCAGCTTCACGCCGAAAAGCGAAAAACTGAAAACGGTCCTCTTGAAGGGCATAAGTTCCTGCACGGAACCGGAGGCGCTCTTAGATGAGCTCCGTCAGAAAGCCAGCGACGATCTCGAGTTTATCGGGGTCAAGCCTTTCACCACGGTGAAGTCAAGTACGAGGGGGTTACGGATTGCCAATGTTCCTCGTAACATTATCGCCCCAGAGCAAGGTTGAAAGTCTGAGGAGTATTTCCCGCCTCGACTTCCAGGCTGTACGTTGGGAAACACTAAAAAGACATAACGACATGCTTCAGTGCATGCGTTGTCAGAGGTTCGGCCATGTCGCAGCCAACTGCGATATGCGGATGCGCTGTGTCAAGTGCGCAGAATCCCACATGAGGGGGGAATGTCAATTAGGAATTGAGAGGGTTGAAGATTTAACCCAGCTCAAGTGTGTCATATGCGGAAACGAGGGGCACCCCGCTAATTATAGGGGCTGCCCTAAGGTTCAGCAAATAAAACAACAACAGGCCAGTCAAAAAGCCGAAGTTCGACAGGCTCCAACAACAAAATTCGTGGTTCCTAACTTCTCTTACGCCTAAATGGCGTCAAGAGATAGGATTACGAGACAGGCCCCACCAACGGTTGCCCCAAAGGCCCCCGTGCCTAATGCGCCAGAGGTGCAGGCCGACATTGTAGCTTTGTTACTGAGCATTCAAGGCCAGCTAGCAGGACTGCAAAGTCAGTTAAAGGAGCAAGGCAAAAGGGTAGACCATCTCTACTCTTTGTTGCCTGGCCTAGTGCAACATAGACCATAATGGGCGCGCTACCGAAGACGCGCTTAAAAATCCTGGCTGTGAATGTAAATTCACTGATTAGGATTGAACGTAGAGCTAATTTGTTCCAATTGTTGAAAGACCTCAGTCCAGATGTGTTTTTGGCTAGCGAAACCAAGCTAAACCTGAAACATAAATTCACTCATAAAAATTACAATATCGTAAGAAGAGATCGACCCGACTCTACTCAAGGAGGCGGTGTCACCATCTTCATACGAAAAGGCATTAATTATAAAGTCATATACAACAATGATCTTCGAAAGCTCCAGACGCTAGAGGTTTGCGTCATATGCATCTCTCTCACTCAAGGGAAGCGGATGTATGTGATTGCGGCCTATGCGGGTGAAGCTCCGCAGGCTATTACTTTTGACTCAGAGCTCGAGATCCTTTTTAGAACACTTAAACTGAGCTTGGAAGAAAACTACTATATTATGGCCGGTGATTTGAACGCAAAACATGAAGATTGGGGAAACCAAACAAATAATCTCCGAGGTAATCATCTTTTTAATTTGATGAATCTTTACAGCGTTGAATATGGTATTGAGCTGCTGACTACTGAAAGGCCGTCGTATCCAAGGAGCGGTTCCTTTCTGGACCTTTTGCTGTACGATACCAGACTGACAATTACAGACAAAGTGGGTAATCACCCTCGAAACTGCTTACAGACAATCGAGTACGACAGTGATCACTGCGGACTGGCTGCTGTAATTCAGATTCCGAACGAACGCGTGGAGTTGGAGGAATACGTTGCAACGCATTCTTACAATTACAGTAAGATGCGCTGGCCTCGTTTCATCAACGCCTTAGCGAGAGAAATTCGTTCGAGTGACATAGCCCCACCAAATAACAGAAACCTTACAAATACAGAAATCGACCAACATCTACAACAGATGCACGAAACGATTAAACGAACAATGGAACGGACAATACCCAAGTACAAAGAACGCGACCAAATGGACGTCTACAGAAACGCGACCATAGACGCACTACATAGACATAAGAGTGGTATACTGACAAGACTGAAAAACTTATACAGACGATTCACAGACCCACACGACCCGGAGGTTAGGACACTGAAGTCGTCAATAAAGAATATAAATATATTGATTAAGGATAACTACAGGTTATCTATTAACAGGTTCTGGGACAACAGAATTCGTTCTGTAAATTCCAGCGACCCTAGTATGTTTCCTGAAATCAATAAGATATTTAGGAAAAACAATCAAAATGACCTTCCGTGTCTTAAACTCCAGAGAACAGTAGAGAACACAGACGTACTCCTGACAGCGCAAATTGATCCAGAGGAAGCCGTCTTGGACGATGACTTCTTTATAGTTGAGGATCAGAGGGAGAAGGTGGAGGCAGTGGGGGCTGCGTTTCAGCAAGTGTACAAGGTGAATGCTTGCATTCGCCCGAACCACGACCTGGAAAACAGAGCACTACTGCATCACTTCTATCTTCGAAATGAAATAACGCAATGGCGATCTGAAAACCCTGGTTTCTTGAGGTTCAATGACGATCTTTTGGCAAATGCCACAATCGCCGAGCGAATAGGGACAAGTCCCTTGTTAGTGACGAAGATGGATCTCCAGCTCATCTTCAGTTCTATTAAGAATAAGAAGTCAGCGGGTGTTGATGGTATATCTAACGTTGTACTAAGACATTTACCGAATGAGGCAATTGACATTTATGCCACACTCTTTAACAATGCGCTGAATAATGCATATTATCCAGTGCGTTGGAAGACAGCGGTGTCCCGAAAAAGGGAAAGGACAACTCCAATCCGTCCAATCTTCGGTCGATAAGTCTTCTTCCGAGCATTAGTAAAGTTTTCGAAAAGATCATCAATAGGGCTCTGATTAAATGGGCTGCGGACAACACAATAATTCCGGATAACCAGTTCGGGTTCAAGGCGGGACATGACACAATTCATGCCGCGGCTAAGCTCGTTTCTGATATCCAATGGAATAAGTCAAAACAACAATGCACGGGTGCTGTTTTGGTGGATTTAGAAAAGGCCTTCGACACCGTATGGTTAGAGGGTCTTTATCTGAAACTGAACAGACTTGGCATTAGCAAACCATTGATGTATATGCTTTATGATATGCTTAACGGTAGAAAGTTTGTTGTCAAAAGTGGCAATGTAACTTCTACCACAACTTTTGAAATCAAAAGTGGTCTACAACAGGGAGCGGTTAATTCGCCAATTCTCTTCAGCATTTACACCAGCGATCTGATAGGTAGCCTTCCGAATTCAATAGCGTATGCCGACGATCTAATTGCGTACAGAACGGCCCGAAAGGTTGAGATTATTAGAATTCTCTTGCAGCGTGACTTTGAGAAGATTCAGCGATATTGCGATGACTGGAAACTGAAAATAAATGTCCAGAAATCGGAAACAATTTTGTTCCGGACTCCGTTGGCTGGAGCCCCGCGGGATACGCGCAAGAATTGGCACAAGATGGTCATCGTTGATCCTCACGGACAGCGGTTAACGAGCAAAAGTGTAGTCAAGTACCTCGGTATCTGGTTGGATCAGTATCTGTATTTCGACAGACATATAGATGCTGCGCTAGCCAGGGCCAGAGGAGCCTTAGCTCTGACGAAACGACTGTTTTACAGCAGTCGGCTTGACCCCAGAGTGAAGGTCATTTGCTACATGGCCCTCATACGGCCGATGATCGTTTATGGTTGTCCAGTGTGGTTCAACGTTGCTCCATCTCAGATGGAGAGAATTCGGGTGTTAGAGCGGCAGTGTCTTCGACGCTGTACTGGTTTGCATCGGACACCCGAATCTTCTTATGTTCACTATTATCCGAACGAGGCTCTATACAACGGGGCTCGGATCAACAGAGTTGACAATTTCGTGATAAAACTAATTCGGGGTCACATTGCGAGGGCTATGACTTCGACCAATAATTTGATTTTCGGGGCGTTCTACCCAAACGACGAATATTTTGAAAATTCACGCTTGAGCGGCTTCATTCCACCAGAGGCATTCCTCTATTTGGATAGATGCGGTCTGATACAGGATAGATTGGCAGTACCGCTAATCTACCACGTCAGACGAAGAACCGTGGACCGGCGGCTCCTATACACTCGGGACGTCCTGGCACAAGACGGAGAAGAGGTCCTTCGGTTCAGTAGGGCTGTGTCCGAACGAGACAAAACTGATAGGGTGAAGCAGGAGAACCAGTTTTGGTGGCTTGAATCGGTATTTGATAATGGGTAGTCGGGGTGGGGTGTTAGAGCCGTGGCCGGCTTGCATACCTGTTTTTTAGTCACAGGTTTAGTTTAAAGAATAGGCACAGTGGCAAAAAAAAAAAAAAAAAAAAAAAAAAAAAAAAAAAAAAAAAAAAAAAAAACCTCTGCTGTGGTTGTTCTAGTTTTGAAGTAGTTTTAGTTAATTTTAAGTAGTTTAAGTGGTTTTAGGTAGTTTTATTTTAGTTTTAGTTTATTTTAAGTAGTTTAAGTGGTTTTAGGTAGTTTTAATTAGTTTAATTTTAAGTTTTATATAAAAAAGTCAAAATGATAAAGAATCCGAGTTTTTTAAATTTTCTCGAGAAAACAAAAAAAAATAGATATAGTTATTGAATTCCAAATAGTTTTTTTAAGGCCGAAAGGCAGTAGTTATAAGTATATAGTTTAACTTAGAGTGCCCGCATGGGGCCAGTAAGTTAGTTGTAAGTTATTGATAAGTAGGCTAGTTTTATGAATTTTTTTCTAGCATTAAGATAGTTATAAGAATGAATAAAAATGAATTAAAAAAAAAAAAAAAAAAAAAAAGGTGGTGAACCCCGGTGCAAGGGATCTCGAGTTCAAGTCCCCGTCGGGCACAAAAATTATTGATGCTTTTTTACACAACCGAGAAGTGGAAATAATCATAGAAGAAGAAGAACGACAAATAAAATGCAACAACAACAAAGCGGGGGCATCGAAAGGTGTTCGTCCAGCAAAAACAACAACAGCAACTGCAATGAAGCAGGCAACGGAAACAAAACCGGGGACATCGAAAGATGCCTAGGCAAAATTAACCGATGCAACAGCGCAGGCATCATCCGATGCAGAAACGGCAGCATGATCCGATGCACCTATGAAGAGGAAGAAGAGGGCACAAGTTGCGCACAAGCTGGCGAAGCGTCGCACCATCACCCCAGCTGAGCTGCAATCTGAAGGGAAGGTGACGGCGCAAAAGGCAACAATACCAGCAGCAGACGCAGCTGATGATGACGAGGAGATTTCATGGACCTTATTCGGAATTCCCCCCCCCCCCCCCACCAAAATGAACTTTTTTTTTAACGAATCGATAAAAGAGTGTTTGCTGTTGATAAAAAACATCAAATTATGCAGGAGAAACACTTTTTTATGGTAAAAAAGTGAAGTAAAAGCGGACCACCCACAGTACTATAACTAAAACTACTTTTGTATGGGATATTTGCTTTTTTTGCTTGCTTACGCATAACGGCGGCGTTTAAACAGTGATATATGTATGGGGGGGCATGCTGCCCCCCTGCAACCCCCCTGCTTGGGCACACTATAAGATTTGGGGTAGGTGCGAGGTTGGGTGTATGCAAATTTTCTTTTGCATTCACAGAATCTGGATTTAAAGAAACTTTGAATTTACCCTATGGCCTATATTAATTTTTTTATACTTCACTTTTTTACCATAAAAAAGTGTTTCTCCACCATAATTTGATGTTTTTTATCAACAGCACACTTTTTTTTATCGATTCATTAAAAAAAAAGTGCATTTTGGTGGGGGGGGAATTCCGAATAAGGACCGATTTCATATATGCCCGAGGGTGGAGAAGGTCTCTACACCACGGGCGACAGTCAAACGTTTGTGGACTTATCCACTCCAGAAGGGTCCGCAGATGAAGCAGAAGAAGAGACCATTCAAGCCAGAATTGGTACAATATAGGGGCAGATCGTTACCCTTCAAAGCGATCTAGCCACAATGGTCCAGGCGCTGAAGGAAAAGCAGCAAGCGCGAAAAGAAAGAGAGAGACAAGAGCACTTAAATAAGAAAAGTCTCCAGGCCCCACCCAAGGAGGCGCAACAAAAAAGTGCTGATGCTGAGCTGCAACCGCCAACCAAGCAACCCCATCAGCCACAGCAAAAACAACAACAGCCGCTGCTCACAGATAAGCCATAGCAGTAGGCAAAACAACAACAATAGCCAACACAGCAGCAGCAGCAAAAACAACAGCAGCAGAGACAACAGCAGCAGAACCAACAGTAGCAGAATCAGCAACAGCAGAAACAACAGCAGCAGAAGCAACAGCAGCAGCAACTAAGCAAGAAGAAAGAACAAGTGCCACCCATCAATGTGTATAAGATGCACCTAAAGCAGACCATTGAAATATGTAAGTCGGCCATAGGTCAAAACTTTACAATTAAAAGATTAGGGCCTAACAGACATGCTATCCACTGCCTCACAGTGGAAGAGCATAAAGTTGTTAAAAATTTACTTAAAGCTACCACAATTGAATTCTTCAGTCACACACCTAAAATAGGTAAATTTCAAACGGTCCTCTTGAAAGGCATAGATTCGCACAAGGAACCGCAAGAGCTCTTAAATTAGCTCCGTGAAAAGGCGGGCGACGATCACGACTTTATCGAAGTCAAGCCTTTTGCCACAGTTAAAGCCAGACGGGAGAATCGGAAGTTGCCAATCTTCCTGGTTCAGCTTTCACCAAATAGCAAACTGGATAGTTTGAGGAGTATCTCCGTCCTCAACTACCAGGTTGTAACCTGGGATAAATTAAAGAGGCGCGGCGACATGCTTCAATGCATGCGCTGTCAAAGGTTCGGCCACGCCGCTGCTAACTGCGAAATGCAGTCACGCTGCGTAAAGTGTGGAGAGAACCACATTCGGGGGGAATGTAAGTTAGAGCAAGAAAGGGTCCAAGACATGACACTGCTTAAGTGTGCACTCTGCCGGAAGGACGGGCACCCCTCAAACTATCGGGGATGTTCCATCTTTCAGGAAATTAAACAAAAAAGGCAAAGCAAACAGAGGTAGAAAAACGACCAATGACGCGTGTTCCTACAATAACGCCCGTTATTTAGCCCTTGGCATAATGGTTATTACGTTGGACTGTCATGCGGAAGGTCTCGAGTTTGATTCTCAGCCGCTGCAAGAAAGTTTTTTTCATGGGTGTACTGCCTCTTGCGAGGAATTTAAAAATTCTCCAAGAGTATATCTTGTAATGAAATGTGCTGCTCATTAGCCGTTCGGAATCGGCAAAAAATTGTAGGTCCCATCCGTTCCTGGTAACACGCACACAGGAATGGTTGAGAGTTGTAAGTCACTAGGTCCTGGTTCACTCCGAGCTGTTGCACCACCAAATTTATTTTATTTTATTTATAATCCCCAAATCTCCTACCCCCAAAATGGCGTCAGGAAGGGGTGATACGGTACAGCCTGCGACAAAGGCAGCCGCACAGGCCCTCGTGCCTAAGGCTTCGGACGCACAGGCCGAAATAAGAAGCATGTTGCTGGCCATTTCTGGTCAGATAGCAGGTCTTCAAAAACAGATAACGGAGTAGGCGAGGAGAGTGGACCATATCTACTCTGTTTTGCCAAGCTTTACGAAATTTTTAGGTTAAGGGCGCGCTGCCGGAGAGTCCCTTAAGGATCCTTGCTGTGAATGTACATAAATTCACTGATTGACACGTAATAATTACAATATCATACGAAGCGATCGGCCCAACTCGACTCAAGGAGGTGGTGTCGCAATCTTTGTACGAAAAGGCATTAGATATACAGTTATTTACAATAGTGAAGTACGCAGATTTCGGCTGCTTGAGGCGTGCATTGTATGCATTCCTCTCCAACAGGGGAAGCGGATGTATATAATCGCGACTTACGCTCCGGAATCACCTCAGCCAACTGACTTTTTGACAGAGCTCGAAAAACTTTTTCAAGTGCTACAACTGAACTCGGTAGAGAATTACTATCTCATGGCCGGCGATTTAAATGCCAAACATATAAATTGGGGAAATCAAGTACAAAATCCGAGAGGTAACCATCTATTTAATTGGATGGGTCAATACAATATTGAATATATGATCGATCTTCTTGCGACTGATAGACCATCGTTTCCAAGGAGCGGTGCCTATCTGGATCTATTACTAAAGGACTCTAGACTGACAATTACTAACACTGTGGGTCAACGGACTATAAACTGTTTTAGACTATGACAGCGACCACTGTGGTTTTGCCGCAGTAATACAGTAATACAGCCGAATGAGCTCGTAGAGTTGGAAGAGTATGTACCTGCGCATTCTTATAATTACAGTAAGATGCGCTGGCCACGCTTTACCAACGCCTTAGCAATCGAAATTCGTGCCAATAATATATCCCCACCAAATAACAGGAATTCAACAAACAACGAAATTGACCAATACTTAGAACAGATGGACGAAACAATCCTACAAACTATGAACAGAACTGTACCAAAATACAGAGAACGTAACGCGACCGAAATGTACCGGAAGGCGACCATTGATGCACTACACAGACAAAAAAGTGGACTTCTGACAAGTCTAAAACGCTTGTACCGACGCGACGGTTTACTGACACACGATCTGGAGATTATTACACTGAAGTCGTCAATTAAGAACATCAACCAATTGATCAAAGAAAATTATAGATTGTCTATTAATTTGTACTGGAACAATAAAATTCGAGCGGTTAACTCTAGCGACCCGAGTATGTTTCCGCAAATTAACAAGATATTTGGACGAAATGATCAAAACGAACTTCCGTGTCTTAATCTCCAGAGAACGACATAAAACAGAAACGTACTTCTAATAGTATGTATAGATCCAGATGACGCCGGCTTGGACGATGACCTCTTTATTGTCGAGGATCCGGTGGAGAAAGTGGAGACTATGGGGGCTGCTTTTCAACAAGTGTATAAGGTGAATGCAAGCATCCATCCCAACCACAACCTGGAAAACAGAGCTCTACTCCATCACTTTTATCTTCGTAATGAAATAACGCAATGGCGATCAGAGAACCTAGGTTTCATCGGGTTCAATGAAGAAAATTTGCCGAATGCCATCATCGCCGTGCAAGATGGGAGTGGTTCCCTGTTAGTTACGAGGATGGAGCTTCAACTCATCTTTTTTTTTTTTTATAATCAACCCACGCTCAAGGGAATATTATTACCCTTTAAATGTTTTAACACAGCGCGGGCGTGAAGTTACGGAAGAGAAAGAAGGATAGGAAAGATGTGTGGCACGATGTTCTGAGACTGAAGGTGGTTGTCTCAGACTTTTTATCTCCAGGGATGGGGGCTGAACTAAAGCGGAGAATTGTCGTGTCTTATTTATATGTCCCTTAAAATTCGCATTATTTTATTCGTTTTTCATCCTTGTTGGGCATACTAGTTTAACTCAATCTGTTGTTAGTGTTATGCCTGAACAACATGTAATGAGTAAACCAGCAACCCATTGATGACAATTTTTAGAAGGTTTTAATAGAATTAAAGACGACATAGACGACGGCAGGGATCGAACCTGTGATACTGAGGTTGACAGGCGAGCACACAACCATCGCGCCACGGCGCGATTCATTAAAGAAGAAAAAGTCAAAAGGAGTCGATGGTATATCCAATATTGTACTTCGACATCTACCTAAGAAAGCAATTGACATTTATGCCACACTGTTTAAGAACGCACTGAATAATGCATATTATCTCCCGAAAAAAGGAAAGAACAACTCCAATCCAGCCAATCTCCGGTGGATAAGTCTTTTACCAAGTGTCAGCAAGGTATACGAGGAAGTCATAAATAGAGCTCTGTCCAAGTGGGCGGAGGACAATAATATACAGGATAATTAGTTCGGGCTTAAGGCGGGACATGACACCATTCATGCCGCGTCTAAACTCGTTTCTGATATCCAATGGAGCAAAACTAAAAATCAGTGTACAGGTGCTTGTCTGGTTGATTTGGAGAAGGCTTTCGACACCGTATGGTTAGAGGGTCTCTATCTAAAATTGACTAGACTCGGTACAAGTATACCACTATTATATATAATAATGACATGCTCAATGGTAAAAAGTTTGTTGTCAAAAGTGGCAATGTAACTTCTACCGCAATCTTCGATCTCAGAAATGGTCTTCAGCAGGGAGCGGTGAACTCGCTGATTCTATTCAGCATTTACACCAGCGATCTGATAAGTAGTCTAGCTCAGGAAATTGCGTTTGCCGATGACCTAATAGCGTTCAGAACAGCGATATTGTGATGGCTGGAAGTTGAAAATCAACTTCAGAAATGTGAAACGATTCTGTTTAGGACTCCGTTGGCTAGAGCCCCTAGGGATACTAGAAAGAACTGGCGTAAGCTGATTATCGTAGGGCCGCACCGGCGAGTAAAAGTGTGGTAAAGTACCTTGGCATCTGGTTGGAACAGTATTTGTATTTCGACAGACATAAAGGGTGGTTAAATTTTAAGGGCCGGTGTTGAATGTGGACCACACCTAAACGTCAACTTTTTTTCTGCATTTCATTTGACATTTATCAATTTCAGAATAACTGAATTTCAACCATGGAAAGATACGCAACGCGTTAAAGTTAGTCAGGCTTATTATGAAAATGGACGTTCAAATCAAAATGCATATCGTGCACTTCGTGATTTTTTCGGTCAATTAAATCGTTTTAGATTAAGAATTTTTATTTTTCAATTTGTTTTATATACAATTTGACTTAAAACTAACTTATTAATAAATTAAATCATGTTGGCTCAACAATAGGGGCCCAACGTTCCCTTTTTGGCTTTACATAATGCTATTTGCTTATAACATCATATTAATGTTTTCTTAATCTAATTCATGAGTTTTTTAATATTAACTAAATAATAATTTTTGATGAGTGGGCAGGACAGGACCACAGTTTTGCTTGTTGACGTAGCCTCCGAGGTGGAAATGGGCCTCATCAGCCACTTTGCGATTTGGTTATGGAAAATTTCATGAAAAGGATATGGTCCTGTAAGCGTGGTCTTGGCGGCCATTTGGCTGATGTTGTGTTCCATTATTAACGGCATACCTTCCTCTTTATAATGAAATAAACATCCGATCATTTATCTCCAAAAATGCCATTTTTCTTTGAATATCAAAATAACACCTCTTATTGGAAAACCCTATACATATTCGATAAAGTCAGGAAGGTGTACGGGAGGGCGGTCTTTGAAACTATCATGAAAGTGATTTGCAAATGCTTCAGCTTTCTCAGCAGAAGTTGTTGAAACTTCTTGTCCGTAAAGGATGGTGTATGGAATTGAGTTCGGAATCTTATCCAGTTCAGTTTTTAGTATTGGATTTGGAATTCGGGAATACGATGTTCAGTTGTAATTCTGCAATTCAATCTGACTCTTATCTCAACTAGGGCTGATGATACCCGGGTACCCGAGTAATTCGGGTAATACCCGGGTACCCGGGTATTACCCGGGTACCCGACTACCCGATTACTCGATTACCCGATTACCCGGGTACCCGGGTACAGCAAAATAAAAGACATTGAAGTTAAACTCTATTAAATTAAATATATCCGAATCAATACCGCTATTCGTTTCTAGGATGGTTTAGATTAAGAGGTTTAGCAAGTACACAATGAAATGCACTGATTAAAGTACAGATACAACGGTTAGGCTTAGGTATGTTTTACAAATGGAACACCTGAACTTGTTTTCATAATGTTTTGCAAGTACAAAGAGATTTGTAAAAGTTCGCAAAATGATTCAACTCAAGAAGAGAGAATACAAATTGGTTTGGATTATTACCGTTAATGAATGTGGGTGTAAATGTGAATAGTGCTGCTCACACCCTAGAACTTTGTGTAAAGCATATATTTAAGTCCGTTGAGGATTACGAAATTGTCGCAATAAAATGTCGAAGAGTGGTATCACATTTTCACCAATCGAATGTTGCTACGTCGGTCGGCCTTAAACAGAAAACAATAATGTTTATCCTTAAGTGGGCTTTAGATCAATTTTTGTTTTGTTTTTTATGTTGTGACGTTTCGGATGTGGTTACACCCTTCTTCAGACCTATTTATTAATTGAAATATAATTGAAAACATATATACATATGTATATACCAAATATATCAAAATTCTAAAATAGTATACTTACAACTTTAAAAATACAATTATTGAATTAAATAAAAGGTCACGAAGAAAGAAAGTATTTAAACAGAAAACAGTTGCAGCTAGGAATGCAGAAGGAACGTTTAGTTCAATATTGTCCAACCCGATGGGATTCAATTTATTTTATGTGTGATATTTTGCACCACAATCGCTCCGACGTTATTGCAGTTCTAAGTGATAACAGCTATACGAGTTCTTCTACAGCACTGAACCTGGAAATATCTGAGTACGAATAGGGAGTAATGGAAGAGTTAACCACAGTTTTGAAGCCACTATACATAGCAACAAAACTGCTATGTCGTGAAAGTAAAGTAACGCTTTCTGCAGTGCGCTTGGTTATCAAAACTCTGATTGAAAACCACTAAGCTCGAAGACACAGAAACAGCGACCATATTCAAAAATAAAATCGTTTTTTCTCTAAAAACGCGCTTTCACCTAGGCGAGATGTCCCCAGCCGAGAATATTTTACCAAGTAGCATTATTCTTAGACCCAAGGTACAAGTACCTTAAAACTGAGAGCAGTGAAGTAATCCGTACTTTTGTTTAGTTCTGGGAATGTGCTCTGACAAAGTAACAGAAGAAGAACCTAGTGGAAGTAGTGATGACCAAGATTTGGATTTCCTCTTTGCAACTGAAGGCAATTACTTGACAACATCTCTTAGTTTGAGCAGTACATAGCAGAACCTCGTATATCGAACCGTTTGGACCCTCTTGTATGGTGGTGCTCGAGAGAACGCCCTATCCTCGTTATGGCATCTTTGGCAACAAGATATCTTGCTGTTCTAGCTATATCTGCAAGTTCAGAAAGGCTCTTTTCGACTGCAGGCAATATTATTACTGCCAAAAGATCATGTTTGGCCCCAGAAAATGTTTCTTTGTTGGTGTTCTTGCACAAAAATCAAGATCTATTAAATTAGAATTTAAACCCATCAAATTTTCCTCATCAACAATTTATGAAATTTTGATAATTCCTTTACTCATTATTAATATAATTGTATTTCAGAGCATTGTTTTTATGTTTTTCGACTACCTATTGAATAAAATGTTTAGTTTTTCTGAAATTTTGTCGCTGTACCTAATTGTGTCATACATATAATTATATAATTTGTTCCAAGATTTGTAGGTGTTTTTGAAAAAGCGATTTACATAGCCACGAAGGAGTTTTTCGTTTTTATACCCGGGTACCCGGGTAATACCCGAATACCCGGGTACCCGGGTTATTTACTACCCGGGTAAAGCAACCCGGGTAACCGGGTACCCGGGTAGTTGATTACCCGGGTAGAATCATCAGCCCTAATCTCAACCGCCAGATGGTTCGAGTCACTATCGTGTGCAACACAAGTGAAGTTTTGGAACTCGGGAAGGATGCTCGTAAAATTGGACGTCACTAAAAAGTCTAGGAGCGATGGAGTTCTTGGAAATGTGGGCCTATGTTGTGATATAACCACCAGTGAGTGAAGCTCAGGGTTGTCTTGCAGCCAGTCCACAATTGCTTTTCCTTGTGTAGATTCCCTGGTGTCCAGCCAGAGTGGGTGTCGTGCATTGAAGTCACCTCCAAGTACACAGTACGTATGTTGGCTAGCCAGATTGTTGATGGCGTTGAGGTCATGTATGATGTCACATCTTGTTGCGTTACGCTTGTTGTATACTGAGACGAGAAGCAGCGTCTCATTATCCGACATATTGATCACACGGCTGTAGTCTCCATGCAGCGCAGTACAGGTACCCTAATGTACTGGCTTTTGAGGTCTGATTTTAAGAGGATGGCAGTTCCTCTGCCTTCAGATGTCTTGTCCTGTCTATAGCATGTGTAGCCTTCCGGTTTAAGGGTGTTTCTTGCTGTGATGTTTGTTTCCTGTAAAAAGATAATATCGGGTTTCTTTGATTTAAAAAAAAAAGTTTAGTGAAATACGCCTGGCTGTAGAATAAATAGAACTAACGTTATATGTAATTGTTGTGTTCCGGGATGAAAAACACGACAAACAATTTATATGTTTATATATCTAATTTATTTATTCTAAATCAAATAATTATAACTAATTAAGTAGTTGGAAAGCAATCGACTTGACTCGCGGAAGGTTATTTCAAGAAGACCTGTTTAGTAACTTCCTCTTGTTCATTTTAGTACAAGTTTAGTAGTCTGAATAAGGGTATTGCCAACAGTAATGAAGGATAGGTAGTTTCTTATAAACATAATGAACAAATAAGTTTACCCAATATAACTGTCTTTTCCTTATCATTGAGACTACCGTAGTTGCTTGGAACTACCTCCTTTGCCTTTTGGAGAAGAGAAAGGAGATCTGTTCCAAACAGTCTTTCGGTATCATCAAATATGTTGAAAGACTGTGATTGTCCTTTTTGGCTTGATGTGTTGGATGGTGCAGTCCCCTTCTGGACTACTGGTTTGGCAAATGGCGTTGTAGCTGGTGCTGGTGTAGCTGGCTTATTTCCTGCTTTCTTAAATGAGCCTCCTAAAGGTTTTGAAGCTGCTCCAGGTGTGGCTGCAACGCTGGCGTATGATAAGTCAATCACAATCGCTTTTTTTTGCTGATGTTACAGCAAATTGGTGATTTTCACGCTTCTGTGTTGCTGTCTTCGTTTTTTCGGTCAGTTTCTTCTTTCTTGCAGGACATCCACTGTGGCTGGCTGGACCACCTCCAATCACAAACGATGTAGGCTGGCATCAAGGACATGTCAAGCTCATGGTTTGTGACGATCAGAGATCGTGTGATCTATCGTTGGCCGTTAGCTAGGCTCGAGGTTGTTGCTAAGGAGAAAATCCCGTGCAGACCAAGAGCTCGCACCATGGTTTCAGCCGAATTTAATACTCCAGATGATCCGGCTATCGAATCCATCCCTTCCTACTCACAACTGGAAAGTTGCGAAACTGAAGGAGAAAAAGGGACCCTATAGAGGTGCAATTATTGTTATCAATAAGGAGTCCCTTGCTCCTCTGGGGCAAACTAAAGGTGTGATTAGGTTTGGATTTGAGAGCATCACACTGAGGGTTTATAAAAAAGACGCGGATGCCACGTGTGCATCCACCTCTACCAACACAGTTGAAGCTGCTGCTGTAGACCCTCGTGCATCTATTACCTTTCCATCACTGGAAGAGGATGAGGCATCCAGGTCATCTTCGGCGGCAGTGGAAACTTCCAAAAAAGTCACCGGTCTTCCCGACGTGGAGATCGATGACCACATTAGCGAAGATCTTCTGAATGAGGACGCTCTTTTGGGCTCATCCTCAGAATCGGAAGGTTCTAACATTACCGTTTTGGAGGCTGATAGGGAGGGTTGTAGCAAAGATGCTGCAATTTCTTCAGATTAATCTCCAGCACTCCATCAAGGCCTCGGCCTCCCTGCTTGAATGAATGAATGAATAAATTGGGGTATAAAAACACTGCGACCTAAAGATCTATTGTGTCCCCCATCTAGAACTGGATGAGGTTGGCTCATTATTACAGTTCTTCCTCCAAATCTGCTCCTCTGAGGAATCGAAGTATTTGGAGTATTTTAAGGGATGATAATTCGCTCTCCTTTATGTGGTGCTTGCCCAGATACCTGTGCTTTTGATGCACGAGTGCATCACATTTCCCCAGTATGTGGTCAGGTGTCTCTTCATGAGTGTTGCAGAATCTGCAAGTCGCGTTGCTCACCAAGCCAAGGATGTTGTCAACCTACAGTGGCCTGTGAGAAGCCCCGTGATTTTCCTGAGGTTGTTCCTACTTAAGCTAATGCAGGTTAGAAAACGCTCTCGGTTGTAGTTCCCGAGTAGGAGTTTTGCCTGTCTTAGCTTAGGGAGTTCCTTCCAGATCTTTGATCTTTTTGTCTCCTCTTCTGTTTTGATTTTGTTTTTAATCACGTTTTCTCCTATTCCGCAGAAGTTCTCTGGCCCTGTAAGGGGTGTCGATGCACCTATTTTTGCTAAGGAGTCTGCCACTTCGTTGCCCTGGACACCAACGTGGCCTGGTACCCAATGAAGCGTGACAGTGTTATTCTTGCCCAGTTTATTAAGCTTAATTACGCTTTCCCAAACAAGTTTGGAGCTGATGGTGTAGGAGCTTAGTGCTTTTAGTGCAGCCTGACTGTCTGACATGATGGCAATGATTTGGTTTTTATATTTTCTATCGAGGTTTCTTCCAGCACATATGCCTATGGCATTTACTTCTGCCTGGAATATGCTAGTGGACTGTCCCATCGGTAAGGAGAGTTTAGTTCTAGGCCCAAAAACTCCAGCACCAGTCCCTTCAGCCGTCCTCGATCCATCTGTGTACCATTTGATGGTATTTTCTTTAAGACTATAGTTTATTGTTTCGCCTAGCCAGTCTTTTTTGCAACTTAACTCCGTTTTGAAATGTTTTTCGAAGTTATATCTTTTGATCATACCATCTCTTGGGATGTCAATGAGGTTTGTTACTGAGGACCGGATTATCGAATCTTTTTCCCTGTTTCCAATAATTTTACCCGTCCCAGTACCCTCCTTGGCGAATCTCATTATGGCTCCCTTAGCAGCATTTTCAATGACCACGTGTAGTGGCGTCAGATGAAGGATGGTTTCCATCGCTGCTGTAGGGCATGTTCTCATTGCTCCTGTTATGCATATACATGCAAGCCTTTGCAATTTGTCTGTTTGTTTGGTTTGCAGCCCCATGATTTACCTGCAAGTCTCTTGCATATCATAAGGGACTTTGTGGCTTTCCCGACAGTTATTTCGACATGCTTGTTCCAGAGGAGTTTGCTATCTAGTGTAACTCCTAAATATTTGACCTCCCTCTGGGTGTCGATTACATCTCCCGCCAACCGAATGGGTTTCATGCGAGGTAAAAGTCTTTTCCTGGTAAATGGTAATATCGTTGTTTTGGTAGGGTTGATGTTAAGTCCCACAGATATACACCATTTCTTGGTTATAGACAGCCCTCTCTGGACTATATCACAGAGAGTTTCTTCGTACTTCCCCAGTGCCGTTATAACGATGTCATCAGCAAAGCCAATACATCGAATCCCTTGGGAGGTTAGACTTTCTAGTAATTCGTCAACTACAAGACTCCACAGCAAGGGTGATAATACCCCTCCCTGCGGACAGCCTCTTGTTGTGATGACTTTCTGGACGTTTAGTCCTGCGTATGCTTCCGCCGTTCTTGTACTAAGCATATTACTTATCCATCTGACTATAGTGCTAGGAACTCTCTTCCTTTCTAGAGCCGAATGAACTGCTTCGTGAGAGGTGTTGTCGAAGGCCCCCTCAATATCAAGGAAGGCGCATAATGCCGTTTCTTTAATATCTAAAGCTCTCTGTATTATATTAGTTAGTTCATACAGAGCGGTTTCTGTGGATCTACCCGCTCTGTAAGCATGCTGACGGTGATTTAGGGGCATGTTTACTAATACTTCCGATCTAATGAAGTTATCAATTACCTTTTCCAAAGTTTTCAGTAAGAAGGATGTTAGGCTTATTGGTCTGAATGACTTTGGATGTGTGGTATCTTTTTTCCCCACTTTGGGGATGAAAATTACCTTTGCTCTTCTCCATAGACTCGGTATGTACCCAAGTGCAATACTACTTCGAAGCAGTCTAATAAGATAGGGCATCAGTTCCTCTTTACCTTTCTGCAAGAGCGCAGGAAAGATGCCATCTACGCCCGGTGATTTGAAAGGTTGAAAGGTACTTAACGCCCATTCAATCCTATTGCCTGAACAGATAGTCGAAGCTATCTTCCAGTCTTCCCGGTTAGGCCTTAGAGGTATTCTCTCTATCATATTTCCTACCATTGGTGAGCTGCCTGGAAAATGAGTATTTAGCAGTAGGGTTGACCTTTGCTCCTCGTTTTCAGTGAAGCTACCATCGGCGTAACGAAGTGCCAAAGAGGTTAATGTTTTATCTTTGGCTAGAGCCTTGTGTAATCTTGCTGCTGCAGGTGTCGACGAAATGCCCTCACAGAAATTCGCAAAACTATTTCTCTTAGCTCTCCTTATTTCCCCATTATATTTGGTCAACTCTGCAGAGTAGTTATGCCACTCTCCAGTACTCTTTGCTTTATTGAAGAGCTTTCTTACCTTGGATCTTAGTTTTGACAGATTATTGTTCCACCAAGGAGCATCCTTCTGCCTTTTAATGGGTTTAAGGGAACAACTGAGTTCATAAGCCTCATTTATGGCCCCGCTAAATTCATTAACTAATGGCCGATTTCATAAACAAACACTAAAAGCACTTTTATCAAAAATCCTCTTAAATTTTATCAGGCTCTTAAAAATTTTAAGTTTCACCAATCTATAAAAGGGACATTTTGGGGAATTTTTTGTTAAAATTGAGTTCTCTTCACATCCCTGGGAAAAATAAATTGCTTTTTTCTTTCTAACAAGCGAAATGTATGAGAAGAAATGAGAAAGCGTTATGTGTTCAAACAAATGCCAAGAAATGAAAAACAAAAAGAAATGCACACAAAATATTTGGAAAGATTCTGATCCTGACATTCTGTGGCATAAAATCGTTAAGTAATAACCACTTAATTCATTTTTTATTGCATTGTTGGGTTTGTTTTGGTTCCAAATGAAGACCAAACATATTCAACAAACTCATCCACAGATGCTTTGGAAAGTCGGAACCACATTTTGAAGTCATATAATGTATTTCTGTGAACCGAGAATATTCTTGCTCAGCGAATAACTTTGTGTTGCACTTTATTATTGGATGAAGACGATCAATATTTTTTTTCGAAATAAAGAAACAAATCATTTAAATATTTAGTATTAATTTATTTATTTTGTATCTTCAAAAACTGAACACTAAATCCTTACAGAACGATAATTTCAGCTGCTATACCTATAACCAATTGTTGTTATCTACATCTGATGACATTTCAATGACACTTTTAAAAATTAATGAGCCAAAAATGGGCATTTAGTTTATAAGGGTGTTTAAAAGCTTGTTTAATTTAAAAGCGCTTGGTGAAACCAAAACATCTCATTTTAAGGTTTAGAAGCCTGTTAAATGTTTAAAAGTCCTTCGTGAAATCGGGCATAAGTGTTCTAACTCAAGGTTACTATTTGTCGTTTCTTGTGGACCTATTCGTTCAAGACTAGTCTTTAGGACGCTTTTGTACAGGTTCCAGTTTGTTTTCTTAGGATTCCTGCCAGAGGTGTTCTCTGTCAACAGGTTTTCGAAAGTAAACACTATAATTCTATGATCGGACATAGAAGGTTCGTTGGAGACTCTCCAGTCTCTAACTAATCGACTTAAGTTCGGGGTTCCAAACGTTAAGTCCCGAACTTCCTTCCTTACTCTAGTTACAAATGTAGGTGTGTTCCCTACGTTAAATATATCTAGATTTTTCTCGATAATAAAGTCTAAAAGGTACTCACCCCTTTGATTAGTATCGGTACTACCCCACGTTGTATGGTGGGCGTTTGCGTCACATCCAACCATCAGTGGTAGTCCTTTGCTGATGCAGTAGTCCACTAGCTTCTTGACTTCGACTGGTGGTATGTTGGCGTCGTCACCGGCGAAGTAGGCTGATGCTACAACCATCGTGCAGAGGTTGCCCTCGATGTCGATTTGGGCTTGTATTGTTACCAAGTCCCGCGTCATAAATTCTGAAAGACATATAAAATTTATGTTATTTCTTATCGTTATGCATGCTCTGGGCGAGTCAATCCTCGTATCCCATATTAACTTAGAGTCCTTACATGTTAGGCCCCTAACTTGGCCCCCGTAAATCCAGGGTTCTTGGATCAGAACTAGCCCTAGGTTGTCCGCTGTGAATTTTCTTGCTATGACAGCTGATGCTGCCTTAGCGTGGTGGACATTCACCTGAGCTAGCCTGGTTCTGATCCCGCGTCCGGACATTTGTTTTATTGGGTAGGGGCGAATGCCCCTTCATCAGCAAGCAGATCATCCTCCTCGTCCATGGGAAGCGACTCGTTCAAATCGAATGGGCTAGGAGAGAGGTCAATGCCCTCCATCTCTTCGCTCATCCGACTTGCTTCGTTTTGTTGCCAGTGTTTCTACCTGGCTTTGGATGACTGCTATGGTGTGGGTGTGGTTGTGGGTTGGTTCAGGGGTCTGGGAGGGCTTTGGAGTATAGGAAGTTGAATGGATTTGTGAAGGTTGGGTGGATTGGACGGGTTGGGAAGTTTGGATGGATTGGGAGGTTTGGGAGGGTAGGGTTGTGGTTGTGGTGGAAGTTAATAAGGGGGGAAGGGGGTGTTGGTAGGCAAGCTGGATTGGGGTTGGGTTGTGGGTGTGGTGGGAGCTAATGAGGGGGGGAGGGGGGTGTTGGTAGGCAAACTGGATTGGGGTTGGGTTGTGGTTGTTGATGTGGTGGGAGCTATTGATGGAGGGAGGGGAGTGTTGGCAGGCAACTGGATACGGCCGTGGTAGGGATGGTGTTGGCTCCTCTACCTGCTAATTCCATACAGCTCGTCTTACTGTTTTTACGTAGGCCAGTAACGGGGATCTTCCCGAATTTGTAATGCAGTTGATGTCCTGCCTTACTTATGGCCTCCGCTGACTGACCGTCAATGCTTATTACCAGGAGCTGTCCTTTGCCTTCGACCTTGCTCGACAGGATTTTCCATGCATTGACAATCATTCCCTCATTCTGGGCCTGGATGAGCGCGAGCGATTTTTTGTCGTCTTGCCCGGTGCTTCTTGGCAGAAACAGCGTGATGTTGTGCATTTTGGGGATGTCATCGCCCATACATGCCATCAATTCGCTGCCCTTCCAAGTACTCAGCTTGGAGGCTTTTTCTTTGAGCCAATCTGCCGTCTCCTTCCCAGCGCAGTCGACTAACAACAGTCCCGCCCTGAAGTGCACGCCATTAAATTTCAGTTTATGCGTCCAACCAAGGGAGACTTCCTCAATAATGGCATCCTCCAATACTGACAATTCGTCAGCATTGAGGGAGACCTGAGGGTACTCCTTTGGCAGAACCGCAATCCTCAATGTACTGGCCGCGCTCGCGTACGAGAGCTTTTGTACGTCGCCTCCGATTTTAGCGGTGCTTGTTCCCGCTGTGGTTGCTGGCGACGTTCTGGCTTTTTTGACGTCTTGCCTTAGGGGAGGAGTTATAAGGTGGCTCTTCCTCTTACCCTGTTCTTGGCGTTGTGCAGGTTCCTTATTTGCATCCGCCTTTTTCTCGTCTACTTTCTTCCGGGCATCCTGCGGGGACATGCCCTCGGCGAGGAACCGGAGGTACCATCTTGCACCTGCACCGCTGAGTCCTTTCCTATTTGGGTCATCCCGGCCACCTGGCTCGCCCATTTTCGGAAGTGGGCCGTTCTTTTTTCTGATTTGGCCTCTTTCTTTTTCTCGGTGCATCATTCTCGTAGACTCAGAGACAGCTTTTGATGGTGTCATTTTCCCATCACTGATTGCTTTGACAGCATCCTTCACCGGCTTGGGAGGTATTCTCCTCATGCTAGCTTCAGATGCGCCAGGAGTATCATCTGTAACTCGCCTGGGTGGCATTTTCCCCTGACTCGTTGTAGACGATTCTCCTTGAGCTGCCCGATTTTGCACTTGCCCATGAGGCTTTCTCTTAAAGAAGTGACTGATGTTCGGTCTCGAATCGTCTCCACGGAGGTTAGACTCCATACGATCCGCATACTCATTCGCGGTGACATCCCGCGGAATGTTAAATTTAATGTGGTTTGAGTTGTTTTTTTGTTTTTTGTTTTTTGGCATATTGTTCCCACGAGTAGCTAGAGAAGGGTAGGTCCGCCATATCAGAGCTCCGCATGATATGGTAAGGTCATGGTTACTCTTCGATTCGACCTGGTGTCGAAGAGGTACCGTTAGAATACAGCCGGTATACCCCCTGGCTGCAAACCATCCAATAGGCACGGTTCACGTAACACCCTGGATTAGGGGGGGCAGTTCTTAGTTCGTAACTCCTCAAAATCACTACCGGATTGGGGCTTCCCAAACCTGTAGGTCAGATGAATCTTTGAAACTTAAGCCTCCACACCGCGGCAAGGTGACTACCTCCCTGCTTCTTCGTCTTTCCAGCAGCGGAGAAGACATCGTCCTAATCTAAGAACCCTGTATTGTGAAATGCATTGTCCGAGGACTGAGTACTCCAAACTACTACTTGCTGTATGCATCAGATAAAAGTGAACCCAGATCTTGCATACTAGTCAAAAGTAGCCTATATGTATTTTTACTACTTAATTTCAGTGATCGAGATGTAACCGTCGCAAGACTGAAAACAGTCAAAGGAACTCTCTGGCTGGCGTCGGCATATCTTGGCCATGACTACCTTGGCCCTCTCCCAGGAGACACCCTGAGGAGCCTAATCACTGAAGCAGACAGGCAGAAGACTGGCCTCATCATTGGAAGTGATGCTAACGCCCATCATACAGTGTGGGGTAGCACGAATATAAACGACAGAGGTGAGTCTCTTTTCGATTATATATTAAACACTAACCTAACAATATGTAACGTTGGAAATGAACCCACGTTTGTTACTAAAAACAGACAGGAAGTACTTGACATATCTCTTGTCTCAGACAAAATTTATCATAATATCTCGAATTGGAAAGTATCAAATGATCATTCCTTCTCTGATCATAGATACATACAATTCGAAATTATGGACGAACCTCCTAGCCAATCTTCCTTTCGTAACCATCGAAAAACAGATTGGCTTCTATACATATAGGGCAACTCTATTAAGGTCAATGAGACCTGAGTTATACAGCATACCCTACAACACTGAGGATCTTGATATTAAAGTCAATGACCTCACAGCAGCCCTCAACAAATCTCTGGAAACTGCCTGCCCTCTTATACAAATAAGAGGTAAAAAGAAACCACACTGGTGGAACTCGGGGCTGGATCCACTAAAAAAAAAAAGCCAACATAGCTCTTTTCTCTTGCAAAAAAGCCGTAGGTAATAAACTCATATTACACACTGGCTATACATCTCAGTCATTAGACCGATACTTAAATGTGGAGTGACAGTATGGTGGACTGCGCTGCAAACAGCAACAAACCGCGATAAGCTCAGCAAAGTCCAACGAACAGCCTGTTTAATCATGGCTGCAGTTCCGCTCAACTCCTTCTGCTGCACTTGATGTTCTTTTTCATCTCATACCGCTAGATATTTTTAGCAAACAATCGGCCGCTAACACACCTTTCACCTTTAGGAAATCTCTGATCTTCTGGTGTTCCTCTTTGGTCTTTGTTGTGATAACAGATTTTTCACTATTGATGTTGTGAACTTTGAATACTACACCTTGAGCTTCTAAATGTTTACTGATTTCCGCCACGTTTAGCTTGAAGCACACAATTGGTGGCATTAGTGTGGATCGGGGTTCCTTGTTGGGTTTTTCGAGGTTTTGTTGTTTTGCTCGGTTCATTTTCTCTGCGTTGATGACAGAAGCTTCATTATCCATCGCAACATCTCTGAAGGTTCTTCTTCTGTAGGTTGCAAGTTAAAGCTTTCCTGTCCTACAACTTCTTCGAGTTGTTGTTCTGTAATTGGATCCATAATTTGTTGCGCATCCATTACCTCGTCCGTGTCCTCTTCGTAAAGCTGGTCTATATCACCGAGCTTGGCGTGAATGTTGACCCGGAACTCTTTTCCATGCGTTCTCATGCCTTCTTTGATGTGAGTCTTGAGTGCCTCGTATGCTAAATTTACGTAACTCTTCCTTCTTTCGGCTTTTCCCATTTTTAACTGGGTTTCCAGAAAATAGATATATTGTTTTTTAATTACTTAAAGGATTAAGATTAAAAATTGTAATTAACAAGACAGATAATCCACATTCGGAAAAACCCTTCTTGTAATTAACTAGATTAATTTTATCAGGTAGCGCAGGTAAACCTTTGGTAATCACTTTTTTCACTGAAATATATTATTTTATTACCGTTAGGTAGATTTAGTTTTTGTTTTCACTACTTTTCTCCGCGCACTTGTGTACTCAATGAATGTCAACTGTGAACTGATGGTCAATTAAATCGTCCAAATGTGCGTACAATCGGAAAAATCGTGCAAAAATTTGAGCAAACCGGGTCTGTAGGAGATGTGAAAACACCAGTGCATGCTCGTACTGCAGAAAATATTGCTGCTGTTCGCGATAGTGTGGCTGAAGAGCCGTCCACCTCAACATGTCGTCGTGCTCAACAAATGCACCTCTCACGCTCGTCGTTGATGAACATTATGCATAAAGACTTGCATTTACACGCTTACAAGGTGAAATTGACTAAAGAACTAAAACCTCTTGACCATTTCAAGCGTCGTCGTCAATGGTCAGAATGGTGGCAAGAAATGGCTACAGTGGATGATCAATTTTTGAAGAAAATCATCTTCAGTGATGAAATACATTTTCACCTCAGTGAATTCGTCAATAAGCAGAATTGCCGCATGAGGGTGAATGATAATCCAAGAGTGATTGTCGAAAAGTAAATGCACCCACAGACTGTTTGGTGCGGTTTATGGGCTGGCGGCATCATCGGGCCGTATTTTTTCCAAATGAGGCCGATCAGGCAGTTACTGTGAATGGTGTTCGCTATCGTGAGATGATAACGAACTTTTTATGGCCCGAATTGGAAGATATGGATGTGGACAATATGTGGTTTCAACAGGACGGTGCCACTTGCCAAATAGCTAACGAAACAATGGCTCTTTTGCGCGGCAAATTCAATGGCCGTGTTATTTCACGTGGTGGCGATGTCAATTGGCCGCCAAGATCATGTGATTTTACACCGTTGGACTTCTTTCTTTGGGGTTATTTGAAAGAAAAGGTGTACGTCGATAAACCAGCAACAATTCAAGACCCGAGGTCGCGGCGGTCATTTGGCCGATATTTCGTTCCATACATAATTGAACTATACCAATATTATCATAATAAATAATAAATAATAAATAATAATAATATAATAAATAATAATAATATAATAAATAATAATAATACAATAAATAATAATAATATAATAAATAATAATAATATAATAAATAATACGAGTAATAATATAATAAATAATTTCCTTAATAATTTGTGTTTTATTCAAAATAAACATCGGCCCTTAAAATTTAACCATCCCTTATAAATGCTGCTCTGAACAGGGCTAGGGGAGCCTTTGCCCTGACAAAATGGTTGTTTTACAGCAGTCGGCTTGACACCAGGTGATTTGCTACATGGCCCTCATCCGGCCGATGATTGCCCCATCTCAAATGGAAAAGATTCGGGTGTTTGAGAGGCAGTGTCTTAGACGTCGCTTTGGATTACACAGAACACCAGAGTCGGAGTACAAACATTACTATTCCAACAAGACTATACAACGGAGCCAACATTAACAGAATAGATAATTTGTTGATAAAGCTCATTCGAAGTCACATTGCGAGAGCGATGAACTCAGCGCGATGGATGTGTGCTCGCCTGTCAACCTCATGATGACAGGTTCGATCCCTGCCGTCGTATATGTCGCTTTAATTCCATTAAAAACCTTCTAAAAATTATCATCAATGGGTTGCTGGTTTACTCAATACATGTTGTTCAGGCATAACACTAACAACATGTAATTGAGTTAAACTAGTATGCCCAACAAAGATGAACACGAATAAAATAATGCGAATTATAAGCGACATAGAAATAAGACACGGCATTTCTCCGCTTTAGCTCAGCCGCCATCCCTGGAGATAAAAATATCTGAGACAACCACCAACAGTCTCAGAACATCGTGCCACACATCTCTCCTATCCTTCTTTCTCTTCATTAACTTCACGCCCGCGCTGTGTTGAAACATTTAAAGGGTAATCATAATCCCTTGAGCGCGGGTAGATTATAAAAAAAAAAAAAAAAAAAATATAGCTTTATCTTTGGGGCTTACTACCCAAACACTGAATACTTTGTGAAAGTGCGTTTAAGTGGCCATATTGCACCTAATGCATTCCTCTATTTAGACAGTGTAGGGTTGATCCAGGATAGAGAGGCGGTTCTGCTAATCTACCAGGTCGGCCGTAGTACTGTGGATAGGTGACTCCTTTATAGTCGAGACGTCCTCGCACAAGACGGAGCAGAGAGACTTCCGTTCAGTAGGACTGCGTCCGATCGGGACCTGAAGGACAGGATGAGACAGGAGAACTAGTTTTGGTGGTTGTCTAATGTTGATAGAGATAGTTGACAAGTTGTCTTGGCCGATTTACATAGTTTTAAGGTATTCTTAGGTCTTAGCTAGGGACAGTCAGGGTGGCAAAAAAAAAAAAAAAATAGAGTACATTCTTACAATGTATATTTAAAAAAAAATCTCTGTTCTTGTTTTTAAGTAGTTTTAGTTTATTTTAAGTAATTTTTAATTAGTTTTACTTTAGTTTGTAAGTTTTATAGAATTAAAATGCACGACTGGGTCGCACGAACTTGCTCCTATGTAATAGACTACGAATTTTAAAAACGAATGTTATTAGAGAAAACTATTCAGAAGAATAAAATTAATTTTTAAATTCTTTTAGTAGTAAGAGACAAAAACAGAATGCTATCCAAATATGAATTTATGCAATAACAAAAATTATAAGTCGTTGTAGTGGTTTCTTAAAAAAAATCTTTTATATACAAAATTTTTAAAAGCTTTTTAAGAAAAAATTTTGGTACGCCAATTTAAAGTTTTTATTATTTTTCGAATTAAAATTAAATTTACGAAAAAAATATTGAGTCGTTTCTGAGATATCGAATTTTCAAAAAAAGAAAAAATAAATTTTTTTTTTTCAAAAATTCAAAAAATATTTATTTTAAAGTTTTGAAATACAATGTGTTTTAGACTTTTTAGAAGCTTCTCTATAAAAATTTTCATTAAGATCCGTTATCTGGATAATGAGAAATTCAAAATTCGAAAAAATGGTTCTATGGTAGGTACAAGCTATAATATCTGAATTTCAAATTTTTTTTTATTTAATTAAAGATCGTAAAAATAAATTGAAGTAAAAAAAAATTTATCAAAATTCTAAGTGCCGTTTTCGAGCAAAATCCGATTTTTGAAAATCGTTTTTTTTTTTTTTTAATTTTTTAGCATTTGTATGGTAGGCACCTTTATTTTTAGGTAGAATAAATTTTTTTTTTCTCACATCTTGTTTATATTGATTATATTGAGAAACTTTTATTTAGCAAGTTAAAAAAAATCCAGCATGGGGTTTTCGAAATATTGAGTTTTGAAAAAAAAATCTTGAAGATTTTTTTTAAAAATCCAAAAAAAAATTTTTTGAAAATTTGAGTACGCAATTCTATTCCTGTTTTTGGGGATCTTTAGCAAAATCGGTTGTACCGTTTTTGAGAAAATCAAAAACAAAAAAAAATGGTTCCATGGGGGGTACCCTCAGTAACCATTTCTCGGAAATTTTTTTTTAATTAAATGAAATTTTTTTGTATTTTTATTTTTAAAATCTGTTGAACAGTTTTTGAGAAAAAAAAAAGTTTATAAAATTTCGAAAAAAATTCGTATGGCAGGTAGATAAATCGGCCGAGCCGTTTAGCCTGTAGTCGAACAGACAGACAGAATTGCGAGACCCACTTTTTTAGTCTTCGCTATCATCGTAATGTCAACTTTCATCAAAATCTCGAGTTCGATTTTTTTTACGAATGCATCTCTTGCCTTATAGAACCTATAGGTCGCAAGTAAAAATTAGAAATGTTACAGAATCCGATTTTTTTTTATTTTTCTCGAGAAAACAAAAAAATAGATATAGGATGAATTTTTGAATTAAAAATAGTTTTTTAGGCCGAAAGGTATTAGATTTAAGATATAGTTTAGCTTAGAGCGCCCGCATAGGGCCAGTAAGTTAGTTTTAAGTTATTGGATAATTAGGCTAGTTCTTATGAATTTTTGTCTAGCTTTAAGATAGTTTTAAGATTGAAGAAAAAATAAAAATGAATATAAAAAAAAAGAAAAAAAAAGCATCGCTTCCCATCGATCAGCGAAATCAAGCATCATTGTGCGTGGTTAGTACTTGGATGGGGGATCGTTCAATACCAACCGTGTGCTGTTGACATTTTATTCTTCTGTTGTTTTTTTCTTTCTATGTGTCTCTCTCTGTTGTATTGTCTAAGCCGATAGCCTCAGTTGCCAGTGCTGTCAGTGTCTTTACTTTGTAGATTTAGTGTAATATCTATGGAGTCTGGTCGTCAATTTTTTCCGAAAATGAGTTAGGTATGCAGAACTTTTAAAAAAAAAAATCTATTTTCGTTTGGTCTTAACAGCATAGCTCTAAGTAAACTGGTTCCAAAAATATTCAATGGTCCTAAACACACTGGACTCCTTTTTCTAAAATAATGTTTGATCATAATGGCATAACACAACTTGTGCTGTTTTAGCCTATCAAAAATGTTTTAAATTTTTAAATAAGTGTTTGGTCAAAACAACACAACTCAAAATAAGTTCGCTTTTTGTGTAACGACGGTTTATAGATATAGATATAGATATATGTAGATTTCGACCATTCTGTTATCGAAGAAAAGAAGAAGTATTTAAATTCAGAAATTTACCACCCCCATGATTGTTACCAGCTTGGGAAATCATGTGGAAAAAATAAACAAAACATTTTGGTACATAAATTAAGACCTCATGAAGTTTGGAATTTTGAAAAATTATTGATGGGAAAATGTTTGGTTTTCAAACCCTTAAATGGTTGCTTTATTCAAAATCAGATCCCGGAAGTCTACTTTAAAACAACACTACAAGAAGAAACGGATTTTCGATGTGTAAGTTTCAAACGAAGGGGTAAAAACTCATCAAAGCTTTCTTTGGAAAACGTGATACCACCACCAATATAGAACAAAAATGACAAAATCTCATACTCTTTTTATATTGATTCCAAAAATTTTCCACGATTTCTATAAAACCTTAAAATCACAAAATGGAAAGGAGGATATAGATCTGGATTTATCTAATTCATCTGATGAAAATATTCGTTCCTGTTTTTTAATACTGAATTTTATAAAAAGAAAATTTAAGTTCTTACTTATTTTATTTTGTTAATAAAGTGACATAAATTTGTTTTTTAATGAAAGGTAATAATTTAAAACTTATTCCAATATGGGTATTAAGGACACAACTCGAAATAAACTTTCTTGAATGAAGAAAAGTTTGGTCAAAACAACATATCTCACAAAAAACATATAAATAAGCTTAAAAATTAAAATTTGTTATTATATTCGTGTAAATTTTATTATTTAAAAACAAATTGCATCCCAATATTTATGTATTAAATAAAACTGGATTTGGAAGAATTTTTTTAACTTTAAAATGCATTTATATTAAAACGATGATTTTGTACTTATGCTGTTATGACCAAACTCCATTGTTTTAAAATTTCAAAATTTTATTTTAAAATTTTGGCGAGATAACTTTTCTGTCGATGGAAAAGTCCTTCTCTGTAATTTGTGTGGTATAAAAGTTAATCACGTTAAAAAATATTACATTGAGCAACATATAAAACGTGCAAAACACAAGCAAGCATTGAAGAATAAACAAAAAAAAATCAAACAATAACATCTTTTGTCACAGGGCGTAAAAAAGGCGAACTTAATGCAGACTTGAGCAAATGGTTTGACAGAAGACATTCTACAAAGTATTCAAGACGCCTTTAAGTATACTTTTAAATCCTGACTTACTGGAAATGTATCTTTTGTTTCCCTCAAGTTCATCTTTATTCTTTATGTGTGCCTTTTCTCTGTCCATAGTTGTATCTATTGTTCTGAACAAGAACGTTAATATGCTATAAACATCGCATCTACTTATTAAAAAAAAATAATCATTTGAATTATATTAAAATTAATAATTTCTAAATAAAAAAAAATTATATTAACTTTTCTATGATTTTTTTGTGACGATTTTTCCTATCATTTTTTTTTTAATAGGAGCAGTTATTACTTGATCCCATGTTTACCGTTCCATGTTCTGATATTAAAGGTGTTCATATCACGGAAGACTATGTTAGAGGAAAATCTTATCCTGTGTATTTCAAACAACAGGTTAAAAGCAAAGAAAATACTGATGATACCGTGGCTACGAGTGTACACGCAGATGCAAAAGTCCGTATTACTCAGTAACGGAGCCGAGTAAAAGGCAACAAATATAATATTTTAAAAACTATGTATTTTATTCTTAATAAAAATATATTTAGATTGAATTATGACATATTATGATTTATTTTTGAAGAATTTTCAAAGTTGTAAAAAAAATAACGAAATAACATGCCATAATTCATAAAGCATGAAACCACTTGGAAATGGTAGTTGGCATTGAGTTAAAAAAAAAACATGCATGTCACCTAGACAGTAAGACCCATATTAATAAAGATGGTTTAGTGGAGGTTTATCGTTAAGTCCTGGACTAAGTGGGAAATTTCATTAATAAAACAAATTTTCTGCTAAGCGACGTTTACTATTTATGATTAAGCTAAACCACCGACGTAGATAGTTTAGCGAAGGAATAAGAAATAAAATTGTTAAACTTGTTTTGTCTTATCAAAAAAATTAAACCAAAGTGCGAAGTGCGTGTCTTCACGATTTGTCAATTCATTTTGCTTTGAAAGCCAAGCAGTTTAAAAAAAAATGACAAATACGAAAGGATTTAGGTCATAAGTGGATTTCGGCAAGTCATACGAGCATTTCACAGCACCCATATTATGATTAAATAAAATGCACGACTGGGTCGCACGAACTTGCTCCTAGGAATTTTAAAAACGAATGTTATTAGAGAAAACTGTTCATAAGGATAAAATTAATTTTTTAAATAGTAAGAGACGAAAACAGAATGCTATGCAAATATGTATTTATGCAAGAACAAAAGTTATAAGTCGTTTTAGTGGTTGAAAAAAGCTTTTATATAAAAAATTTTTAAAAGATTTTTAAAGTTTTTATTATTGTTCGAAAAATCGTATGGCAGGTACCGTTATTTTTGGTCTTAAAAAAAAAAAAAAAACGTCTGGGGGGAAAAAAATCAAAACCCATATCTACCAAGTTTAAAGAAAATCGGCCGAGCCGTTTAGGCTGTAGTCGAACCGACAGACAGACAGAATTGCCAGACCCACTTTTTTAGCCTTCGCTATCATCGTAATGTCAACTTTGATCAAAATCGCGTGTTCGATTTTTTTTACGAATGCATAACTTGCCTTATAGTACCTATAAGTCGCAAGTAAAAAACAGGCAGAAGAAAGCGGTCAATAATATGTGAATGTGAAGTAAATTAAGACAGCTCAATAAAAATTATATAAATATAAATCCAAACATGTTTTTAATTTTGCTTCCTTATCTTTTTACCCTTCGTACATAGGCAGCTTGTGACGTCAAATTAAAAATAAGGGAGATAGTTTGTCAAGATTCCCGTATATAATAAAAGACCGACAAGCCTGCTGGACTCTTCTGAAAGTGTTCACTTGGGAAAAAATGACATTCTGATTCTGAAAAGAAGAGAAATTTGCTTATGGATTTGAATTCAGAATCGAAATCAGAAGCACCCACACATTCATATATCATACGTCAAACTCCAAAGCTGAGATTTTTTGTATCCTAATTGTGCGAAAAGTGTCTTTCAACAAACACAATTCTTGATTTTCATTGTTTTCCATATTTGATGTTTCACATATACTCGTACAATCACAAAAAACTTCAGAATCACCAGAATCAAAAAAAGTATTCAGTTGGGATTCCGAATCGGAGAGATTTCGGATTGCCAAATAAAAACGACATAAAACACATACAAATGACAATCAATTTAGGCAGACACAGAATATAAAAAAGAGATGGCTTACTTGTTGTAGTAGATTTTCTTAAGGGATTTTTGTTAAACGTCACTCAACTATTCCTCGAATATTTCGTTTTTATTAATGTAAATATTAAGCTATGGCTTAACTCCTATTCCACGGTTTAGCAAAACCATGGAATATAGGTGGAATAAGCGTTTTTTTTTATTAATACTGCTGTAAGTGTACTGTCGGTGGACTAAAGTTGAAAAAAACCCGAAAAATCATATTCTATAAAGGATGGAGTCGATGCCAATGGATAGGCTAACATTCAAACTACTAGAAAACCCATGCCTGTCACCAAGCACAAAACAGTAAGACACCCACATAATTCGTTAAAGCGTAATAAATGTTTGAAGGACCTTAGGTTTCATAAAGCGATAATGGGCCCTATCAATGTAACCGCCTGAGCGAAACTTTCTCCGCAACGCGTCTTTGGATTAAACGTATCCAATTATAATTATAACAAAACAAGAGCAAACGAATTAATTATTATTAAATTGTGCAACCGGCACACGCGAGGGATCAAAACGATCAACAAGTATGATAGAGAGAAAGAGATTTAAAAAAAATGCAATAACACTGCGATGGGTAACGACGCAGCTAACCGGCTAGTCAGTCAACAGGGGGGGGTGGGTTGGTAGAATTAGATTGATGATAAAAAAGAGTAAACAATTTAGATCGAATAAAAAGGAGAGTTTGGGTGTTAACCGAATTTAATTTAATCGATGCAAGTACTGGGGCGTATTTACGTTGTAGGGTGAGCGCCAGGAAACTTTTTATGGTCGTTTGCCTTAACCGGTGATGCTGTAAATTTTTCTTCAAAGATGAAGGAAACACAAATTTAAATTCCCAATGGGAAGTTAGAATAATTTATTTAAAATAATCTAGAAAACCTTGGCTTGCGCCTGGATTAAAACTTAGAATTTTTTTCAAATATACTTAGGTTAGGTATAAATACAAAATGAAATTGCACGAAATCAATTGAAAATAAATGAATTAATTGAAGATTAAATGAAAATTAAATTGAAATTATGAAATTAAATTATGACCGCAAGAATGGACCGCTATCACTTGGTCCCGAAATAAAACAGAAAATTTAGAACTACGGTAGAGGGGGTCGCGAGTGTCACAGTTTTGAGAATATTTAAACGAATCAAGGGCCAACCGAATTTATATTTAAAAACACTTTTTGTCAAACGAATTAAACTCCTAATAAAATACACTCTACTTATCTTTTCGTCTTTTTGAAAGCTCTTTCCTTTCTCCTTCTTTTCCTCAATGATTTTCCTCGCCCCGTTCTGGCGATTAAGATCCTTTCTCATTAAACAAACTCCTTCGAATTCTTTAAATTTTCTTTTCCAAAACACTTCTATTTTTCTCAAACAATTTTTTTCTTTCTTCTTCAACGTTTTATCCTCCTTTTTTTTTCTCAAATTTTCCAAATTGCCTGCCGGCTTCGCTGGTCAACCAAGAACTAGTTCAACCATTTAGCCTTTCTTTCTTTCTTGGCCTCCTCGTTCACTCACACATTCACACATTCATTCGAAAGAAGCAGGCGAACAAAGGTAATGTATAAAGAACGGGTCACGTAGGGGTCAGAGAATTCTTTGGAATAACGTTTCATAAAGCCTAGTGTAGTGTTTGCTTTGAGTACTATCTCGTCAATATGTGTGAGAAAGGTGAGTTCTCTATCACATAAAACACCAAGGTCTCGAATTGACTCAGCGGTGGATATGGGCTGATAATGTAGAAGGTATCGACGGGGAGTAGATCGGATGCGTTTTCTTGAAAGTTATTAATTGACATTTGGAAATATTTAGTTCTAAGCTATTTTTCAGGCACCACACAAAGAAACTGTTAAGATCAAGTTGTAGGAGAGTGGCATCAAGTGTTGAAGAAATGGTCTTGAAAAACTTTCTATCGTCAGCGTAGAGTGAGATATGACAATGTTTAATGACCATTTCAGTATCGTTAATAGTAAGAATAAAGAGGAGATGTCCTAAGTGGCACAAAGAAACTGTTAAGATCAAGTTGTAGGAGAGTGGCATCAAGTGTTGAAGAAATGGTCTTGAAAAACTTTCTATCGTCAGCGTAGAGTGAGATATGACAATGTTTAATGACCATTTCAGTATCGTTAATAGTAAGAATAAAGAGGAGATGTCCTAAGTGGCTGCCTTGTGGAAACCCGGAGGTAGAAATCATCACAGAAGGAAGATCTGAATCGAACTTTGTAGTAACGGGTGTTTAGGTAAGAAGAAATCCATCTTAAGAAGATAGGTTCAAGGCGAATGGTGGACAGTTTGAATAGAAAAAGCTTATGCGAGATTTTGTCAAAGGCCTTACTGAAATCGGTTGAGACAACATTGACTTCCTTTCCGCTTTCTAAGGCTGAGAGGCTAAAGGATACGAATTCAACAAGGTTAGTCGTTGTAAACCTACCCTTTGCAAAGCCGTGTTGTCTAGGGAAAAGAGAGACTTACAACGAAAACTTAAAATATCATACAAAATGCTTTCAAAGATTTTGGGAATATGTGAAAGTTTAGCGATTGGACGATAGTTTGTAATTTCAAACTTTTTCCCCTTTTTATGTATTGAGGTTAAAAAGGAAGTTTTCCATAACTGAGGGAATACTCCTTGAGATAGAGATAAACCGAAGATTTTTGAAAGGGGAAGAGAGAGTGTTGAAGAGCATTTTTTGAGAAATATGGCGGGCATACCATCTTGGCCGGGAATATACTCATTATTGAGTTGATTCAGCTTATTTTCGATGAGTAATGAGTCAACGGTATGAGGTAGAAATGGTCCGAGGGAAAAATTCGGTAAATAATTGAAATAATTACAATCAGGTATAAAGGACTCGTCGGTAAATTTTTTAAAGAAACTAGCAAAAAAGTTTGCGGTAGTCTGTGGTTTGTTTGAAATTTTGTTATTGAAAGAGAGTGAGGGAGGATAACCATCGGATTTTCGTTGACAAATTCAAATTCTTGTAATGGAAAGTGCTGCTCATTAGCCGTTCGGAATCGGCAGAAAATTGTAGGTCCCCTCTGTTCTTTGATAGAGGGAGTTGTAAAGTTTGGTAAATTGAAGATAGATACCAAGATAATAAGAGTAGTCTGTTGGAGATCGCGAAAGAAGGAAAATTGACCAAAGCTTATTTCTCTTTTTACGCATCGACCGTAGCCTGTGATTATACCAAGGTGGGGAAGAACACGAAGTCTTACGACGAGAAAAGGGTACATGAAGAGAAATAGGATTAAATATTTCTCTATAAAATATGTCTATTGTATCATTCTGGAGCTATATTCATTAATTTGAGAAAAATTGACTTTATGAAAATCATGAGAAGACAAATTTGTGGGGGGAGAAGTCTGTTTAGGAGAATCGTGATAGAACGTTAGTAACAAGCGATAATTTATCAATAGCTGTAAGAATTTGGGGGCAGAGAGTGACTGATGAGTTATTTGGTCCGTTGAGAAAATAAGCTTAAGTTGTCGGTTCATATTATTTAATACGCCACTTATTTAGATAAGATATAAGCATTGTATATATAATCTATAGTACTCTCATGGAACAAAAAAAAAAGTTGGGGAATACATTCTACTGAGGGCGCTGTCGGCGGAAAAAATTGACGTGGAGAATTTTGATTTAGAGTGGGGTGGTAATTGAGGATAGAGCGAGAAAATTTTATCAGCTCTGGCAATGAGAAAATCAAATTTGTTTTGTATCATTTTCCTTTTGAAGGATCTTCTGTGTTTTGTTGTTATATTTTTTTGTCAAGAATATTTGTTTTGTTTTGTCTATTTGATATGCAACAAAGCAACGTTGTTCAATTTCGATATATCTAACCAAAATACAACGTTGCTTTGTATACATATTGTATACACACACCTATTTGAATAGATTTAAGTAGGAATAATTTTGAAATTTGATTATTGATAGAATTAGATTTCTTTTTGTATATTAGTATAATTACATATGTACATTATGTTTATATATTAGGTAACTTACCTATGTATGTATATTGATTGCAATTATTATTGTTTTTGTTATTCAAATTGGTGTAGGTAATTTTGAAGAATACAAATAATAATTACAATCAACTAGGTTAACTGCCTACATTATATGCAGTGGGTAGTTAGATAGTGGCAATTGTATTTTTTTTGTAATTAATATAGATATATCATATGTATATATACATAGGTACATAGTTAGAAAACTATTGCTTTAAGAGAATCTTGGGGAGAGTACGATAACTTGGCCGCCAAGATTTGATTACGGGTTTTTATAGAGGGGTCAAAAACAAGCACTTTTTACTACGGGAGAGGGGGGTCTATCTCCCCCCGTTTAGGAGGTAGGGGCACTTTTAGAAAAAATGGTTTAAATTGAAAAAAAAAAAATATTAAAAAACAACGGCAACACCTACAATAAAGTGCTATACTGCATTTGAAAGCCAGAAGATTGTTCTATAATCCTGCATTTAAACTAAATTACTAATGTCAATGGTTTTTGAGAAATTCGCATTTAAAGTCCAAATTTTGATAAAAAAAAACGTAAAAAAAAGTTTAGACCGATTGTTTTCAAAATTGTGAAATGAAATTGTAAATTAGCTTATATGTGTTTCATGAATCTATCAGTTCTTAATCGAACACAAAAAACCGCATGGTTCTATGTTTTCTGGTTTTTGAGAAAACCTCCGTTTAGGAGGTAGAGGCACTTTTAGAAAAAATGGTTTAAATTGAAAAAAAAAAAAAAAATATATTAAAAAACAACGGCAACACTTACAATAAAGTGCTATACTGCGTTTGAAAGCCAGAAGATTGTTCTGTAATCCTGCATTTAAATTAAATTACTCATGTCAATGGTTTTTGATAAATTCGCATTTAAAGTCCAAATTTTGATAAAATAACGTGAAAAAAAAAAGTTTAGACCGATTGTTTTCAAAATTGTGAAATGAAATTGTAAGTTAGCTTATATGTATTCCATGTACGAGTATCTATCAGTTTTTAATCGAACACAATAAACCGCATGGTTCTATGTCTTCTAGTTTTTGAGAAAATCGAAAATTACCAAAACTGCTTTTTTTGATTTTTAGTGGTGACGGTGATTCCATTTTAAGGATTAATGTTAATAAACATAATGAATCTTTGTTAGTTCAGTACCGCAATTCATTTAGCGTTACCCAGAATTCATCATGAGGAGGTAGTTATTTTGTCAGTTAGTCAGGAGTTAGTCAGTCATAGTTAGTTAAAAAGGGTCAAAATGTATTAAAAATGTGTGTAAGTCTCGTCAATAAAGCCATCGTCCGTATAACTGTCGAGTTCGTTGAGTTACTCTTTTATGGTGGGAAGCCGAGGATGTTTTGGCGGTAAAACACTTTCTAAATTTTCGCTCTGAAGGGTGGGAGGATCGATGTCTTTTAACTGTAAACCCTCACATATGTCACCATCGGTATAACAAGGGTAAACTTTTTTACATCTGATAAAAACTCTATTATTTGCGAACCCCAGTCGTCCTTATATTTCCTTTCTAGGCAGTATTTTCGATAGAAAAATAGTGCCATGTATTGGTGAACATGGTCGGAAGTTTGTTTTGGTTTTCAAGATCGTTTATTGTATTTTATATGTATTTAGTGGACATTGGATAAATAGAATAAATTTGAATTTTTTTAAATACAGATTCTGTGAATGCAAAAGAAACTTTGCATGCACCCAACCTCGCACCTACCCCAAATCCTATAGTGTGCCCAAGCAGGGGGGTTGCAGGGGGGCAGCATGCCCCCCATACATACTTTACTGTTTATATATTGTAATGTTGGAAGCTAGCACTGATTTATTTATGTAAGGAAGCAAAAAATATCAAACATTTTGTAGAAAAGTAGTTTAAGTTATTTTCGATTTTCTCAAAAACCAGAAGACATAGAACCATGCGGTTTCTTGTGTTCGATTAAAAACTGATAGATACATGAAACACATATAAGCTAATTAACAATTTCATTTCACAATTTTCAAAACAATCGGTCTAAACTTTTTTTTCACGTTTTTTTTTTATCAAAATTTGGACTTTAAATGCGAATTTCTCAAAAACTATTGACTTGAGTAATTTAATTTAAATGCAGGATTAAAGAACAATCTTATGGCTTTCAAACGCAGTATAGCACTTTATTGTAGGTGTTGCCGTTGTTTTTTAATATTTTTTTTTTCAATTTAAACCATTTTTTCTAAAAGTGCTCCTACCTCCTAAACGGGGGGGGAATAGACCCCCCTCCCATAGTAAAAAGTGCTTATTTTTGACCCCTCTACAAAAATCCGTCATCAAATCTTGGCGGCCAAGTTATCGTACTCGTGCCAGAATCTTATAGGTACGTACCCATATTTTTATAAAAGAAAATTGCTTTTGCATAATATGTACATACCCGTAGAAAATTGTATGAAATTAAAATAAAAGAAATTCGGTATGGTAGAAAATAATTTTGATTACAAAAACGAAAAATTATTTTTACGCGTTGATAGGTATTTATATAATTAAATACATATAAAAAAAAAAGAAATTCGATATAAGTATAGACCAGTTTTTAAAATTTATTCATATAAGCTTTTAATACTTTTTATGTGTATATAAACAATTTCAGAAATTTATAGATATTCACATAAAGCTATTTTGAAAAAAAATCAAATAAATTTTTCGAAAAAAAAATAATTTTAGAAAACTTAAATTAATTTAAAAAAAAAAAATAGAATAAAATTATTACTGGCATATTATTTAAAAAAAATCAGATACCTTTTTTGGAAAAAATATTTTGTATGCATATTGCTTATAAGCAATTTTAGAAAAATTAAAAAAAATAAATTTGGTGTCAATGTTAAAAATTTATTGATGCACCCCACATGAAAATTTTGTTTTCAATAAAAATAAACTTTTTTTACAAAAAATAGTTTTTATCCATATATTTTGTAAAAAAAAAAGATATTTGCCCTGCATATTTTGAACAAACAAATATTTTTTTTTAATGTTTGTCTACGAATTTTTATCAAATTTGGAAATTATTAATTCATTAAAATAAAAATTTTGTTTTTTTTTGTATTTTGTTAATATAAATTTAAAAAGTACAATTTATGCAAACAAAGTGAAAAACCTTTTATAATTGAACTAATTTTTAATATAATAAAATTTTTTTAAAATTGTTCTAGAAAAAAATTTGGGATACTAATTTTAAGTATTTAAAAATAAAGATTCTAGGAAATATTTTCAAAAACAATTTTTTTAGATAAAACAAATATTTTTTCGTGTTCTCTATCATGGTAAAGTCAACTTTGATCAAAATCTCGAGTTAAATTTTTTCCGCATGCAAAACTTGCAATTACATATGTACATAGGTAATTTTGTAAGTAAAAATAAAATAAAAAAAATTTGGTACGCCAAACCTTAAGTTTTTCGAATTTTCCAAGAAAAAGAAATTACTTTTTTTCCAAAAATTAAAAAAATATTTTTTTCAAGTTTTGAAATGCAATGTTTTTTAAACTTTTTGGAAACATCTCTATAAAAAATTTCGATATTGAGAAAATTGCATGGAGTTTTCGAAAAAAAAAATTGAAGTTTTTTTTTTTTTAAATCCAAAAATTTTTTTTTTGAAAATTTGAATACACAATTCTATTTAAGTTTTTGGGGAGCTTAAGCAAAAACAAAACGATCAAAATCGGTTGTACCGTTTTTGAGACAATGAAAAACAAATAACCACTGCTAATCGCACGTACAATGATTATGAGAAAAAACCGCGAAAATTTATTGGCAATGAATGTATAATGCTGCTCAAACACCTATACATATTCATTTGCCTCTAAAAAAAACGGTTAAAATATGAAAAAATAACACATGGTTGCCACATTTAAAAATCCCCATGTTAATTATTTTAGCAGAAATTGTTTTTTTCTGATTTAGTAGTTGAAGTTTATTACAAATTAACCAAAAAAATACATTTAATACATATATTTTTCTTCCATTAGAATGAACAAATCATAAAACCAATGATTGATACATTAAACTCATTTTCCCTACAAAAAAAATCCCAAGATTTATGTGCATTTTCATACCTATTTGAAGAATTAGTCATGTGATTTATGAATTTCTGACATAGAATTTTATGTTACCATTCATATTTTTAATGTAATAGTACAAAAAAAATTTCTTATGTTTGTGACAACAATGTAATCGTTAAAAAAACAAATGAATTCATTCATGTTTTAAATGAATTTGTACACGGGATTTATGATTTCTTTCATACAATCATTGTACGGTGCATCAAAATTATGAAAATTTTTAAAACAGTAATGAAAATTTTCATAAAATCTATGAATGAGTTCATGGAATTTACAATTTCTTGCATAAAATTTATGTATGTAAACATTCATTTTTTTTATGTATGAGTACATTGAAATTATGAAATTTGTGCTAGAGTAATGAAAACGTTCATAAAATCTATGGATGGATTCATATGTTATTTGAATGTGTGAATTTATGACCTCTTACATAAAATTAATGTTACCATTCCTATTTTGTATGTAAGAGTACAAAAAAAAACGAAACGAGGCGTGCCAAAAAATAGATGCACGTTCTTTCGTTCAAATAAGCTATGTTCCACGATAAAGGGAAAACAAAGTATGGTCATTGGATAAGCCTAAGTTAGGTAATGTTTCGAATTGGTTTGGGAGAACCATTACTCTGAAAAAGTAGCTTAATAATAAAATTTAGGAAATATCTTACTTAAAGCAGTTGTTTTCAAGATTCACTTTGCCGAAGCAAAAAACGTCATTGAAAAATCAGATGCTTTTTATTTGTGTGAGTTTCGCAAACCGAGTTTTGAGATTTAGACTTGAAAACAATAAATATACCACTAAAAGTAATTATTTTCAAGATTTAAGGTAGAACTAAGTCGAAAGCTCATTGAAGTAGTCAAACGAAACCGAGCGAATGCACGGAAATCTTATAATGCGCCCCTAACGTCGGTTTCTCACTTTTCGTTTATTGTTGTTCTCTTTTACTTTTGCTCAATGGTACGACATTTTTCGACTATATTTAAGGCTCTCCGAAACTAACGCGAATCATTCGCAGACGACTACGACCCAACAACAATGTGTTGTTGTCAATCATAGCAACGTGCCGTTTTTATTAACTGATCGTTAACAGCGAATTTTTCGGGTTGGTCAAAAACTCAAAACGAGAAAAAGTCTTTTGGTTTTCTCTTTAATGATACAAAATATGAAATAAAATGCAGAACATGCACAGTTTCATACAAATTATGATTCAAATCATACATGCATGAACTGTTTTATAAAATCTATCATCTATCTATCTATCTATCTATCTATTATCTATCTATCATACGACACATTAATAGGTTCATACATTTTATGAATTTTATTGTAATTTGGCTTACCAGATTATGATCCAATTCATAAAAAATATGAATCTATTCATGTAACGTATCACTACGTGTTTGATTTTATAAAAAAAAATCATGCACGAATGATTTTCTCGATTAAAATATGAAATTTTACATGTAGAACATGTAAAGTTTCATACAAATTATACAGGAAATCATAAAAGAATGAAATTTTCCATAAAATAAAAATCAATAAATGAATATAATATTATAATTATATTTTTGTCTCAATTTGATCATAGTCTAATAATCCGAATGGGTTTTTAACACTCGTCAGTCAAATTTGTGATGTTATTTGAATAGCAGTGTCGGTTTAGTCATTGTATATAAAAACTATAGTACTCTCATGAAGAGGAACGAACGATGCGGCGCCATACGAGCGTATTCCATAACTTTTTACGTAGAGTTGTGGAGAGTAAGGACAGACGATAATCAGGAAGGGGTGATAATATTTTCGGTAAAAGCAAACCGAAGGTGCAGAACAAAGCGACGACAATAAAGCTATTTTCTGTTTTCTTTTTATCAATTTTCTATACAAATAAGTATGAGGTGGCATTTTTTGCTTCACGCATAGAGAAAAAACGGTATATTGTTTGGTTTGATTTTTTTCGTTCGCTGTTTGAATGTATATTGGAGCAAATGTAGGATTTATATTCAAATAGACGAACTTTTAAACGGTTACCACTCAGAACAATTATTTTGTATAGATAGATAATTATTTTTGTAGGCAGATTTTTCAAATGCAGAATTTTGAGAATTGGAGTCTTGAGTATTATTCTGAAATACAGAAAAATTATATTGAAAGCTAAAATTTTGAAGAGTAGAATTTTGGAATGCAGAATTTTGAAATGCAGAATTTTAGGAAAGAAAATTTTGAAATGCAGAAAACTTAGTAAGTGAAATTTTGAAAAGCAAAATTTTGAAATGCAGAATTTTATAAAAGAAAATTTTGAAATGCAGTAAACTTAGTAAGTAAAATTTTGAAAAGCAAAATTTTGAAATGCAGAAAGTTTAGTAAGTAAAATTTTGAAAAGGCAAATTTTGAAATGCAGAATTTTACGAAAGAAAATTTTAAAATGCACAAAACTTAGTAAGTAAAATTTTGAAAAGCAGAATTTTGAGAAGTAGAATCTCGAAATGCAGAATTTTGAAAACTTTAAGTTTGACAAGTAGTATATTGAAAACTAAAATTTTATCAATTAGAATCTTGAAATTAAAAATTTTGAGAAGTAGAATTTCAAAATGTAGAATTTTGAAATACAAAATAACAAAAAAAAAATCATGTGATACATCACGAGTATGCAATTTTTAACTCGCTAAGATGCCTAGTTTAGCCAGAAATCACGTTTAAAAATGTCAACTTTGGGGGGTCTACAGAGCTCCGCTTAGCCGCAAGTCGCATTTAAAGATAAACATTTGTTTTTCGAAAAAAAAAATATTTTCACATTTTTTACTTCTAATGGAAGAAAAATATATGTATGTATTAAATGTATTTTTTTTTGGTTAATTTGTAATAGGTAAACTTCAACTACTAAATAAAAAAAAAAAACAATTTCTGCTAAAATAATTAACATGGCGATTTTTAAATGTAGCAACCATGTCTTATTTTTTCATATTTCAGCCGTTTTTAGAGGCAAATGGATATGTATAGGTGTTTGAGCATCATTATACATACATTAATTGCCAATAAATTTTCGGGTTTTTTTTCTCATAATCATTGTCTGTGCGATTGGCAGTGGTTATTTATTTTAAGGTAACGGTTGAAAAAATTTTTTCAAAAAATGGGTATTTTTTGTACCCCCCATGGAACCATTTTTTTTGTTTTTCATTGTATCAAAAACGGTACAACCGATTTCGATAATTTTTTTTTGTTAAAGCTCCCAAAAACTTAAATGGAATTGTGTATTAAAATTTTCAAAACAAAAAATTTTGGATTTTTAAAATAAACTTTTCAAAACTCAATATTTCGTAAACACCATGCTAGATTTTTTTTAAACTTGATAAGTAAAAGTTTATCAATATAATCTACAAGATGTGAGAAAAAAAATGTATTTTACCTAAAAATAAATGGTGGGTACACCATACAAATGTAAAAAAAAAATTAAAAAATGGTTTTCAAAAATTGTATTTTTTTTGAAAACGGCGCCTGGAATTTTGATACATTTTTTTTCTTTGTATGATCTTTAATTTAAATTTTGAAATTAAGATATTACAGCTTGCACCTACCATAGAACCATTTTTTTAAATTTTGACATTTGACAATTTTCTCATTACCGAAATTTTGTATAGAGATGCTTCCAAAAAGTTTTAAAACATTGCGTCTCAAAGCTTTGAAAAAAATATTTTTCTTTTCTTGGAAAATTCGATATCTCAAAATCGGCTCAATATTTTTATGTGGACAAAATTAAACTCGAGATTTTGATCAAAGTTGACTTTACGATGATAGAGAAAATGAAAAAATACTTTTTTATCTAAAAAAATTGTTTTTGAAAAATCAATGTCTTGAAAAAGTTTGAGCGATTAATTTTTGAAAATATTTCCTAGAATCTTTATTTTTAAATACTTAAAATTAATATCCCAAATTTTTGTCTAGAACAATTTTAAAGAAATTTCTTATATTTAAAATTAGTTTAATAATAAAAGGTTTTTAAAACTTTGTTTGCATAAATTCGTACTTTTTATATTTATATTAACAAAATACAAAAAAAAACAAAATTTTTATTTTAATGAATTAATAATTTCCAAATTTGATGAAAATTCGTAGACAAACATTAAAAGAAATATTTGTTTGTTCAAAATTCGCAGGGCAAATATCTTATTTTTTTACATATTATTATTATTATAATATTTTTTATTTTCAAAGTTTTTCATGTGGGGAGCGTCAATATTTTTTTTTAAATTGACACCATATTTCTTTTTTTTTTTTAATTTTTCTAAAATTGCTTATTGCATTGGCAATATGTAAATGCATACAACATATTTTTTCCAAGAAAGGTATCTGATTTTTTTTAAATATTATGTCAATAATAATTTTATTCTATTTATTCTATTTTTTTTTAATTAATTTAAGTTTTCTAAAATTATTTTTTTCTCGAATGTGAATATTTATGCATTTCTGAAATTGTTTATATAAACATAAAAAGTATTAAGCATTTTCTATATTTTTTGCAAACAAAGTTTATATGAATAAATTTTAAAAACTGGTCCATACCTATATCAAATTTCTTTTTTTTATTTTTAATTATATAAATACCTATAAATGCACAAATATTTTTTTTGTAATCAAAATTATTTTCTACCATACCATATTTTATATAGTTATGTACATTAGACTGGGCCAAAAAAATTGACTATTTTTTTTTTGAAAGATATATCGAGAATATCATTCAGAATGACAAAAAAAAATTTTCGTAAAAGTTTGAGCCCTTAATATCAATTTTAAGAGGGCTATCATCGCTAATTTTGATTTTTAGTCATAATTTCATGTTTTGCGTCAGAACTGACAAAACATTGAAGTAAAAAAATTCATTTTGACTTACTTTTATATAAAATTAAATTCCCTACAAAAAAGGTCTGATTGAAAATTTTCGTCAGACAAGCCGTTTTTGAGTAATTAAGCTTAATAAATTGTTATTTTTCATTAGTTACAAAATTCCAAATTAAAAAAGTAAAATCGAAGAAGAGCATGATCGATCTTAAGGCAAGTTTGACATATATTTTAAGAGAGGTTATTTTTGTCGCTTGCGCTCTTCAGGTGATAAACAAAGGAAGCGATAGCATCTTGTTATAATTTGGTCAGGCTTAGAGTAGTGGACGCACTGCGTATTTTTAGTGATTGCGAATGATTTTGGTATGTTTTTAATTCTAGTGGGACTCACCTTCGTTGTTGGTATTTGGCTTACCACTCCTTCCAATATTTGGCTGCGCTTAATTAGATAAATCAGACCAAAAACATTAATGTTAAAAAAGAGCCAAGTTCTTCTATACAAAAACCTTTTTGTAACAAGTCAGCCGTGAAAAGAACTGAGATCTTAAAATACGCCAAGTTCTTATGAAGGTTTAATACCGAATATTTAAAGTAGAATAATATTGAAACAGCTACAATGTAATAGAAAAATCTTATTATTCAATGATTACTGAATAAAATTTTTTTTCTAAGAAAAGTCATGAATTTTTAAGATGCATGTAAAGTTTTAAAATGACAATAATAAGACACTTCGAATGAAAAATCTTAGATTTTCTATTTTTCGCTTTGAATGTACATTAAACTATACAAATTAAACATTTCCTCAGAAATACCACGATACCACGCCCCCTGAATGGAAAACCTCAATTTTTATTTTTGGTCCTTTATATGCAATTTGAGCTCTACCGTTCTATCAAATTTCATTGTTCTACTGCAATCGGAAGTGTGACATATAATTTACGTCAATTCTGAGGAAGTGGACGGATACCACGCCCCTTAATGGAAAACCTCATATTTTATATTTTTTTACTTGCGACTTATAGGTACTATAAGGCAAGTTATGCATTCGTAAAAAAAATCGATTTTGATCAAAGTTGACATTACGATGATAGCGAAGACTAAAAAAGTGGGTCTCGCAATTCTGTCTGTCTGTCTGTCTGTCTGTTCGACTACAGCCTAAACGGCTCGGCCGATTTTCTTTGAACTTGGTAGATATCATTTTTAATTTTTTCCCCCCACACGTTTTTTTTTTTTTAAGACCAAAAAGAACGGTACCTGCCATACGAATTTTTTTCGAAATTTTATAAATATTTTTTTTTTCTCAAAAACTGTTCGACAGATTTAAAAAATAAAAATGCAAAAAAATTTCATTTAGTTAAAGCAAGGTACCCCCCAAGAAACCATTTTTTCTGTTTTTGATTTTCTCAAAAACGGTACAAATTTTCAAAACAAAATTTTTTGGATTTTTTAAAAAAACTTCCAAATTTTTTTTTCAAAACTCAATATTTCGAAAACCCCATGCTAAATTTTTTTGAAACTTGACAAATAAAAGTTTCTTAATATAATTTACAAGATTTAATAAAAAAAAATTATTTTACCTTAAAATAAAGGTACCTACCATACAAATGCTAAAAAATAAAAAAAATGGTTTTGAAAAATCGTATTTTTCTCGAAAACGGCGCCTTGAATTTTGATAAAATTTTGTTTTTTCCAATCAATTTTAACGATCTTTAATTTAATAAAAAAAAAATTTTGAAATTAAGATATTACAGCTTGTACCTACCATAGAACCATTTTTTCGAATTTTGAATTTCTCATTATCCACATAACGGATCTTAATGAAATTTTTTATAGAAAAGCTTCTAAAAAGTCTAAAACACATTGCATTTAAAAACTTTAAAATAAATATTTTTTTATATTTTTGAAAAAAAAATTTATCATTTCTTTTTTTTTGAAAATTCGATACCTCCGAAACGGGTCAATATTTTTTTTGTAAATTTAATTTTTATTTAAACAATAATAAAAACTTTAAATTGGCGTACCAAAATTTTTTCTTAAAAATTTTTTAAAAAGTTTGTACATGTTGGCGATACACTCAATCAAAAGCGAAAATTTAACATTATTAAACAGCGAAAACCAATAGAAACCCAAATTTGCCAAAGCCTAACACCTTTAGTCTACTCGTATGTTGAAAGAATATATCGGCCTTAAAATAAAATCACCAAAAATGTTTAATACAATTTATTAATGTTACCATGTGTCCTGGTCAACGATCGAATTCAAAAAGATCGATGCCCAAGAGATAAGATATGATCTTAGCTATGCAAAATCGAAAGAGATTAGCAGTTATTACGGTTTAAATTAAAACAAATACATTAACTGTTTGAGTTTGAGTAGTTTTTTCAAGTTAACATAGGGTAAATAAGAAATGTTTGTGAAAGTTAACAAATAATATTTTATGAAATTGAAATTGAGTTTGAATTTACTTTATAATTTGAATCTTGCGTTATTATTCTCAAACATACCGCCCCCCCTGGAACGAGTTTCAGGACTTCGGTAATGAAGCAAGTTTGGTGATCGGACGAAGATATGTTCCATTGGCAGTCCTGACTGTAGCTACACGAATCTGGTCATCAGAGCCGGGATGAATAGCTTCTATCCTTCCAAGCGTCCACTTTATAGGGGGCAAATTGGGCTCTCGAATAATGACTAGGTCACCAATCTTTAAGCTGAGCTGCTTTTTCTGCCATTTGGGCCTTTCTTGGAGTGATGTTATGTATTCAGCTTGCCACCTTTTCCAGAATCCTTGGACCATACTTTGGAGGTGCTGCCAGTGAGTCAAACGATTGGCCGATATCTCCAAATAACTAGGCTCAGGAACAGCAGTGAGGGTCTCTCCTATAAGAAAATGTGCAGGAGTTAAAGGATTTAAATCGTAATCAGAGATAACACAAACAGGACGAGAATTTAAAATAGATTCTATCTGCGTTAACACAGTGTACAGCTCTTCGAATGTTAAAATGGAAGACCCAACAACTCTGCGAAGATGCAACTTTACAGACTTCACGCCTGCCTCCCATAAACCACCAAAGTGGGGCGCAGAAGGAGGAATGAAGTGCCATGCTGTACCGTCCATAGCAAGTCGAGCGGCAATCTCGTCGTTGTGGGCTTGTGAAACGACCAACTTCTGCATCTCATTGAGACAACGACGCGCACCTTGGAAATTCGTTCCGTTGTCACTATAAATGTTTGCACATTTTCCTCGACGAGCTACAAACCGCTTAAAGGCCGCTATAAATGCATCGGTAGTAAGGTCACTTACCAACTCTAAATGTATAGCTTTAGTTGACATACACACAAAGATTGCAAAATATGCCTTGGAGAGTTTTGGCTTCCGACCCTTAGACAGCTTGATGACAAATGGACCAGCGTAATAACATCCCGAGTTTGTGAATGGACGAGCAGGATGAACACGATGAGCCGGCAACTCACCCATCAGCTGAGTAGAAGTGGTTTTCCTTTGCAAAAAACAAATTTTGCATCTGCTTACTATTTTTCGAATAAGGTTGCGACTCCCAAGTATCCAATATCTTTGACGGATAATAACAAAAGTTTCTGATAAGCCAGGATGAAGATGATTTTTATGAATGTCTTCTGCTATAAGGAGAGAAACACGATTATTAGGCAAAATTATTGAATGTTTTAAATTGAATGAAACATTAGTATTTTTAAGGCGGCCTCCTACCCGAAGAAGCCCATCTCTATCAATAAAAGGTGAATATCTTAAAAGGTTTGATTTCACAGGGAGTTCACGATGTTTTATCAAGTGTTTGATTTCACTTCCGAACGAATATTGTTGTACAGTTTTGAGAATATTGATTCTAGCGGATTGAATCTCTTTGAAGGAAAGACCGTCGGATTTCCTCTCAAATTTTGCCGGTCTCAGGTTAGTAGAGAATCGAATACAGGTTGCAATAACCCGGATAAGGCGAGTCCATGATGAAACACGTTCTGCTAGCATGATTACCCAGCTACTTTCAGTGGTTGATGCCAGAACTACAGCCTTTGAAGATGGCCTTAACTCGGCAGAGATATCCTTCTCTGTTGACTGCTTTGCTGGAAAGTTTGATGTTGGCCAGCGGTCCTGTGGCAGTGATAACCAAGTTGGTCCATTCCACCAAAATGGATGATCTTTAACAGCTGATGGTAAAATACCACGCGACGCACAATCAGCGGGATTTGATTCTGAAGCGACGTAGTTCCATGAATGACGAGGGGTAATTTCAAGGATTGCAGCTGTACGATTCGCGACGAATGTATTCCAACGAGGTGGTGGAGAGGACAACCAATAAAGCACAACCTGTGAATCACACCATGCAAAAAATTTACAGTCTATTGAAATCGAAGATTTTATCAGTTTTAGTAACCGCGAAAGAAGAAAACCAGCGCTGAGCTCCAGCCTAGGGATCGAAACGGGTTTTAGTGGTGCTACCTTTGTTTTAGAAGCAATTAAAATAGTCTTATATTCGTTTTCAGAAACTTTACAGCGAGCATAAACAACAGCAGAATAAGCCACAGTTGACGCGTCAGAAAATCCATGATATTCAATATCCTCAAATGATGGGAATATATTTCTTGGAATACGTAGCTGTTCGAAGAAATGGAGTTCGTTCCGATAGGTCAACCATTTGTTGGCCAACTGTGTCGGTAGAGGATCATCCCACCCAAGCTTAAGTTCTGATGACCATAATTCCTGGAATAATATTTTGAACAAAATAACCGATGAAGCTAGGAATCCTAAAGGATCAAAAATACTAGATATTTCTGATAACAGCGAACGTCTTGTCGGTGGGTAAACGAAACAAGAATTTGAAAACCGAAACGAAAATTCATCTGATGTAGGGCTCCAATGCAAACCCAAAACCTTTATCATTGCTTTTGAGCGATCCGCATCAAACCAACAGAACTCACACTCATCCCTAGGTAGTTTAGCAAGTAGAGGCCAGCAATTAGAGTTCCACTTCCTTAACTCAAGCTGAGCATTGGACAATAAAGACACTAGTTCTGATTGCAACTTTATCAGCTCCTCCGTTGAATCAGCCCCGGTCATGATGTCGTCTACGTAAACGTCTTTTGTAAGAACTTGAGCTGCAGTTGGATATTGTGATTGATAATCATTATCAATTTGTTTCAAAACACGAACGGAGAGAAATGGAGCCGACGCTGTGCCATATGTAACCGTCCGAAGTCGAAAATGTCCTATCTCATCGTTGGGATTCTTCCGCCAAACGATTCGCTGGAAATCTGTATGCTCGTCTTCGACCCAGATTTGACGAAACATCTTTACAACATCCGCCGTGAAAACGTATTTGTGTTGTCGGAAGCGCAAGCAAACTCCAAATAAATCTCTTTGAATAGGAGGACCGATAAGTAGCTGACTATTAAGTGAATTTCCTAGCGAATCTCTAGCTGACCCATCGAAGACGACTCGTAGCTTGGTTGTGGAGCTATCTGGTTTTAACACCGCATGATGAGGTAGATAAAAATGTTTTTCCGCAGCTGTTTGAATCTCATCTGAAGGTATACGAGTCATATGACCAAGATTGAGATATTCTTGCATAAAGTTTGAGTATGACTCGTGAAGAGAATTGTCTCGGCGAAAACGTCTTTCCATAGAGTATAACCGATTCACTGCAAGGTTTAACGAATCACCGAAAATAGGAGAAGAAGACTTGAACGGAAGCTGTACGGAGTATTTGCCGTCAGTTGATCTACAGAATGTGTTACGAAAATGTATTTCAGCTTCGTCATCATTATAAGAATTATCATTAGACGGCATAACTTCATTTAATTCCCAAAAACGTTGCAAAAGATAATCGACATCAAGCGAAGAGTGAAGGGAAGAGATTGGATTCCTTGTAACTGGTGACGATGAATCAAATAACTCTCCTGTTACCACCCACCCAAACGATGTATGTTGGGCTATCGGAACACCCTCTGGTCCTTGAATTTGATCGCCCTTGAGAATATACCAAAGCTTATCTGCCCCAAGAAGTATATCAATTGAACTAGGCACATTGAATAATGGATCTGCTAATTCTAACCCACGAATATGAAGCAAACGAGATGAATCGAACGATTGAGAAGGCAAGTTAGAGGTAAGTTTTGAAATTACATATGCTTCAATAAGCAACGGATTTTTATCAAATCGAGAAGTAAGTTTCATTGATACGCAACCTTTTGTATGACCCGCATCAGATGATGAAACGCCTACTATCGGGATACGAGCGTGTTTTCGGGGAATTCCCAACCTCTGAACAAATGATTCAACCACAAACGAAACTTGAGATCCAGAATCAATTAGTATTCTACAATTCTGCAAATTCCCTTGAATATCCTCTACCTGGGCCAATATTGTTGGAAGAATGGTTTGTCTACCAAGATTTACGTCTAACGAATGATTGTTTATAATTGGTGCAACAGATGAGGAAGACGATTGCTCCGAAATGAGTTTGTACGTAGAAGTTTGTGGCTGCGATGAAGAGATTGTACTATTTTGTGACGATGAATGAACAAGTGAATGGTGACGCGACCGACATTCACGACAGCGAAATGTTGAGTGGCATCGATTTACCCCATGTCCAGGGTGAAGGCAATTAAAACACAAAGAGTTCGATTTTACAAACGACCGACGGGATTCTACATCGAGAGCAACAAATTTTGGACACTGTTGTAAGTTGTGCTGTTCTTTGCACTAAGGACAATGCCTGACAGGTTTTGACTGCGAAGATTCAACAAAATGCGAACGTATATTAGGTTGTTGCTTGTTACGTGAAACACTCGACCGTGACACTACCGATTGACATGATTCTAAGGCTTTACATTGCGATTCCAAAAAAGTCAAGAGTTCGTCAATCGTAGCATCGTCACGCGTACCAATCTTTTCTGCCCAACTTTGCTTAGTGTCAATGTCTAATTTGGCTAGAAGCAAATGAATAAGCCATGGGTCACGATTATTAGAATTAATAGCATTTAGTCGACGTATAACTTCATCTGCCGTGTCTGTAATCTGCCTAAGTATTTTCACGTTACCAACAATTGCATTGGGAAGAGAAAGATATGTCTCGATAAACGATTGAACTATTAGCTGTGAACGATCATATCTGTGTTCCAAACGTTCCCATGCTTCGAAATAATTTGCTTCCCATAAAGGAATATGTTTAATAAGGTCTAGCGCCCGATCACGCAAAAAGGATTTTAGATAATGAAATTTCTGAACGGCTGTTAAATTTTCTTTTTGATCTATAGATCCCGTAAGCGAATCCCTAAACGAAGGCCAATCTTTATAATCGCCTGAGAATGGCGGTACGACTAGTTTTGGAAGCTGAATTGTACACCGATCCGAAGTCGCGTTAATTTTTTCCAGAAGCGTGGTTTGTTGCTTTGTCAGCTTTTCAACCACGGAAACATCATCTTCGGGTTTCGTTGTCGATTGTTTTTTACGTATTGCTGCAAGAAGCATCGCATAAGCATCGAAAAACCGCGATTCGTAAGTACCAAACTCGGTTTCATATATTTCGAGTTCTTCAGCGTCTTCCTCAACGCTTTCCAGGATCTTGTTATGCCACTCGCAAAACTCTGACCACGACTCGTTTAAGCTTTTAAACCGTATTTCTAGCATTTCCAGAGAAATTGCATTGGTGATTGTGTTAGCGAAATCACGTGCACGAGTCAAACGTCCCTTAGCATTCCCGTATTTTTGTTTGATTAAACTCATTATGCAAACAATCCGAATAAAAAAAAAAAATAATTTATTGTCTCTGCAAACTTGAATTAATGTAATATAATTTGAATCTAAAGTCAATGCAAAAGTATGTACCTACGATTAAGGCATATACATAAAATCAGCAGGCACACACAATCACTTTTTTTTTTTTTTTTTGATTAAGTGTAATTAAAGCGGACTGTATCAATTGTTTTTTTTTTTCTCACGAATTCTACCTCAATTTATATCCGACGCAGAAGGACCAATTTTATGTTTGCGATACACTCAATCAAAAGCGAAAATTTAACATTATTAAACAGCGAAAACCAATAGAAACCCAAATTTGCCAAAGCCTAACACCTTTAGTCTACTCGTATGTTGAAAGAATATATCGGCCTTAAAATAAAATCACCAAAAATGTTTAATACAATTTATTAATGTTACCATGTGTCCTGGTCAACGATCGAATTCAAAAAGATCGATGCCCAAGAGATAAGATATGATCTTAGCTATGCAAAATCGAAAGAGATTAGCAGTTATTACGGTTTAAATTAAAACAAATACATTAACTGTTTGAGTTTGAGTAGTTTTTTCAAGTTAACATAGGGTAAATAAGAAATGTTTGTGAAAGTTAACAAATAATATTTTATGAAATTGAAATTGAGTTTGAATTTACTTTATAATTTGAATCTTGCGTTATTATTCTCAAACATACCGCCCCCACTGGAACGAGTTTCAGGACTTCGGTAATGAAGCAAGTTTAGTGATCGGACGAAGATATGTTCCATTGGCAGTCCTGACTGTAGCTACACGAATCTGGTCATCAGAGCCGGGATGAATAGCTTCTATCCTTCCAAGCGTCCACTTTATAGGGGGCAAATTGGGCTCTCGAATAATGACTAGGTCACCAATCTTTAAGCTGAGCTGCTTTTTCTGCCATTTGGGCCTTTCTTGGAGTGATGTTATGTATTCAGCTTGCCACCTTTTCCAGAATCCTTGGACCATACTTTGCAGGTGCTGCCAGTGAGTCAAACGATTGGCCGATATCTCCAAATAACTAGGCTCAGGAACAGCAGTGAGGGTCTCTCCTATAAGAAAATGTGCAGGAGTCAAAGGATTTAAATCGTAATCAGAGATAACACAAACAGGACGAGAATTTAAAATAGATTCTATCTGCGTTAACACAGTGTACAGCTCTTCGAATGTTAAAATGGAAGACCCAACAACTCTGCGAAGATGCAACTTTTCAGACTTCACGCCTGCCTCCCATAAACCACCAAAGTGGGGCGCAGAAGGAGGAATGAAGTGCCATGCTGTACCGTCCATAGCAAGTCGAGCGGCAATCTCGTCGTTGTGGGCTTGTGAAACGACCAACTTCTGCATCTCATTGAGACAACGACGCGCACCTTGGAAATTCGTTCCGTTGTCACTATAAATGTTTGCACATTTTCCTCGACGAGCTACAAACCGCTTAAAGGCCGCTATAAATGCATCGGTAGTAAGGTCACTTACCAACTCTAAATGTATAGCTTTAGTTGACATACACACAAAGATTGCAAAATATGCCTTGGAGAGTTTTGGCTTCCGACCCTTAGACAGCTTGATGACAAATGGACCAGCGTAATAACATCCCGAGTTTGTGAATGGACGAGCAGGATGAACACGATGAGCCGGCAACTCACCCATCAGCTGAGTAGAAGTGGTTTTCCTTTGCAAAAAACAAATTTTGCATCTGCTTACTATTTTTCGAATAAGGTTGCGACTCCCAAGTATCCAATATCTTTGACGGATAATAACAAAAGTTTCTGATAAGCCAGGATGAAGATGATTTTTATGAATGTCTTCTGCTATAAGGAGAGAAACACGATTATTAGGCAAAATTATTGGATGTTTTAAATTGAATGAAACATTAGTATTTTTAAGGCGGCCTCCTACCCGAAGAAGCCCATCTCTATCAATAAAAGGTGAATATCTTAAAAGGTTTGATTTCACAGGGAGTTCACGATGTTTTATCAAGTGTTTGATTTCACTTCCGAACGAATATTGTTGTACAGTTTTGAGAATATTGATTCTAGCGGATTGAATCTCTTTGAAGGAAAGACCGTCGGATTTCCTCTCAAATTTTGCCGGTCTCAGGTTAGTAGAGAATCGAATACAGGTTGCAATAACCCGGATAAGGCGAGTCCATGATGAAACACGTTCTGCTAGCATGATTACCCAGCTACTTTCAGTGGTTGATGCCAGAACTACAGCCTTTGAAGATGGCCTTAACTCGGCAGAGATATCCTTCTCTGTTGACTGCTTTGCTGGAAAGTTTGATGTTGGCCAGCGGTCCTGTGGCAGTGATAACCAAGTTGGTCCATTCCACCAAAATGGATGATCTTTAACAGCTGATGGTAAAATACCACGCGACGCACAATCAGCGGGATTTGATTCTGAAGCGACGTAGTTCCAAGAATGACGAGGGGTAATTTCAAGGATTGCAGCTGTACGATTCGCGACGAATGTATTCCAACGAGGTGGTGGAGAGGACAACCAATAAAGCACAACCTGTGAATCACACCATGCAAAAAATTTACAGTCTATTGAAATCGAAGATTTTATCAGTTTTAGTAACCGCGAAAGAAGAAAACCAGCGCTGAGCTCCAGCCTAGGGATCGAAACGGGTTTTAGTGGTGCTACCTTTGTTTTAGAAGCAATTAAAATAGTCTTATATTCGTTTTCAGAAACTTTACAGCGAGCATAAACAACAGCAGAATAAGCCACAGTTGACGCGTCAGAAAATCCATGATATTCAATATCCTCAAATGATGGGAATATATTTCTTGGAATACGTAGCTGTTCGAAGAAATGGAGTTCGTTCCGATAGGTCAACCATTTGTTGGCCAACTGTGTCGGTAGAGGATCATCCCACCCAAGCTTAAGTTCTGATGACCATAATTCCTGGAATAATATTTTGAACAAAATAACCGATGAAGCTAGGAATCCTAAAGGATCAAAAATACTAGATATTTCTGATAACAGCGAACGTCTTGTCGGTGGGTAAACGAAACAAGAATTTGAAAACCGAAACGAAAATTCATCTGATGTAGGGCTCCAATGCAAACCCAAAACCTTTATCATTGCTTTTGAGCGATCCGCATCAAACCAACAGAACTCACACTCATCCCTAGGTAGTTTAGCAAGTAGAGGCCAGCAATTAGAGTTCCACTTCCTTAACTCAAGCTGAGCATTGGACAATAAAGACACTAGTTCTGATTGCAACTTTATCAGCTCCTCCGTTGAATCAGCCCCGGTCATGATGTCGTCTACGTAAACGTCTTTTGTAAGAACTTGAGCTGCAGTTGGATATTGTGATTGATAATCATTATCAATTTGTTTCAAAACACGAACGGAGAGAAATGGAGCCGACGCTGTGCCATATGTAACCGTCCGAAGTCGAAAATGTCCTATCTCATCGTTGGGATTCTTCCGCCAAACGATTCGCTGGAAATCTGTATGCTCGTCTTCGACCCAGATTTGACGAAACATCTTTACAACATCCGCCGTGAAAACGTATTTGTGTTGTCGGAAGCGCAAGCAAACTCCAAATAAATCTCTTTGAATAGGAGGACCGATAAGTAGCTGACTATTAAGTGAATTTCCTAGCGAATCTCTAGCTGACCCATCGAAGACGACTCGTAGCTTGGTTGTGGAGCTATCTGGTTTTAACACCGCATGATGAGGTAGATAAAAATGTTTTTCCGCAGCTGTTTGAATCTCATCTGAAGGTATACGAGTCATATGACCAAGATTGAGATATTCTTGCATAAAGTTTGAGTATGACTCGTGAAGAGAATTGTCTCGGCGAAAACGTCTTTCCATAGAGTATAACCGATTCACTGCAAGGTTTAACGAATCACCGAAAATAGGAGAAGAAGACTTGAACGGAAGCTGTACGGAGTATTTGCCGTCAGTTGATCTACAGAATGTGTTACGAAAATGTATTTCAGCTTCGTCATCATTATAAGAATTATCATTAGACGGCATAACTTCATTTAATTCCCAAAAACGTTGCAAAAGATAATCGACATCAAGCGAAGAGTGAAGGGAAGAGATTGGATTCCTTGTAACTGGTGACGATGAATCAAATAACTCTCCTGTTACCACCCACCCAAACGATGTATGTTGGGCTATCGGAACACCCTCTGGTCCTTGAATTTGATCGCCCTTGAGAATATACCAAAGCTTATCTGCCCCAAGAAGTATATCAATTGAACTAGGCACATTGAATAATGGATCTGCTAATTCTAACCCACGAATATGAAGCAAACGAGATGAATCGAACGATTGAGAAGGCAAGTTAGAGGTAAGTTTTGAAATTACATATGCTTCAATAAGCAACGGATTTTTATCAAATCGAGAAGTAAGTTTCATTGATACGCAACCTTTTGTATGACCCGCATCAGATAATGAAACGCCTACTATCGGGATACGAGCGTGTTTTCGGGGAATTCCCAACCTCTGAACAAATGATTCAACCACAAACGAAACTTGAGATCCAGAATCAATTAGTATTCTACAATTCTGCAAATTCCCTTGAATATCCTCTACCTGGGCCAATATTGTTGGAAGAATGGTTTGTCTACCAAGATTTACGTCTAACGAATGATTGTTTATAATTGGTGCAACAGATGAGGAAGACGATTGCTCCGAAATGAGTTTGTACTTAGAAGTTTGTGGCTGCGATGAAGAGATTGTACTATTTTGTGACGATGAATGAACAAGTGAATGGTGACGCGACCGACATTCACGACAGCGAAATGTTGAGTGGCATCGATTTACCCCATGTCCAGGGTGAAGGCAATTAAAACACAAAGAGTTAGATTTTACAAACGACCGACGGGATTCTACATCGAGAGCAACAAATTTTGGACACTGTTGTAAGTTGTGCTGTTCTTTGCACTAAGGACAATGCCTGACAGGTTTTGACTGCGAAGATTCAACAAAATGCGAACGTATATTAGGTTGTTGCTTGTTACGTGAAACACTCGACCGTGACACTACCGATTGACATGATTCTAAGGCTTTACATTGCGATTCCAAAAAAGTCAAGAGTTCGTCAATCGTAGCATCGTCACGCGTACCAATCTTTTCTGCCCAACTTTGCTTAGTGTCAATGTCTAATTTGGCTAGAAGCAAATGAATAAGCCATGGGTCACGATTATTAGAATTAATAGCATTTAGTCGACGTATAACTTCATCTGCCGTGTCTGTAATCTGCCTAAGTATTTTCACGTTACCAACAATTGCATTGGGAAGAGAAAGATATGTCTCGATAAACGATTGAACTATTAGCTGTGAACGATCATATCTGTGTTCCAAACGTTCCCATGCTTCGAAATAATTTGCTTCCCATAAAGGAATATGTTTAATAAGGTCTAGCGCCCGATCACGCAAAAAGGATTTTAGATAATGAAATTTCTGAACGGCTGTTAAATTTTCTTTTTGATCTATAGATCCCGTAAGCGAATCCCTAAACGAAGGCCAATCTTTATAATCGCCTGAGAATGGCGGTACGACTAGTTTTGGAAGCTGAATTGTACACCGATCCGAAGTCGCGTTAATTTTTTCCAGAAGCGTGGTTTGTTGCTTTGTCAGCTTTTCAACCACGGAAACATCATCTTCGGGTTTCGTTGTCGATTGTTTTTTACGTATTGCTGCAAGAAGCATCGCATAAGCATCGAAAAACCGCGATTCGTAAGTACCAAACTCGGTTTCATATATTTCGAGTTCTTCAGCGTCTTCCTCAACGCTTTCCAGGATCTTGTTATGCCACTCGCAAAACTCTGACCACGACTCGTTTAAGCTTTTAAACCGTATTTCTAGCATTTCCAGAGAAATTGCATTGGTGATTGTGTTAGCGAAATCACGTGCACGAGTCAAACGTCCCTTAGCATTCCCGTATTTTTGTTTGATTAAACTCATTATGCAAACAATCCGAATAAAAAAAAAAAATAATTTATTGTCTCTGCAAACTTGAATTAATGTAATATAATTTGAATCTAAAGTCAATGCAAAAGTATGTACCTACGATTAAGGCATATACATAAAATCAGCAGGCACACACAATCACTTTTTTTTTTTTTTTGATTAAGTGTAATTAAAGCGGACTGTATCAATTGTTTTTTTTTTCTCACGAATTCTACCTCAATTTATATCCGACGCAGAAGGACCAATTTTATGTTTGCGATACACTCAATCAAAAGCGAAAATTTAACATTATTAAACAGCGAAAACCAATAGAAACCCAAATTTGCCAAAGCCTAACACCTTTAGTCTACTCGTATGTTGAAAGAATATATCGGCCTTAAAATAAAATCACCAAAAATGTTTAATACAATTTATTAATGTTACCATGTGTCCTGGTCAACGATCGAATTCAAAAAGATCGATGCCCAAGAGATAAGATATGATCTTAGCTATGCAAAATCGAAAGAGATTAGCAGTTATTACGGTTTAAATTAAAACAAATACATTAACTGTTTGAGTTTGAGTAGTTTTTTCAAGTTAACATAGGGTAAATAAGAAATGTTTGTGAAAGTTAACAAATAATATTTTATGAAATTGAAATTGAGTTTGAATTTACTTTATAATTTGAATCTTGCGTTATTATTCTCAAACATACCGCCCCCCCTGGAACGAGTTTCAGGACTTCGGTAATGAAGCAAGTTTAGTGATCGGACGAAGATATGTTCCATTGGCAGTCCTGACTGTAGCTACACGAATCTGGTCATCAGAGCCGGGATGAATAGCTTCTATCCTTCCAAGCGTCCACTTTATAGGGGGCAAATTGGGCTCTCGAATAATGACTAGGTCACCAATCTTTAAGCTGAGCTGCTTTTTCTGCCATTTGGGCCTTTCTTGGAGTGATGTTATGTATTCAGCTTGCCACCTTTTCCAGAATCCTTGGACCATACTTTGGAGGTGCTGCCAGTGAGTCAAACGATTGGCCGATATCTCCAAATAACTAGGCTCAGGAACAGCAGTGAGGGTCTCTCCTATAAGAAAATGTGCAGGAGTCAAAGGATTTAAATCGTAATCAGAGATAACACAAACAGGACGAGAATTTAAAATAGATTCTATCTGCGTTAACACAGTGTACAGCTCTTCGAATGTTAAAATGGAAGACCCAACAACTCTGCGAAGATGCAACTTTTCAGACTTCACGCCTGCCTCCCATAAACCACCAAAGTGGGGCGCAGAAGGAGGAATGAAGTGCCATGCTGTACCGTCCATAGCAAGTCGAGCGGCAATCTCGTCGTTGTGGGCTTGTGAAACGACCAACTTCTGCATCTCATTGAGACAACGACGCGCACCTTGGAAATTCGTTCCGTTGTCACTATAAATGTTTGCACATTTTCCTCGACGAGCTACAAACCGCTTAAAGGCCGCTATAAATGCATTGGTAGTACGGTCACTTACCAACTCTAAATGTATAGCTTTAGTTGACATACACACAAAGATTGCAAAATATGCCTTGGAGAGTTTTGGCTTCCGACCCTTAGACAGCTTGATGACAAATGGACCAGCGTAATAACATCCCGAGTTTGTGAATGGACGAGCAGGATGAACACGATGAGCCGGCAACTCACCCATCAGCTGAGTAGAAGTGGTTTTCCTTTGCAAAAAACAAATTTTGCATCTGCTTACTATTTTTCGAATAAGGTTGCGACTCCCAAGTATCCAATATCTTTGACGGATAATAACAAAAGTTTCTGATAAGCCAGGATGAAGATGATTTTTATGAATGTCTTCTGCTATAAGGAGAGAAACACGATTATTAGGCAAAATTATTGGATGTTTTAAATTGAATGAAACATTAGTATTTTTAAGGCGGCCTCCTACCCGAAGAAGCCCATCTCTATCAATAAAAGGTGAATATCTTAAAAGGTTTGATTTCACAGGGAGTTCACGATGTTTTATCAAGTGTTTGATTTCACTTCCGAACGAATATTGTTGTACAGTTTTGAGAATATTGATTCTAGCGGATTGAATCTCTTTGAAGGAAAGACCGTCGGATTTCCTCTCAAATTTTGCCGGTCTCAGGTTAGTAGAGAATCGAATACAGGTTGCAATAACCCGGATAAGGCGAGTCCATGATGAAACACGTTCTGCTAGCATGATTACCCAGCTACTTTCAGTGGTTGATGCCAGAACTACAGCCTTTGAAGATGGCCTTAACTCGGCAGAGATATCCTTCTCTGTTGACTGCTTTGCTGGAAAGTTTGATGTTGGCCAGCGGTCCTGTGGCAGTGATAACCAAGTTGGTCCATTCCACCAAAATGGATGATCTTTAACAGCTGATGGTAAAATACCACGCGACGCACAATCAGCGGGATTTGATTCTGAAGCGACGTAGTTCCAAGAATGACGAGGGGTAATTTCAAGGATTGCAGCTGTACGATTCGCGACGAATGTATTCCAACGAGGTGGTGGAGAGGACAACCAATAAAGCACAACCTGTGAATCACACCATGCAAAAAATTTACAGTCTATTGAAATCGAAGATTTTATCAGTTTTAGTAACCGCGAAAGAAGAAAACCAGCGCTGAGCTCCAGCCTAGGGATCGAAACGGGTTTTAGTGGTGCTACCTTTGTTTTAGAAGCAATTAAAATAGTCTTATATTCGTTTTCAGAAACTTTACGGCGAGCATAAACAACAGCAGAATAAGCCACAGTTAACGGGTCAGAAAATCCATGATATTCAATATCCTCAAATGATGGGAATATATTTCTTGGAATACGTAGCTGTTCGAAGAAATGGAGTTCGTTCCGATAGGTCAACCATTTGTTGGCCAACTGTGTCGGTAGAGGATCATCCCACCCAAGCTTAAGTTCTGATGACCATAATTCCTGGAATAATATTTTGAACAAAATAACCGATGAAGCTAGGAATCCTAAAGGATCAAAAATACTAGATATTTCTGATAACAGCGAACGTCTTGTCGGTGGGTAAACGAAACAAGAATTTGAAAACCGAAACGAAAATTCATCTGATGTAGGGCTCCAATGCAAACCCAAAACCTTTATCATTGCTTTTGAGCGATCCGCATCAAACCAACAGAACTCACACTCATCCCTAGGTAGTTTAGCAAGTAGAGGCCAGCAATTAGAGTTCCACTTCCTTAACTCAAGCTGAGCATTGGACAATAAAGACACTAGTTCTGATTGCAACTTTATCAGCTCCTCCGTTGAATCAGCCCCGGTCATGATGTCGTCTACGTAAACGTCTTTTGTAAGAACTTGAGCTGCAGTTGGATATTGTGATTGATAATCATTATCAATTTGTTTCAAAACACGAACGGAGAGAAATGGAGCCGACGCTGTGCCATATGTAACCGTCCGAAGTCGAAAATGTCTTATCTCATCGTTGGGATTCTTCCGCCAAACGATTCGCTGGAAATCTGTATGCTCGTCTTCGACCCAGATTTGACGAAACATCTTTACAACATCCGCCGTGAAAACGTATTTGTGTTGTCGGAAGCGCAAGCAAACTCCAAATAAATCTCTTTGAATAGGAGGACCGATAAGTAGCTGACTATTAAGTGAATTTCCTAGCGAATCTCTAGCTGACCCATCGAAGACGACTCGTAGCTTGGTTGTGGAGCTATCTGGTTTTAACACCGCATGATGAGGTAGATAAAAATGTTTTTCCGCAGCTGTTTGAATCTCATCTGAAGGTATACGAGTCATATGACCAAGATTGAGATATTCTTGCATAAAGTTTGAGTATGACTCGTGAAGAGAATTGTCTCGGCGAAAACGTCTTTCCATAGAGTATAACCGATTCACTGCAAGGTTTAACGAATCACCGAAAATAGGAGAAGAAGACTTGAACGGAAGCTGTACGGAGTATTTGCCGTCAGTTGATCTACAGAATGTGTTACGAAAATGTATTTCAGCTTCGTCATCATTATAAGAATTATCATTAGACGGCATAACTTCATTTAATTCCCAAAAACGTTGCAAAAGATAATCGACATCAAGCGAAGAGTGAAGGGAAGAGATTGGATTCCTTGTAACTGGTGACGATGAATCAAATAACTCTCCTGTTACCACCCACCCAAACGATGTATGTTGGGCTATCGGAACACCCTCTGGTCCTTGAATTTGATCGCCCTTGAGAATATACCAAAGCTTATCTGCCCCAAGAAGTATATCAATTGAACTAGGCACATTGAATAATGGATCTGCTAATTCTAACCCACGAATATGAAGCAAACGAGATGAATCGAACGATTGAGAAGGCAAGTTAGAGGTAAGTTTTGAAATTACATATGCTTCAATAAGCAACGGATTTTTATCAAATCGAGAAGTAAGTTTCATTGATACGCAACCTTTTGTATGACCCGCATCAGATGATGAAACGCCTACTATCGGGATACGAGCGTGTTTTCGGGGAATTCCCAACCTCTGAACAAATGATTCAACCACAAACGAAACTTGAGATCCAGAATCAATTAGTATTCTACAATTCTGCAAATTCCCTTGAATATCCTCTACCTGGGCCAATATTGTTGGAAGAATGGTTTGTCTACCAAGATTTACGTCTAACGAATGATTGTTTATAATTGGTGCAACAGATGAGGAAGACGATTGCTCCGAAATGAGTTTGTACGTAGAAGTTTGTGGCTGCGATGAAGAGATTGTACTATTTTGTGACGATGAATGAACAAGTGAATGGTGACGCGACCGACATTCACGACAGCGAAATGTTGAGTGGCATCGATTTACCCCATGTCCAGGGTGAAGGCAATTAAAACACAAAGAGTTCGATTTTACAAACGACCGACGGGATTCTACATCGAGAGCAACAAATTTTGGACACTGTTGTAAGTTGTGCTGTTCTTTGCACTAAGGACAATGCCTGACAGGTTTTGACTGCGAAGATTCAACAAAATGCGAACGTATATTAGGTTGTTGCTTGTTACGTGAAACACTCGACCGTGACACTACCGATTGACATGATTCTAAGGCTTTACATCGCGATTCCAAAAAAGTCAAGAGTTCGTCAATCGTAGCATCGTCACGCGTACCAATCTTTTCTGCCCAACTTTGCTTAGTGTCAATGTCTAATTTGGCTAGAAGCAAATGAATAAGCCATGGGTCACGATTATTAGAATTAATAGCATTTAGTCGACGTATAACTTCATCTGCCGTGTCTGTAATCTGCCTAAGTATTTTCACGTTACCAACAATTGCATTGGGAAGAGAAAGATATGTCTCGATAAACGATTGAACTATTAGCTGTGAACGATCATATCTGTGTTCCAAACGTTCCCATGCTTCGAAATAATTTGCTTCCGATAAAGGAATATGTTTAATAAGGTCTAGCGCCCGATCACGCAAAAATTATTTTAGATAATGAAATTTCTGAACGGCTGTTAAATTTTCTTTTTGATCTATAGATCCCGTAAACGAATCCCTAAACGAAGGCCAATCTTTATAATCGCCTGAGAATGGCGGTACGACTAGTTTTGGAAGCTGAATTGTACACCGATCCGAAGTCGCGTTAATTTTTTCCAGAAGCGTGGTTTGTTGCTTTGTCAGCTTTTCAACCACGGAAACATCATCTTCGGGTTTCGTTGTCGATTGTTTTTTACGTATTGCTGCAAGAAGCATCGCATAAGCATCGAAAAACCGCGATTCGTAAGTACCAAACTCGGTTTCATATATTTCGAGTTCTTCAGCGTCTTCCTCAACGCTTTCCAGGATCTTGTTATGCCACTCGCAAAACTCTGACCACGACTCGTTTAAGCTTTTAAACCGTATTTCTAGCATTTCCAGAGAAATTGCATTGGTGATTGTGTTACCTGACAGGTTTTGACTGCGAAGATTCAACAAAATGCGAACGTATATTAGGTTGTTGCTTGTTACGTGAAACACTCGACCGTGACACTACCGATTGACATGATTCTAAGGCTTTACATCGCGATTCCAAAAAAGTCAAGAGTTCGTCAATCGTAGCATCGTCACGCGTACCAATCTTTTCTGCCCAACTTTGCTTAGTGTCAATGTCTAATTTGGCTAGAAGCAAATGAATAAGCCATGGGTCACGATTATTAGAATTAATAGCATTTAGTCGACGTATAACTTCATCTGCCGTGTCTGTAATCTGCCTAAGTATTTTCACGTTACCAACAATTGCATTGGGAAGAGAAAGATATGTCTCGATAAACGATTGAACTATTAGCTGTGAACGATCATATCTGTGTTCCAAACGTTCCCATGCTTCGAAATAATTTGCTTCCGATAAAGGAATATGTTTAATAAGGTCTAGCGCCCGATCACGCAAAAATGATTTTAGATAATGAAATTTCTGAACGGCTGTTAAATTTTCTTTTTGATCTATAGATCCCGTAAACGAATCCCTAAACGAAGGCCAATCTTTATAATCGCCTGAGAATGGCGGTACGACTAGTTTTGGAAGCTGAATTGTACACCGATCCGAAGTCGCGTTAATTTTTTCCAGAAGCGTGGTTTGTCGCTTTGTCAGCTTTTCAACCACGGAAACATCATCTTCGGGTTTCGTTGTCGATTGTTTTTTACGTATTGCTGCAAGAAGCATCGCATAAGCATCGAAAAACCGCGATTCGTAAGTACCAAACTCGGTTTCATATATTTCGAGTTCTTCAGCGTCTTCCTCAACGCTTTCCAGGATCTTGTTATGCCACTCGCAAAACTCTGACCACGACTCGTTTAAGCTTTTAAACCGTATTTCTAGCATTTCCAGAGAAATTGCATTGGTGATTGTGTTAGCGAAATCACGTGCACGAGTCAAACGTCCCTTAGCATTCCCGTATTTTTGTTTGATTAAACTCATTATGCAAACAATCCGAATAAAAAAAAAATAATTTATTGTCTCTGCAAACTTGAATTAATGTAATATAATTTGAATCTAAAGTCAATGCAAAAGTATGTACCTACGATTAAGGCATATACATAAAATCAGCAGGCACACACAATCACTTTTTTTTTTTTTTGATTAAGTGTAATTAAAGCGGACTGTATCAATTGTTTTTTTTTTTTTCTCACGAATTCTACCTCAATTTATATCCGACGCAGAAGGACCAATTTTATGTTTGCGATACACTCAATCAAAAGCAAAAATTTAACATTATTAAACAGCGAAAACCAATAGAAACCCAAATTTGCCAAAGCCTAACACCTTTAGTCTACTCGTATGTTGAAAGAATATATCGGCCTTAAAATAAAATCACCAAAAATGTTTAATACAATTTATTAATGTTACCATGTGTCCTGGTCAACGATCGAATTCAAAAAGATCGATGCCCAAGAGATAAGATATGATCTTAGCTATGCAAAATCGAAAGAGATTAGCAGTTATTACGGTTTAAATTAAAACAAATACATTAACTGTTTGAGTTTGAGTAGTTTTTTCAAGTTAACATAGGGTAAATAAGAAATGTTTGTGAAAGTTAACAAATAATATTTTATGAAATTGAAATTGAGTTTGAATTTACTTTATAATTTGAATCTTGCGTTATTATTCTCAAACAGTACATAAAAGCTTTTTTTAAAGAAACCACTACAATGACTTATGACTTTTGTTCTTGCATAAATTCATATTTGCATAGCATTCTGTTTTTGTCTCTTACTACTAAAAGAATTTAAAAACTTAATTTTATCCTTATGAATATTTTTCTCTAATAACATTCGTTTTTAAAATTCCTAGTCTATTACATAGGAGCAAGTTCGTGCGACCCAGTCGTGCATTTTATTTTATTTGTATGCAATTAAGCCCTACCGCTTTACCAAATTTCATCGTTTTACAGCAGCCGGAAGTGCTCCATTCTACCAACACCAATTCGGAGAAAGTGGGTGGATACCACGCCCCCTGAATGCAAAACCTCAAATTTTTCCTCTGATGGCATGACAAGACCTACCGTTGTGCAAAATTACAAGATTCTACAATGTCGGGAAGTGCTCCATAATTTTGATGATCTGTCAGTTACGGTTTTTGTGATTTTTGAAGCCGTATATCTCAGGAACCGCACATGCTAGAAAATTGAAATTTGGAATTTTGAGTTTCTGACTTCATTGGTACTGAAGATAGGGAGGGGTCAAAAATCGTCTGAGTTTGTTCCTGTAAAAATTGTGTAGTGCCAGAACTTGGCTGAGCACTACTGTGCAAACAACCAAAGCAATTGTCGGTGATAGGATTGTTTTTTTCTACTCCTCAACAGGTGAGGTTCAGATCGGTACCAACATAAACCAATATACAAATACAAAGTTATAATGAAAACAAAAACACGCCTTTTTTGATTGTTATAAGTGTTTTATGATAATAAATAGCATTCTTAAAAAAAATCTTAAAAAAATATAAATGTACTTAAAAGGAAAATATAAATATAGTAGAAAACGTAAATTTTCCAATCAAAATTATATTTGACCCTTAATTTGCGTTATATTTGCATAGAAAATTGCATATGCAAATTAAGATTTTTTAATTTGTTAAATAATTAATAAAGGTTGGAATATGGTTTTAATTGTGTACCCTCCTCATTGCCGTCTTTTTCTTTGTCGTTATTGCTGTACGTTTCTGAGAAAACGTTATTATTATTGTCAGCTTGGTTTTTAATATTTATTTTGATATCAAAGTCTGCATCAATAGAGCCGTTATTGTTGGCATCGTTTTCGTTTCTTTCATTAAAAACATTGGAACTTCTAGGAGGGTTATAACTTTTGTGTGTGTAGTTTTTACTTGCATATGTGATCTCTTCTATGTCCAGGGTGTTGTTATTACCATCCTCATTTGATTTGGATCCATAGAATGGCATTTCATCATCCAAATATGCATCTTTGTGGTGGTGCTCTTCTCGTATTTCAGCAAAAGTTTTATTATATGCAGTACTGTCGTTTTTAGTTTCAATTGAGATTGCGGGTACAAATCTCTGAAGATTCGGGGTACCATTTTGTGCTAAATTTAAAATCTCTTGGTTGTTTGCGTTTTCACCTTGCACTGTTCTTTGTGTCATATGTATTAAATTTGATTGCGAATTATTATATGAACCTTTTTCTGATATTTCAATATTTTTTTTTTCTTTTAACTCGTTTTCGCATTGAGCAAAGTTTTTTCGTTTCGTTGAATACTTTTGTTGCTTAAGATTTTCTGAAAGTTTTTTGCTTCTATTAGTGTTGAGAATTGAAAATTTATTTTTTGATGCTAGTCCAATGTCGAATGTATTCATGTTGTAGTTTCGCGGATCTGAATTTTTATTACAATCAATCGGATGCAAAGAAGAGTGACATTGACGTTCTTTTTCCATTGTAAATGATGCTGCTGTTGATTGCCCCATAAAATTAATTGGCATAGATGATGCATTTAGGGCCTGCAAATCAGCTGAAGTATCCTCTCGAGAAAATTGTATCTCCTCAAGATTTTGTCCTTCAGGTTTCTGGTAAATAATATATAAAATGAATAAGCCATTTATATTTTCAAATAAATAAAAAGATTACCTCGGTATGTAAACCTTTAATTTTCATAGCTTCTGCAACCTTTAAAAATACGGGAAGATCTTCATATTTCACATTAACCTGAAATTAAACAAAATTTTGTCCCGTCATTTGTGGCAATAACATTTTTCAAGGGTCAAATTGGAAAAGCAATTTAATCTCACCAAAGGTTATTTTTTAGTATTAATATACTTTAACCAAAAATATATAAGAACAGTGTGAGCAACAGTAAACCCGGCCGATGCCATCCTCTTATCTATACTGTCGCCCGCAGAACTGTATGTATGTATGTACTGTACTCGTATATCAAAGATTCCTCTTTTAATAAGGCGGATAAGAGAAGGACAACATTCGGCATTTTTTGATCCCAAAACGTATTTTTTTAACCGACTTCGTTTGACAGATCTACTATAATTAGGTTTGTTCGTTGAGCCCTGAAGTCACCCTGGGGTCGCCCTAAATCGTTTTTTGAAAAACCTGAAGTCACCCTGGTGAGCAAATTCTGTGTTTTTTGAGACCTGGGGTCGCCCTGAACTCGCCATGAAGTAGATCTAGGTATTTTGCTGGGGCGAGTTCAGGTAACGCTCAAACTGTCAAAAGTCATATGAGATTTCATATGTATTTCTTTTGTTGTCGTTTGGCGATCCGCATGTTGCATGTTATTGCTTGTATTTGCAATTAAATGTTTGTTGTACTCATCGGATGAAACATTCAGCAACAACGCGAAATTGTTTTCGTTCATTTTTAAAACTAATTTATAACAAATTTAAAGTTTTAAAAGATCACAAATTTATTTTGTCTTGCTTTTAGTTGTCAACAAAACAGTTGAAAGCCCTTGGGTGTTTTTTGAAAATCGAAAACCCCAGTTTTTGTTGACAACTCTGAGGGTTGTCAAGAAAACCTGGGTGAACCCTGGGTAAAGTTCAACAAACGAACCTATTATTTGATTATTTCTAAATAAAAAGAAACTCAAAGTAACTTTGTTAAATATGACATTTGAATTTCGACATATTAACCATGAGAAACCCCATGAAGCGCTAAACGAGATCACCTCACATCTGAATGTGATCATCCCTTACTTTAGAAAATGGCGTATTGAAATTAATTATAAAAAATGTGATCTTATCTGCTTCAGAAACGCAGCTGGCAGAGGATACCATCTTGCATTAAGAGAAAGCAAATAAAAAAGTAGTTATCAATGGACATTCGATTCCGCTCAGATAACACTGGTCGGCAAAAAAAAAAAAAGTCGGGAGCAAGAACTTTGTTATGTGATTTCAATTGACTTTAGCGTATATGACTTATTTTGTGGTAAACAATATATTACTACCCATCTCTTTCTTACACAGAGATCAATACAAAGAATAACGAAATTATTGTCCTCGATGTTCAAAAATAACGCTATCAATATCGAAATGTAAAAATGTAAAAAAAAAATTGCTAATAGCAGCTAAACTAGACGTGCTAGATAAATTCTGCTTCTATATTTAGATTTAGCGCGTCGATATGTATCAATTCCACATAAAGATTTGTTTGCTCTTATTCTGATGCCGACTAGTGTAATCGATTAAATATTTAAGAATTAAATTACATGAAAGATTAAAAACAAACCATCACGCCAGATATGCTCTTTGAAACGGTAAGGTGGCTGCCGCAATGCTAAAAACCTTTTTCAATTCAAATGACGTAGAAAGGAGCACTAAACTTATGTACAAAACTCTCGTATGCCCACTTATCTCGTACAGTTTTCTCATATGGTTTTATATCACACAAAATGTAGCAAAAATCTACAAATTTTCGAACGCAAAGTTTTAAGAAAATGCATTTCAAAATTCCGCAGATCAGGAGGAAAGTGGTACTCCAATAAATTGTTATATGAGGATTCGAAAATCGTCCCTTTACTCGACTACCTCACATCTTTGGCCAAAAAAATAATTTCCCTGTTACAACACCATGACAACCACTTCCGTAGCCATTTATTTATGGATAACATCAGTTAATCGATACCAGAGAGATATTATACAGTGATCCACAAAAGTCTGCGTAAAAGGAAGAAATATTTTTAAAAACTGCTGTTATTCACAAATTTAAAGTGATTTGTTTTAAAAAAAAAATATTTTTTAATAAAGAAATGTACAAGGTTCTTATTTTCAATAAAAAAAATTAAAACAATTATTCGTAACAAGAATAAATTAATAACAACAAAATAAACCTCTGAAATTCCTACACAAAAGTCTGCGTACAGCTGTAACAGAAATTGAAAAAAGTTAGTTAGTATAGATAAATAATTATTTTTTTTATTACTTTCGCTGTTAATATTTGATCGGATACCCTTTTAGCCTTATGACTTCTTTCAAACGGTTTTGCATTGACCCTACCAGTTTTTCTGTATAAGAACTGTTGATCTTACTCCATTCAAGCAACAAGGCTTCTTTTAACTGCGCCTTTTTGCGGATATCATGGGTTCGTATCTTTTTTTCCAATTCATTCCAGCAGTGCTCGATAGGGTTAATATCTGGACTCTGTGGTGCGGTTCGTAGCAGGTGGGGAGTGATATATGCCAGCCACATGCGCGTATTATGGGTGGCATATTTGGGGTCATTATCTTGCTGGAAGTAATAGTCATTGGATATACCCAGAATTTCAGCACTTGTTTTTAAATTTTTTTTTGAGGATATCGAAGTATACATATTGATCCATTGTTCCTTCTATTACTTGCAGCTTACCGACTCCTGAAGACGCCATACAGCCCCAAACCATAACACCTCCACCACCGTGCTTGACAGTCTTAATTATGCATCTGGGATTAAGAGCATCATTTGGTAATCGCCACACCCTGAAATGACCGTCAGAACCAAAAATGTTGTATTTTGATTGGTGGGAGAATATAACCTTACGCCATAAGTCCGGAGGCTTGTTAACATACTTTTTTGCAAATGCTAGTCGTTTCTTTCTGTTTATTTTACTGACCAATGATTTTTTCCTGGGTGTGCGTGACTTAAACCCCTCTTGAATAATAGCTCTTCTAACCGTTTCGGGATACACTGTATTGTTGTTATATATTTCGAGCCGTGTGCTTATCGACTTAGCCGTTATAAAGTGATCTTGCTCCACCATTCGCTTGATCACACGCTTATCCCTTTCGGAGAGCTTCGAAGGTCGGCCGGATCTTGTCTTCGATTTAATTTGTCCTGCGTTCCTTAAGCGATCTACCGTTCTCTGTATAGTTGACCGAGCTCTTGAGGTTATTTTTGATATATCACAATACGACTTTTTTTTGTTTAACGTAAAGATTAATAATCAAATGCCGCTCACTCAAACTTAACTCTTTATTTGCCATTTTTTGCTTTAAAAAAAAACCAAAGACAATTTTTGCAATACGCCTTTAGGACGATTAAGGTACTAGTACGGTCTAGAATGCCAAAAAACGCACGATTTTTGGGAATTTTTTTCTCAGAAACCTTATTACGTAATAACATATTTTTTAAAAATAATGAATACATGCGTCAAGAGTACAAAAAAAATTTTTTTAATTTGAGAATTTTGGCCGAATTATAGAAGGCCCAAAGTCGACTCATCAAAAACTACATTGTCCCATGGCGGACAGTTAATCTCAGGATTGGCTGGACTGAAACAAAAAAACCAAAGTGGGTTATTTAAAGGAAGGTTTTTTACGAGACAATTTACCACAATTTGTTTAAAAAGTCAAAACGAAACAAAAATCTGGAGCTTTGAAAAAAAAATTTTTTTTTGGCCATTTTTGGGTCGCCATTTTTTGTATTCATAACTTTTTGGTCAAATTGTGGTAAATTGTCTCAGAAAACATAAAAACAATCTAGTTGCAACAAGTTTTTTGAAAATCGTTTCAGTAGATCTGGAGATTAACTGTCCGCCATGGTAAAATGTGTTTTTTGATGAGTCGACGTTGACGCCCTCTATAATTCGTCCAAAATTCGACAAACAAATTTTTTTTGTACTCTTGACACATGTATTCATTATTTAGAAAAAAATTATGTTATTATGTTATAAAGTTTCCGAGAAAAAAATTCCCAAAAAACGTGCGTTTTTTCGATTTCTAGACCTTACCATTCATATTATGCAAAAACAAATTTAGCGATACTTAAACAGTATGTAATGCAAGAAATATTTACCTGTACGCAGACTTTTGTGGAAGAATTTCAGAGGTTTATTTTGTTTTTATTAATTTTTTGTGATACGAATATTTTAAAAAAAAATTTTTTTTGAAAATAAAAACGGTAAATTTCTTTTAGTGAAAAATACCTGTTTTTGAAAATAGTTCACCTTACGTTTGTGAATAACAGCAACTTTTTAATAATATCTTCCTTGTACGCAGACTTTTGTGGATCACTGTATGTCTCCGATAGGCATCCTCAATGAAGGGTCCGATTGTGATATCCGGCTTGTGGATAATAAGTGCCTATTCCTCGCTCCTTTTTATCAAAAAGCCCACGCTTCCAATTACAGAGGTTATAGATCCCTTGTCTTACACTCAGCTGGAAACGAAACATATGGGTCGTTTTTTAAAAATTGACATTTTTTTATCGTTTGAAAAAAAATTTTTTCAGTTTTTCTTGGGTTTTAGTTTCTAAATCTATAGTAAACAAGAAGAAAAGGAGTTCTCCGAGTTGCGCAAAAATAATTTCAAATATTTTCCATTTTACGAGTATTTTTTGATAAAAATTTAAATTTTAAATTTCGAATGTACTAAAACTGTTCTTTTCTTGCATAAAATAACAATAATCCACAAAATAAATAGTTGAAATTTTGTGGAAAGCAAATAAATTTAATAGGATAATTAATAAAAAATTTGTTTGTTTACGAAATGATTTTGTTTAAAAGCATGAAAGAGTCAAAAAAATATTTTTAAATATCGACACATAACTTTCTTGGAACTTTTACGGTACCAATACTGTAAGGAATGATGAAATTCAGTTTATTTATCTAGAATATAAAAAAATTAATAATAATATGAGTCATTATAAACTAAAAGAACATTTATTAAAAAACAAATACGAAAATGGTCACGGAGATTACAGGCCACGGAGATTACAAAATCGACTATTTCTTAATTTTAATATAGTCAATGTAATTCAATGTCATCCAAATTATATTAGGTTCAAGTATGATTAAATACCTTTTTTTTTTGGCGGTGGTTAGACTAAAAAATATTAATATGGAACAAAGATAACAAGGCCACGGAGATTACACTGAATTTTTACTCGGATCAAAAAGTTATTTTGTATGCAAATTAAAGGAATTAACTGCAATAATTAAATTATAATAAAACATGAAATTAAAGGTTTTTTGACGTACTATAAGATAATGCATCGTAAAAAAATTATTAAAAATTGTTTAGTTGTGTGAAAAAGCGAAAATGTTTAATTAGGTTTTTTTTTTTTCCAAATCTTGTCACACTCGTTCAACTAAGTATTCGGACAACAAAACAAATTTTTTTTTTTTGGCATATCATAAAATTGAAGTTTGAGAGAAGGCCTTTCAAAAGACAAGGCCCAAAATTAAATAAAAAATCATTTTCATCATTAAAAATATTAATAAAACTGATTAAGCATAAAAATCACATCCCAAAAAGGCCACGGAGATTACACATTATTAATTACCATGGCTATTCGTTACCATCAATCGATCTGCAAATTTTTTCTTATAATGCTCACATATAAACACAGTTCCATACCAAATTTCAAGTCTTTAAATTGAAATGCAAAGAAAATAGAAGCTGTAACGCTAAAAATGTATTTTTTTTAAAACGACCCATATAAACATAAAACAAGTACATATAATATTTAAGTATTTTTTAAGTTTCTTTCATATAATTACATTAACAAAAATACAAAAAAAAAAACAAAGAATGTAAACAATGTCTAAAATAAATGTTCTCTCTGTTAGTCAAATCAAATATCAATATAACCTAGATATACAGGAAAACCCGCTTAAGAAAAAAACTCGCTTACCTGAAACACTTTTTTCATCCCCAAGTATTTTCCGACCAATTTCCCTTACAACACTCCGCTAAGTGAAACTCGCTTAAGCGAAAAACCCTGATAACTGAAACATATTTTCAGTTAATTTTTAATATTTTTCATTAAAAAAAACTCTCAAGTGAAAAAAAAATTGAATCGAACAGAACAAACATTTATTTAATTTCTTTCAACGCAAGTCCAAAAGCTAAAAAGAATATTGTTTCTAGCATTTAATCTCCGCTTAGTGGAATTTTTAAATCCGCTTAAGTGAATTTTTTTTTCACTTATCCGAACTCCACTTAAGTGAAATTATTTTTCACTTAAGCGGGGTTCGTTTAAGTGAAAAACCCGCTGAAGTTAAAGAAAGGCTGTGACATTTTGCCGTTTCTCTAAAGCGGGTTTTACTGTATAGATAATACAAATGAAATTTCTATGACAGCTTATATCTACTTGAGTATAATGTTTTTACCAGAGTATATCTAATAATGCATTGACATACTAGATATGGACTGCTAGTAGCTGATTACAGAATGGTCCAACGGATTACCAAACGACACTAGCCCTCGTGCCGACACTGACGGAAAATTCGAATACTATGAAATATAACCAGTGCTAAAGGGGCTAATGTGCAAATAGTCCAATTGCCAAATCTGAAAATTTCCCTTTTTAATTTTCCCTTTTTCATTTTTGTTTTCAACGTATAAATATATACTGCAACACAGTTTTCGTTGCATTTACTTGTATTATCTATTAACAAATATTATTATTGTTTGTAAAAATACTTTTATTAAAGCAATTAGTTTCACTTTTACAAATAATTTTAATTTTTATACTAGAAATCAAGAGATAAGCTAAGATTTTTTTGGCTAGAGCGAAAATATTTGCAAAAAAATTAGTTATGCAAATAAATCCTAATTTTGATTTAAATTAACAACTCACTTTAGAGAAAAACCAATCCTACAATTTGTATCAAATTTACAAAAAAATTTCTTTAGGTGCTTTTTAATTCACAAATCTATCTGGATCCGGATCTGGAGCTTCCCTTGAAAATAAAACGATACGGATCTTAGTGACATCAGTGTTATAAGTCCGTCTCTTTTTATCCTTGGGTTTGTAAATTTTAAAGTATGTCTTGTCTTTTTTCTTTACACTATAGCTTAGGCCAGGCGCGCACATTCAATTTTTAGTTTCGCAACTGTTTAGTTGCTAAAATGAAACATATGGGCTTATATGGAACACCGCGCACTTAGAGCAACTCGATTCTCGAAACTAAAAAGTTTGTGTTTTGACACAAACTAAACGATTGCCTCTCAACAGTTGAGCTGTTTTTTATAAGTGCAAGAGAGAAAAGAGTGCGAGCGTGAGTAAAGAGTTGCCAGTGCGCGGTTCTCTTTCAACTGGTGATTAAACTATTTGATTTCGATCACAGTTGCCAGTGCGCGACTAGCCTTTACACTACCTTATTGCCATAAAAAGCTATCTACTCGCCAGTGTAATAACTGATTTTTGGATCTTTGAAATAGATCCCGATAGAAAACAGGATCCCAAATTGTTTTTGTAATACATGTTAAAACTTAATCCAGATCCGGATCCAGATAGATTTGTGAATAATAAAACGCATCTTATCTTAAACTAGAACTGTAAGGCTAGGCGCGCACATTCAATTTTTAGTTTCTCAACTGCTTGGTTCGAGCAACTAAAAAGTTTGTGTTTTGACACAAACTAAACGATTGCCTAAAATGAGTTCGCTATTTTGTGTAACATATAATTATATGCACCTGCGCGGACATAAAATCATTAACTAAACCAAAATGATTCATAGAATATTTTAAAGGGGATTTTGTTTCGAGATCCCTTAGCACTATTCTCAGCCGATTATCTCTCTAACCATAGACTAGCACCGTTTCTTCAAAGCATTGTCAATAGATGTCCTTAGTTTCTATGAGTAAACATTTCTGTTGGCAGTAGTAGAACAAGAGATGGCGTTAAAAATGTTGTTTATTTTTGCCACTAGTGTCGGCACGAGGGCTAGTTTCGATTGTATCCGTTGGACCATTTTGGTTGCAAATTTTGTATGAGAATTATACACAACTAGCAGTCCATATATAATAAGTCAATGTAATAATGAGTAGGGACACTCTCTACACATATGCAAGTCCTACAAACAATAAGCGTGAGAAGTTCCAAAGTATTAATTTTAATCCTTACGACAATTCACTAATGTAAGAAAAACCCACAATATTTTTTTCAAGCACCACCACAAACAATCTCATTCATAAGATATATAAATGCAATATTTTTTCATAAGGTTTTTTTAAAGGCGCGATAGGTTTGTTGCTTGTGAGCGTATTTTTTCTCTGTGCCGTTCTCTTCTTTTGAGTGACCATATTCTTTTTTTTCGTGATACTGGATTTATTTCTGTCGATTAATTTTTTTTAATGATATAGACCATATAAATGAATCTTAAATTTGTATTTCATTTTTAAATATTGAAATATTCATTTGATATTTGTTTGGTATTCTCAAAAAATAAAACGAAGCCATTTTGGGTTGAGTAGTAGCAACAGTATTTTTACTTCTTAAGTATTTTTTTAAGAAGTTGGTCACACTAGGAGGAGTGGATTGGGAATTGTTTACATTTTTTTCATAATGTATTTTTAAAGGCGCGACGAGTTGAATTCTTATCTCTCTTTCACCATCACACTTCTTATTTTCATCTATTTCTCGTTTCTGTGTACTTAAAAAAAATTTACTGATTAGAAACACGTGGAGAGTGTCCCTACTCATTATTAGATATACTCTGGTTTTTACTTTCACTTAAATGTCTTTAGTCTGCCACCAAAGACTATTTGCCATACTTTACTTACTTGTACTACTTGTACTATACTTGTATTAAGATAGTGGAGACCTTCTGTCGCCTCTGTCTTTTGTTTTGCATTTTATACTGTTATGTAATGTAATGTTATGTTATGTTCTCCATTTTTCCTTTAGGTTAAGCTTTCTATCCACCTTCTTTTTCCTCTTAATACTTGTATTAAGATAGTGGAGACCTTCTGTCGCCTCCGTCTTTTGTTTCCATTTTATACTGTTATGTAATGTAATGTTATGTTATGTTCTCCATTTTTCCTTTAGGTTAAGCTTTCTATCTACCTTTTTTTTCCTCTTGCAACCAATGGTCTTTATTGAGTAGATACATACAAAGATATACCAATCTTGTAAAGTAAATCAGACCAAAAACATAAATGTTAAAAACAGAGCCAAGTTCTTCTATACAAAAACCTTTGTGTAACAAGTCAGCCGTGAAAAGTACTGAGATCTAAAAGTACGCCAAGTTCTTACTTCATGAAGGTTTAATACCGAATATTTAAAGTAAAATAATATTGAAACAGCTACAATGTAATAGAGAAATTTTATTATTTAATGATTACTGACTAAAATTTGATGGGCTTACTTGCGTCATGTATAATTTACATCAGTTCTGAGGAAGTGGGCGGATACCACGCCCCTGAATGGAAAACTTCAAATTTTATATCTTTTTTTTGTATGCAATTAAAGTCCTACCACTTTACCAAATTTAATCGTTTTACAGCAGTCGGAAGTGCTCCATTCAACCAACACCAATTCGGAGAAAGTGGGCGGATACCACGCCCCCCTGAATGAAAAACCTCAATTTTTATTTTTGGTCCTTTATATGTATTTTGAGCCCTACCGTTCTACCAAATTTCATCGTTTTACAGCAGTCGGAAGTGCTCCATTCAACAAACACCAATTCGGAGAAAGTGGGTGGATACCGCGCCCCCTGAATGGAAAACCTCAAATTTTCGATTTCTTCCTCTACTTGCATGACAAGACCTACCGTTGTGCAAAATTAAAAGATTCTACGATGTCGGGAAGTGCTCCATAATTTTGATGATCTGTCAGTCAGTTACGGTTTTTGTGATTTTTGAGGCCTTATATATCAGGAACCGCTTATAATAGAAAACTAAAATTTTGTGAGGCGCCTGTGCTTGACTAGCTTAGCAAATATTCGGAATTTCAAGTTTCTGACTTCATTGGTACTGAAGATAGGGAGGGGTCAAAAGTCGCCTGAGTTTGTTCCTGTAAAAAGGGTGTAGTGCCAGAACTTGGCTGGGCACTACCGTGCCCTTTGATTTAACACAACAAAACTCTGACAAGCAAAGAAACAATTGCTTTTGAAAAATAAATAATAATAAATAAAATAATAATAATAAATTTTATTCTAAGTGTAATAATAAGATACTATTAAGAAAGACAAATGTAAATTGAATTAAATGTCAATAAAAATGACTACTACCCTTGTATATATTATGTATATATTATAGTATTATCAATTGACGTGATTTTATGTTAGAGTCCCTAGCCTGTGGTAGGTGTCGCTGAAACCAGTCAAATTTGACAGTGGAGAGCAGCGTTGCCGATGTGGCACGATTGTGCCATTTTGACACGGAAATTTTCTCGTGGTGGCACGAAAAGTTTCAATATGGCACGTTTTTTTTTTATTTTACTTAAACGCGTTTAAGATAATTGACCCGACCTTTAAAAAAAAAAAAAAAAAAAAAAAAAAAAAACAAACATGCAAAGTATTTTTTCACACTTCAATATTTTGGTACCAGAATTTTCTCATCTATGTATTAGAGTGCGAGAAAGATGTTCTTTTTGGCGAAATAGAAAAATTTTTGAGATTGGACTAGCCGAAAGTATTTTTCTTGAAGATTCAAAAACGAGTTGTACAAATTAAAAAACAATATTGACGAAGGAATGTTCATTAACATTTCAAAATTTATGTTGATTCTTCTTAGTTTGCCCCACGGAAGCGCATCAGCAGAGCGAGTGTTTTCAAGGCTAAATAATATTAAGACAAACAACAAAAACTGGCTGTCATACAAAACAATTAATGCTAATGCCAATGAAATTATTAAGCCTAATAATTGTCAAAATTTTAAACCTCCAGCTAATTTATTTATTTGACTTATGTATTATAACAAAGCTTTATTACTTATTATTATTATGAACTTGCCAAAAACTCCTGTTTTTGGAAAATACCTATACACGAATAGAAGAAGTGATTTTTTGTTTGTAATAGTATTTAATTAAGATTTATTTTTAAAGAATAACTTGATTAACTTGATTTTTTTTCATATGACACGAAAATGTCACAAACGACACGTTTTTTCAAAGAGTGTGGCACGAAATTTTTTTTTTGCGGCAACGCTGGTGGAGAGTAGGATAAGAAAGATAGAAACAAGTAGTAAGAAAGAGAAATTTTATTATCTTGATTTTTCAACGAAAGGCAGAGTAAGGAGATTTCCGAGTGGTGGAAATGAAAAAAAAAATCTTTTTTGACCGTTTTCTGTTGGAATATATTTTCTTGTTTGTATGTTTTTGTGAGTATGTATTGAGGTAGATATATATGTATATTTTCCTTGAACTTTTTTGTCTGAATACATTTTCTTGTTTGCATGGTTTTTGTTGGTATTGAAATAAAGAGATGTGCCACCATTTGATTTGAAATTTTCAATTCTGGTGAAAAATCAAATATTTACTATCTGAAGCGAGAACTCTCAACCAATGCTACAAAGGTACAGTGTATTCTAGAAAGCATAATGATTGCAATGACAAACTTTATAAAAAATATATTGGCGATAAATTTTGTGGAAATTAGTAATTAAACTGTTTTAATTTTAAATATGTATCTGCCATAAATTTTTTTTCCAAATCTTAGAAAATATTTTTTTTCTCTAGAATGTTTTTTTTTTTATTTTCGTAGGTATTTACGGCGGATTGACGAAAAAAATTTCGAGAATGACAAAAAATCAAAATTTATACTAGTTTCAGGGCTTTAAATGTTCACGTAAACGCACTTATTCACGTACATATAATAAATTGTTGATAACTTTTTTACAAGCAATCAAATGATGTTTTTATATTATATTCTTATATTTTTATATTATGTTTTTTTCATAATCTACACAAAAAAACACGATAAGGTCGCATGAACTTGCTCCTATGTAATAGACTAGGAATTTTAAAAACGAATGTTATTAGAGAAAACTGTTCATAAGCATAAAATTTATTTTTTAAATGACTAAAACAACTCCTTTAGTTGGAGCTAAAAACAGGATGCCATGTGTTTTAAGCAAAAATTAGTTTATGTAAGAACAAAATTATAAATCCTGGTAGTGGTTTCTTAAAAAAGTAAGCTTTTATATTAAAAAAACATTTTTAAGAAAAAATTGTTTAAGCCCAATTTAATGTGTTTATTAATGTACTTACGAATAGAAATTAAATTTCCAAAAAAAAAAATATTGATACGTTTTTGAAATGTCGAATTTTCCCAAATTGATTTTTTTAATTCAAAACTATAATTTTTTTAAAGTTTTGAAATGCAATGTTTTTTAAACTTTTTAGAAGCTTGTCTATACAAAGTTTCATTGAAATCCGTTGTGCCGATAATGAGAAATTCAAAAAATTGTTCTACTGTATGTTCAGTCAGTAATATCTTGATTTCAAATTATTTTTTTAATGAAATTATAGATCGTAAGAATTAATTGAAAGAAAACAATTTTAGCAAAATTTTTGGAACCTTTTTAGAGAAAAATGCGATTTTCAAAAACTATTTTTTAACATTTGTATGGAGGGTACCGTTATTTTTAGGTAAAATACATTTTTGTTCTCATATATTAAGAAAATTTTATTTATCAAATTTTAAAAAAAGCGAGAATGAGGTTTTCGAAATATTGAGTTTTCAAAAAAAAAAATTGAACATTTTTAAAAAAATCCCAATAATTATTGTTTGAAAATTTGAATTGTTAATAATATTCAAACTATTGGCGGCCTTTAGCAGAAAACTCCGTCGTACTGTTTTTGAGAAAATCAAAAACCAAAAAACTTGTTGCAAAAATAACAGTTTCTTGGAATTTTTTTTTCAACTGGCACTGCAAATGATTCAAAAAAGGGGGAACATTATTTGCAAGAAAATATTTTGATATGGCATATTGTTACGGTAAAATTTTCCGTAACAAGAATCATTCTTTCGGTTTCCTGTCCTAGTTCCTTTTTTTAATGACTTTCTTAAAGCAGGTGTTTCTTTCAACTTACTAAGAAAGAGAAGGACAGCCATGGTCCATTAGCCATCGGTTCATTCACTCAGTAACTTGAAGAAACAAAATATCAGCATATTCAATTTTGAAACTAAAAGCTAATGGAAAACAGACGGGCGGTCTGTTCAAGTCTTTTTACTAGTGACAGTTGGTCACAGAGACAGACGGGCGTCTGTGTAAACTTGCACAAAAAGTAACATTGGCGAAATTATGTTCCCAAATATTGAAGTTACTCCTTGTGAAAATGGCTGCGTGCCCAACCTAAAACATATTTGTATTCATGTAAAAGATGGAACGTTAACGGCTAATCCCTAAACATTCCCCAAATCCAGAGGTGCAAGAGAAATATTAACCACGAAATTTTTTGAAGACAAAAGGAAAAAGGAATTTAATATTCAAATAAAAAGAAGAAAAATTGGAAAATACTTAGTTGAAGAAACAGAGGAGGATTTTGGTTGCAGAGAAAATTGGAAGTTAAATCGAGATCTAGCGAGGAATTTGGTGGTGTAATAAAGCTAAGTATAGTGGTTTTACAATAAAAAGTGTAATTTAGAATTTTCATTGTCGGTCGATAATAATTTCGTTTCAATCTAATTCAATTCAAAATCGTATTCTTTGGGTTTTTGTTCTCGAAAAATTCCGATATTGCGGAACGCGCGACCTGTTTCCTATCACTGTTTGTGCTTTCGGGACCGAGTGTTAACGGTCCATCTCGTTAATTTCATTTTCTTATTGTTTAAAAGATCTTGGCTCTTAGCCCTACTTAATTGCAAGGTTTCCCAAGCAATTCAATAAAATTTTAAAATTCCCATTCGGAATCATAAATTTAAATCTTTTCCTTAAAATATCTTTCACCGACGGTTCCGCTCCAAGGGTTTGTAATTTCCTTGTAAAACAAAAATTACTGGCGCCCTTTTTCATTTTTCAGCTACGCCTCTGCGTTAATTGAAAATAAATCATTTCACTCTTTTGATTATTTTAATTAATAATCCTCATCAAAATTGTTCGTGAACCCAACCCCTAACTGAGCCTAGTCGTGGTGGTAGCATATGTACATTGTTTTTGTTGCTACCAGTTGCAATTTTTTTTCGCTGAACTCGTCTGCTTGTAGATTGACGGTTCGTCATCGGTCTCTTTAGTTAATTTAATTAAAATAATACATAGTTGTTGTTCGGTCGCGTCGTCGTGGTTCTTGTCGTCATTTTGGTTGATTATTCTCTTTCAATAATCAAAGTTAAATATCGCGAATTAAAATTGTAACAATATGTCTAAATAGTAAACAAAAATAAACATTAATTCACAAATCCACAGAAAACCGTTAAAACTTGCAGAGGAAAAATCGGACAGAAAGTCATGGTTACCAAATTGATTATTTTCAATGCATTATGTTTCGAATCGTTTATTCCATATAATTTTGAGATTTTGATTAATTTCTTCATATTCTCAAAATGTGTTCTTTTACTTGTGCAAAACTACTATACTTAACCGAAAAATAACGCTACCCATCATACAAATGTTAAAAAATGGTTTTCAAAAATCGTATTATTCTCAAAAACGGCATCTAGAATTGGGCTAAAATTGTTTTCTTTCGATTATTCCTCGATCTATAATTTAATAAAAAAAATTTAAATTAAGATATTACTGACCTACCATAGAACCATTTTTACAAATTTTGAATTTCTCATTATCTACACAATGGATTTTAATGAAATTTTTTTATAGAGAAGCTTTTAAAAAGTTTGAAAAATATTGCATTTCAAAACTAAAAAAAAATACTTTTTGAATTTTTTTAAAATATAATTTTTTTTGAAAAATTCGACATCTCAAAAACGGCTCAATATTTTATTTATATTTATTCGTACAATAATAGAATTTTTAAGTAGGCCTACTAATTTTTTTTTCTTATTTCATATTTACATAGCATTCTTTTTTATATCTTACTACTTAAAGAATTAAAAGAAAAATAATTTTATGCTTATGAACAGTTTTCTATAATAAAATTCGTTTTTAAAATTCCTATTCTATTACATAGGAGCAAGTTCGTGCGACCCAGTCGTGCATTTTATTTATTTAAAAAAATATATAACTTAGTAAGTGCAACAAACTCGGTTATTGCAACTGCCTTAATTTCTATTAGTTGCGTAAATCGAGTTTGTACTGTTTATCCTAATAATGTACTGTACACATATTCATATATATTTTAATTTATTTACAAGTATGTAAGGTACTTAGTAAAATAAGGTTAACCAAAACCCAATTTATGGAACATTTTCAGACAAAATTGAAAAAATACAAAAAAAATTCACAAGATATCTAGAATTCAAAATGTTTAGGCAGCATTCAACTTATATTTGTAGGCTTAGTCTATTCAAGATGCTTTCTTTGTTTCAGCGCAGGTGTATGTTAGACGAAGTTTTTCTCTATAAGATTATTTCTGGCAAAATTGAATGTCAATTATTGTTGAACAACATAAATATCCACTGTCCGGCTCGTTCTTATCGTAATAATACCATAACGTTCAGTATCCCATTTCATCGAACAAATCTATTACTAAAGTCACCGATACTAAGAATTCAAAAATATCACAATAAGCTTTTTACCGAATTCGATGTCTTAAGTTCACAATACGCCAATTCCAGGAGGGTGATATTAGGAATTGTTGCAGATTTTGGTTCGTCATTTATCTCTTTTTTAAATTAATTCTTTATTTAAACATAAGCTTTATTGTATGCTTCTTTTGATTTTTTTGGCTCTTGGCTTTTAATATTAGTTTTATTTTTTTTGAAAAGTATGTTCTTAAACTGTACTTAATTTTTGCTTCTCTTTTTTATATAAAAATAAAATATTCAAATCTGTTCTCTTAAATTTATATTGAATTTAACCAATCAAATAGCTTGTAAAAGATTAATAATGAAGTTTTTGTTATTAGTTGTAAGCTTGTTATTAAAATAAAAATAAAAATAAAATAAAATAAAATAAAATAAAAAAACTTTCTTTAATTCTATATGCCATGATTACATTTTATATTTATATTTATTTGTTTGTGGCAACCATTGTCACAGATTTATATTTTTCATACAAATATATTTTTCCTTTCCTCACAAAACGTCACACATACTCGTATGTATATCCATGTACATATATAACTTTCTCATTCTGTTAATATTTCTTCCTATTTTTGCTTTCTATACACGTTCTCAGCACAATTTATTTTTTCTCGTTCTTCCATTATCTCTACACCCATATTTTGAAGTCTCCAAAATTAAGCAGAGACAAATCTAACAAATGCGGTCCATAGCCTGAAGATGCCGCCACAATCGTTCGACTTGGTGATATTACTGTAGTTTTTATATACGAAGGTATTACCTTTGTATATATATCTTATAGTAATATCGACAAGTCAAACGATTGTGGCGGCATCTTCAGGCTACGCACCGCATTTGCTAAAATGTGTCTCTGCTAAATTTTGGAGACTTCAAAATATGGGTGTAGAGATAATGGAAGAATGAGAAAAAATTGTATTGAGAATGTGCGCAGAAAGAAAAAATAGGAATAGTAACAGAACGAGAAAATTATATTCATGGATGTGTATGTGACGTTTTGTGAGGATAGGGAAAATATATTTGTATGAAAAAATATAAATCTGTCACCATGGTTGCCACAAACAAATAAATATAAATATAGAATGAAATCATGACATATAGAATTAAAGAAAGTTTTTTATGTTTTGGTTAACCTTATTTTACTAAGTACCTTAAATACTTGTAAATACAATTAAATATATATGAATATGTGTACAGTAAATTATTAGGATAAGGAGTACCTACTAACTCGATTTACGCAACTAATAGAAATTAAGGCAGTTGAAATAATCGAGTCTGGTGCACTTACTGGGTTATAAATTTTTTTTAAATAAATAAAATGCACGACTGGGTCGCACGAACTTGCTCCTATGTAATAGAATAGGAATTTTAAAAACGAATTTTATTAGAGAAAACTGTTCATAAGCATAAAATAATTGTTCTTTTAATTCTTTAAGTACCTAGCAAGAGATAAAAAAGAATGCTATGCAAATATGAAATTAAAAAAAATAGTAGGCCATTGTACGAATAAACATAAATAAAATATTGACCCGTTTTTGAGATGTCGAATTTTGCAAAGAAAAATATATTTTTCAAAAATTCAAAAAATATTTTTTTTTAGTTTTGAAATGCAATATTTTTCAAATTTTTTAAAAGCTTCTCTATACAAAATTTCATTAAAATCCATTATGTAGATAATTTGTAAAAATGGTTCTATGGTAGGTACCGTCAGTAATATCTTAATTTCAATTTTTTTTATTAAATTATAGATCGAGGATTAATCGAAAGAAAACAATTTTAGCAAAATTCTAGATGCCATTTTTTAACATTTGTATGGTGGGTAGCGTTATTTTTTGGTTATATACATTGAAATTAGTAGTTTTGCACAAGTAAAGGAACACATTTTGAGAAAATGAAAAAAATAATCAAAATTCTCGTATATGGAATAAATGATTCGAAACATAATGCATTGAAAATAATGAATTTGGCAAGCATGACTTTCTGTCTGATTTTTCCTCTGCAAATTTTAACGTTTTTTTGTGGATTTGTGTATACATGTATATTTTGTTTCCTATGCCATATCAAAATATTTTCTTGCAAATAATTTTCAGTTGCAGTGCCAGTTGAAATAAAAATTTCTTCTTTTCTTAACATACATAGGTAATCAAGATATGAGAAAAAAAAAATGTATTTTACCTAAAAATAACGGTACCCTCCATGCAAATGTCAAAAAATGGTTTTTGAAAATCGCATTTTCCTCTAAAAAGGTTCAGAGAAAATTAATTTCTTTCAATTAATTCTTACGATCTATAATTTAATAAAAAAAAAATTTGAAATCAAGATATGTACCTACCTATTACTGACTGTACATACCGTAGAACGATTTTTTTTGAATTTTGAATTTCTCATTATCGGCATAACAGATTTCAATGAAATTTTGTATAGACAAGCTTCTAAAAAGTTTAAAAAACATTGCATTTCAAAACTCTAAAAAAATATATATTTTTAAATTAAAAAAATCAATTTTTTTTTGTGGAAAATTCAATATTTCAAAAACGAATCAATATTTTTTTTGGAAATCAAATTTTTATTCGTGCATTAATAAACACATTTAATTGGGCTTCCAAAATTGTTTCTTAAAAATGTTTTTTATATAAAAGCTTATTTTTTAAATAAACCACTACTTGCAATTATAATTTTGTTCTTACATAAACTAATTTTTGCTTAAAACACATGGCATCCTGTTTTTAGCTCCAACTGCTAAAAGAGTTGTTTTAGTCATTTAAAAAATAAATTTTATGCTTATGAACAGTTTTCTCTAATAACATTCGTTTTTAAAATTCCTAGTCTATCTATTACATAGGAGCAAATTCGTGCGACACTGTCGTGCATTTTATTTTTGTTAATCTACAAAAAAACGATTACTTTGATAATTACTTGATAAAAAAGGTACAAATGATACATATGTGAAAAAGGTAAGTTTTGAGAGAAATTGTTATTATTTTGAATTGTAAAAACATGAAAAATCAACATTTTCGTATGATTCTTTTTAATTTGTTTGTTTTTTTCTTTTTTGTGTAGATTATAAAAAAACATAATATAATAAAATGCACGACTGGGTCGCACGAACTTGCTCTCATTTAATAGACTAGGAATTTTAAAAACGAATGTTAATAGAGAAAACTGTTCATAAGGATAAAATTAATTTTTAAATTCTTTTAGTAGTAAGAGACAAAAACAGAATGCTACCCAAATATATATTTATGCAAGAACAAAAATTATAAGTCTTTGTAGTGGTTTCTTAAAAAAATAAGCTTTTATATAAAAAAATTTTCAAACATTTTTAAGAAAAAGTTTTAGTACACCAATTTAAAGTTTTTATTATTGTTCGAATAAAAATTAAATTTACAAAAAAAAAATATTGAGCCGTTTATAAGATATCGAATTTTCAAAAAAAGAAAAAATAGATTTTTTTTTCAAAAATTCAAAAAAAAAAAGTATTTTAAAGTTTTGAAATGCAATGTGTTTTAGACTTTTTAGAAGCTTCTCTATAAAAATTTTCATTAAGATCCGTTATGTCGATAATGAGAAATTCAAAATTCGAAAAAATGTTTCTATGCTAGGTACAAGCTGTAATATCTTAATTTTAATTTTTTTTTATTAAATTAAAGATCGTAAAAATTAATTGAAATAAAAAATATTTTATCAAAATTCTAGGCGGCGTTTTCGAGAAAAATACGATTTTTGAAAACCATTTTTAAAATTTTTTACCATTTGTATGGTAGGTAGATACCTTTATTTTTAGGTAAAATAAATTTTTTTCTTACATCTTGTAGATAATATTGAGAAACTTTTGCTTATCAAGTTTAAAAAAAATCTAGCATATGGTTTTCGAAATATTGAGTTTTGAAAATAAAATTTTGAAGTTTTTTTTAAAATCCAAAAAATTTTTGTTTGAAAATTTGAGTGCACAATTCTATTTATATTTTAGGGAAGCTTTAGCAAAAAAAAAATGATCAAAACGGTGGTACCGTTTTTGAGAAAATCAAAAACAAAAAAAAAAATGGTTCCATGGGGGTACCCTCAATAGCTATTTTTCGTAAATTTTTTTTCAACCAATAGCTAGCTTTAATTAAATGAAATTTTTTTGTATTTTTATTTTTAAAATCTATCCAACAGTTTTCGAGAAAAAAAAATGTTTATAAAATTTCGTAAAAAAATCGTATGGCAGGTTCCGCTATTTTTGGTCTTAAAAAAAAAAGAAAAAAACGTGTGGGCGGGGGGGAAATTAAAAATGATATCTACCAAGTTTAAAGAAAATCGACCGAGCCGTTTATCCTGTAGTCGAACAGACAGACAGACAGAATTGCGAGACCCACTTCTTTGTCAACTTTCATCAAAATCTCGAGTTCGATTTTTCTTACGAATGCATAACTTGCCTTATAGTACCTATAAGTCGCAAGTAAAAATATAAGAATATAATATAAAAACTTCATTCGATAGCTTGTAAAAAAGTTATCAACAATTATACGTGAATAAGTGCGTTTACATGAACATTTGAAGCCCTGAAACTAGTATAAATTAACATTTTTTTTCATCGAAATTTTTTTCATCAATCCGCCGTAAATACGAAAGTAAAACAAAAAGATTCTAGAGAAAAAAAATATATTTTCTAAAATTTGGAAAAAAAATTGAGGGCAGATACTTATTTAAAATTAAAACAGTTTAATTAGGTACTAATTTCTATTTCCATAAAATTTATCGCCAATATACTTTTTATAAAGTTTGTCATTGCAATTATTATGCTTTCTAGAACACACTGTATCTTTGTAGCATTGGTTGAGAGTTCTTGCTTCAGATAGTTAATTATTTGATTTTTCACCAGAATTGAAAATTTCAAATCAAATGATAGGCATATATGTCTTTTTTTCAATACCTACAAAAACCATACAATCAAGGAAATGTATTCAGACAAAACAGTTCAAGCAAAAAATATATCTACCTCAATACATACTCACAAACACATACCAACAAGAAACTAAATTCCAACAGAAAAAGGTCAAAAAAAATTTTTTTTTTCATTTCCACCAGTCGGAAATCTCCCTTACTCTGTCTTTCGTTGAAAAATGAAAATAATAAAATTTCTTTTCCTTACTACTTCGCAGGTTAATATTAATCCAATGCTCTCACGCAGGTGTTCTCAATGAAAAAATGTATGAAATATGGTTAATCCAGTACTTTGTCACATTATTGTATGTTTATAAGACGATAATTAAAAAAATAGTAAAAAGGAAGTTAATCCTTTCAATCGTAAATTCACCTAAGAATCCAAAAACGTATAAAAACTAAAATAAAAGGCTTTTCTTAGAACAAAAGTAGTTTTTCTTATTTTTGATTTTCTCAAAAACTACAAAACATTTTGACATTCGGTTTTTTGTGTTTGATCAAAAATTAATATGAGCATTGAATATTGGATAAAAAAATAATACTTAAATACGTAAAATTTTGAAAAAAATTTGTTTAAAAAAAAAATTTTTCATTTTTTTTTCAAAATTTTGATTTTGAAAATTAATTTTTCAAAAACTATTCACTCAAACAACTTTATTTAAAAACAAGATTAAAGAATGTATTTCTGGCTTTTCAAAATGCTATAGCATTACTATGTAGGTATCACCGTTATTTTTTAATAATTTTTTTTCTGTTTTAAGTGATTTTTTTCTTAAATTGCCCCTCCCGCCTAAACGGGGGGAAATAGACCCCCCCCTCCCATACGATTTTTTTCTTGTCTAAGTCCAACCTACACGCCCTAGCTTTTTGTCACACCTTATGCCAATCACCCTGTATACAGTGTGACAAAAAGCTAGCGCGTGTAGGTTGGCAATTTAAGAAAAAAATCACTTAAAACAGAAAAAAAATTATTAGAAAATAACGGTGATACCTACAGAGTAATGCCGTGGCATTTTGAAAAGCCAGAAATACATTCCTTAATTTTGTTTTTAAATAAAGTTGTTCGAGTGAATAGTTTTTGAAAAATTAATTTTCAAAATTAAAATTTAAAAAAAAAAAATGAAATTTTTTTTTTAAACAATTTTTTTTCAAAATTTTACGTAATTAAGTATTATTTTTTTATTCAATATTCAATGCTCTTTTTAATTTTTGATCAAACACAAAAAACCGAATGTCAAAATGTTTTGTAGTTTTTGAGAAAATCAAAAATAACAAAAACTACTTTCGTTCTAAGAAAAGCCTTTTATTTTAGTTTTTACGTTTTTGGATTCTTATGTAGGTGAATTTACGATTGAAAGGATTAACTTTCTTTTTACTATTCTTTTAATTATCGTCTTATAAGCATACAATAATGTGACAAAGTACTGGATTAACCATATTTCACACATTTTTTCATTGAGAACACCTGCGTGAGCGCATTGGTTTAAAATTGACCTGCCACTTTTTTATTATGGTGGGGTCGGCTTGGCTAAGGTGCATTTACGAAAGAAAGGATTAACTTTAAATAAACAGTAATTATGTATTTTATCTAAATATGCATGTATTTATTATTTAAATTGATTTCAAGATTCAGGAACATTTTTGTTCTTATTTCGCAATTGCATTTTTCTGTCACTAGTTAGGGCGTGTAACGCTGCATTATTTAAAAAACATTCGCAGATCAATATTAATCCAATGCTCTCACGCAGGTGTTCTCAATGAAAAAATGTGTTATTGTATGCTTATAAGACTGATAATAAAAAAAATTTCCAAAAAAGTTAATCCTTTCTTTCGTAAATGCACCTACATAAGAATCCAAAAACGTAAAAACTAAAATAAAAGGCTTTTCTTAGAACGAAAGTAGTTTTTGTTATTTTTGATTTTCTCAAAAACTACAAAACAGTTTGACATCCGGTTTTTTGTGTTTGATCAAAAATTAAAAAGAGCATTGAATATTGAATAAAAAAATAATACTTAATTACGTAAAATTTTGAAAAAAAATTGTTTAAAAAAAAAAATTTCATTTTTTTTTTCAAAATTTTGATTTTGAAAATTAATTTTTCAAAAACTATTCACTCGAACAACTTTATTTAAAAACAAAATTAAAGAATGTATTTCTGGCTTTTCAAAATGCCACGGCATTACTCTGTAGGTATCACCGTTATTTTCTAATAATTTTTTTTCTGTTTTAAGTGATTTTTTTCTTAAATTGCCCCTCCCGCCTAAACGGGGGGAAATAGACTCCCCCCTCCCATACGATTTTTTTCTTGTCTAAGTCCAACCTACACGCCCTAGCTTTTTGTCACACCTTATGCCAATCACCCTGTATATGTATACAAAGGTATTACGTCTCTCAACAGGATTCTAAGAAGCAACGGATTTTGCTACAAAAAAACGCAAAACAACCGGAAACTTCTCTGTGAAAGAAATGATATTAAACTCATGCGAGTGAAATATCTGAGAAAAATCCGGGAATACAGAACAAAAGGATATGACATCATTTATTTGGACGAAAGCCATACTCATAACTCACATACACGGCCACGGGCTTGGACTGATGACAGTAGCAGTGGGTTGAAGACGCCAATTTCAAAGGGACAGAGGCTGATAATGGCGCATGCAGGTGGTGAAAAAGGTTTCGTGAAAAACTCCTTACTTTTATTCAAATCTGGAAAGAAAACGGGAGACTATCACGACGACATAAACTTCGAAAATTTCTGCAAATGGATCCAAGAACAAGTTTTGAATAACTTGGAGGAACCTTCAGTTATTGTAATGGACAGTTATTGTAAGAAAAACTAGCTAGCAAGAAATCCGATATTATACAATGGCTAACCGAAAACAATATTCCGCATACTATACAGATGTTTAAACTTGAACTTTATGAGGTAATAAAACGACACCGAGCTACACACAACCCAAAGCATAAGATTGACGATATCATTCATGGCATGAGACATGAGGTTCTACGTTTACCACCCTATCATCCAGATCTCAATCTTATTGAAAATATTTGGGCAACTGTCAAGGCAAGAGTAGGTTCACGAAACACACCATTCAATTTATTGGATGTTCAAAAATTAGCAGAGGAAGAATTTTCAAAAATAACGGCTGAAGACTGGCGAAAAGTGTGTGAAAAAGCCATAAGAACTGAGGAAGAATACTTTTCTCACGACCTGACGTGGAACACAATTTCGGATTCAATTATAATTATCCAGGTGACGATTCTTCAACCAACTATGAAAGCGACATTAGTTCTTAAAAATAAGTTTATGTAAATGAACATTTATAATTTAAATTTAAATAAAAAAAATTATTCAAACTCGTAAACACTAATCTAACCAATTAACACTAATCTACAATTAATTCCAAAACCCCACGGGTAAAAAAATAAAAAATACATATATGTACCTATATCAAATAAACACTAACGCCGTAAAATAAATATAAACATAACGCCCCCGCAACTTTTCTTTTGCTAAGCCACAAATCATAAAACATAGAAATAAACAATAATTCCTAAACTATTTGTCAAAGTTGAGTTAGGCACTATAAGATTTAAGGAAAAATTTTTACTCATTAAATATCTTGCGCACCATTTTTGTTCTCTTAAATCCTCTCTCTGCGCAACCGATCGTTGGCCAAGTGAATTGGTTCAAGCCATAGAAATTTGCAAATAGTTCGTCAAATAATAATATAAGGCGTGTGTTTTGCAAGTCCATAAGGAGTCGTAGAAAAAAAAACGACATTTGGAATAAGCGCTTTACATGTAAATAGAATAACTACTTAAGTCTATACGGACTTAGCTAAGTCCACATAATTGTCGGAACTTAATCTAAGTCTTGATGAAAATGGTGATGCCAGCATAATATTGTCTATATGTTATCGATAAATTGTTCGCAGAAGTCAAAAGTGACGTTTTTGGATGCTGGTTGATTCTATTTATCAATAAAGCTGACAAATGCCATAGTGTGCACGATGTCATTTATTTCTATAGTTCGATATGGACTTGCAAAAAAAAACATGGCTATAATTAGAACATACTGCAAGCCATGCGCTTTAAACGCAGAACGCAAACGTGCTGACAGACGGGCGCAGGGCCGGACCAACCATATGTGCAAGATGTGCAAATGCAAAATTTTGGGGGCGTATTACTAGGAGCAAAAAAATCGAATTGCAAACAGACTAATACGCAAGCAAATACTGCCGTTTGCCTTTTAACTACAAAACTTGTTCAAATTATCAGAAAATAACAACTGTGCAAAGTCATTTCTCGCACACTAACTACCCAATTAACAATTTATAACCTGAGTTACAAAATGACCGCGGTTATAATATTACTTAAAATAACCTCGGTCATAAAGTGGTCTGTAATTGGTTAATATTTTAACTGGAGCTATTTTCCAGTATAAAAAAGTCTAAATTTAAGCCTTAGTTGAATTCAGGTAAAAATATATCCTTAAAATGTGGTAAATTTTGAGTTTCAGTTAGAATTTGGCTCTAAAAAAACTTTTTTTGAAACCGTGGTTCAAAATTAGATTATTTTTTACCGCAAAGTAACTTTTAATTAATTTTCCGGTAAAAAAATAACGTATTTTACTATTTAAGTTTGAAATATGTTCTGAAATAACTTGTTTAAGTGGTTAAAAGCAAACCAAGTTAGAAATTGGTTGTTAAATACCTATAATTGTAAGCTACAATATAACCAATTATTTTGCCAACTAAATATTGGTTTCAAAATAACTTGTTTTCTTAGTTGCAAAATAACCGGTTTTAGTTTTGGTTTCAAAATAACTCAGTTTCCTGGTTATAAAATAACTTATTATTTTTCCAACTTAATATTGGTTTCAAAATAACTTCTTTTCTTCAATCTTTATTGGTTTCCATTTCTATTTCATCGCGAATAAGTGTTACCACTGGTTTCATTTAAAATTGTTTCAATAAATGATGAAAAACTAAGGTATTTTGGAAATAATTGAGTCCCAATAGATAAAATTCAAGATATTGTTTGAAAGCATTGAAGACAATTATTAATATGAAAATATTTAGTATGAGTACAGATGCATTTTGGACAATGTAAAGAAAATCAAGGTTATTTTTATGATTAAAAAAACGAGTCAAATCTAAAAATTATGAGTCTTTAAGAAAAACTAAAAAATCGTGTCAATTTTGACTGTATTGTATCGCAGTGGTAACACTGACCGCGAATGTCTTTTGTTTCTCTTCTTCATTTGTGCTTAACCAGTCTTAGTTGTGGATTTGATTTCAGTAAGTGCGCGTCGTCTCGGAAGTTTGTAGTGTTCTAAAAATTAAAAGTTATAAGATGTAATTAAAGTCTAAGAAATAATAATCGAAAAAAAGGTAAGTAAAATAAAATTCTTTTTATTATTATGTGTCCATATGGACATAAATATAAAGCAACCCACACAACAACAAAAATAAACTTAATAACAGCTTCAGTTATTTTTTTACTTGTGTCCATATGGTAGAAGTGGAAAAATAACTCGAGCTGTGTTGCTTAAGTTACATTTTTACTTGTGTCTACAATGACACAAGTAAAAAAATAACTGAAGCTGTGTTGTTTGGGTAACTTTTTTACTTCTGTACCTATGCCTAAATTATTGAACAGTAAAAGAAATATAATATGTATATTTAGATACATAGTTTTCTAAAAACTTCTTTTTCCTTTTCATTTAAACAGATTCGAAAACTAAGCACGTTTGGAGGTGTAAATGCCTCAAAAACAATTCGAACGATTGCCAAGTTACTTTTTGAAGATCAATTGTTGAAACAATATTATTGGCACGGCACCAACAGCAAACCAAATTTGAAAACTTTAAAAACATTTTCGGAGCAGTAACGGAGGCAGTAAGGGAGCGCTACGCTTTCTTCTCAAATGGCGAAGCTGCAACATTTTTTGAAACCTACATTTAACAGGCTCCGTTTCGCATGAAAATTTTGTAAGTACATTGCTATAAACCTATTATAAAGCCACATGTACATATTTTAATAATATATGTAAAACTCTCTAAAACGATTTTTTCTTCTTTTCCAGAGATGAAAACGAAAATAATTTAACAACAACAACAATAATAACACTGTTGGAAAAGAGTAATTTTTTAACTGGTTTTGGAACAAAATACTGGGTTTTTTCCGAACCCAGTAAAAAGCCTACGTGGGTTTCTTTTTGGTTTTATAAAAACCTTAAATATAGGTTTTCTGGTAACCAAAACAAAATGGTTTTTAAAAAGCGTTAATATAACGTTTGTAAAAAACGTTTAAGAAGCGTTAAATAAGTACCATATTTAAACGGTTAGTTTTGAACTCCAAAAAGTAGTTTTGAAGTAACTGCTTTTTGACCAATTTTAAATAACCACGACACAACTCAGGTTACAAAGTTACTGACCAAAATCGGTAATGGGAACGTTTCTGTAACGCTTCTAAGACGTCTTTCGAACCAATTTCTAACTTTACCGGTTAATAACCGGCGGTAATAATCCGGTTAATAAACCGCTTTTTTACCAAAAATTGTTTATTGGGTAACACCACTTTCATTGTTACATTCAAGGCGAATTTAACTCAAAATATCGTAAAATTAAAGATACCACTAGATCTATGCAAGTTCAATCTTACCTACCTAATCTTATCTAATCTCAAAATATTCCACTCTGTTGGTACAAAAGAAAACAAAATTTAAAAAATCTCAAAATCTCAAAATTTAAAAAATTTCAAACAAACTGTGTTCAAAAATTAACATGGGAAAACATGACATACGGAATCATATGAGTTAGAGTGTGCAGGTTTTTATATAGACGTACAACAAAATTTTTCAATGAAGGCGTTTATGCTTTTGATATTAAAAGGTGTAATACGAGTATATTGTATGATATTGGATATTTTCTGTGCCTTTTGGAAAAATCTATAGGTGAACTTGTGCAACTTCATCTTCACACTATTAAATATCATAGCATAAACTTGATTGCTCAATTTTTTTTGACATACTATTTGTACGTTTATTGTTTTTTGGGTATGTATGTATTAAGCGTGTATATCGTTTATGTATGTATGTATGTGTCCAAATATAAAAAGGGGCGCTTTTTACAAATCTTGCGCAGACCGCAAGTTTGGCTGAGGCCGGCCCTGGAAGGGAGTTGTCTATTTTATTTATCGTTATTATAGCTGTTAACTTTTATTTCTATTTACATATATATATAATAGGTATACAATACATGTTGTATGTACATATATATCTAACAATTTTCAATTTTAGTAAATTTATTTCGAAGATGAATTATTGACCAATTCGGATTATAATTGAAAAGTGGAGAAGATTGAAATCTTAATCTTTCCTTCGGCTTTTTTGGTCACAATGGATTTGGCAATGAAAGGATAACGTTACATTAACTTTTCCCCTTTTTGACGTTTCGGCAGGGGTTGCTGCCTTCTTCAGGGGAACTTTATTTTACATAAATAGAAAATATATAGTTTGATTACAATTGTGTGACAAAATTACAATAAAACTCACATTATGTAAAAAAAAATTTTAGTTACATTAAATTTTACATTAAATAAAATATTTTATTATATTGGTATGTATATATGCACTTCAAAATGAAGTTCCGTCTATGTGATTTACAAAATTTGAAAACAATAAACAAGCAATTGACATGACGTTTAGTTTGAGACAAGTGACCAGTATACAGCGGATATATTTTGTGTGTCTAGCTTTCGGTTCATGTTGTTATGGTTGTTAATGATGTGCAGCGTCTCAAGTGTGTATCGCTTTGACGCGTGTCGCTCGGTTTGCAGAACTTGGACATCATCAAAGTCTGGAGAATGATCACTTTCGATCATGTGACTCGCTAATGCAGTTTTCTCAGGATTGTTGGATTTTATGTCGGATTTGTGGTTGGCCATACGTTGACAAAGAAACTGTTTTGTGGTGCCAATATAGCATTGATTGCAAGGATCGTCGGGTTTACCTTTACAATTAATTTTGTATATGACATCAGTGGCTTTGTCTGGTTTAGTTTTAAGCTTAGTATAAAGGTGTCTCAATGTTATGTTGGATTTATAAGCCAAAAGAACATCTTTTGGTTTGTTGGCGACCACGTTTTTGAAGTTTTCAGTTAAACCAGGTACATACACGACACTTTTGTAGTATTCAATCGGGTGATCTTCTTTCAGGTCCTGTGGAGCTCTGATTTTCTGCTTTTGTATTAGACCACGTATAACTGAGGAAGGAAACCCATTGTCTCGCAATATTTTGGTGATTTTCATTTCGTTGGTGTTATGAAATTGTTCATCACTCAATGCAAATACTTTGCCAATAAGGTTGGAAGCCGTGTTCATTATGATGTGCTTGGCTTGGTTGGAGTTATAATTTATTAATCTTCCTGAGGCTGTGTTTTTTTGGTGCCAGTTAACAGGAGAAGCTCATTTTTTTCGATGAATTTTCACGTCAAGAAATGCTATTTCACAGTTCTTTTCTCTCTCAACTGTGAATTGGATCTTTGGATGGAATCCATTCAGGAATGTAAGAACCTCTTCGATATTATCTTTATTTATAATGGCAAAAATGTCATCCACATATTTTGAGACAAACTTGGGTTTTTCTTCCATTTTTCCAAACATTCGTCAAGCAAATAGTCCAGGACCAGGTTGGCTATAGTCGGTGACAGTGGATTGCCTATGGGCATTCCAAAAATCTGCTTGTAAATGTCATCTTCATACTGCAAGTAGTTGTTCTCTTTTAAGCAAAAATCGAGAATTTCTAGGAATCTGCATTGGCTCAACGGTGTATTCTCACTTATTACATCCCATCTCTTCTTAACTATATTTATAGCTAAATGTATGGGAATTTTAGCGGTCAGCTATCAGATGAATAGGGGGAACAACATGTAGCATACGAAAACATGCACGTGCCGTAACTATTCGGGACTGGTGGAAGTGTGATCATAGCCTCTCCGCGGCGGCCGCTAGAAACAAGCCTTTTAAAAAACGTTTGGCTAATATGATCAGGCTGGTTCCTCAGGTTGGCGACAGGTTAATTCCCTGTCCCGTAAAACTTAATGAATTACGAGACCGACAACAAGCCTCGGAAACGGACTGATCACACGACGACAACCCACATAAAGAAAAAGGAAAAACGATTTACGAATTTTCTTATGGAACGTACGATCGCTCTATAGAGCTCGAGCTGCTCAGCAGCTAGCCGATGCCCTGTCAAAATATTAAGCTGACATAACAGCTCTTCAAGAAATCAAATTTACAGGGAATGGTGTTTTACAGAAGAAAGAATATGACATATTCTACAGTTGTCATACAAAACACCATGTGCTCGGGGTAGGCTTCCTAGTCAGCGAAAAAATTAAGTCTACTATCATCGGCTTTAACGCTATAAGCGAAAGGCTATGCACCCTTCGCGTGCGAGGCAAATTTACGAACATCAGCCTCATTAACGTTCACGGACCTACGGAGGAGTCCTCAGACGAAGAAAAAGAGACTTACTACGAACAAGTCGAGAGGGCCCTCAATGCCTGTCCAAGGTATGATGTTAAAATCATCCTTGGGGATTTGAACGCAAAAATAGGTCGGGAGCCGGTATTCAGGCATTACGCAGGCACCCATAGTTTGCATGAGAACACTAATGACAATGGACTTCGAGTCTTAGAATTGGCAGCATCGAAAAACATGGTCGTTGCGAGTACCAGGTTCCCGCGTAAAGATATCTACAAAGCCACCTGGGTATCACCTGATGGAGTCACTCGTAACCAAATAGACCACGTGTTGATAGACCGTCGCCACTACTCGAACTTGATGACGGTACGAACGTACCGAGGTGCCAATATCGACTCGGATCACTATCTTGTTGGTATGGTTTTCCGAGGGCGGATTGCCTTGCGAAGACGCATTGCATCCGCCGATCAGGTTCGAATCAACACGGCTGCCCTGCGCAATGAAAACACCAGTAACACCTTTGGTAATGCGTTAGGACTCGCCCTAGAAACACCTGACTTAGGGAGAGTAAGTCCTGGAGCCAGTATGCTGGGCGTAAATGAAAAGTGGACACGTCTTAAAAATACTGTCATTAGTACTGCCAACTCCATCTTAGGCAGCAGTCGTAAAAATCGGAACGACTGGTTTGATGATGAATGCAAGCTAGCGACTGAATGTAAGAATATTGCGTACCGAGCAATGCAACAATCTCATAGAACGCGGGCACGCGAAGAGGAATATAAAGAGCTCAGAAGAACAGAAAAACGGCTTCACAGACAAAAGAAATCAGCCCGGGAGAAGAACCTAATCTGTGAAATAGAAAACAGCCGAGAGCGAGGTCCGCACCAGGCGCGGAAGTTCTACCAATCCGTCCGAAACATGACGCAGTACACACCACGCTGCACATACTGCAAGGACGGAGAGGGAAATCTGATCACCGATCCTGAAAGCATACTGGAGCGATGGGAAGTGTACTTTAATGAATTGCTAAATGGTCAGCTCACTGCAGAAGTGGAGGCTCCACTACTTCAAGAAGAATATCCTATGTTGCCGCCACCAAGCATAGAAGAGGTTGAGAAGGCTATAGGCCGGCTTAAACAGAACAAAGCCCCGGGAGCCGATGGCATACCAGCCGAATTATTCCATCACGGCGGGCCAGCCTTACGTCAAGCAATTCATGATATTATAGTACACGTATGGGAGCAGGAAGAAATGCCAGAAGACTGGCGAAAAGGTTTAATATGCCCCATAAGAAGGGAGATGTCACAACGTGCAGCAATTATAGAGGTATCACGTTGTTGAGTACCGCCTATAAGATACTCTCCTCTATCGTACAAGACCGGATAACCCCATACGCTAAAACCGTCATTGGACAATATCAGTGTGGTTTTATTCCAGGCAAATCAACAACTGATCAGATCTTTAACCTTAGGCAGGCGATGGAAAAATGTCTAGAATTTAACATCCCAACATACCATCTGTTTATAGACTTTAAGGCCGCCTATGATAGCATAGCCAGGGTAGAACTTTACAAAGCCATGAGAGAATTCGGCATCCTAAATAAATTGACACGACTATGTAGGTTGACCATGACCAACGTAACAAGCCAAGTAAAAATAGCCGGATTGCTATCCAGACCAATCAACATCTTTAATGGACCCCGACAAGGGGACGGTTTGGCCTGCCTCCTCTTCAACCTGGCGTTGGAGAAAGCAATCCGTGACTCTGGCACGGCAACAAGAGGGACCATCGTCAACAGGTCCAACCAGTTACTGGCCTACGCAGACGACATTGACATCATCGGAAGAACCGAACAAGCTGTACACGATTCCTTCATCCAGATCGAGCAGGCGGCACAAAATCTGGGGCTGCACATTAGTGAAGGTAAAACAAAGTACATGGTGGCGTCGAATGCGAGAGGAATAGTTGGTTTAACAATCAAGATAGCGGAGCACGAATTTGAAGTGGTGCAATCCTTTAAATATCCTGGGTCAATAGTAGCAGCCGATAACAATATAGAAGAAGAAATACGCGGGCGGCTTCTCAAATCCAACAGAGCCTACTATAGTCTGTCAAAGCTCTTCAAATCCAGAAATCTCACCATAACTTCAAAACTGCTGCTGTACAGGACAATGGTCCTGCCAGTACTCACATATGGATCCGAGACTTGGGTGCTTAGCAAAAGGCACTCCGACCTCTTAGCTGCGTTGGAGAGAAAAGTCTTAAGGAGAATTGTTGGCCCCATATGTGAGGAAGGACGATTCCGGAGACGGTACAATCATGAATTGTACGCAATCTACTCGTACCTAGAAGCAGATATCGTGACAAAAATTAAGCTCGGTAGACTCCGGTGGGCAGGGCACCTAGCTCGCATGAGCGAAGAGGAACCTGCTCGGAAAGTTCTTTGTGGTACATTCTATGGTAGACGACAGCGCACAGTGGATCGACCCCATACAATTAGACGTGAAAAAGTCAATGTCTAAAATTCTAAAATATTCTATTTCTTATCTATAACGGATAACTATTTAGTTTGAAAACACCTTTTTTTTTTTTTTTTTAAACCAGTTTAGCATGGAATAAATGACCTGCAAACTTGAAAGTGAAAAGTCTTTTTTTGATCTGGTACGTTTAAGTTCTTTAGAAAAATAATTGTTAAAGTTACAATTTTAAGTGAAATTGAAAAAAAATAATTGTAGTTATTCGTGAAGGTATTTACTTTTATAAATCTGTATTGAAATTGTCTTAAAGTTTGTTTGTTGAATAAAAAAATTGTGTTATTCAAAGAACAAAATAAAAATTGTTTTTAACGAGTATTTTTGGGAAAATCTAAATATGTGCCTAAGGTTGCTTTATAAATAAATTATGTGTTTTGGATAGCGATGGACGTCTACTTTCTGAAAATATATGTGATAAACCTCGCAAAGATTTGCAAAGCTCTTTTTTTGACCACTTTTTAGGAAAAGATTTCTGCGTCCCAAGGAAGGAATTTTTTTAAGTTTGCTGTTCGAATTCCAAATCGACTCGGACAAAAAAACTTTTATAACATATTTCGAACTAGTTTAATTCATCAGAACGAAGAAACTGTTACAATATTGCTAAGCTTAAGAGAATCATCAGTTCAAAATCAGCCAATTATGATTTAAATTGGAAGTCGGCTGGAACGGTTTATTCTAAAACATAAAAATTGACTAGAGGTGCTCGAAATTTTTAAAGACTTAAACAATGCAATATAATAGAATACTTTTCTACATTTATGAACATTATAGATGGAGACATATTTTCCAAAAAGATTAGAATTTTTCACGTCTAAATGTATGGAGTCGATCCACTGTGCAGCGTAGTAGACCATGCTTGCGCTGGAGAGATGGCGTAGACCAGGACGCCCGAAGCCTTGGGGTGCGCAACTGGATGGCTTCGGCTAGAGACCGGGATAGGTGGAGAGACTTGTTGAAAGAGGCCAGGACCGGAACCCGGTTGTCGAGCCGATGATGATGATGGGAATGTTGGTAAAAAGTGAGACAACGGCGTATGAGACCAAAACACTATTCTTTTGAAATTCAACAATTTTTGCCTTTTCAATAAATTGCAACGAAGATTGATGTAAGTTGTGCCGTGTATGTAGTCATCTTAGTTTTTTCGCGGTTATCTATGAATTTGTTGTTGCTCAGAAATTTAACTAATTCGTTGTTTCGAGTCTGTAGTATTGTTGTTGAATTATTCCGCACTCGTCTATATGTGCTGCGGTCGGATAACAGATCACACATTTCGTTGTCATACTCTTCTCGTTCCATCGCCACAGTATCGTTGACCTTATCAGCTGGTATAATGATAATATTCTTATGCTTCTTTAGAAATTGTATAGCTTGTTTGTTTACATTAAGCACATACTTGGCAAATTGATCGTTGCGTTGGTGTCTTTTGAAGGAGTGTAGCATGTTGCTATATTGTGCTCTGATCATCTCTTGGTCCCTTTCGTCTTGAACATTACGAATAACCTCTTCGCCATCGGCTTTTAATTAAAAGAGCGGGAAGGTTTTTTTGTCAACAGGTAGTGCAAATTTTTTTCGCAAAAATAACAACCATTTAATTTCAAAAGGAAATTGCACGTTTGTTCTATTGTCGAACCATTTTTCATGCATTTCTATATCAAATAATTTCCATAGTGATGATTTGAGTTGGTCTATTTTCTGTGCGATTAGTTTTTCTTTTTTATTGTACGTGTCTCTAAAAACTTGTTTTTGTTTTGTTGTGAATTGTTTGTATTCGTTTGGCGATAGATCATTCCTTATGCGTAGGGCGAGAAGGCGAAGTAAATTGTTTGTACGTTTTATCTTATGGTGCATCTCGGATAACTCAATGTTAAGGACCTTTTGGTGAAATTTAAGTTCAATTTTAGCATAGATACCCAGAGACTCCTTGTCAGAAAGAAGCTGTTTAGTGTTAAGTGTAGAATTTATTAAATGATTAGGAATAAGTCCTGATTGTCGGCAAATCAAAAGGAATTTTAAATTCTGTTTTTGTGAAGCTTAATTTCTCTGTGAATCGCTATATTGTTTTAAGCTGTCACACACCTGCAAATCATATTTATATTTGATGTGTTGATAGTAGTTCTTCATGATGATGGTGAATTCTCGGCTGGCCGTCCGATGATAATATTGAAGATGAATTATTGACCAATTCGGATTATAATTAAAAAGTGGAGAAGATTGAAATCTTAATCTTTCCTTCGGCTCTTTTGGTCACAATGGATTTGGCAATGAAACGATAACGTTACATTAACTTTTCTTGTAACTTCTTCTTAACTTTAATGTAACGTTATCGTTTCATTGCCAAATCCATTGTGACCAAAAAAGCCGAAGGAAAGATTAAGATTTCAATCTTCTCCACTTTTTAATTGTAAATTTATTTCATTACCTCGGTAAATACGACAACTTCGAGAGCATTCCTGTGACGCCTTTTCTCAGTTTCGCTTGACTGACCGCATTTTGATTTTATGCACAACCGTTGTAATAAACTATACACAAAACCAGGCTAAGTACATTCAGACTTTATTTTGGGTCTGGTGTTCTGTCTAGTAGTATGTAAAGTCTTGTATAGAATTTTATTTCTGCGTCTACAACCAATAATAAAAGAAAAGCGGGCTCTACTTTCCCTTAAGGTAGCACGAATTTTTACACGCAGATAGTTTTATTCGGTAGATTAGCACTTTCTAATAACAAATATCACAATTTTAAAGTGAGGAAACATTTATAACGATTTTTAATTAATTTTGAAAGTTCCTCAATTTCCGTACAAACTACACTATTTCCCGGGTAGAATTTTCGACTCGATAATGCCAAGGCCCCAGCTAGTTTTTCTTAGTTTCAATCATGGCCCTACCGAGCAGTATCTAGCTTGTCCCTCGCTAATTTGTTAATGCTCTGTATATAATGGGCCTTGCTAGATGTTCCTATATGGGCCCTAGATGGGTCTTCAGAAGTAGCACAAGAGCTACGGCAATTCTTAAAAAATTATTAGAAACAATAAAAAAAAAATTTTATTTTTTATTATTGTTGATTATTTTCATTTTTTCTTTGCCTCCCCTATATTCGACTCTTTAAGTGATTTTTTGCTGGAATTAAAGAATTTTTTTTTTTTAATTTACCTCCACTAAGATTCGAACCCGAGTCCTCTCGCTTGCCGTGCTTGTGCGCTACCTATTGCGCCACTGTGATATATAAAATATCGTGTCTCAAAGTGCTACTCAAATAACTCTCTTTTAATTATACTGTTTAAAAGACTTAAAAACGTATTAAAGAATCTGAAAAATACCGATTTAGGACCAAAACAAAAAAGTTATGTTTTTAGAAGGATAATGGATAGCCATTTATAGAGACATATGTATAGGCACATCTAGGATACATCAAGTAAAAACTATATAGCCCCAGTATAAGTAACATCTGAGAATGCCTATAAAGAGGCGAGACTAGCTAAGGCCAATATAACGGCCAGATACAATTCCTTATCCAGGCTACATCAAGTAAAAACTATCCAGGTCTCTTGCAGTTTATATGTTACAATGCCAATAAAGAGGCGATACTATCTACGGCCAATATATCGCCAAGGAATAGTTTCATATCTAGGATACATCAAGTAAAAACTATCTTGCCCCAGTATAAGTAAAATCTGAGAACGCCTATAAAGAGGCGACACTAGCTAAGGCCAATATAACGTCCAGATACAATTCCTTATCCAGGCTACACCAAGTAAAAACTATCCAGGTCCCTTGTAGTTTATTTGTTACAATGCCAATAAAGAGGCGATACTATCTATAGCCAAGATATCGCCAAGAAAAAGTTTCATATCTAGGCTACATCAAGTTAAAAATATCTAGGCCCAGTCTAAGATACTCCTGGAAAAGCCAATAAATAGGCAGTTCTAGCCAGGTTCAATATAAAGCCAGGATAAGCATAAATTAGTCAAGATCCGTCAGGCTTGCATCTGTCTAGGCCCAGCATAGGATTTACTATATAATGGCCAATCTAGCTAGGGCCACGCTATTCGATAGTGTTTCCTAGATAATTTTCTACCCGGGTTCTTGTTTATTTTGACATTTCTCTTTGTGTAAGTATTACCAGAGTCGGGTTATTTTTGGTATATTATTGTGAATTTTTCCTTTTTTGTAAATTTTGTAAGGCAATTATTTGTTGATAAAAGGAAGTTTCTGAACCCACAGTATTTTTAGGTTAAAACACTGTTGACATTGGCGCCTGCCTGGCGACTTTACCTTAAGCGGAGCAACGGAGTTACGTGAGTAGGTGTGGCCCCCAGAAAGGGAATTAAAATTCTGAGAACCCGCGAAGCGTGCCACCCACAGTACTGTTAAGATAAAAAAATGTTGATATCAACGCCTGCTTGGTGACTTTACATACCCTAAGAGGTATTAAATATCGACATCTGGCCACATTCAGTACTGTTAGTCAAGAAAACACTAAAAAAAAGTGAGGTTAAAACTGAAAAATAAAACATTTTTTTTATGATTTAACGGTGTTACCTCACTTTAATATTTTAAATCTATTCTATTGAGACCACTAGCTAACTGTAAAAAAGAATAAATACTTTATGCGTGATACCTTAAAGGAAAGTCACCCCGAAAGGCGCTTAATATCTGAACATCAGTTCGGGTTAGAAACAAGCACTAGACAATTAACCAAGTGCGTACGATACGATGATTGACCTCATTGAGGAAGCCCTTGAAGAAAAGAAATTTGTTTGCCGGTGTACCACAAGATTTTGATAAAGTGTAAAATAAGAAAAGCTCTGCGTGAGACTTTCCTACGATTTTAAAAGAGAGAAAGAGAGAATACACTCTTTCAGACACGGGAACGAGCATTCAGATTTTAAAGAAATAGTGTCTGAGGTAAGACAAGTATTCTAGGGCCAATTTTGTATCTTTTATTTTCAAGTACGCCACCTGTGAAGGACTAATCCTTCTGACGTAGTGCGTAAGTGCGCTAAAAGAGAAACCGCTTTAAAATCATAGAAACGAAGGGACTGTCAGCGCATAGTTTCTTGCAAAAAGTTATTAAATTTCTTCAAAATAGCTTTTATGGCCTCTAGTCCACAAAAATTGGCATTTCGATATGAGATCGCCGGGACGAAACTCTTATGAACACCCTTTGTTCGGTCCTCATAGAGGACCCACGGAAGAAAAGAAAGTTGATGCTCTCAACAAAACGTAATAGCCTCTAATTTATTTTTGATGGCAAAACATCAAAATTCATTGAACTATCCAACGCAACGTAGGAGCATTCCAAAATCCGAATCGTAAATAAATAATAGGTAAATAAAAAATGATGTTATTTCTTTTCGTACCAACATTCATATGCGACGTGACCCCTTGACAATAGTAGGTACAGTTTTACTTTAAATTAAATCCTTTATTTTAATATTCCTATTTTTTTTTTGTGATAACGTAGCATACAAATATTTTGTTACTCACTTGTCCGCTGTACATAAAGTTTAAAAGTCCTGCCATGTGGTTGGCTTCTACATCGGCCATTAAAAGTATTGGATGATTTGATGGGTTCTCCAAAAATATTTCTTGAAAATATGGACTACACACTGATAGCACCTGGAAGTAACATGATTAGTTGTTTAGTATTGATAGTGTATTTCTTACCAATTTATGAGCCTTGAAAATTTTACCCCCCGCTGCTATAGTCACATCAACCATTTTTTCATCTTTTTGTAAAGTATGGAAACCCCTTGACATATTACCTAGAAAATTGTTCCAAGATAATAAGTATTGATCAATTGAATTTGGATCAGAGAATTTATTTTGAACTGCTGGTGATGGTGGTGATTGTTGCTGACAGAGAATTGGTTTAGGAGATACTATTTTCTCATTTTTAACAATATCATGCTGAGCAGAGGGTATTTTAGGATCAGTTTCAGTATCTACTTGCTGCTGCATAATATTTAAATTTTTTACTGTTACGACATTCGGTTTGTTTCCACTTATCCTGTAACTTGTCACCTTTGAATTTAACAATTTGTCGGAAGCAAACTGGTTTTCCGAAATAAACTTTCTTTCATCAGAAAATTTATTTTCTTTTGCTTTTCTATCTTTTTGGTGTTTCAATAGTTCCTCTATTTCCATACATGCACCAGATGTGACGGCAGCGATCGCAGACACTATAATCGGGTCATCTTCAAAAACACTCTCATCTAATGATTCTTTTAAGGTTTTCGTAGAAGAAAATAAACGTAAGGACGGATCATTTACTTGGTCACTAAAATAAACATCCATTAAAGTAAAAAAAGGCCATTCCCTCCTTTTTGGTTCTTCGGAAATTTTTATAGCCTATCAATTATAAATACAAATTTATGGGTATTTATTTATTTAGATATGAGTATTTTTTCTGTATACTCACCTTATATTCTTGAAGCAAGTTGTTCCATTTTTTTATAATTTTTGAAAGTGGGAGTGGAACGTTTAACTCTCTCTCAACCACGCTGAAAATAATATGTTTAATATTGCTTTATTAATTCTCATTAAATCAGTTAATAAAATAGGTATTTTATAATTTTATAAAGGCATAAGTTTTTATTTAAATTAATCAGCTATTAAAAAGTTAAAAATGATAATATGGAGTTTGAGTCAAGATATTACTAGAAGCATCGTCACGGTTGTTTACAAATAAAATTTTTGAGAAGGGTCATATAGTTGTAGTTACAACATACATTTTATTGTAACGAAGTTATATACCTCAGCCGCTGCGGCACGCCGACGCTACTACTCGGCTACTCACCAAGTGCTGCCTTTTCTGCCGAACAATCCAACAACATAACATAAATGTACATACACCGAGGATTCAGCTAGCAATATATCAAAACAATTGCATATCTTCAGGCGCACAGTGGCCCCGAATTGACTTTTTTGGTTGGAAAAATCATATCTCTTAAACGAATAAAGATATCACCACAATTTTTTTTTATCTTAAAGGAAATTTCCAAGGCTATAAAGTTTGAGAATTTAAAGAAAAAATATTTACAGGGTGTTTCAGAATCTGCTGCTGAAATAAGATTTTTTAGTTAAGGTTAATTTCAAAAAGGTTGAATGTCAATTTATGAAGTAATTTGAGTTTAATTTAAATAAAACAACCCAAATTGAGTGAAAATGTGGCGAAAAAATTCTTTTTTTTATCAATTGATTTTTTTATTTTATTTTTTATTTTTCTTATAAAAGAGTACTTATAAGTATTTATAAAATATTTTATTAATAGATTACAATTTTAAAAAGTAGAAAAATAAAATAAAAGGAACATAAATTTACATAGAAATATTAAATTTCTTGGAAACTATCATATAAGTCCGGGGAAATGCGTAATAAACTTATCATTTCTGGTGAGTATTGGGCTTTCAGATCTTTTTGGGTTCTTACATGCCTCAAGGAAGAAATAAGTGGATCGGATGAGATTGCTAGCATGTTAATTAATAAGTCTTCATTCTGCCAAATTCTTGAAACTTTGCACGTATTTTGATATCTGTATTTCTTGTAGTCTTTATTTTTGGACTCTTGGGCTTCTTCTGACAATTCTCTTAGTGGTAGAGATTGGTATTCGATTATATTTTGACTATGAACAAAAATTTTATGAAGAGTAGGTGTTAGTAGTTTTTCAGGGTACTTTTGTTTCAATAACTCTGTGGTTTTTTTGGTGTAGTCTCCAAATTTAACTGTATTCACTTGTTCCCTGCAATTCAAAGCATTAAGTATTATTTTGATCCTAGTTATAACCTCTTCATTGACCCCAGTTATTTGAGCCTTTGAATCTCTAGTTTTCTTCTTATTTCTGCCTCCGTGATCCCAATAGATTCATCAAATTCCTCTCCCTCTTGTTGAAGTGTATAAGCAAGTTTCAAAATAAATTCCATGCACCTGATTCTAGCATGCAATGGAGAGACTCCATATTCGTAATTATGTTCGTCGTTATTTAATTCATCCTGGTTATTGAAGTTTTTTTTGGGTGCTTTTACATATCGGACATGACCGCGTAGACTTTGTTTCTGTTAATTCGCTTAAAACTTTTCCGTCAACACTAGTTAAAAAGAACTTGTGTTTCACCAATATAGTTTGTTATATCTTCATTAACTTTATACATTGTTTGTTGAATATCTGCTACTTACCTTTTTATATCGTTGACTGTTGTATTTATGAGGTCAATAGTTTCTTTGGCATATTGGAACATTATGGGTCGGCAGAAATGAGTTGATGTTGGGCGAGGGTTCCTCCAATGTTCGCAATCTGCACTATTGAGCCTGAGTGGAACAACTGATGCCATGAACATGTTTGCGTCTGTTTCAGCTTTCCTTGACTCTTTTGACTCGAAGTGGACTTGCAGTAGAAATTGCCTTGATCACATCACTCTTCGCCTTTTCATGGTCTTTATTATACCTTATTACTAGGCTTCGGATTCTCATGCACTTAAAATCTGAAAATATGCGCTTAAAATATGCGCTTAAAAATGCAAAATATGCATTTAAAATATGCACTTAAAACCAATTCAATCTAATTTCTATTCAATATAAAAACACATTTTCTTCATCTTTTAAAATAAGTTAGAAATAAGACTCAAAAACTAAGCATGAGTGCATCACTGTTGTACATGAAACGTGTTAAGCTTTATGCGCGAAACAGATTAAACCAGCAACAGCACCAGCGCCGTCAACAGCAAACAGCACGCTGGCCAGCAAATACTTTTCAAACACATTAAACCAGCATCGTGTTGTAATTTTTTGACATTTATACGTCGTATTTTTGTTGCATTCTGTGTTATTGTAACCAGCAACAGCAAATTTTGGATTTTGACCAAACGACGCTGTTTACGTTGCTGGTGCTGGTCTATTTTGTGTTGAACGATTAAAATACATTGGCGCAAAAATTTTAAAGACCCTATTGTTAAGGTATTAGTATGATACTACTTAACAATTTGCTAACTTTATAGTAGTTTACTAACTCATTCTTAATTTTAAACATTTTCTAACTAGTATCGTACTAAAAGAATTTTCTTAATAAATTCCTTCTGAACACACCTAAAACAATGACATTTCGTGTAAAATTAAGTAGAGGAACCTTTTTTGATGTTTGCAAATGTCAAAGAGTTAGCACGATACTAAAAAAATAAAGTATGTATTCGATGATTTTAAGATTAATAAAAGGGTAGAGAAAGTATGATGCTATATTCGATTAAAATTTTCAAATTCGTTGCTTTAACCTAGTATCATACTAAAACAGTTTTAGCATCGTACTAATTCAGTTAAAATTTTGCGCCATTGGTTCTAAAACAATGGCTTCCGCTGTTGCTGGTGACGTTGCTGGTGCTGGTTCAATCTGCTTTGCGCCTTAAGCTTTACCACGTTATACCCACACACTTTCATTTTTGATAGATGATCGTTTAAATTTCGATCTCATTTATACAGTTTCAAACAGACAGACTTAATTTTATTTTTTTCATTTCAATGTTTTGCCGGCACAATCTAGTCAAGTTCATATATGCACCTTTATATTGTGGTGTTTGAATATGGTTCAAGATTGTGAAATGAATAAAAGAAATAGATAATAGTCTTGAGTTTCGTTTGCACTGACATAAAATTTATATTTCTTTTACTGTCTAGTTTAGTTCTTAAACAATATAGGTAGCTACTCTAAAAATATAAATTTATTATAAAAAATATGCATTTATAGTAAAATATGCACAAAAAAATGCAAAATATGCAATTATAGTAAAATATGCAAAAATATGCACTAACGGTTAAATGCCATTTTAAAGGAAATTTCCTGATTCGTATATATAATTAGTTGCTTTGCTTCCAAGGTGTTCCTAAAAAAATATGCATTTGCACGGAAATCCGAACCCTACTTATTACTAATGCATCAGAGAGATTTGCAGTACTTATCTCCTCTGTTGCATTGATTAGTTTTTGCTTTTTCGTGAATGTAGCGCACAAATTGATTGACTTCCTTGGCATTCCTCTTGATGACCTTGATGTAGTTGGGAGATCCCACATTACTTCTGTTTGTCCGTGTGATATGTAGAGATGAATATAACCACTGCTCATTTTTGTTTATAAAATTGACTCTCGATCTATGGGCTGCGACCCATTTTTTCTTAGTAGCGCAATGAATGTGTCTTAATTTTGCTTCATTTTCCGGTAAATTTTCAGCGGATAGGTGGTGTTCACTTATTACGGCAGAAATAAACTCGTCAGTGCCATTAACTTTTAAAAAAAGTTCAAACAAAATATTGTATGGTATATCGTTCAAGTTTTAAATGATAATTCCATCCCAATGTTTTATTTTTTTTATACATTTAGATTAATACCTGCACTAAAAATATTCAATTTTATGACATCCCAATAAGGTAATCCGTTTACCTAAAACTACTCTTATCCAATTAAGAACCCTTATCCATCAAACTACCTGACAATAATAATTAATCATACCCGAAATCAAAAACATTCATGCTTAAAAATGTTTTATTAGGGGTTACACGAAATAAGCTATAAAACCGTTTTAAAAAGCTAAGCATAAAATATGCTTTCCTTCTAAATTACAAAACCATTTTATTTAAAACCAAGACTCATACTTGCAAAACAAAGAAATAATATTTTGTTTGCACTTGAAAAAAAAACTCAGAAAAAATTACTGACTTTTTCAAATCAAATCTCTCTAGCTCAGTGTTATGCAACTTAATGCAGCTGAGTTTTTGGTTGTAGATAAAGAGATCATACCAAAAACATAAATGTTAAAAAAAGAGCCAAGTTCTTCTATACAAAAACCTTTGTGTAACAAGTCAGCCGTGAAAAGTACTGAGATCTAAAAGTACGCCAAGTTCTTACTTCATGAAGGTTTAATACCGAATATTTAAAGTAGAATAATATTAAAACAGCTACAATGTAATAGAGACATTTAATTATTTAATGATTACTGACTAAAATTTGATGGGCTTACTGGTCAAGTTTTCAAAACCTTTTGAATTTGGGCCCCTGGTGGATATTAGGACGTTTATTTTTCGAACCAACTGATGAACGAAATAGCTGGACAATTTCAGTTGACTTGTAAACTAAAATCAAGCTCGTCAGCTTCTATCGTAGCAAACAAGTGACTTTCCTTTCAAGGTCTCAAGGTTTTTTATTGAACTTAATATATACAATTGTGAAACTTGAGGATAATATGTATAGGGTAGAAATTTGTTGGCACATAGGGGGCCTAACTTATAAAATGACTTAAACTCTAAAAATTATAATATTTGTAATGTACATGGTTCAAAATTAGCATTATGAAAAACTGTCTTGGTTTTTGACTCGGGTTGTTCAGTCCCGGTTGTCCGGTTTGTGGGTTGTTGGGGGTTGTTTTTTGATGTTTTCAGCCACGGTGATATGCTGACTCGGCGTCAGAGTAGAAACGAACTGCTGGTTCGTTGTCGGCTGGGATCCTTTCTATCATATCCAGAGCAGTGAGGTATCTAGGCTCTGGATGTCGTTCCTGGGTGGACATCCTTCTCATCAGCGGGTTTGGGTGGTTGGTGGTGCTAGCTATAAGCTTCTTTGCTAATTGCACAAGAAACTGGTCCAGTGGCTTGATTTTTGCTTCTTCATAGAGTCTTTCATTGCTGAAGTGCTTCCTTCGCTGTCGATCGAAGATAAGTCCGGTGCTTATCCTTAGTATTTTTCTTTCGAAGATTTGGAGCTTCAGCATTGCTGTCTTCGAAATGGTGTACCATGCAGGAAAATTGTAGCTGATGACGGGTCTGATGAGCTGTTTGTATATCAATAGCTTCACTGGCTGGCTTAGTCCGGTTCTTCTGGCTAGCAACGGGTGCAAACGGTGAAACCGAAGTTGGCCTTCTTTAAAACCTGCCTAGAGTGCGGGTTGAAATTGAACAGCTCGTTGAAGTTTACTCCGAGGTATTTAGCATTTGCTGAATACATCGGTTGCCATTGGTGGTGGGTCTCCTGAAACACACAAGCTCCGATTTGGCAGTGTTTATTCGGATACCCCACTTTTTGTAGTACTCGTAGAGTTTGAAGACGTGGGCTTCCACTCTCCGAGCTGCAATGTTTGGCGCTATCGACGAGGAGTAGGTTAGCGAGTCGTCAGCGAATAGCAGGTTCTCGCAGTCAGTTGGCACGGGTTGATCAGACGTCATCAGGTTATATAGGAAGGGACCCAGCTTTGATCCTTGAGCGACTCCGGCTTTGATGGATTTGATAGAAGACTTGCAGCTGTCTAGCTGAACGAAGAATTTCCTAAGAGAGAGAAAAGAAAAGAAAATCTTTATTAGTGGCGAAGGTAATCCAAGTACTCGAAGCTTATGGATAAGGGCTTCTATCCATACGCTGTCGAATGCTTTCTCGACATCCAGAAAGCATCCTACGGTGGCACGATGGCTGTTGAGTGCTGAGGAGACGTCAGACTGGAACTTTATTAATGGATGCAGTGTTGAATGCCCTTCCCGAAAGCCAAACTGCATGTCTGGGATTATGTTGTGTTCGTTGCAGTACTTCTTGAGCCTCCTTAGGATGACTTCTTCCAGTATTTTGCTGACATTGTTGAGGAGGGATATAGACCTGTAGTTGGAAACCAGGTTTCTAGCGCCTTTCTTCGGAATTGCCACGATTTTTGCCGTTTTCCACTTATTAGGGAAGTAGCAGTTGTTGACGCAGTTATTTATGATGATTGTGAGTAATATCAGCACTGCATGTGGAAGCCTTTTGATGATGTAGTTGGAGACTCCATCCGGACCTGTCGACTTTTTTTGTTTGGAGTTGACGATGATTTCCGCAATTTCCTCTGGTTGGCATAGTTGGGGGTTGTCCGTTGGGCAACTAGCTGGATAATGGTCGTCAAACTCCACTCCTTCTGAATTTGGTTGCAAAGTCAGCTGGACGGATGTCCTGATTTCATCCAGGAACACAGGGTCCATTGATGGGCTGGGTGTGAAGTTTTCCTCGAAGTGATTCGCGAAAACTTCCACTTTTGTCTGCTGTTGTTGTCACCTCAATGCTGTTGTTGATTATGACTTCAGGCATTGGTTGGGTTTTCCCTAGACAGTTGTTTATTTCGCTGAATGTGTTTGGTCCTGGTTTTATGGCCTGTAGTCTCTTCTGGAATCGTATGTTGTTGTGGTGTTGGATCGAGTTCGGGAACATAATGTTCACACATTGGAGTTCGCTTTTCACTGCCTGGTAGTCGTTGTTGGTTGTGTTGAGCTCTCTTTTGTGAATTCTTTGAAGCCGTTTCCTTAACCTTTCTCTGTGGGAATAGAGATTCCGTACATACTCCGGGAGGTTTTCGTACCTATGTATCTTTGGACGTCTTGGGCACTTTTTGGGCTTCAAGGGCGTTGATCACGGCTGACTCCTGGTTGTCGATGGCACTGTCAATTTCCTCATTTCTTAAGTTCCTGTTGAATGGTGGCATTGAGACGTTGTCTTCTATGTCCCTCTGGAGTTTCTCGATATCAAGCCTCCTGTAGTTGACGTAGTTCTCAGGTGGGACTGTTGTTAATAGAACAGGTTGGCTGAGGTTGATGGAGAGTTTTACTGCTTCATGGTCTGAGTCACTGGGTAAGGTTGAACAGGTGTAGTTGCTGATTCCTGGAATTAAATAAATAAAATTAGATGTTAGTAGGAAAAAATCTAGAGTCGATGGAGTCCTAGGAAAGGTAGGTTTTGGTTGTGACACAACAACCAAGGAGTGTTCTTCGCTGTTAACATTTATCCAGTCCATGATCGCCTTTCCTTCAGGGTCAATAGAGGTGTCGAGCCATTGATGATGCCTCGCATTAAAGTCACCGCCAATGAGTCCATAGGCAGTCTGCTTTAGAGTCCGGTTAAGAATATGCAGGTCGTTTTTAATATTTCCAGCGGCGGATTTACACTTGAAGTAAACACTGATCACTGTCAAGGTTTCTCCTCTTCCTAGTCGTATCTGGATGGCGGTGGCTTCACTGATTTTTAGCCCTGTAATAATGGTTTCACTGGTGTTGGGTGAAATCTTGTTCCTTACAAAGATGGCCGTCCCTCTTCGGTTTTCCGTTTTGTCCTGCCGGTAGGTTTTGTACCCGGTGATGTTGATGTTGTTCCTCCTTGACACGTTAGTTTCGCTGATGAGGGCAATATCGGGGGTATTTTTCTTCATAAATAAGTTAAATGACGTCCTCTTTACTAGGTTGTACAACGAATTCACGTTATACGTCACTATGCACAGGGTCTTCAATTGCATATTTGGAAGAGGAAGGTGGCCAGTGCCACGGACTTCTCTCCATCGCTAAGCTGAGCGTAGTTTTGTGGAACCGCGCTTCTAGCTTTACCCATGACTGTGAGCAGGTCGGAACCAAAGATCCTCTGCACTTCATTATTGAGGTTTACCGGTGCTGGTGTTTTGGCTGGTCCAGTTTTTATAGCCATGGTCCTTGGTACAGCTGGGCGAGGTGTAGTCATCTTGGCTGGCGTTCTAATTTGTTGTGTCTTTTGGGGAGCTAGTTTTGGTGTTAAGCCTCCTCTCACCATATCCGCGAAGCTGACTGCAGGTCGGGTAACTGCGCATACTGATTTTGTCACAGATTCTTGTTGTACTTTCCTTTCGGCTAGGATCTGGTTCCGCTCTGTTTTCTTTGCTTTTAGAGTTGGGCAACCCTTGTAGTTGGCTGGATGTCCTTCCTTCTGGCAGTTTGCGCACCAAACATCCTGTCCCGTGCTCTCTTTCCGTTTGCACTGGCCTGGCTCGTGGTCTTCTTTGCATTTAACGCACACATACTGGCGACCGCAGTTACTGGCGACATGTCCAAAGCGTTGGCAGTTCCGGCACTGCACGATGTCATTTGACTTAAGGCGCTCCCAGTGCACCCTTTGATTCATTACCAAGGTCTTGGTATAGATCTCGGTAATATTGCAGTCCTTGCCCAGTTCGACGACAAAGCTGTTGTAGGTTTTACCCTGCACCTTCTTTGTCCTTAACTGGGAGACCTTGATGACTGGAAGCCCCTCAATTCTAAGTTCGTCCTCCACTTCGATGGCCGCGTATGTGTGGTGAATTCCCTTAAGTAGTAGGAGGTTCTTCCTTTCCTCTCGTGGCGTGAATGTGTTATACTGGATTTTGCGTTCCAGCAAGAATATCTTAATTTGACCAAATGCCTCCTTGTCCCCGGCGCTGATTACTGTCATTTTCGTATTTTTGTTCTTGAAAGTAACAGCCAGGCGGTTTGCTTTGCAAAACCTGCTGATTTCGGCGATGTTACCAGAAAAGCAGAAAATTGGCGGCATTCCTGTTGGCTTGGCGGTGTTGTCCTTGGCTTTTGGTGGTGGTGGCGGCTGGGTGACAGTAGTTGCTGTCGGTTTCGGTGGCTGGGTGACGGTTGTTGTTGCTGCTGCCGGCCGTTTCGGTGGCTGGTTGACGGTTGTTGTTGTTGCTGCTGGCTGCTTCGATGGCTGGGTTGGTTGTTGCTTGGCTGGTGTCGCCTTTGGAGCTGGTGGAGTCACTCTTGATGTTGACGGTGACTCGACTTCCAGTTGAGGGCGTTTTGTGACGTTGGTGTTTTGGCGCGTCTTCTCTTTTTTCCTGGGTCTCTTCTGACCAGGTAAAGGAGAGTCACTATAGTCAGTGCTGTCCTTGGTCTGGTCTTCATTGTCGTCTTCACTTGAGGACTCGGCACTACTGGATGTGGAAGAAGCTTCATCACTGGATATGTCTTACGTCTCCATGTTGTTTTCTTCTTCTTCCTCGTCGATGTCTTCAATTCGTCTTGGACGGATGAATTTGCCGATGGTCTCGCTTAGCCTCTGACCATATTCGGGACTTAGGTTATTCACCATCTTTGTTAGCAATGCTTCAAGCGAAGCAAATGCTGCCTCCGGGTTGAATGGTTCTCCCATTTCCGGCTTAACTTTCACTTTTGTTGTAATAATAATTTATTTTGGATTATGACGCGGAACACTATTTTTATAAAAACCGATGATACGCGCACTTAATCTTCATTTATTATTAATTACTTTTCTTAATCACTTTTTAATTTAATTGTTTGTTGGGATTAACCCTTCTTTCCGTCGGTAATAATCAAGTAGCCCGCAGGTATACCGGATTTATTGACCTTTTTTTTTCACTTAGAGGTTGATTTTAAATAAAATAAATTCTTCCGCTAAATGACTGTTCGCACTGCACGATGTACACTGACTGTCACTGACTGATGACTGTCAAGTGACTTTCCTTCTCAAAAGTAGGTCCTCTTGTTATATTTTTCGTACAAACTGTGTGTGAACTATATACTGGTCGAATAAAAATCACCCAATGTGTTCAACGGGCTGTGACGTCATGATCTTATAGTGACTGTATACTTTATTAAGGCAAGGTATAAAATCCCTTATCTTGGCGAGGTGACTGGTGTCGTTGGTAGCTGCAGCGTCGTATGGTGTCGTCGGTCGGTCGGTAGCTGCAGTGTGATGTGGTGTCGTCGGCCGTTGCTGCAGCGGCGGCTGCGTAGTCATGATAAATCAATGATTTATTATTAATTTTAGTGGAAGCATGGAACGCTTCATTACAATACTGCAATACTTACAGTAGGAGTAAAGCAAATAGAAAACTTATATCATTCAGTTTTCGGTTGTACGAAAGTATACAAGCAAGCATATAAGTAATGTTCATGTTTCTTAACATCGTTTAAAAAATGATTGTCAAAGAAAAACTTTTTAATAAATATTAAAACATAAATATCAACTTTGGGTGTTATTATTGGCACATGTCAAACACCTAAGCACAAAGGTTTAAGAAAAACATATTCCTGTGCAAAGATATGCTTAGAAAACTATTTGCATGAAAACGAGGTTCTTTTAAATAATTCAAACATAATATTTTATCAGAAATAATTCTTAAACAATTAAAATTTTAATGAAACAATCTTAAATATAAAGGGTAGACTTGTCAATAGCCGGCCACTTATACTATTTTTATGTAAAACAATATTTTTCTTCCCTATTGAGAAAAAGCTCACATTTTCCAGCAATTGGCCCCTTGGATCTCGATTTCAGCCATCGTGGCTCCTATAATCAGCCATCCAAATGACAAAAAAAAAAACAGTTTGACTTTTTTTATTAGTTTACAAAATAAAACAACACATTTTCTTTATTTACTTAATAACAAACATAAACTAAGCACCTGTTAAACATAAAAAAAATAATTTCCTTAAAATTCATTCATTCAACTGCAAACAGGAACAAATAAAGCTATAATTCTAAAAAAAAAGAAAATGCACAACTGCATCGCACGTACTTGCTCTTATGCAAAAGTACTTTGGAATTTAAAAATAAATTATGTATAAATAATTATAATACATGGATTAAATGAGATAAAAATGTCCAAATGCCTAAAATTGCCGCCTGACTTCTAGAAAAGTATGAATTTATGCAAACAAAGTTTGAAATAGTTTTAGTATCAAATTAATTTTGTATCTCAGAAATTGCTTCAAATTTTCTTAAGAAAAAAATTTGGGATGCTAATTGTAAGTATTTCATAACATAGATTTTAGGACATAATTTCAAAAAGCAATCTTTCACACGTTTTGAAAATATTCATTTTTCAAAACACAAATTTAAAATTTTTACGTAAAAAAACCCAGGAAATATTTTTTCGAATATTTTTATATGCAAAATTATTTTAAGGGGCTCCATCAAAAAAATTTTGGTTAAGATTATTAATGAGAAAGTCGAAAATAAAAAAAAAACGGTTTTATGACAGGTACCGTTGATAAAATGTTTTCTTAATTTATTTTTTGACAAAAATGTAGTTCATGTCCATAGTAGCACACTTAATTTTTTATCAAAATCGTTAGTGCCGTTCTTGAGATAAATAAGATTTTGCATTACGGTTGTATGGGAGGTACCCTTAATTTTGGAGCTAAAACAAATTTCAATTTCCCCTCTAGGGAATCACCGAAGAACCTTAAGTACCGATTTTAAAGAAAATAGCTCCAGTGGTTTGGGTTGTAGGGGGAGGTACAAACATACAGACAGACAGATAAAATTGCGGGACCCAATTTTTCGTCTTCGCTATCATCGTAATGTCAACTTTGATCAAAATCTCGAGTTCGATTTTTTTCCAAATGCAGAACTTGTTACTATATCGAAAGTAAAAATAACATTATCATACATACCGTCTTCAAAAGACATGGTCGAAAGAGGGGTACATCGCAGATGAAACCATGAATCACTATAGTTTTCATTCTCTGCTTTTTCAACTTCTGTGAGGACATCTACATTACAGGCAAAGCATTTTGGAATTGTTTTCTTTCGATGAGATATTTTTTTATTTTTTTATTTTCAGGCCTTTTCTTTTGCGGGTCAAGCTTCGTATGTGGAAATTCTGACACTTTTGAAAGTTTGTTTTGTGCTTCCTAGCGATTTGTGGTCTAATTTCTAGAAAATTATGAATTTATGCAAACAAAGTTTAAACATCATTTTATTTTATTGAATACATTCCTTCTATAAAAAAAAAATTTCTTAAAAAAAAATTGGGATGCCAATTTTAGATTTTAGGAAATGATTTCAAAAAATAATCGTTCACACACAATATAATTTCAGATTTAAAGCAGCTCCTGTACAAAAACTTTGGTCAAAATCGTTAGAGCCGTTAATGAGAAAATGGCAAATCAAAAAAAATTATAAAATTTTTCCCAAATTTTTTTTTTTGAACAAAATGTATTCCATTCCCATAATAACACACTTTATTTTTGTATCAAAATCGTTAGAGCCCTTTTTGACATAAATAAGATTTTACATAACGGCTGTATGGCAGGTACCGTTAGTTCTGGAGCTAAGAAAAATCTCAATTTTTTCTCTAGGGAATCACCGAAGACACTTAAGTATCGAGTTTGAAGAAAATACTCGTACCTTCAGTAGTTTAGGCTGTGGGTCGAGATACAATAGACAGACGGAATTGCCGGATTCACCTTTTTTGTGTTCTCTATCATCGTAATGACGTAATGTCAACTATGATCAAAATCTCGACTTCGATTTTGTTTTCCAAATGTAGAATTTGTACCTAACTTTATCGCAAGTAAAAATAACAGAGGCTTCCAACTAAATCCATATCTGTTTCTTTGACAATCTTGGAACAAATTTCTTGAAAGACAATGTCATCCATAACATTGAAAATATTTTCATCTCCATTTTTCCCAATTAAAGCTCTTAAACTATGTTGCTCTAAAAAGAAAATGAAAGTAATGAGGAGACTTGGTAATAGGTACCATTAAATGGAAAATATTAGCTAGCCAAATTCAAATAGGAGAAATGTTATCAACACTTCTGGGCAACATTTTTTTATAATTAGCGCACACTCAAAGATTTTTTTATACCCTTAATATGTCAGAGACACAGTGTAAGCATTGAGAAAAAGGGAGGGGTTAGAAAGGAGGTGTCGGTTTACATTGGTTTTGAATTCTTGAACATTGCAATGACAGGGAAAGACAGAGCGTGGTAAGACATTCCACATTCGCGTAGTACGGCTATAGAATGAATCTCTGTACTTTACAGTACGACCGAAGTTGGACTCAAGGATAAACTGATGGGCATTCCTAGAAGTGCGAGTATTACGGTTAAATTGTTTAAGGGGAGGAATACTGCTGGCTATTTCACTAGAGCAAAGTCCGTTAAAATAACGGTAAAAAAAAGGTGAGGCAAGAAACATTACGACGATGTTCGAGTGACGTTAATGAGTCAATGATGTTACTGTCATCAATCATTTTAAAAGCTCTTCTTTGAACACTTTCCAAGAGGCTTAAGTAAGTTACTGGAGCACCAGCCCATAGATGGGAGTTATACTCAAGTTTTGGACGTATATGAGGTTTTATAGATTATAGCCAGTTCAGGAGAGAAAATTTTTTTGCAGGCACCGTATCAGAAAACCCAAACATATTGCGGCATTTTTAACGACATCGCGTATGTGATCGTTCCACAAGAGGTGGTTCGTGATGCACATACCGGGAATATCGAGATGTTCAGTTTCATTCATGCAACTGCCACTCATAGATAGTGGCAAGGGGGGTATATCTCGCTTTAACGATTTTAATGAGCTAATATTTTTTGTCGTTGCTTTTCCACATCCATAGAGGAGGGGCGTGAGCCTGAAAACGAATATGAAAAGCTAAGAGTACTCTCGTCAATTAATTGGATTAAAAGTTGTAGCCAGGAGATCATTAATAAAAATGAAGAAAAGGGTCGGGGACAAAACGGAGCCCTGGGGCACACCAGCATTTATATTGTAGGTTTCAGACTTGAAACAACTTGTATTGAACTGTTGAAAGACAATTTCTAATCCAAAGAAGAAGGGATTCGTTGACACCGAAAGCTTTCCTGAATTAACTTAAAATTGACGAGCTATTATTTTTGAAGATGTCTTCATAATAATCTTCTTTCAGGTATGAATGAAGAACAAGTTTTTTTAATTTATTAAAAAGCATTTCAAGATTTAATTTGTCAACAAATTGACTAAGCTCTGTAATGATACATTAAAGTTGCGAATGATTTTCAAAGCCATCTAAGCAGAAAGTAGAGAATTGTAATGAACTAATGACTATGTATTATGGTTTTGCCATATAACACAAGAAGAATTATTTCGAACTAGCCGACCCAGCTCTCGAAATTCGAGTGCCAATTTATTATTTATATTATTGGCAGTGTTTTCAAGCAAATTTATTAAATTAAATTTTATTTTATGTAATATGCAAAGTGTTCGACAGTGCAAAAACAAAAATGACCCACAGTGTGTAAATGCGTGTCTCAAGTATATTCTGCACATCTCCGTAACTGTGGCTTTCCAACCATATAAAATTTATCGAAATCGGTTAAATACTTTTGAAGAAAAGTGTACCACAAAAAACATGTTTGCCGTTTTATTATATGTATGATGATTAGAAATAAAGAGAGTAGATTGCAACAGTTTAAAAATAGCAGATTGTTTAGCAATTGGATGATAGTTTCGGGTTAGGTACGAATATTTTCAAAGGGAAGGAAATTTTGAACATTTTAAGGATTCATTGAAAAGAACAAATAATGGATAACACCATCCGGACCCTGACTTCAACATTCATTGAGTTTCAAAATGTTATCATGTATAGAAGCTTCAAAAATTGAAAAGATTATTATATTACGATGTGTGTATTGTTGAAGAAGAGTTTAACCCTTTCCTTGAAGAAGAACTTGTTGAAGAAAAGTCTTCAAATGCGCTTTTAAAATAATCAGCAAACATATTAAATATCGTCCCTGGATGATGACTCAAAAAATTATTATAATTCATGCTTGCTGGGAAACCATCAAATTTACGTTTATTGTTAAAATATTAGCAAACATTTTTCGGGTTCAGTTTTTAGCTCATTTCGAGTTTTCGAAATAAATTAGCAGTATAAAAAAATTTAGTATGTGATGAAATCAATTTGAAGTTCTTGATAAACTCTAAGAATCTCATAACTCTTTGTAAAATTAAATCTTAACCATGCCTTACTTCTTTTGTTATTGTTTTAATTTTTTATAAGCGAATAACCATGGTGGATTTTTACTTTTTTTTTCGCAGTGGGATGATATAATATAAAGAGCAATCAAAAAAAAAATTTAAGAAACTGCAAGATCATTCTATCTAAACTCAAATTTTTAAATAAGACTTTCCATTTTTCACGATTAATAAATTAAAAAGCTTATCGAAGTTAATTTTTTTGAAGTTGAACTCAAATTTATTTTTACAAATATTTTGAACATTGCATACAAATAAATTTAATGAGATAGTAAAGTCGGGATGATGGTGATCTTTTTTCCCTTATGAGCATTTTATTCTCGCGAATCTCAAAAAGAGCTCCTGTGAAAATTTTTCTGTGTAGGCGGTAATGTGTCTTTCCTTTGTTGCCGATTTCATTTTTCGAAAAACTATTACTCGTAGATAAAGCTGAATTAAGGCTTTATGTAACAATTCATTCATTATTTTTGTGTGAGTGTGTGCGTTAAAAAGGCCAAAACAAAAAGACAAGTTATAAGTTACCGTTTTGTCTTGTGGAAAGAGGTGAATGGGTGATTCTACAAACAATTGAATAAAATGTTACAAATTTTGGCACGACATTTTTGGAAGCCAAAAGTCGTAAGAGTTGTTAAGTTGTTCATTAGAACGTCTCTTTGCGTTGTTGAAAGCGGCCAGTCAAAAAAATAAAAAATGACGATTTTACGAAATTAAATTTAATTAGTCTTCATAAACATACAAATTTATGGTTAATACATAAAATTTAACATTTTATTAAAAGAATATAATAAATTATAATTAAATATTTTTTTCTATTTAGAATCAATGTAAAATAAATTATATTCATTTTAAAAATTTTCGCAATGAAGTTCAAAGTTTAACATAACTAAAAATTTCTCAGGTTTCTGAATAGAATATCATTTGTTCATTTATTAACCAGGGGACTGAGTTTTTTCATCGTTTTTACGTAAAAACCATATTTAGGTTTTACTTAAAAAAACAAAACAAAATATAATATTACAGTTTTATTAAACCTATACTATACTGCTAACAAAGATGCTTACTTACATACAATTTTGTTTTGTAAAAACGGATCGAGTTGCACCACGATTTTATTGTAAGGAGACTTGGTACTTTAAATTGCCAGTGCTGAAAATTAGATCAATATCATAGTTATTGATTTTTTCGACTGTTTCAATATTCCAGGGGACCGATAAGAAATTCAGGGGACAAAGTTTAATTAAGTTTTTTTGTAATAAAATGAATTACTAAAAAATATTTATCTATTTCGTAGCAAAGATGTATTATTTGGCGTAATTTCGGTGGGATTTATTTTAGTATGAGACCTGAAATAAGAGAACGGTAATAATGTTTTTTTGTGAAAACGCACAGGGGACTGAAAATCAGACACTTAGAAGAATTTTTTTTTAACAAAATAAAATAAGGTCACCTAAATGATATTTTTGGGCCATGTAGATATCAATCAGGTTTAATTTTATAAAAAATATTCAGACAATATAAAATATTTTTGGGGCCGCCGAAAATTCCATCGTTTGTAGAATCACCCGAATATTGGAACTTTACGCTTCTGTACAATTTTCTTTGCTCAAATTTAACGCAACGTTGTCCCAACGTTGTATAATATAACGGAACAGTTTGAAAGTAGTACGAGAGAGAAAGAGGCAGAATAGTTCAGCTATAATTTTACTAATTACAATGTTTATTTATCAATAATAGTAACTTACTATTTTAAGTATAACTATACTACTAATAGTTATTATAGGTACTATTATTATAAGAATAAAAAGATAATGTTAATATTCATCAGTCAACACACGATTGGAATTGGTATCTGAACGCATAAATACAAATTAAATGTAGAAGGTAAATTTCGTAGCTTTTACACTTTTTATTCGCTAAAATTGGCTGGATGAAGAATACCGTGATCGATGGATAGGCAGAAATGGACCAATTCACTAGCCTGCAAGATCTCCCCATCTCACTGTACTGAATTTGTTTGTATAAGGGCGATTAAAAAAAATCTGAAATAACAACTTTTACTGAATTAGAACAAGGTATTTCCGAATCATCACGAAAAGTAAGGCCAGAGTTATTGAGAATAAACATTTAAAATGAAATAAAAAAACGGGCTCTAGATTTTTTTTTTTTGTTTTAATCTACCCGCGCTCAAGAGATTATGATTACCCTTTAAATGTTTTAAACACTGCGCGGGCGTGATGTTATTGAAGAGAAAGAAGGATAGGAAAGATATGTAGCACGATGTTCTGAGACTGAAAGTGGTTGTCTCAGATGCATTCAAAACGCAAGAGTGCTTCAAACCCTTTACACCTCTTAAGAAGCTATACCTGGGTTCAAATCTCAGTCCAAGCCAAAAAGTTTTTGAATTTAACTTAAAGGTATAAGACTGAGTAGCACTAAAAAAAAGTCTGATCATCAACTTGGCTTGGCACCCGTGAAACAGCTATAACTCCAGCTAATAATACACACTTGGTGGTAGTTCATTCAAGTTGCTGTTGTAATATTCAAAACTTAAATATATGAAGCTTTGCAGGCGTACTGTAATCACACAAAAAACCCCTTCGAAAAGGTAATACAGGTCGATAGTCATCTCCATGCGCGAACTGGTATTACCTTCGCTTGTTTCTTAAAAGTGGGGATATTTAGGTTATTTCTATTAAGCTCGTTAAAATCCATAGAAATATTCTTGTTGCTTATTTACCTACACCTATTTCCTTCAGATTCTTGAACAGTTTTTCTTTGGCTTAGGAAGGATCAAATTTATATAGCAGACCCTGCAGCCAGAATACTGCTCCCCTAAAACTCGTGTTATTGAGTGCGTAGAACCATATTCACCCCCGAATAAGGACTCCCAATGACGATTATCAAAATAAGAATCAGCCATTATTATATGCAAAATAGCGATAAGGCCCCAAAATAGTCCAACGTAATGTTGTGCACAATTGCATACCATATTGCAAATGCATGACCCACTGTGTCACAAATGCTGTCGAATTACCTCAAATAATGAAATAGGTATTCATCGACGACAGCAGTTTCGCGTCACACTTAATGTGACGCAACGTGACACAATAAAAGCCTTACTTCCAGAATGCATCTCAGTAGGTCAAAGCTGAGTAATGCATTTTGGAAGTAACCGTTGGTAAGTTCCAGGTAGGTCTCTGGGAACTCGGGGAGTCGAAAGAAACAAGTCAACGGTGTCGGTCTTTGAAATTTACAACATAACAGTAAAACAAAAAGGATAAAAAGCTGCATGACCAAGTTAATTTTTTTTTAAAGAATAGAGACGACGATTACAATGAGATAGATGAATTTATATTTATCTAAATTAATATTCATTAATTTTTGAATTTATATACATCTAAATTATTATTCATTAATGATTATAATAAGAGAGAGAAAAAAGAAAAATAAAAAAAAAAAAAATTTAACAAAATAAAGATACAGATAATATCTAAATGAAAATTCAAAATAATCAAAAAAAAAACATATGTATAAGATAATTAGAAAAAGCTGGTAAGTTGAAATTCAAAACAAAGGAGTACAATAATAAATAAAAACGTTGTGTTTACTTCTTCTTTTTTAGGTAATTTAAGTAATCAGATGTTCCAATTGTTGTTATCATTGTAGATTTAATACGAGTAGCAACAACATTCAATGGATCGTTGTTCTCCACTATAAGAGGTTCAGAATTGCGGTACTTTTCAACGTAAACGATACCTCATTGTAAACGCCGAAGCCATTTCCCCATCATTTTTCATCTTTGTTGCATTCTGTAGTAGTAATCGATTCCTTATTATGAGACATTCGTGCACGAACACCTTTTTATCAGAAAAAATTCCGAAATCGCGGAGACAAAGTTTTTTTTTATACAGATCGGTAGTAAGAGATTGATCGAAATGTAGTGCTCTAGTAGCTTTGTAAGGGAAATTTTATAATAACGGGTGAATTGGGCGTCGAATTTTTTGTTTTTAGTCGAAAAATGTCCCAAATAATTATTGACTTTATTCTTAATGTGTTACATATGTGGTTAAATGTAAATTTAAGATCTTCGTTTTGCATTCATGTATGATTGCGTCGTCGCTCTATGTTTGTTTGTTTGAAATTCTTCAATGCATTCGATTATTTGTTTAAATGCGTCATCGTGTTTTTTAAAACTTCTTTAAGTGTTTTGTTTGAAACTTCTGGCTACTATTCATTGTTTTACCAAAGAGTGAGGCAAAATTGCAGCAACGATTTGAAGGATGCAAATTTCCAAAACGACAAAATGGTAGATCGTTTATTGAATACAATACAATATGTATGGCTGGAATATTAGAAGAAAAAAGATGCTGCATGTTGTTTTCCGTGTCGACAGCTTACGATCGCATATTCAAGTGATAGTATTTTGTATAAGTGCCTATACAAACTTTGGTCGAAAGCTCAAGGACAAGGACAAGGTTTTAAAAAACTTGAGTTCAGCCACTGACTGTTTCGAAGGAACATTTTCAAAGACTTTCAGGGAATCAAGAAATAAAGACTTTTTAATAAGAATGTTCTTGAAAGTGACATTACTATATGAATGAGATTACTGCAGTCGTTTTATTCCTTGCAAAAAATGAGCTGCCTTTTCGAGGTAATTGGAACCATGTACAGAATGATGAATCAGGTTTGTTTAAAAGTTTATTTAAATTCATGATGAAAAACATGAACAATTGAGAAAACGTTAAGAACGCTTTATAAATCACCACAAATTCAAAAGGAACTCATCCACTTTATTGGAAATAGTCTACGTCAAATAATTATAGCAGAACTAAATAAATCGTCATACAAACTTTTCTTTATTATAATAATATAGAAATGAAAACGATTTTTTTTTATTGGATCTCGTGTCGTTTTGGATGGAAAACCGATTGAAAGATTGATTTGCTTTGAAAAAGCTGATGACATCACAGCTTTGGGATTTTTGCAAATCATTATCGAACGAGTTCAAGAGGTAGATATTGACAAAGAAAGCAAGTTACTGGCCCCATGTTATAATGGTGCAGGGCGGTTAATAGTGGTTGAGTTGGTGAGTTGCATCTTTTGATACAAACACATTTTCATAGAAAAATCCCATACTTTTTGAGTGAAAATTTTAGCTATAACGACTTAAGACCATTGACGGAATTGTTAATATTTTGGCACTTTCGAGAGTAGACACTATACAACGTTCATCAATGACAATGACAATAATCAACGACTGTCAAATCTTTCTTTATAACATTTGTAAGCTAAAAAGATTGAATTAAATGGAAATAAATAATATTTTGCCGAAAAAACCGAAGAATACAACTTCTTTTACAACTTCTTACTTATTGTATACAGGGTGTCCGGTAGTTCGTGTGCCATACTTTGAGTTGTGATTCTTGGTCGTGTTCTAAGAAAAAAAATTTTCTACAGTAGAGTCTGATTTTCAACTTTGACATCACTTTTTGACGATTTAAAAAAGGCTTAGTTTGGTGTACCCTGACCTACATATGTTAAGGTCCATTTCTCTGTCAAATCTAATTATAGGGACCTCATTTTGGATTTTTTTAGTAAAAATACTAACCCCTAAAACTACGTTTTAATTGAGCTGATTCGTTTTTAGGGTTGCCAATTTTAAATGGTGTTCAATTTTTCTTGCCCGAGCATTTTTTTTTTTCAAAAAATGCGTAATAAATATAAAGTTTTCTTATTTTATCTAAAAAATAATAAAAAAAAAACACAAATCAATAAGTGCATCCAAAAACCCATACATTTTATGATACTTGGGAAAATCTAAAACGGGTAAAATTAAAAACAAAAATATTTTTTGCCCTGACGTGTGAAGGGCTTGAATAAAAGAATATTTGTGTAATTTTTTATTTTATGTACACACAAATACAGTCATAATAAGTGCTCAAAGTGCCCTCCTGCGTTTTGAATGCATGCTAGAGCTCGGTTTTGGATTTCATTTTGAATGTTTATTCTCTTGCCTTACTTTTAGTGATCCTTTAGAAATACGTTGTTATAATTCAGTTAAATTTGTTATTTCAGATGAGTAAGCGATTTTTTTCATTCGTCCCCATACAAAAAAAATCCAGTACAGTGAGATCGGGAGATCTTGCAGGCCAGTGAATTGGTCCATTTGTGCCTATCCATCGATCACCGTATTCTTCATCCAGCCAATTCTTTACTTGATGACCATAGTTGGCCAAAGCACCATGTCATTGAAAATATGATGAAACTAGTTCAAGTAGTAGAACATCTTCCAATAGCTCTGGTAGATTATTTTGTAAAAACTCCAGATAGTTAGTAGAATTAAGTCGGGGTGGTATAATTTAAAAGACCCGTATTTTTTCATCGACCGAAATTCTTCTTGTGCTTGTAGCTTCGCGTTAGATCTTGCAGTTGAAACTGATCCAGTTTCTCTTAGCCTTCGAAAAGTATTTCCAAAAACATTTCGATAAGGAAGTCGTCCGTTACGATAAAGTTCCTGGTATCTTCTTGAATATCAATTGCACAACCCATAATAAAATAAAATGTCTCTCGTAAAGAAAGGCATTTCAAAAAGCGCTCTTATCCAACTGTAATCGTGACTTAACTTGATAATGTGATGAATCAATTTGTTTTTCTAATCTTTTATTCTTTTATTCGACTTATTTAGTTAATTTACCCATTAAACATTCATACCCCAAATTTAACTCTCCCTGAGAAGAGGTAAGGTAATTAGAGTTTTGACAGCAAGTCAAGTAGGCATACAAACACTTTTAACCCTTTTGATGAGTGCACAGTATTAAGAATAACCTAAAAACTATCAAGTTTCGAAAACTACTCCAATTGCCAAGTACTCCAATAAGAATAACCTAAAAACTATCAAGTTTCGAAAACCACTCCAATTGCCAAGTACTCCAATAAAAGTAGGTAAAAAACCCAAAATTCGATTTTTTACCTGTTTTAGATTTTCCCAAGTATCATTAAATGTTTGAGGTTTTTAATACCTTACTTATGAGTTTTTTTATTATTATTTTGTTCATTAGGTAAAAATAAGGCTAGCCGCGCACTGGCAATTGTGATCGAAATCAAATAGTTTTATCACCAGTTGATAGAGTACTGCACACTGGCAACTCTTTACTCACGTTTACACTCTTTTTCTCTCTTGCGCTTATAGAAAACAGCTCAACTGTTGCGAATTAATTTAAGGCAATCGTTTAGTTTGTGTCAAAACACAAACTTTTAAGTTGCTTGAATCGAGTTGCTCTAAGTGCGCGGTGGCCCATATGTTTCATTTTAGCAACTAAACAGTTGCGAAACTAAAAATTCAATGTGGGCGCCTGGCCTAAGAAAACTTTTTTGTTTATTACGAGTTTTTTTAAAAAAAATTGACCTCAAAGTCAACATTTTGCTCAATTGAACACCAAATAAAATTAAATATCTGGCAACCCTAAAAACAACTCAGCTCAATTTAAACGCAGTTTTAAGGGTTGGTATTTTTACTAAAAAAAAGGTTCAAAACGAGGTCCCTACCGTTAGTATTCACAGAGAAATTGACCTTAACATGGGTCAGGGTACACCAAAGTTAGCCTTTTTTTAAATCGTCAAAAAGTGATGTCAAAGTTGAACATCAGACTTTACCGTAGAACAATTTTTTTCTTAGAATATGACCAAAAATCACATCTCAAAGTATGGCACACGAATTACAGGACACTGCACTGCATATGTATAACTAACATACATACCTCTTGATCTCCTACTTTTAATTTGTAATTTAAGGAACATGAAAGCGATATTCCTTGTATCGGGTTTTGGATATCAATGAAATTCTTTATTCCTATGAAAGTACGTTCGATGCCATTATGTATGGAACTCGATTTCTTTTGCATGGCCACCACGGGCATGCTTGCAGAAGTCCAGACGCTGAACCCAATTTTCGACGGTTTTCAAGCATAAATCTGCCGATACTGCTGCAATTTCACGTTCGATATTCGTACGAAGTTCATCAATCGTCGCTGGCTTATTGGCATAGACCATAAACTTGACGTAGCCCTACAGGAAATAGTCTAATGGCGTCAAATCGCACGACCGAGGCGGCGTTCTCCAAACTTGGTTTCCAATAAATTGATTGTGACATTCGGTGTGTGGCTTGTGGCGCCGTCCTGTTGGAACCGCATGTCCTCAAAGTCCACATCATCCAATTGGGGCCAAAAATATTCGGTTATCATTGAACGGTAGCGATCGTCATTCAAAGTAACGTGCCGGTCTTGATCATCACGGAAGAAGTACGGCCCAATGACGCCGCCGCCGGCCCATAAACCACACCAAACCGTAATTTTTTCGGGATGCAATGATGACTCATGGAGTACGTGTGGATTGCTGCCTGACCAATACCGCATATTTCGTTTATTGACGAAGCCATTCAGCCAGAAATGAGCCTCATCGCTGAAGATGATTTTTCGATGAAAATCCGAATCCTTTTCAAGTTATTGCTCAGCCCAATTCACGAACATACGACGCTTCTGGTGGTCAAGCGGCTTCAGTTCTTGCGTCAATTTAATCTTGTAAGGATGTAGGCCAAGATCTTTCGCCACAACGACGTCGCAGAGATGCCCAATGCTTGAGAACGACGTGTGAGAGACACATTTGGGCTTTCTGCAACGGAAAACTCAGCGGCAGTAATATTCTCGACACTACGGGCACTTCTTTGTCTCACTGGCACGGGAACGTTTTGTACTGTGCCTGTGGATTAAAATTTTTCCATTAGACGCTCAATTGTTGATCTGCTAGGACGATTATGACGATCATAAGAGCGTAGCGCTCTTAACGTTGAGGCCACTGACTCCGAAATTTGGTAGTAAATTTTAATAATTTCGACTCGTTGTTGGCTCGTATATCTTTCCATCATGAAATGGCAAACCTTACTGAAAAGAAATGTCAAAAGAGCGACAAGAAATATGGCGTCGTTTGCTGTCCCTGTTGAAAAACCCTTTACCTCCGATCTATTTGAACGGTCGCTTTTCGAACGCCAAGCCGATCGGACGTGTTTTAAAGTTGCTTCCTTGTCTATTAATTTTTATTTTGTTCATACCGTTTAGGTACACAAACTCGCAAGTTTGAATTTACAAATTCTTATATGCGCGACCCCATTAAAGTGTATATTGACTATTTGTGCAGTATTTTCAGTGACACATTTACTTCACCTTCAACACTTAATAAAACTACTAGTCTGCAAAATAGATTTTTTTTGTTTGTTCTTTTGTTTCTTTTCTTTCCCCGACCTAAATTTTTTTTTTTTAAATATGTCGTGTGCCAAAGATATTTGTGCCAACGTTGATGTTAAGGCGGATCTTTTGAAATGTAGTGGTCTTTGTGGTAAATCTCTCCACCCTTCATGCTTTGAAATCAGTAAATGTGCATGTGTTTATTTGTACGATTTTAAAAACAATTTCTTGTTTTATTGCAATGAATGTAAAATTATTTCAATCGCTGATATTATGCTTGCAATAAAATGCTCAGAGAAACACTCTCTAATGACAATTCTCTAAATCAAAAGAAAATCCAAACCCTGTCTAAAAAATTCGATCTTCTGTTTAAAAGTGTTGAAGAATCGAATACTCAATGCCAACAATCGGCTTCACAATGTCTGAACAAAATGCGTTCGATCGAAAAACAATTTAGTGTCATTAAATTCAAACTCCCTCTTCATGATAACGCAATGGTATCATCAAATGACTTCAACCTGCTTCGTTCGGATAGATAGATAGATAGTAAGCTTAGTTCCGCGAAAGAAATTAACAAAATCTTAATAGACAACCTAAACCAAATCCGAACCTATATTGATCTTCACGCGCAAAGCCCCTCATCTCGCATAGCCCCATCAAACCCTTAAATTCTATATGATATCAAAAATATGAACGATATTCTTTCGCGAGTTTCTTCTGCTCTTATAGCCACTGCGAACGAAGTAAGAGACCAAGACGAAAAGTCTGCATGTGTGCAATGTGATATTGAATCATTAAATGAACACTCGCGAAAAATAGAATCTCTTCTTAATGAAGTAGTTGATGTTTCGAGTTGTCCAATTTCAAACAAAAATAATCTATCAATTCTAGATGAAATTCTGTCTGCCGACGTGACCCCCGCCGCTATTTACTCTGCCACCGCGAACTCAACCCCTGCTACTTCTTCGAACGAACTTCTGTCTGGTAACGCTTTTAACTCCGCCGCCGTCGCCAACTTAATCGCTTCTATTCAATCAAATAAACAGACACCTAGCACCACCTCTGTCAAAAAACACATTAAAAAATTTAGTATCTTGTGGTCTGCTACAGAATTAAACCAAAGACTTGATAGACTAAACAAATCCAATAAATCGTCATTCTTCCTAACCAACGCTCATAGAAATCCCAATTCTACATGGGTTTAATCATTCTTTATGAAGAATTATTCTATTCCGAATGTGGAATGTCATCGAATTGTCCCCAAAAAATTCAAGGTGTCGATACCTAACAATTACGAGTGGCTTTTCCACCGTCCTGGAAAAAAGCTTTTCATAAAGAAAATGACGATGTCAAAATGGGTAAAAAATCCATCCCTTGATACATCACACTCAACACGACTAAAATGTCCAGAAGGCCTACAACAACAAGCGCCAGTTACACTCCTAAATCTAACCAGTTTCAAAATGGGTCTTTTTCCCGAGTTTTTAAATAATATTTTTAAGAATCTTAATGTAAATGCCCCAGAATTTAAAGCTCCCACAACCTCTTTAAGTGTACCTTCAACACCTCATAGTGCTTCCGCCCCATTGTTTCTAAAGAAACAAAACGAGTCTCGTTTAAACTCACTAAAACCCAAACACAACCTTCGTCTCGATCTCCCTCTCCAACTCTCCACAACTTCGACCTAAGAACAGCACTCAGCCAAATAATCCATCTCCCACACGCAAGGTCCCTCCTTCACAACAAAATTCAAACAACTCTTTTGACCCTCTTTTACCACCAGTAAAAGCCAATAAGCTTATTCTATTCAAACTGTCCACCCTTGGCCTTGAACCTATCTTCTTAAGATGGATTGCTTCTTACCTAGACACCCATTACTACAATGTTCGATTCAGATCTTACTTCTCTGATGATTTCTTAGCTACCTCCGTGGTTTCACAAGGCAGCCACTTAGGACCTCTCCTCTTTATTCTTACTATTAACGATATTGAAATGGTCATTAAACATTGTCATATCTCACTCTACGCTGACGATACAAAGTTTTTCAAGACCATTTCTTCAACACATGATGCCACTCTCCTACATCTTGATCTCAACAGTTTCTCTGTCTGGTGCCTGAAAAATTGCTTAGAACTAAATATTTCCAAATGTCAATCAATAACTTTTTCACGAAAACGCATCCGATCTACTCCCCGTCGATACCTTCTACATTATCGCATGCTTCGGAGGATTAATTGTAACATTACCTGCTTCGATTTTAACCTCAGCTCATCCTGCCGGAAACTCCATCTTAATCATCCTTCCAATTCCCAACCCTAGATTTAAGAGCTATACTTAAGTTAGATTAAGAATTAGCTTGTATTAAGCCTCATAAATGGGGGTATTGCCCCTACCAAAATTAAAAAAAAAAATAAAATTAAAATTAATAAAAACAAAAATTTTCCAGAATATACAGGGTGATTTGCATAAGGTGTGACAAAAAGCTAGGGCGTGTAGGTTGGACTTAGACAAGAAAAAAATCGTATATGAGGGGGGGTCTATTTCCCCCCGTTTAGGCGGGAGGGGCAATTTAAGAAAAAAATCACTTAAAACAGAAAAAAAATTATTAAAAAATAACGGTGATACCTACAGAGTAATGCTATAGCATTTTGAAAAGCCAGAAAAACATTCTTTAATTTTGTTTTTAAATAAAGTTGTTCGAGTGAATAGTTTTTGAAAAATTAATTTTCAAAATCAAAATTTTGAAAAAAAAAAATGAAATTTTTTTTTTAAACAATTTTTTTTCAAAATTTTACGTAATTAAGTATTATTTTTTTATTCAATAATCAATGCTCTTATTAATTTTTGATCAAACACAAAAAACCGGATGTCAAAATGTTTTGTAGTTTTTGAGAAAATCAAAAATAACAAAAACTACTTCTGTTCCAAGAAAAGCCTTTTATTTTAGTTTTTATACGTTTTTGGATTCTTTGGTGAATTTGCGATTGAAAGGATTAACTTTCTTTTTACAATTTTTTTAATTATCGTCTTATGAGCATACAATAATGTGACAAAGTACTGGATTAACCATATTTCACACATTTTTTCATTGAGAACACCTGCGTGAGAGCATTGGATTAATATTGACCTGCGAATGTTTTTTAAATAATGCAAGGTTACACGCCCTAACTAGTGACAGAAAAGTGCAATTGCGAAATAAGAACAAGAATGTTCCTGAATCTTGAAATCAATTAAAATAAGAAATACATGCATATTTAGATAAAATACATAATTACTGTTTATTTAAATTTTTAACTATTTTTTAACTAAAGCTTATTACAAAAAATTATTTAAAAAACATTCGCAGGTTAATATTAATCCAATGCTCTCACGCAGGTGTTCTCAATGAAAAAATGTGTTAATCCAGTACTTTGTCACTTTATTTTATGCTTATAAGACTGATAATAAAAAAATTTTACAAAAAAAGTTAATCCCTTCTTTCGTAAATGCACCGACGCCAAGCCGACCCCACCATAATAAAAAATTGGCAGGTCAATTTTAAACCAATGCTCTCACGCAGGTGTTCTCAATGAAAAAATGTGTGAAATATGGTTAATCCAGTACTTTGACACATTATTGTATGTTTATAAGACGATAATTAAAAAAAGAAAGTTAATCCTTTCAATCGTAAATTCACCTAAGAATCCAAAAACGTATAAAAACTAAAATAAAAGGCTTTTCTTAGAACAAAAGTAGTTTTTATTATTTTTAATTTTCTCAAAAACTACAAAATATTTTGACATCCGGTTTTTTGTGTTTCATCAAAACTTAATAAGAGCATTGATTATTGAATAAAAAAATAATACTTATAGGGCCCATACACTACGCAAACCGTTTGAGCAAACAAATGCCTTTTGTTGTTGTAAAAATGTTTGTGCAAACTGTTTGAGTAGTGTGTAGCGATGTTGAGTATTTGCGCAAACGGTTTGAAGAAATTCAAAAAAATTTGAATTTTCCGTGACTGCACAAACATGTTTGAGTGGTGTGTGTTGAATTTTGCTCAAACAGATGCCAATTTTCATGAAATTAAGATTAATAAACAAGACGAACGATTTTTTTTTGGACCAAATTCTTTTTTTTTTGTTTTTTCTATTTTTTTTAATAGAAATAGAGATGAAAAACGTCACGCAAACTAATATCTCTCAAACATGTTTGTGTAGTGTGTGGCGAAAATATGTTTGCTCAAACACGCGTTTGAACAAACGTGTTTGCGTAGTGTATGGGCCCTATTAATTACGTAAAATTTTGAAAAAAAATTGTTTAAAAAAAAAATTTCATTTTTTTTTTCAAAATTTTGATTTTGAAAATTAATTTTTCAAAAACTATTCACTCGAACAACTTTATTTAAAAACAAAATTAAAGAATGTATTTCTGGCTTTTCAAAATGCTATACCATTACTCTGTAGGTATCACCGTTATTTTTTAATAATTTTTTTCTGTTTTAAGTGATTTTGTTCTTAAATTGCCCCTCCCGCCTAAACGGGGGGAAATAGACCCCCCCTCCCATACGATTTTTTTCTTGTCTAAGTCCAACCTACACGCCCTAGCTTTTTGTCACACCTTATGCAAATCACCCTGTATATTTTGACTTTCATTAAACAAAAATTGCAGCTCATCCAAAATAAACTTGGAACTAATGCACACATTTGGCGCTGGCTACGGCCGTTAAACTAGCCTTAAATTCTTATTCAAACAAAAGAAGGTATGTTTTTTGAAAATCGCTTTTTGTTTTGTGATTTGTTTAATTGACAAATTGTGACACTTTACGGCAAATGTGCATTGATTACAATTATTGAACCGCAAAATATGTAATGCGACCAATATTGTTAATTACATTATCATTTTCCGTAAATATTTCATGACCTACTTCCTAATTAAGTAAAAGTATTATGCAATTATTTTTAAGTAATAATCAGGTTGGTCGTAGTCAGCAAAATGACCAACCTGGACAACTGATAAATTAATTATTGTAAGAAGTATTCTATAAGGTAGCATACAATAAAGTTACTTGACAAAGCAAAGCGATATACGTCTTTAATTAAAAAAAACCTGCAACATTTTAGCGCAGTCCGTAGTTCTAAAGAAAAATTAATAAAAAAAGTGTTCGTTAGTCAAATACAACAACAATAATTCAAAGTATATGCGCTTAAATACGCGTTAGATTATAAAGAAAATAAATACAAAAGCTGTCGGTTTTCGGTGTATTGAATTATTTAAAAAAAAAAAACAAGACTGAACATTTTAATATTCCTAAATACCCAGAGTTTTAAATATAAAAATGTGTGATCTTTAGTAGAACAGAACTGAACGTCTGATCTTTAGTAGAAAAAAATTGATTAATTTTCCTCAAATATCGAGTACGGGGAAAAGATCAAAAGTAAGAAAGAACATCAAGAGAGCAATTTTTAGAGCAAGAATTTTATTTTTCAATTTGTTTTATATACAATTTGACTTAAAACTAACTAATTACTAAATTTAATCATGTTGGTTCGACAATAGGGGCCCAACGTTCTTCATGTATCTTTACATAATGCTATTTGCTTACAATATCATATTGATGTTTTCTTAGCCTAATTCATGATTTTTTAATACCTTATATATAAAATTATCGTGTCACATTGTTAGTAACCATACTCCTTGACCGATTTTTATGAAATTTTATATGCATATTCATATGGTTGGCTACTATCTATTATTCATACCCCTAAGTGATAAGGGTTGTCCACTGTCCAGCCCTAACATATACATTATTTACAGTCAATCCAAGGTAGACTGAGAGCTTTTATCTTCGACTGTTGTTGGTTAATGTTACTGGCCCATTGTCATTTCTAGATATACATACGTAAAGTGAATGGGCAACAGTATCCAACGTATAAAGATGCATGCCTTGCACTCGGTTTGCTGGAAGACGACAACCAGTAGGAATGTATGCTTGCTGAAGCAGCATTGAACTGTACAGCATCTCATTTAATGAACACTGAAATGAATCGTGAACTGCAGTACGACACTGTAAAAATGGATGCGATTGTTACTCGCAATGTCCTACTAATGAATGAGGAACAAAGAACTATTTATGACCGCATTATGCTCGCAGTTTCAGTAGGACAAAGTGGGTTCTTCTTTTTGGATGCACCAGGTGGAACTGGCAAAACATTTCTTCTTTCGTTAATTCCCGCCGAAAGACGATCAAATAATAGCATCGAATTGGCCGTTGCATCATCGGGCATTGCGGCAACTTTATTGGATGGAGGCAGAACAGCTCATACAGTATTTAAGCTGCCACTAAATATTCACAATAACCCTGACGCAGTGTGCAACATAAAAAAAACAATCGCCCATGGCCGCAGTGCTGAAACAGTGTAAAATTATCATCTGAGATGAATGTACTATGGCACAAAAACATTCACTTGAGGCGTTGAACAGGACATTGAAAGATATTAAAAACAACGACAAACTATTTGGCGTCACTCTGTTAGTCCTTTCAGGTGATTTCAGACAAATACTTCCCGTCATTCCACGTTCAACATACGCTGATGAGATCAAAGCCTGCTTAAAATCATCGCCATCGTGGCGTAATGTTGATAAAGTTCAGCTGAAAGTAAGTATGTATGCGCATTCAAATGCTTCAAGATCCATCCGCTGAAACATTCTCAAAATAACTCTTAGATATCGGCGATGGAAAAGTTACTATAAACGAAACTGGACCGATTTCCGATGAGTGGGCATTTTATCCCCTCATTGTTGTTCTTCTTGTAAAAGGGTGCATTGTTGTTGTGGATGACTTCGTCAAATTGATCGTCAGCGATGGCTCGGGTGTATGAATGAATGAATTGTATTGGGGATTAATTGCACTGCGACCTGAAGATCTATTGTGCCCCCTCTTAAAATGATGAGCTGGCTCATCCTACAGTTCTTCCTCCAAACCTATTGCCTTAAGGAACTTTAGTATTTGGGGCACTTTTAGAGAGGTTAGGTTGCTCTCTTCCACCTGGTACCGTCCCAGATGGGTTTTCCTTTGGTGCATGATTGGACAACACTTTCCCAGTATGTGTTCCGGAGTTTCCTCATGCATGTTGCAGAATCTGCAAGTGGCACTGCTTACCACACCAATTAGATTAAGGTGTCTTCTAAGTTTACAGTGTCCTGTTAGAATACCTGTTATTATTCTTAGGTTATTCCTACTAAGGTTGATACAGTTTTCGAAACGTTGCCGGTTGTAGTTACCCAGCAGTAGTTTCGCCTGTCTCAGCTTAGGGAGTTCATTCCAGTTCTTTATTCTGTTTGCCTCCTCTTCTTGTTTAATTTTGGTTTTGATGACATTTTCACCTATTCCGCAATAGGGTTCAGGCCCTGTTAGGGGAGTTGAAGCTCCTAATTTTGCTAGGGAATCTGCCTTTTCGTTTCCAAGAACACCAACGTGACCAGGTACCCAATAAAGTGTGACCCTGTTCTGTTTGCCTAGTTCGTTTAGCCTATTTATGCACTCCCCCACCAGCTTAGAGTTGATGGTGTACGAGCTCAGTGCCTTTAGTGCTGCTTGACTATCTGACATAATGGCAATGTTCTTGTTACGATAATTCCTTTCGAGATTGCGATCCACGCATTTCCCTATCGCGTTTACCTCCGCTTGGAAGATGCTGGTTGACTGTCCCATCGGTATGGAAAGTTTGGTTTTTGGCCCAAAAATTCCTGCACCAGTCCCTTCGCTTGTTCTCGATCCATCAGTGTACCACTTGATGGTATTTGCTTCGAGTGTATAGTTTATATCCTCTCCTACCCAGTTTTCTTTGTTACTAAGCTGTGTAAGAAAGTTTTTCTCGAAATTATGTTTTTTGATCATTCCATCTCTTGGGATGTCAATAAGGTTAGTAATTGTGGACCTGTCAATTAGGTCCCTTTCTCTGAGACCAATTATTTTACCTGTCCCAGTTCCTTCCTTTGAGAACCTCATGATTCCTCCCACTCCAGCACTTCTAATGACCTCGTGTAGAGGGGATAGATGGAGGATAACCTCAATAGCTGCGGTAGGGCAGGTTCTCATTGCTCCCGTAATACAGATACATGCGAGCCTTTGGATTTTTTCTAGGGTTTTCCTAGTTGTTGTTAATTCGGTTTTCTTGTGCCATGCAACCGCACCATAGGTAATGATGGGTCTTACCATCATAGTGTACATCCACCTAAGGATGCTCGGTTTGCAACCCCATGACTTGCCTGCAATTCTTTTGCAAATCATTAGGGCTTTTGTGGCTTTTCCGACTATATAATTTATGTGTTTGTTCCAGAGGAGTTTACTATCTAGTATAATTCCTAGGTATTTTACCTCCCTCTGCATTTCAATTACTTCACCATTCAAACGGATATGTTTCATATGTGGTAGAAGTCTTTTCCTGGTAAATGGTATGATTGTTGTCTTGGATGGGTTTATTGAAAGCCCTACAGACCTACTCCATTTACTCGTAATTGTTAGTCCTCTTTGGATAATATCGCAAAGAGTTTCTTCAAACTTACCTACTGCAATGATAGCGATATCATCGGCAAATCCAATGCAGTATATACCTTTGGAGGTAAGCTTTTCTAACAATTCATCTACTACAAGACTCCACAACAAGGGTGATAGTACACCGCCCTGAGGACATCCTCTCGTTGTGATCACTTTCTTTACATTTTGTCCTGCTTGTGCCTCTGCATTTCTAGTGCCCAACATTTCTATTATCCATCTGGTTATGGTGTTGGGTACGCATTTCCTAACAAGAGCTTTGCCTACAGCCTCGTGGGACGTGTTATCGAAGGCCCCTTCTATGTCTAAGAAAGCAGCTAATGCTGTTTCCTTTACATCTAAGGCTCTTTGGATCTTATTTGTTAGTTCAAACAGGGCGGTCTCGGTTGATCTGCCCGCCCTATATGCGTGTTGTCGCTGATTGAGAGGCCTACTTATTAACACTTCTGATCTTATGAAGTTGTCAATTACCTTTTCCAGAGTTTTCAGTATAAAGGATGTTAAGCTTATTGGCCTGAAAGACTTTGGATGGGTTGTGTCCTTTTTCCCTATTTTGGGAATGAAAATTACCTTAGCTGTTCTCCATAGACTTGGTATGTACCCAAGAGCAATGCTACTCCGTAGAATATTAATGAGATAGGGCATAAGGAATTCTTTTCCCTTCTGCAAAAGAGCTGGGAAGATACCATCTGCACCTGGTGATTTGTAGGGTTGAAAGGTATTAATTGCCCAATCAATCCTTTTACCTGTGCAAATGGTCGTGGCTATTTTCCAGTCCTCTCTGTTTGGTGTGAGAGGTGATTTCTCAACCAAGTTACCATCTAATGGTAGACTGCCTGGGAAGTGTGTGCTGAGCAGCAGGTTACACCTTTGCTCTTCGGGTGTATAGATACCTGTAACTAGGCTCTTGTTCATTCTGGAGGAGTTGCCGCACTTATGTGTTGGGATGATCTTCTACCTTCCTGATGATTTTTCCAGAGAGTTACAGAAAATACTTTTCCAGTGGTATTAACTTTGCTTCTTCGTACAGCTTCTTAGTTGATATATACTTTTTCGTCAGTGGGTTACGGTATACGAGTAGTCCAGTGCAAATGCGGAGCATCTTTCTTACAAAATGCTTCAACTTTTCAATTGCTGTAGGTGAAATAGTAAACCAGATGGGAAAGGCGTAGGTCAAAACGGGTCAGATAAGTTGTTTGTACACAAGCAGCTTAGTGTTCTTACTTAGTGCATTTCGCCTCCTGAGAAGCGGATGGACCAAGTGCAGAGAATAGTTGGTAGTATGTGAACCAAATCTTTACTTCCTTTGACAACTTCAGAAATGCCTAACAGACCATTATTTTCCAAGTAAAGACTTAGCATCCTTATCACAAGAATTACAGTCTTGTAGGCAATGGAATAAGAAATCAGTACGACAGTATGGGTAAAAAATAATATTCAAACTCAAGCAGTGCGAAATATTCTTATCCCAGGTGTGTCCAAAAGACGCAGATGCAGTCCTATTGCAGTACCAAAAATAGCTATTTAGGTTTTCATAAAGGGTTGCCTAAGAGAGAGATTCCTTAAAACAAAACGCCTTTTTGCTTGAAAAAGAAAAGCTTGAAGAGTTAATAAATAAAGTTTCAGATATGAAAACACTTAAAAACAGTAGTTTTGCTTCCATGGTCCATTTTCCTTCTCCAGTTTCACTACCTATGAATTCCAACCCAAAATAACAATTACAATTAAAATAATATGAAAATTCATTAAGGTGTGTAACTAAGCAAAATTTTCAAACTAATTTACAGAACAATACAAACTACTTATCAATTACAAAATCGACCCCAATACAACAGATTTCATAGTAATTTCGGTAGGTCTGAAAGGGCACCTCAAATTCAACCCAGATAAATAGTTACGTGTTATACTTGTGGAAATCATGGTCATATAAGCAGAGAATGTATAATTTAATATTGTAATATCTGCAAAATAGTAGAACATTCCGCTGTAAAGTGTTCAAACGCATTGGTCACGAAATACTGGATTGTGATCCAAAGCGCATGTGCGAGAACTAAAAAAAAATGTGAACGCAACAAATTTCGATAATATGTATATTCATCAGGAAACGAAAAAGGACCGATCGAGAACGTCCCGACCCGATCTCCAAATTGAACCAAATTACTGAGAAAGCACCAGTTGTTAGCGTAAAACTTGATATAAGCAAAAAGCCAGAAGTCAAGTTGCTGGTAGATACTAGAGCAGAAAGACAGCACCCTTCCTTGCATGGTAAAGCTGGAACCGCTTCTCAATGAAGATGTTACCAATAAAGTTTCGTGTTACCCGATTAGAAATAGGAATACTTTTATGAATGATTGTAGAAAATCCAAAATTGATGAGTCAGAGCCAAAACCCTCGGTCTTAAATCCTATTGAGCTTCAAATTTTAAGAAAATGCGAAGTTACCAAAAATGGTACTTTTGTAGATTCTACTTATAAAGGATATAAAAGTGAACACTTCAAAGATTCAAAACTAAGTTAAAGAATTAATTCTCTAACAAGTATACAACCAACATTTCGAATTCCTGAGTGTTGAAGGGTTCTAGCAAGACTTCCAAGTATCTGTTCGAAAGATGGCCTCGTTAGGCCATTGGATGATACCATAATTGTGAGTTTAATAAATATCAATAATTACTCGGTCTATGTTACATAAATGTTAAACCTAAATTATTACCACTTATTGAATTTAAATTGAAAACATAAGATGACATTGGAGATGAGAAGAAATGAGAAACATTTCGAACATTTGAGATTTGATGATACCACGAGTATTCAAAAAAAAAATGCAGTGATACGAATTTTACAAGAGGTATAATTCTGTGTTTTAGTTCCCGGGTGATAAACTTTCATACACAAATGAAGATGCTCACGTTACAAAAATATTGCAAAATACAGCTCCTGTGAATCAAAAACCGTACAGGTTAGCTCAAGTACATAAAGCCGTAATAAAAGAACAAGTTACATATATGTTGGATAACAACGTGATCGAACCAAGTAAAAACCCTTGGAATTCTCCAAGTTGAAATTTAAGAGAAATATAAGGAGAAAGCCGCGTTCAGTACCCCCGATGGTCAATATCATTTTTTAAGGATACCTTTTGGACTAAAAAATAGCCCTGCTACTTTTCAGAGAACAATGGTAAATGTATTCTAAGGACTGCAAGGAATAGAATGCTTGATTTATCTCGATTCTCGATGACATCGTTAAGAACATAGATGACCATGACGAAAAAATGATTCAAGTGTTAAAAAGAATAAGATAAATTTCTCAGCAAAGAAGTTATCTATTTAGGCCACAAATGCTCTGTTCAAGGCGTCTTACCAGGTAATACAAAGGTTCACTGTGATTTAGATTTTCCAACCTCTACAACGAAGGATAAGCTTCGAAGCTTATTAGGATTGGCTAACTATTATAGAAAATATATTCCTAATTTTTCAATGATTGCTAGCCCGCTGAACAACTTTCTAAAAAAGAACAAACAATTTTTATTTGATAGTAATTGTGTAGAAGCTTTTCAGGCATTAAAAAATCAATTAATAAATGTACTTTTGTTGAGGTACCCAGACTTTGAAAATAGTTTTTTCTAACTACTTATGCTAGTTGAGAAGCCCTTGGAGTAGTCTTCTCACAAGATGAGGACCATCCAATTGCATATGCTAGTCGCACCTGAGCGCAACTGAAATAGGATACTCCATAATACAGAGAGAACTTCTACCGATAGTATGGGCTGTTAAGAATTTTAGAGCATATCTGTAAGGAAAATATATTACTGTGTTTACTGGTCATAAACCTTTACAAAGTTTTCGGAAAATACAAGATATCTCGACTCATAAGTCTAAGACTTAAAATCTCGGAGTTTGAGTTCAATGTGCCATACAAACATGGGAAATAAAATTTGTAGGATCGCCACTTAGCAAGGTAGAACTGTGCAAAAAGGAAATAAATCAAAACAGAAAAGTAACAACTCGTTTCATAAAACGGTTGCCTAGGAAAAAAAAATAACAAGAAAAAGTTAGTTTAGATTTTGGGGTTGATATCGTAAGAGATAAGAATTGAGAATTGTTTTGGGTTTGCTGTGGAAAATCTTAAAAAGTTGTGCTTAACATAAAAAGAAAATCAAGTGAATTAATAGTATGGACTGAATAAGAAGAAGGAAAGCAAAATCCATAAAAGCAAATAAATAAAGCAGTGTAATTGCAAGCTTTCTCATATTCAAATTTGCGGTGCGAACTCCCCAGAGCAGAATCAAGTTCTTATTTGATGTTGGTTGGACTAAGGCCAATTTTATCCATCTTGGCTAACTCACCGAAAGCAACCACTTTTAATGACTGCAAAGAAATATTTAAGCAACGCAGGGCGGTAAAACTATAATTTTAAGCTGCAAAGGTCGGGTACTCTTGGGACCACTCTCTGAGATACATACAAAATACATTTTGAAATTCAAGAATTCAAAGGATTCAAGAAAAAAACAAATCAGAAGCTAGAAGCGCGTTTGTCCTAAATATATATATGTATATGTGTGAATTTGTGTTCTGTAAAGTTTTGTTTCATATATTAATATTCTTCTTGTTATTTAAATTTGTTCTATTTGTCAGTTGTCATGTCAGTCAATAATTACTCATTTACGTTTATATACATATTCATTTAATCTATGCATGTTGCATGTTTATGTCCTTATCTTCATGTATATACTTTTATAATCATTTGTTTCCACTCATATCTTCTTTTCTTTTTGAAATTTATCTATGAATCTATAATTCCTTTATTCTTCTTGCAGCTCAAGATTCTCTAGGTTCTTTGTCCAGCAAGGTTTCTGGGTTTCTTGGTGTTGTGAAAAGAAAAAGAAATTCAAATGTCTTAAGTTGGTGTATTTTCTTTCTAAATTGCTTTTGAATTTTCTTGACGTGTTTAAAAAATTGCAAGGGCATGTGGCTATTGTCCAGAAGAGGAAGTTGTTATACCTTTTCGTCAGCTGCTATGGACACATTCTTGCAATTTCATAAGCATTCGGTTGCTAACTTGATATCCTTGTGGTGAATGTTTGATATTTGTTGTCCGCGTCAGGTTTTCAAAATACTTGGCTGCCTGTTGCATAATTTAGCCTTGCAAACATCATAAGCTGTGTCAAGTTGGGAACTGAAACTGATGAACCGAAACTCTTACCAATGCACAAGCGGAACTCATTTGTTTGGATCTCATTCTCGTTATCACTGATCACTCCTAATCTTAAACGAAGTTATTGAAACACCATTACAATTTTTTTTGTGTATTATTTGTTTGTTTTGCTATATATAAATCGAGTCTATAGACCAATATGGCTTCTAAAAGGCCACAATTTCCTTTGCCATCGACTTCCTCAAACGACAATGGTAATGCCAGGGGACATTACGAATCAGCATCGACTTCCCAGGCAAGATTAAATAATACAAATCCTTTTTTACAATTTTAAAATATAATACCATGTCCAGATTTGAATCCACATAAAACTGAAGATTATCGCAATAATGATTACGTAATTGATAGGCCTCTGCACCAATCCACACCATTAAATAAGGTTCAGTTACACCATGCTCGAGATATTGACAAACACATACACGATATCATGACTTTAACTATGGAACGAGAACATGAAAGGATCGTTCAAAGTTTTGAAGACAAATTAAAACTGAAAGGCAAATCATACGAGATGAGGTTGCTGAAGTTATTCGACTTTCATTGAGCAAGCCTCTACCAGATTTTACTCCGGTAAACGCCTCCACTGAACGCGATACACAATTCAATGAACAAAGACACTTCAACCAAACACTCGACCTTCACCATAGCAGTGAAAACTTGGACACTGACCAACACTTACCATATTTTCACAATCAACAAATTCGCACAACAAGACACAACAATACAACAAGATATGCAATAGACTTTCATAAATGGGGCCTAAAATACGACAACGTGACCATGACAATTGATGACTTTTTGTTCCGTCTAGAACACCTTCAACAATCCTATGGTGTGGACTGGGAAGAAGTCCATAAAAATGTTCACCATTTCATCGACGGGGAAGTTACAGTTTGGTACTGGGTTTACCTTAAAACTCATCCAAGACAACAGTGGAGTGAGTTTAGGATTGCTTTGACGGAACATTTTGGGACACTAGAATCCGAAGACGAACTGGGTAGAAAACTTGACGACAGAAAACAGACTTGGAATGAAACATTCGACAAATTTTACTCCGACATATTAAAACTGAATTCGAAGCTTAGAACACCAAGAAGCTCAGAAAAACTAATTTTTCTACTGCGACAGAACGTAAGGTCAGACATTGGAAGTAAACTTTTAACGTTTAAGACAAACAGCCTTCCAGAAATGGTTTACACGTGCCGTAATATTGAAAAATACAATCAACTACATGCAAGAACAAGACATGACAACCATAATCACATTCACAGAAGAGTTAATGAACTTGAATTTAAAAATGACTATGAAGCCTCCGAATCACAAATAGAAGCCGTAGCAGTAGTTTCAAATTCATGTGCGGAAAGAAAGACAGTAGAATGCTGGAACTGCAGAGCTCATGGACACACATTTAGAGAATGTCCCAGTTCCAAGCGTTCTATGTTCTGCTTTAAATGTGGACGACCTGACGTGACTTCTCAAAATTGTTCCTGTTCGGGAAACTTTCAAAGGAGCAATACGTATCCCGGGGAGGATTGCTCTCAACAGAAGAGACCGGGCAACCCATTCAAAAGACCAGAGACGAGCCAACAAAGGAATTTATTGACCAACAACAACTAGACAAACCTTTGTTGATTTTAAAAAAAGACCCAAATGAACATGCGATAACACTTACACCATCACAACATAAAACAAATACACTTACATCTACACTTAGTCAAAAGAAAACACTACATGAACGATTGGTAAATTATGAACGGGTACGTGCTCGTATTTTTAATGCCCAACATAAGCCACAATTTTCTGTCAGTGACAAAGTACTTAGACTTCGAAAACGTTTTGCCGAAAAGAAGCGGCTTCACAGAATCATATCTGCAACCACACTGCTAGACACTGATGATCCGAGACCGTATGCAAACATTAAAATCGGCAATCAGAATATCTTTGGTCTTCTGGACTCTGGAGCTTCGATAAGTTGTCTTGGTTTTGGTGCTTTGGAATTCCTTCGGGAAAACAAAATTCCATTTGCAAGGCTCAATCTCAAAACGGCGAGTGGTCAAAGTCAGAACATTGTAGGCTCTGCAAATATTGATGTGGAGTATAAGGGTATAAAGAAGGAGATGCATCTGTTCATAGTCCCAACCTTGGAACAAAAACTTTATCTGGGAGTGGATTTTTGGAAATTGTTTAATGTTGCTCCTAAAATCATTTCCGAGTTAAGTCCTCAGACTACCCAAACCACACAATCAGACATAAGTGCTCATCAATTGAATTTGGAGCAATCAGCAGCTTTGAATGAAGCGAAAACATTGTTTCCTTCTTATGCGATTCATGGCCTAGGACGGACAAATTTGGAGGAGCATTTTATTGAGACCGGTGATGCGACACCAATCAAACAACGTCATTACCCTATTTCTCCAGCGGTTCAAAAGCTTCTTTATGAAGAGGTGGATCGCATGTTTCAACTTGGCGTAATTGAAGAAAGCAGTAGTGCATGGTCTTCTCCTGTTGTTCTGGTTAAAAAGTCAAATGGCAAACACCGACTTTGCTTAGACTTCAGGAAGGTCAATTTCGTCACGAAGAAGTATGCAGGTCCGGTTCCAAATATTGAGGGTTTGCTAAGTCGTCTTACGAATTCTCGTTTCTTTACGAGCGTAGATTTGAAAGATGCCTTTTGGCAGATACCGTTGGAGAAAAGTTCAAGGGAAAAGACTGCGTTTACAATCCCAGGTTTGCCGCTGCTCCAATTTACCGTCATGCCATTTGGCTTATGCAACGCCTCACAGCGTATGTGTAAGTTAATTGACAAGGTAATACCACATGAATATCGAGAAAATGTTTTTCCTTATGTAGATGACTTGCTGATTGCTACCTCAACATTTGATGAACATATTCGTATGCTTAAGATAGTTGCTGCACGTTTGAAGCAAGCTGGACTTACTATTAATTTAGAGAAGTCAAAGTTCTGCTTCAAAGAGTTGAATTATCTTGGCTATGTTGTGGGTGAGGGATGCCTGAAGACCAACCCGGAAAAAGTTTCTGCGATCAAGGATTTTCCAGTTCCCCAAAGTGCACGCCAGGTAAGGCGATTTCCCGGACTTTCAGGATGGTACCGTAGGTTTGTGAATAACTATTCCGGACTTGCGGCACCAATCACAAACACATTAAAAAAAGGAGTGAAATTTAACTTTGGACAAGACGCCATTGAAGCGTTTAATAAACTGAAGGACGCATTGACGGTAGCTCCAGTTCTTGAAACCCCAGACTATACGAAACCTTTCATAATCCTGTGTGATGCATCCAGTACTGGTGTTGGTTGTGTGCTGTGTCAGGAGGATGATGAAGGTGTGGAACAACCTATCTATTATTTTTCCCATAAACTTACGAAATCGCAGAGAAATTTTTCTGTCACAGAGCAGGAGTGTTTGGCTGCGGTTTTGGGAGTTCAAAAGTTTCGACCTTATGTTGAAGGGCATGCTTTTAAGATCATTACGGACCATGCAAGTTTGAAGTGGTTGATGAACCAAAAGGATCTACACGGTAGATTGGCGAGATGGAGTTTGAAGCTTCAAGGCTTTGATTTTGAGATAGAACACCGTAAGGGTTCCCAACACGTTGTTCCAGACGCGTTGTCGCGAGTATACGCTGTTGATAGCCTTTGCAATGTGTCTGTATTAGAGAAGTGCCACGATGTCCTTCACATAGATCTAGATGATTTGAATTTCAAATCGGAGGAATATGTGAAGTTAATCGAGACAGTCAGAGATAATCAAGATCAATTACCTGATTTACAAATTTCTGATGGGTTTGTATACAAAAAAGTCAAACATTGTACAGGTAACCCAGTTGAAGATGACATGATGTGGAAGCTTTGGGTTCCATCGAAGTTGACCGAATCCTTGATTCTTTTGGCACATCAACCTCCAAAAGCATGGTGGTATAGCAAAGACTTTATATCGTCTTCGTGATAGATTTTACTGGCCTAATATGGCGGCGTGTGTTAGATCTTTTATTGCGAATTGTGACATATGTAAGGTTTCTAAAGCTCCTAATACAATTTTACGACCAAATATGGGAAAGGCGTTTGTAGTAGAGAGACCGTATCAACACATCTACATTGACTTCTTGGGGCCGTATCCACGATCTAGTAAGGGAAATTTTCGTACACATTCATCCTATTCGACAGGCGACCACTGAAGCTACGGTGAAATTTCTGGAGGAACAGATTTTCTCAGTGTTTGGGGTTCCGGAATCGCTGTTATCTGACAATGGAAAGCAGTTTATCAGCAAAGACTTTACCAAGTATCTGCTTTCGTATGGAGTCATTCATATCAGAACGGCAGTTTATTCACCGCATGCAAACGCGAGTGAAAGGGTGAATCGTTCGATTCTGAGCGCGATCCGGTCCTATTTGGAAAAGGACCAAAGACATTGGGATAGACATCTATCATCAATCGCCAGTGCTTTAAGGACAACGGTTCACTCAGCCATTGATATGTCTCCATACGAGGCATTATTTGGACAGTCTAAGATAGAACACAGTTCTGACTACAAATTACTGAGGAATCTCAAATCCGTAAACAATCCGGAGTTTCAAGTGTTACCGAAATCTTCAAGGATGAATTTGATTCAAACCCAACTGAAAGACTTACTTAGACAGGCTCACCAACGCTATGAACATACATACAACACGAGAAGCAAGGATGTGCACTTTCAGGTAGGCGATGTGGTTTATAAACGTAATTTTGTACGCCTAAATGCAAAACTTTGTCCGAAATTTGTTAAAGCCAAGGTAAAAGACTTGAAGGGAAACAAACTATACGAACTTGAGGACATGAAGGGGGTTTCTTTGGGGATTTTTCATGCCAAAGACATACGTACTTAAACCAAAACTTGTGGCTCCTTTCCATTTCACTGCTCGAACACTGGCGTTCATCGGAGTGAAATGTTTTGTAGGATCGCCACTTAGCAAGGTAGAACTGTGCAAAAAGGAAATAAATCAAAACAGAAAAGTAACAACTCGTTTCATAAAACGGTTGCCTAGGAAAAAAAAAATAACAAGAAAAAGTTAGTTTAGATTTTGGGGTTGATATCGTAAGAGATAAGAATTGAGAATTGTTTTGGGTTTGCTGTGGAAAATCTTAAAAAGTTGTGCTTAACATAAAAAGAAAATCAAGTGAATTAATAGTATGGACTGAATAAGAAGAAGGAAAGCAGTAAGCTGCAAAGGTCGGGTACTCTTGGGACCACTCTCTGAGATACATACAAAATACATTTTGAAATTCAAGAATTCAAAGGATTCAAGAAAAAAACAAATCAGAAGCTAGAAGCGCGTTTGTCCTAAATATATATATGTATATGTGTGAATTTGTGTTCTGTAAAGTTTTGTTTCATATATTAATATTCTTCTTGTTATTTAAATTTGTTCTATTTGTCAGTTGTCAGTCAATAATTACTCATTTACGTTTATATACATATTCATTTAATCTATGCATGTTGCATGTTTATGTCCTTATCTTCATGTATCTACTTTTATAATCATTTGTTTCCACTCATATCTTCTTTTCCTTTTGGGCTTGAATTTGAATTCACTCGAAATTATGTTTGTGTAAGTTTACTATTTTGTTTTGTGTATGCCTAAAAGCTATTCATACATTCAAACATACAAGTTTTTCATTCATCTGTACATCGGACCAGTGCGCACTCGTCGTTGGATTTGTGAAACAGATATATTCAGGTAATTCATTTTGAGTTGTTATTTTTTTGATATTTATTTTGTTTGAGTGGGTGAATTTTCTTTTGAGTTTGTTTCATCTTTCATGTTTATTTTTCAAATTGTTTCGAGTAAATTTAGAATTGGGTCAAGAGGGCAATGTACTTTGCTACAAATTTCAAATAGTTTCAAGTCATAATATCACTTATCATTTTTCTTACGGAATTAATTGTTTTGATATTATTCTTTTTCTTTATTTTTGTTTTTAATCATAATTAATTATAAATCATTCATAAATATAACATTGTTAGATAATATAAAATATGTATGATAAATGAATTCATTGGTTATTTTGTTATTAATATGAAATTTTAAAGCTTTCAAAGTGTGGAGTGATTGGTGAGGACGTAATATGAGGTTCCTAGAGTGAGTATCCGCAGGTTAGGTTATTGTACCTGGAACATGGGGCTATCGCATATTTTTGAGCAAGTAGCAGCCATGGTGTCTCTCTTTTTAGGGATTGGCAATGGGATATGGAGCTCAGGGGTGCCGTTAACACCTAAGGCATTCGTGTATTGGTAGGGTTAGTAGGGGATTTAGTTTTGGGATTTTAGATTCATTCCGCGGTTTAAAGTAGTTTCTAATTTTTCTTTTGTTATTTGTGTGTCGGTCCGTTTTCATATTTTCAAGTCATAGTTTATTTTAATTTGCTTATTATTCATATTTTTGTTTGTAAATGCTCTTTTGGTAATGTTGTAGATAAAGGCATGAAATATACACGGTAGTCTGGTCAGGCTGGCCAAAGAACCCACCCCCACATACGACGAGCTAAGCAAAGCAAGCCAGCATGCCGCCCGGTCCTAGCCTGACTGGACATCCTTCCACCCAAGCTTCGCAGGTAGGATCTGTACCTACTGGATGGAAGGGTTAAGTTGTTATACCGTTACAAATTTGAATGCCGATGCTCTAAGCAGTATATTCAACTGCTTTGTAATAACGCGTGCGCAGACACTGGCAAAACTAGATTCAACTGAATCACGCACACAACCAAATACAAACGTCAGAGGACTTAAAGTTAAAAAAAAAACTTAATCATGTGTGCAGTGTAATAAAAATCTTAAGAGATATGCTTGTGAACGAAATTGTTTTTTTTTTTTTAATCTTTGGCCCCCTTTTTACTTGCGACTTATAGGTACTATAAGGCAAGTTATGCAGTCGTAAAAAAATCGAACTCGAGATTTTGATCAAAGTTGACATTACGATGATACGAGTAGCGAAGACTAAAAAAGTGGGTCTCGCAATTCTGTCTGTCTGTATGTCGGTTGGACTACAGCCTAAACGGCTCGGCCGATTTTCTTCAAACTTGGTAGATATGGGTTTTGATTTCCACCCCCCATGGAAGCATTTTTTTTTGTTTTTGATTTTCTCAAAAACGGTACATCCGATTTTGATAATTTTTTTTGCTAAGGCTCCCCAAAAATCTAAATAGAATTGTGTATTCAAATTAAAAAAAAAAAAAACTTTTTGGATTTAAAAAAAAACTTCAATTTTTTTTTCTTAAAGCTCAATATGTATTTCGAAAACTCCTTGCTAGATTTTTTTAAAACTTGATTAATAAAAGTTTCTTAATATAATCTACAAGATGTGAGAAAAAAAATTTTATTTTACCTAAAACTAAAGGTACCCACCATACAAATGTTAAAAATAAAAAAAAAATGGTTTTTAAAAATCGTATTTTGATAAAATTTGACAAAATTTTTTTTCCTTCAATTAATTTGTATAATCTTTAATTTAATAAAAAAAAAATTAAATTAAGATATTACAGCTTGTACCTACCATAAACAATTTTTTCGAATTTTGAATTTCTCATTATGCACATAACGGATCTTAATGAAATTTTTTATAAAGAAGCTTTTAAAAAGTCTAAAACACATTGCATTTCAAAACTTTAAAATAAATATTTTTTGAATTTTTGAAAAAAAAATCTATTTTTTCATTTTTTGAAAATTCGATATCTCAGAAACAGCTCAATATTTTTTTTTATAAATTAAATTTTTATTCGAGCAATAATAAAAACTTTAAATTGGCGTACCAAACTTTTTTCTTAAAAATCTTTTAAAAATTTAGTAGATATCTATATAAAAGCTTTTTTTTAAGAAACCACTAAAACGACTTAAAATTTTTGTTCTTGCATAAATTCATATTTTCATAGCATTCTGTTTTTGTCTCTTACTACTAAAAGAATTTAAAAAATTAATTTTATCCTTATGAACAGTTTTCTCTAATAACATTCGTTTTTAAAATTCCTAGTCTATTACATAGGAGCAAGTTCGTGCGACCCAGTCGTGCATTTTATTTTTATTTAACATCCAAATAGTTTCGAGTCCGAACAAAAATGGGGAAATAGACCCCATGTCTCACTTTATCTCCTCTTTTGCACACAAATCACATCACTTTCTTTTTCCCTCACATATTCTACTTAACTCAAACTTGTTAAGAAGAAAATGACTATTTTGGTTCATAAAACTATGTACTATAATCTTAGAATACAAATAGTTGTGATCACCTTCTACAATATTTCTAGCTCTTATGTGAGAAACAGATTGGCACAGCAACTTCAACAGCAACTTTGACGTCACTCTTTTTAGAGCCACTTGTCTTAAATGGCTTTGATTACATTAGCACAGCAACTTCGACATCGACATCAACGTTAGACCTAAACCTTAAATTTGATGTCGCTGTGCAAATGGTACCAACTTTTAAGGCGAAATTTGTCAGTTATCAAAATTATCAACACTCAAATGAAAATGTGACAACCATCTTTTTGTATCGTCTATTTATTTTGGTTTTGACAATGGAAGAATTACTACAAACGAATTAATTTTAGTACGCAAGTCGTATACATTGACGCAATTCACGTTAATTTTTATCATATTATGTATGGCAAAATTATTTCGCATTCGAAACTATTTTGATTATATGCTGTCAAAAACGCTGTTCACGTTGTAATCTATTTCACAAGACTTTTGATGTTGAAGTTTTCGTTGCTGTTGAACTTGATGTGTTAATCTGTTTCTCGCATTAGTTATTTAAAAAAAAAATCTTAAAAATTAAATCGTCAAAAGTGGAGGTTGGATCATGGCAAAAGCACAGTTTACACATCAATGTGAAGTGAAATCAAGACCTTTTTACGTGAAATTTCGTAACGTACCTGCTGCGTATTTATAACTATGTACTTACCAAGCCATATAACAACACCAACGCACCCTGGAATAATATTTGCGATGATTGTGATAAACCTCCTCATATCAAAAATACCTTGTGGTTTTTCTCTCTCTTGCTCGCTAACCTTCAAACCTAAAGGTCATAGTTCTTCTTAATCTTGAATTAAATTAATAAATGAGTTATATTATCTAGAAACGTTGTTTTTTATTGGTTAAAGCTCCCAGCAGATCCAATACTTCTTCCTTCGCCTACTTTTTTTAAATACTCCTTAAAGAACAAACAAACAATTTGTATTTGATAGTCATTGTGTAGAAGCTTTTCAGGCACTAAGAAATCGATTAATAGATTCACTTTTGTTGAGGTACTCAGCCTTTGACAATCATTTTTTTCTAACTACTGATGCTAGTGGGGAAGCCCTTAGAGCTTAGACTTTTTTTTAAGTTTCTGTGCTTCTCTCTATCAGAGATTTATAAGCCGATTGACATAATTTCCACCTTGTAATGGAAATTGTTAAAGTAAATATATGTGGGAAAAACAAATTTTTTAATTCATTGGACTCGTCGATATCAGCTTGTTCATGGCTTGACAGATAAAGAACGATCATATCTTGATATACTCGTATTATAGAATACTTGACAGATAAGCAACAAAATAAATGTTGACGAAAGTTCAAAAATCGAGATTTTAGTACTCAAAGTTTCCAATATAAACACGATATAGTAAGTACGCAATATTTCCAATGTAAACAATGTCTTAAATTCAAACGCTAAGTTGCGTGTAACCGTACTGAGTACGTAAGGGGCGACACGGAAGGTATAAGTTTTACCCACGTTTTTTTTAGTTACTCTACCGCTAGCAAAGACTTTTACACATCAAAAACCTAAGGCAGCGCCCTCCGTAATGCACATTGGTAAGAAAAAATTATTCAATTAAAAGAACCAAACAATGCGCTTAAATATTGCGTTACTGCTTCTTTCGCAATGGAGTCTGCAGAAAGAAATTCAAAATTTGAAATCTACTACGCTGATCAGTTACCAAAACCAGGTTGCAAGTACAAGTAAACCAAAAACTAAAAATTATCCATCAAAATTCAACTACTGCTACCGATGCGATGTAGTGAGAAGGATCACACTGCAACTGCATTGTGAAACACAATCGAAGAGTGTGCTCTAAGTATCGAAAAGTTGTTCATGGGACCTATACTGGAGAGATCATTCAGCCAATTGAATATTCAACAATGCACGTGAGATACGGTTACCAGGAAGCGAATGCGAACAGTTATATGATGCCGGGTAAGGTAGATGCTATTTTCTGAAGAGAAAGCATTAAATTATTCAAAGTTGAACTCCAAATTTAAATCAAGTGAGTAATTCTATACCTATGTCAAAAGTTGCGGTTTGTTCTAAAAACTAAACCGTCTAGTGAGTGAAGGCATTATAACAAAAATGCAATATAGTGAATGAGGGACACCGGTGGTCCCTAACATAAAGAAAGATGGATTAACTAAACTTTGTGCCAATTATAAAAATTATGATCATTATCCAATTCTCGACGTATAGGATATTTTTGCGTCATCTATGATGCACGGTAAGATTTTCATGACATTGGATTTGGGTGAAGCTTATCTGTATATACAAATGGACATTCGTAGCGTTGAAATACAGGCGATATCAACCATGAAGGGTGACTACAAGGTCAAGAGATTGCTCCGGCAATTTGGCAGAGGTATATAACGCCTCTTGGACGATATAAACACCCATATATCCACTTCTGCCAGACATACAGTGCGCTTTGAAAAATTTGAATAATGTTGGACTTCGTATCAAACTGGGCAAGTGTAAGTCCTTTGAAAGTACAATTACATATCTGGGCCAAATATTTTCAGAAATTGGGCTCGAAAGGCGAAAGACAAAATAAACGCTATAACTGAATAACCTTTATAATTGGCTACCGATAGGAGTCCACATGTGTTAGGGACTGTGTAATCCTACACATTCGCCTCGCGATCTCTTTCTAACTCAGCAAAAAAAGATAGTGAAATTAACAATTTTCTATATTGCTATGGCCGTATTTCCAAAGGCAGCAAAAAGATGTTGTTTCTGTTGCCCAAAAACGAGTTGCTGAGGAGACAAGTAGGGAGTAGTATTGTTTCATGGATATTCACTGAAAGCGGTCGAGAAGGCACGCAGACGTGTAACATGGATTCAAAACAAGGACCGAATGATCCCGATGTTAAGCTAACAACTCCTGCGCCGACATTTCGCCCTATGTTAGGGAATTATACACTTAATTCAACGATACAAACAACTAGTGCTGACTTTCTGTCACCTGGTGCACAATCATCTAAGCCCAATAAATTAAGGAGTGAAGAAGTCAATTTTCAAGAAACTGCGCAGTGAGAACCAAGACACTGTAGAAGCATCTACGGTTCGAAGGAGCAGTCACGTAAGGAAACCGGTAGAGCTATTGAGTTAGGAAAACAATTAAGAGGGGTGGACTGCTGTGTATCTTCAACCCTGGACCAGCCATATAACAATACCCACGTACCCTACAGAGATATTTACGATGATTATGATAAACCTTCTCCTGTCAAAAATACCATGTGTTTTTTTTTTCTCTTGCTCGCTTACTTCCAAACCTTCAGGTCATAATTCTTCTTCTTAATCTTGAATTAAATTAATAAAGGAATTATATTATCTTGAAACGATTAATTTTATTGGTTTAAAGAAGAATTTAACATGTTTGTCAGTATAAATGTATAAAAAATGTAAGTACGAGTATGTACAAATAAAACTGAACACTTCAAACCTTTTGAAAAAAATCAATTGAAACATATCTATATACAAAATAAACATAATTATATTATATCCTAATAAAAATATGTTTATGTAGGAGTAGGTACCTATGCATGTATACATTTTTATTTTGTACCCGATAATTAAGATAATTGGTTAGATGCTTAAGATAATATAAAACAGAAACTGTACAATGAATACCCATATTTCTGCAAAGACAAATCCAAAACAGGGATACTTCAAATGTCAGGCTTGGAAAGGTGATCTCTTCAAGTTATTTGACATGTCCCCGGAAAATGTGATGAACATGACTAGCGTATAACAAGAGGTTAAAGAATGTCTGCGGCCTCAAGGAGAAGATCTCATGAATTCTTCAATAAGTAGACAAGGTTTCCGCCTCGAAAATAATAACTTAGCTTGTAAGAGAAGACAAATGTGATAATGTAAAAACAAACATTAGAAAACTATTCTTTAAATCAAAAAGAAAGATTTACTGAAAGAGAACGCCTCATCTCTATCATCACCATCCTCAGAATCTATTGCGCTCCTAGTGACTAAAAGTTCGAGTTTTCATTTCTACCTTATGCAACAAAAAACAAAAAAAATAAGTGCATGTCCTAAATTAAAACCTCCTGATCAGGTACTCACGTCTACTTTAGATAGAGAACTCTCCCTCTATTCGACTGGCAAGTACTTTATAATTAGTAACCGCAAAGAGCTTTGGCCACGATTTTTGAAAAAATGTGAAATCTATTATTAAGACTATTAAATAGTCTTATTCAAAAGAGAAAAACGTCTCAAGGCTAGACATGTCGATAATTTTAAGTCTACTCTCTACTGTCATAAGCAAACCTCAAAAATCTTTTTTGAACTTGTTCTAATCTGGACTTATGACAGTCATAATGGGGTGACCAATCCTGACAAGTATATTCCAAAATGGGTCAAACGAATGATATAAAAAGCTGTTTGACAACGAAAAGATCGGAAAACTGTCTCAACTCCCTTTTAATTCAACATAGAATTGAGTTGGCCTTACTAGCTATGGAGTTGATGTGTTGTATGTTTTCAAGCCTACGATTAAAGGTCAACTAGTTTTCTTAATTTAAACAGTATAACTCGATGTTATACAATATAGAAGAAGAAATACGCGGGCGGCTTCTCAAATCCAACAGAGCCTACTATAGTCTGTCAAAGCTTTTCAAATCCAGAAATCTCACCATAACTTCAAAACTGCTGCTGTACAGGACCATGGTCCTGCCAGTACTCACATATGGATCCGAGACTTGGGTGCTTAGCAAAAGGCACTCCGACCTCTTAGCTGCGTTCGAGAGAAAAGTCTTAAGGAGAATTGTTGGCCCCATATGTGAGGAAGGACGATTCCGGAGACGGTACAATCATGAATTGTACGCAATCTACCTAGAAGCAGATATCTTGACAAAAATTAAGCTCGGTAGACTCCGGTGGGCAGGGCACCTAGCTCGCATGAGCGAAGAGGAACCTGCTCGGAAAGTTCTTTGTGGTACATTCTATGGTAGACGACAGCGTGGTAGACCATGCAGAAAGTTACAGTGCAGCGCCCTTTGGTAAAACCATGTTGATTTGGAACTTTAAATGAATTCACATAAGAACATTCACAAATAATAGCCTCGAATAAGGTCTATAATTTCGAATTTCATCTATTGACTTTCTTATTTAGAGGGATTGTTAAAGAATTTTTCCAAATAGATGGAAATACATTAAAGCATTAGAGGACTGATAAGTTAAAAATAACGGACAATTGTAGCGACAAGTGACTTACACAGTTTTTTTGGTAAGTTAAAGTTAGCCAGGTAAGAAAAAGATTTCAAAAGCCCAAGGTTTTCGGCAAAATTATCACGGTTTAAAATATGAGAGTTTAAAGTATCACAGATGTTAGTATTACAGTTGAGGGCACTTCGAAAAAAGTCAGAAAATAGTTGTGTTATAAAATACCAAATGAAGCTTAGTCTAGGAAACTTATTTTCAAAATGTCATAAATTAAGAGACAAGCTAGTAATAGACGGCAGAAATGTTTTGTGTGTCTTGTTTTCTGTTCATGTTGTTTTTATTACTCATTATGTGTAATGTTTCTAATGTATAGTGTTTTGATGCATGTTGCTCGGTCTGCAGGATTTTGACACCTTCAAAATCTGGAGAATGACCGTTTTCGATGCTGTCACTCGCCAGGGCTGTCTTCGCAGGATTATTATATTTGATGTCAGATCTATGATTTAAAATGCGTTGTCGAAGGAATTGTTTTGTGGTTCCGATGTAGCACAAATTGCATGGTTCGTTTGGTTTTCCCTTACAATTAATTTTGTAAATAACATCTGTTCTTTTGTCCCTGTCCGGTTTTGTTTTAAGTCTTGTAAAGAGTTGACTAAGGGTATTATATGATTTGAAGGCCAAGCGAACGTCCTTTAGATTTATGTTGATGACTTCTTTAAAGTTCTCAGAAAAAATTTGGGACATAAACAATACTTTTGAAGTAGCCATTTCTTGCATCCATATTCTGTTCACGGGCAGTTTTGTGTTTATGCTTTAAAAGCAGACCACAAAGGAAAGCTGGAGGCTAGCTGTTGTCTTTGAGGATTTTGACTACTTTTTTCTCGTTGACCGTCTGGAATCGTTTGTCACTCAACGTAAAAACCTTACTTATAAGGTTCGAGGCAGTATTATTAATAGTGTGTCTGACTTGGTTAGAACGGAAGTTGACTAATCTTCCTGATGATACCAATCGAATAAAAGGTGACCATTTTCTCTATGAATTTTGACGTCAAGAAACGCTATTGAATTATTTTGTTCCATTTCAACAGTGAACTGGAGTTTCGGATTGAATTCGTTGAGGATCAGTAGCACTTTATCTATGTTCTGTTTGTCGATCACGGCAAATATATCGTCGACATACTTTGCAACAAACGTAGGTTTTTCTGCCATTTCCTTAAAACATTTATCTAGTATGTGATCTAGTACTCAATCGGCAATGGTTGGTGACAGAGGATTTCTCATAGGCATTCCAAAAATTTGTTCAAAGATATCATCTTTAAATTGTAAATAATTATTGTCTTTTAGACAAAAATCGAGAATCTCCAGAAATTTTGTTTGGTTCATTGAAGTTTTTTTACTAATCAATTCCCATTTCTTTTTAACTATAGTGATAGCTAATTGTATAATTTCCTAGACAAAACTTCATTTGAAGTGTTCTTTTCTTTGTTTTCTTCTTTTCTTTGTGTTTTTTGTTTTAATTGTTATTATACTCTTGAGTTAACTGATGTTTTTTCTCTATATTTTTTGTGTTAATAAAGTTTTCCTGAAGAAGGCAGTAAATGTCGGGAAAGTCAATGTAACATAGTTTTTTCATTGCCAATATTACAGTGACCAGAAAAGACGAAGAAAAGATTTCAAATCGATTCCACTCAACTTATAAATTCCAAATTGGTTAATAAATCATCTTATGTTATAAAATACCCCATACCCCCATTTATTAGACTTAATACAAATTAATTTCTTAAGCTAACTTAAATAAAGGTCTTAAATACAAATATAATATATACAAATATTTTTTTATTAATATTGCTTTTTTCTCTTAATCAATAAAAGCTATTTTAAATATTACTTTTATTACTTCCGGGATACAAATTCCTTAATATTTACGTATATTTCTGTTAAAAACTAAAAAATTCAAACAAAAGTAGTATCGCACGCTAACATTGACCACGGAATGTAGACATTTCAGCCCAAAGGTTAACATCTTAACAAATAAACAAATCGATACACAAAATACAAATGTCATAAATAATGAATTTCGAGATACTCAAGTAAGTTTAATAATATAATTTTAGGTTTTTAAATTATATACTCATTTTAACTCGTTGTTTTTTAGAAAATACTTTCCCAATTCTATGTGAAACTCGATCCTGTAGAATCTCTCTCATAATACTGTGTTATTTCCATGTCATGTACTAATCAAGGAAAGTATTTACTCTTTCAACCGAAATTATCCAAATGAGATTTTGCCCAAATTCTCTTGTGCCAGTATGTCCATTGAGGAAATAAAGTCAGTGTGCCCTGGCACTGAACATATTGTAACTTTTTGTCAAAAATCAAAAAGACAACGTGGAGTCTGAAATTGAATCTTGCACATTTCAACCGACAAACGATCCGAGATCCTTTATGTTCCGACGACTAACTATGACTTGGAGTCACCTCTTTGGGAAGGAATATAGCGATTATTTTAGCAATCTCATGAATGAGAACAATTTGCACATGTTGACAAGAAGAGCCGAACCAGAGTATATCTAATAATGAGTAGGGACACTCTCTACACATATGCAAGTCCTACTATCACAAATAAAAACAAGAACAAAAACAAACAATAAGCGTGAGAAGTTCCAAAGTATTAATTTTAATCCTTACGACAATTCACTAATGTAAGAAAAACCCACAATATTTTTTTCAAGCACCACCACAAACAATCTCATTCGTAAGATATATAAATGCAATATTTTTTCATAAGGTTTTTTTAAAGGCGCGATAGGTTGGTTGCTTGTGAGCGTATTTTTTCTCTGTGGCGTTCTCTTCTTTTGAGTGACCATATTCTTTTTTTTTCGTGATACTGGATTTATTTCTGTCGATTAATTTTTTTTTAATGATATAGACCATATAAATGAATCTTAAATTTGTATTTCATTTTTAAATATTGAAATATTCATTTGATATTTGTTTGGTATTCTCAAAAAATAAAACGAAGCCATTTTTGGTTGAGTAGTAGCAACAATATTTTTACTTCTTAAGTATTTTTTTTAAGAAGTTGGTACACTAGGAGGAGTGGATTGGGAATTGTTTACATTTTTTTCATAATGTATTTTCAAAGGCGCGACGAGTTGAATTCTTATCTCTCTTTCACCATCACACTTCTTATTTTCATCTATTTCTCGTTTCTGTGTAATTAAAAAAAATTTACTGATTAGAAACACGTGGAGAGTGTCCCTACTCATTATTAGATATACTCTGAGCCGAACGACCGACAAACAACAACGCTCGTCAGAAAAAGGGTAGTAGAAAAGATTCTAACCAAGAAAGTTGTCTACACAATCGAAAATGCCGTAACAAATATAAGGTTGTCCTATATCTATCTTCTTAGGAAGATATTAATTAAATACATTGGCGCAAAATTTTAAACAACCTTTTATTAAGGGCTTAACAATTTATTAGTTAGCAACTTGTTAAGCTTTTGGTAATTTACTAACTCTTCGAAAATTTTAAACCTTTCTTTTCGCTTTACTAACTAGTAAATTACTAATTGCCTTTTTTTAAAAATGGTGCATCTGAACACTTTCAAACAATGACAGTTCGTGAAAAAATACAAATCGAACAAAACTAAATCTGATGATTTGTCAGAAGTCAAAGTGACAACCTACAATTTATTTTGTGGTTCGTATATTTATCGTGAGAATTTTATCGTCTGCCGTGGTTCGTTCTGCCGTCAAAGTGGCCAAATAAAATTTTGTTCACAATAATCTCCCTACTATCACCGCGTATGATTGTGTGTTGGATTTGAATATTCAATTAATAAATAAAAGGGAAAATATATTCAATGGAATTCCTTAAATGGAAAACTTCCTAAATCAACCTTTTGTGTGGTGTTCTATGAAATATTGATTTCAAAATCGACACTGACACTGACACTGATCAAGGACATAACAACTCTTTAATACATGTAGACTGAAGGACTCCATCCTGAGAAGAAGTGAGGCAATAATGTCCAGAAGGAAGCAGTAAAATTCGAAACCATTACTTAAAAGTGAATGCCAAGCCACTGCGAAAGATATGACTGTGGAAAGAGAAACAAAAGATCTAAGCCCAAGCGATTTGAAAGCAAACCGATCCGGTGGCTTCGGCTGACATTGATCAATCAGCCGAACCAACAACAAAACCCCTAATGAAGGAAGAAAATTGTTCGAGTTCGCCTAGAACCCTATCACCGCCCTCAGAACCAAAAGTTGATGAACGAAATTCACCTTCAGTTCAATCAGATTTCCCATCGGAAGCAAATTCATCCTCAGAACCAGACGACTCCTCATTAATAGTTCCTGCTGTTGCGGTAAACTTGATTCCTAAGCTCTGACTGAATGCACTATTAACTTCTGATCCTGCTCTCAACCCGGATGCGAGAAATTAAAAAATACTTCACGAGGAATCAACAAAGAATCAACTTCAGTTGGAGGAAACTTTACCTTCACCTGTCGATCAGAAGACTTCTGCTAAGAGCCAAATTCCTGCGGCTGTAGATAATTCACAGGATGTGAAAGTTTTCATGTGTCTTCCCTGCGGAATTGGATTCTCGTCAAGATCGACTTTGGAAGCGCATTAAGCTAAGTACTGTTCACACAGGTAATTTTTGATTATATTTAGTTTCTGAGTCATAAATACTTATAGATCTTATTTTGTCTCTCGCAGAAAGGAAGTCGAAGAAGATTCGACAGGAGGTGGTGGTGGGGTAATTGGAGCCAGCGCTGGAAGCACATCATCGGGAGATAAATCCACCATCACATCCAGTGGTGAGCCATCAGCGAAATCCATTAAGACTGGCAAGCAGTACGCTTGCACACAGTGCTCCTACAGTGCCGATAAGAAAGTCTCATTAAATCGTCACATGCGAATGCACCTCAGAAAACATTTTATATTATTTTATTTACAATTAGCTCACCAATAATAAAAAAAAACACAATTTAATTCTTTCAAAATAGATTGCCAAGAAATTTTTTTCAAGGAAAATGACAGAAGTCATATGGATTTAGCAAATTACTAAAAGTAAAAAGGCCAGTGTGTGATTCTAACTTTAGTAAAATGTTAAGAGATAGTAATATGTTAAAATCGTTTAAAATTAACAAAATCCTTAGTAATTTACTAAAATGACTTGAACATATTACTAAGTTGAGTAAGTACGATGTTAAAGCTGTTTTGATATGAAACTATGTTAAACGACGATTTCGCAAATTTTAATCGAATATAGCATCAAAATTTCTCTATCCTTTTATTAAAGTTAAAATCATCGAATACCTATTTTAACTTTCTAGTATCGTGCTAACTTCATACATATGGACCAAAACGCGAAAAACGAAACCACAAAGAAAAAAAAAGTATTTCAAATTTCGCGGGCTTTTCGCCATTTTTATTTTTTATACATCCCAAAGTAACGAGTAACATAAATTTCAAAGAGATATTCGTTACTTACTTCGCGATAAACACGTTTTTCTTTGATTCCTTGAAATTAAAAAAATAAATTAAAATACAAAACGAAACAAAATGGTAAGTTTTATTAATTCAAAATTAGTTTTTTAAGTGTTATCCGTTTTGGTCACATTAAATAAGTTTTGTTGAAAGTATAGGGTTTAAATATTTGGAAAAACAAATTGAAATCAGAATTTAAAATTACAAAGAAACCCACCGCAGACCGCAATATTTGATGTAACGTAACAGTCCAAGAACCTTAAAAGTTTATTTTTCCATGCTTCTATTATATCAACATATTAATAAAACCATATTTTCTCCGAGAAGTTTTAGTCTATTTTAAAAATAAAATAATAATTCTGTTGTGTACTGAATAATGCCGTTGTTTAGAACAGAAAACAGTTTGTAACGTAACAGTCTTTTTTCGTTTTAAATTAAAAAATTGTAACTATATTGATTTCATAACCTCAATCATACTTCTAATGTTTAGGGAAAGCTTAGTAAGACCCAAAAGAATAAAAACTATGAGCCTTATCATAGTACCCGATCGGAACGTAATTTTCTCCAATTTCTACGAAATGTACGATTTTTGTATGATTGTAGCCGTTCCGATAGGGCAATCGGAAAAATCTACGAAAATAAAGTTTGTGTGCGTTGAAAATGTCAAATCCTTGCGTTATATGCCGTTGAAATGTCAAAATTGCAGCATAGCATGGTGAATTCATGCGATTTATGAAGATACTTGATTTCCGATTTCTCCGACAGCAAATTATAAGTGGAAAATTTTCCAAAGAAAAATTAAAAACGAATAAACTTTTATAATTTATAATTACGCTGTATCTGAGTTAGAAAATATTTGATATATATCTTAAGAATATTCTTTTTTCTTTATTTTATTTTCTTTATTCATATCTTTCCGCTTTCAATAACACTGCTGCACTATCCATGATTCTTCTTTGCTTATTTGACACGAATCAACACTTTATTAATTTATTGGCGTTTACGTCAAATACACGCGTTAGTAAACGTCGATTTTTTCCGTTACGAAACAGATACCATGAAGGAAATAAACGTTACGATCGTAACGATACGATGATAAGGCTGTATATATGTATGTAAATAGTTTAAAAAGGACGGAAAAGTTTGAGAAGTTGTTGAATTCCAAATTAGAATTGATTTATATGTATTTACAAAACACTATTTATACTAAAAGTTTGTTTAAATTCGATAAACAAACTTAATAAATTATTACAATGAATGATTGATGAATTTATATTAAATAAAGTAAAATATTATCATTTTTAAAACTAAGTGGAAATACTTAAAGTAAGTTAGTGGATTAATGGATCGCCACAATTTCGATATGTAGATACTTACCTATAATGAAAAATAAAGTTTTTTTTTTTATTTAATTTGTATGTTACATAAGTTACCCTTTTTTAATGTCTAACGATAAGAAAACCAAATAACTCTACAAAAATACAATTTTAGCCATTTTTGATGCTGACTTTAACTCTTAAAAGAGCCAAGATCGCACGTGTAACGTAACAGTCTTTTCATGTAACGTAACAGTCCTAACATTTTTCTTTCCACAGAATCTAAAAATACAGTATTTAGTGTAATTAATATTTGATTTGCTACTTCCTTTCTTAATCTCAGAAACCTCGTACCTCACGTTTGAAATAGTACACTAAAAGAGCAGACTTATTGCATAATGTAATGCAACCTCAAAATCTACTTCCAAATTAATGTAACGTAACAGTCCTGCTAAAATATTTTTAGCGTTTAAATGACAGGCCTCACTGATTTTTAAATTAATAGAAAATGTTAGTTAGGAAGTCTATTTTGAGAAAAAAATAGTAGATATTGAAAAAGTATTCAGTTTCATATATTTTCAGGTAAATTTGTATTGAAATATGCGTATGAATGTAACGTAACAGTCCGCGTTTTGGTCCATATGACGAACTGTCATTGTTTTAGATGTGTTCAGAAGTAATTTATTAAGGAAATTGCTTAAGTACGATACTAGTTAGAAAATGATAAAACTAACAATGAGTTAGTTGTTAAGTAGTATCGTACTAATACCTTAACAATAGGCTTTTTAACATTTTGCGCCACTGATTTTAGACAGAAAATGATATACCACCGGAAATTAAACGAACTGGTTTTATAATTGTGCTGGATAAACCACAAAACTAACATTTCGTCTGTTCGCAAAATAGAAGATAGAAATGTAAACTCTTCCATAGAAGCTATTAATATTGCATACTGTGTATTTTTGTATTCGTACAAGTTATCATTAATTCACAACGTTTCTTCAATCAAAACCTTTGAATGTTGAAATCAAGCAAGTAGTTTGGAAAAGACGGCATGGTTTATCTATAATTTTCAAGAATTTCATAAAAAAATCATGATATTCTTGAAAGTGATCGATAAACCATGCAGTTCGATATTCTTTTCAGATTTAAAAATGGTTTTCAGAACTCCATAGAGGACTAAAATCAACAGTCAAGAACGTTTCAGTCATCCGAATGAAGCAACTAGTTCCGAAATGACAGAATGGTTTATCTACCATTTTTAAGAATTTCATGAAAAATCATATAATTTTCTTAAAGGTAAACTAGTTGCTTCATTTGGAAAATTAAAACTCTTTCGAGTGTTGACATAAGTCCTCTGGGTGGTTCTGGGAAACATTTTAAAATCTGAGAAGAATATCAAACAAAATTCATACAAGAGTCGTTTTAACATTTTCATATTTGTATTGAAGTCCCACAATGATATTATCAATAAATTCAGGATGTCTAAGCGTCGCACATAAGACATGTAAAATGCACCAGCACCGTAAAAAATTCCGTCATCTGACTTCTGAGATTTGCACCACTGAATTGGATAATTTTTTGGATTGTTAGCAGGAACTTTTTGCTGTTGCATTTTGTCCCATGTTCGATATGCCTTCCTTCTCAATTGCTCAATTGAGTATTGAGTAATCCTTAAGCCGAATGGAAGTGATTCTTGGTGAGTAAAAGTATTTTTGCCACCGTGGATACGTCTGCCTGGCACTTGAGTTCTTGATATCACTACACTCACTGATTTTAATTGTATGATTAATTTATTTGGAACACAGGTGAAATTAATCAAAATAAGTATTTTTTTTATATAATTAACTATTTTTCACTTAGTACAATGAATGAAAAAAATGTGTTTTGATACAATTCACGAGAACTGTATCAAACAAAACTTCAATGTTTGAGCTGCTCATTTCATTTTGTATTTTTATCCACCATTCACACGTATAAATGCATATAGAATTTGAGAAAGTTTTCTCTTACTCACCAAAAATAAAATTAGCGGGTGTTTCAAGGTTTCTAGGTAGTATATATATTCTACTAGCTGACCCGACAGACGTTTTCATTACATTCAATTCAAACTGGAATACTATACTAATAATAAAAAATCGATGTAAGATGAACTGAATTTAACAAAAATTGCGTATTGACAAGGTGCTCACAGTCAACTGATGAGTCCATGTGAGATCGCCGGGACGAAACGCCAAATTTTTGTGGACTAAAGGCCAAAAAAGCTATTTTGAATCAAAAATTCAACAAGTTTATTAATAGTGCTAAGTCTTCTACTTGGCTGATTTAATTCAGTAGTATGTATATAGAATTAGTATTATAAAACCTCCATATCAATGGCAGGCCACGGGCAAAATCTTCCAACGTTAATGATTACAATTTTAATCTTGGTTGGGTATAGTTCACATTGGATTTTTGTTAAAAAATCGATGTAAGACTAAAGGCCAAAAAAGCTATTTTGAATATACACATACTAATAAAAATTATTTCAATTTTTGTATATTTTGATATTGTGTATGTTTGTAATTTTTTATTATCTCTATAACATATTGCTTATTGTAATGCTTGGTGTAACACAACATTGTTAGTTTCGGCGCGTAAACAAATAATTCTGATGGTTTTCCGAAACGGGAACAGGCGACATACAGTTGGCCAGATTCATGCCACAAACACTTAACGACTGCCCTTGCGATTTATTTATTGAATATAGAAATAATTGTAACTGTTTAAAGATGCGTGGAATCAAAACGTCTTCGCCTCTTCCCTTTTAAAATTGTGGCTTCGATGACGATGTTCATTAATTTTTTCACCGCCAGTCGAGTGCCATTACACAGACGTAGCTGGTTTATGTTTCGTAACATTATGATTATTTACCGATCCGATTTTCAGTTGCAGATTATGAGGTGGCAATCCGGGAAATTCCTCGAAATTTAAAAATTCCGTTGGATAGCTGAAAACATCATCTTGGTTTTTAAGGGAATCAATCGATTTGTAAGTTATATCAATTCGCCAGCTATCTTACTTTGAATTTGAAAATTCATTCCGTTGACATCAACGTTCTTTGCAGCCAATATAACAATGACCTCTCAATGAGTTCGGTCTTTGATTCAGTAAAGTGAAGACAATTTGCAGGGAATGTAATGTATCCAGACGATGTGTCAGCAGGAATTTTGCCATTCCCAATACCTATTTATTTATTTATTTATTTCATCAATTGATCAAAGATCTGCTGATTACAAAAGTTAAAGTTAAACATCTAATGTCCAAGTTATACATAAAACATTCACTCTTGTCATTTAAATACATACATAATTTTAAATATTTAACACATATATTTACAAAGCTTTTAGATTAATTGCATAAATAATTGCAGACATTTCTTTTTCAATAGATCCCTATTCATTGAAAGGTCGATTTCATTGGATACCAAGTTAACAGTTCTAAGAGATCGCGTTATGGGTTCATTCAACCCATAATTCTTTCTATGAGAAGAAACAGAGAATAATGCATTTCTATTTCGAAGAACACGAGTTGGGGTATAGAAAGACATTAATGACAGCAATTCAGAACAAGGTACACGATTATCCAAAACATCTTTAACAAATAAAATACATTGCACATGCCTACGACATTCAAGCGATTTTATCGATAAATGAGCATCTTGATTTATAATCAGGTAATGAATCATTCCAGTTGAGCTTCCTCAACGCATAATTGGTAAATCTTTTTTGAACTCTTTCTATTCTTATGTCGTTTTTATTTGGCAATCCGGAAGCCTTCCGGACTCTTCTGAAAGTGTTTAATTGGGAAAAAACGATAGTTTTTTTGAATACCAAAAATCAGAGCTGTTGAGGTTGACGTTTAAGTATATGAATGTGTGAGTGCTTCTGGTTTTGCTTCTGATTTCAAATCCAGAAGCAAATTTCTCTTCTTTTCAGAATCAGAACTGTCATTTTTTCCCAATTAAACACTTTCAGAAGAGTCCGGAAGGCTTCCGGATTGCCAAATAAAAACGACATTAGAGACTTTCCCTAAACGTTTAACCAATTTGAGTTCCTTATGAAGCGAGCAAGATTGCCTATATCTATATTTGCCAGATCACAAAGATCATTGTAGTAGAAACCTCCCAAGTGATATCTACGTATATAAACGAAGCTCGCTTCGAACCTTTATATACCTGTATTGAGTTGAAATTAGCTTCGTTCGACTCGATCCCAATCGCTCAGCGGTGTCGAGTAGAAATGTGAGTCGAAAATCCGACCCTAATCTAACTCGATCTTTCGATACTGCATATAAACGTAGTATTTAACTACGCGTAGTTTATTGAAAAAACTACATGCCTAATTTACTACAATTTGTTACGTCTGCTACATATGTATGTAGTTAATTCATAAAAAATCAATATAATAAAGGAAAAAAAAAACAATTTTGCACTTTTATGAAGTAATGAAGGTTTGTAAAAAAAAGTTTCATTTACCATAAGGATGAAGAATTGTAGGAATAACTGAACGTTTAATTTAAAAATTCAAATTTCAAATGCACAACTGACAGTTAATTGACAGCAATGCTACAATTTGTTACATTAACTACAATTAACTACATTTAACTACATAAACTACGTAGCAGACGTAACAAATGTAGTTATTTCTAAAAAGTGACAATTCGGCCAACCCTGCTTTCAACAAACATTTTTCTTGATTTTGATTATTGTACGCATTTGATGTTTCACATATACAATCAAACAAAACTTCAGAATCATCAGAAGCAAACAAAAGTGTTCAATTGGGATTCCGGATCGGAGAGAGATTCCGGATTGCCAAATAAAAACGACATTAATATATTATTGTCATAGAAAGGTGACCATACAACGCAACAGTATTCTAAAACGGGTAAAACTAAATCCATAAATAAGGTTTTTTTAATGTATATTCATCTTTAAAATCGCTTGAGTTCCGTTTTAAAAAACCTAGCAAGGAGACAACAAAATCAATTTGAGATCGAAAATCAAACTTTAAATCAAAATGCACTCCAAGATCTTTAGTGGCATTAACTCTTTGGAGCTTAACATTACAGAAATTGTAATCATGAACAATGAGAGATGTTGATCTTGTTGCACTAAATATTTTGCACTTGGAAAAGTTCAATTCTAAATGATTATAATTGCACCATTCCAAAAAGTTGTTAATGTCCAGCTGCAAAAGTGCACAGTCCACTGGTGAAGATGTTGCAAGAAATAATTTCACATCGTCGGCGCACATAAGACAGTTACAATACTTTAATACCGAGGGTAAATCATTGGTGAATAATATAAAAAGCACCGGGCCTAAATGACTCCCTTGGGGAAGCCCCGATACTGCGTCTATAAGTACAGAAGTGCAACCATCTACTTTTACAACCTGCTTTCTGTTTGATAAATAGGAATTTAACCACTTTATAAAAGCAATGTTTATGCCCAATCTTTTTACCTTTTGCAAAAGAAGACCATGATGCACACGAGCAATCGAGCAATTGTTTGGAAAATACTTCACCAGCTTTGTTATTTTGCAATACGACTCGCATATTCATATTTAGAGTATCTTGACGTATTTCTATAAAATGGACGACTTCAAACATGCATTAAGTTCGTTGGCTGGCGTTTATCGAGGTATTACTGGCAATGTTTGTCGAAAATCACCTGCCAATAGAATCATCGCTCCACCAAACCAGTTTTGGTTGTTTCGTAAATATTTCATTGTGCTGTCTAACGCCTCCAAAGAATTTTTGGTGTGCCATCGTGCATTCATCCCAAACGATTAATTTGCTTTGCTGCAACACTTTGGCCATCGCAGAATTCCTCGATAGATTGGAGTTTCATTAACTTACACGGCAATTCGAATGCTGAATGAGCTACTCAACCGCCTTCCAACAACGTTGCTGCCCTACCTGACGATACAAGTGAAAGTGAAATACCGTTTTGCGATCGAATCGTTGCCAAAATCAATCATATCAAGAATGTTTTTCTAGTTCCACCGGACGCATTTAAGAAAAAAATTCCGCCAGTTCCATTGTTCACTGTCTCTGATATCCAAAGGAACAAAACTAAAAGGCAGTATACTGGTGCTTGTTTGGTTATTTGGAGAAGGCTTTTAACACCTTACGGTTAGAGGATCTCTATCTAAAACTGACTCGGCAAAAGTCCACTATTATACAGGGTGATTTGCATAAGAAAAAAATTGTATGGGAGGGGGGATCTATTTCCCCCCGTTTAGGCGGGAGGGGCAATTTAAAAAAAAATCACTTAAAACAGAAAAAAAATTATTAAAAAATAACGGTGGTACCTACAGAGTAGTGCTATAGCATTTTGAAAAGCCAGAAATACATTCTTTAATTTGGTTTTTAAATAAAGTTGTTCGAGTGAATAGTTTTTGAAAAATTAATTTTCAAAATCAAAATTTTTACTGGGACACCTCCTATTGGGGTACATTTCATGTGCCATATCGTAGCAGTAATGCATATCCGTTAATATATTGACAACTTGACATTCAAATTAGAAATAATTTGTACAACTCCGTTAGATTATTATGCTTGGGGATTCATGAAGAACTAACACAACCACAGTGCGGTATTTTGGTCGAAAACCTGGCAAAAAATATTTGGGCACATTTTTCATATCAAATAGGTACGAAATGACTAAAAAGTTATTTGGAAGGATAAATTTTCATTTTTTAGGTGCAGTAAAACCCACTTAAATGCCCATCCCGATTAGCCGAAAGAAAAAAAATTATTAAAAATCAAAAAAACCACGTACAACACTGCGCTATAATTTTTTTTAAAGCTAATATTTTATTCTTTGTTTTGTTTTTTGATTAAAGTTGTTTAGTTAAATAGTTTTTGAGAAATTAAGTTTTAAATTTGAAATTTAGAAACAAAAATGTTTTTTTCGGTTTTTAATTTATTTTTTTAAAACAAATTGTTTATCAGGGAAATTTTATCAATATTCAATGACCTGATATATTTTTAGTCAAATACTAAAAACCTCATTCCGATAAATGTCATAGTTTATAAGAAATTAGAAAAAAACTGAAAGATACTTTTTCCTAGAAAATCCCTTTTTTTTATGAGTGAAATTTTCTTAATCCGGGTGTTCAAATTTTATTGCAAAATTTTATGTCCCAGTATGCAGGTAACCAAGTCTAAAATACCTGCGACCCTCTTAATCCAAAATACGAAGAATTCGAGATGTGGATTAGTTGTATATTTTATGAGTACAGGTCAATTATTGAATAAACAGATTAATCCTTTTTTGTTTTCCTTCCGCAACTTTTGTTTTATAGCAAGTAATAAAAAATGACCAGGATTAATTTAATTTTATAGTTTTTATTTTATTATTATTTATTCTTCATCTTTCATCAGAAATATCATCATTAACATCTTCATCATTGGTATTTGCAATCAAAAATTCGAGAGCCTCCTTTGAAAACGATTGTTTTTTTTGTCTTGCTTGTCCTCAAACTACTGAGATAAGGGTCTGACGTCAATAGAAGCCGGTTAAGCACATCCTCGTTGCAAGCAGTCCTGGAGCATTTTCGTGAAAAGTGTTCCCTGTATTGGCGGGAATGCTTATTTCTAGCTTCAGCAGCTTCTTCGGACAACTGGCCGATTGGCAACAATGCATGAGATATGACACTGGTAGAGTGGATTAAAATCTTATGCACTGTTGGAGGCATAGGCTGCCATGGATACTTGGATATTTAGCAGTATCCATCGTAAATTTTGCAAATTTTTGAAGATCTATCTCATAACCAGAGTATATCATCTCTAATATAATTTTGAATTTTTGTATTAATGATAAATCCACGCTTGTAATGGAAGCTGCTTCTTCTTGGCTATTAAAAAATCTGCGCGAGGTGTTGCCGTCATTAGTGTTGCCATACCCAGCCTTTGGAATGTCCACCAGTAAGCCCATTTTATCGTGGAACTCTTTTTGTATTTGTCTCTTGGCTGCTTGCATTTCTTCCCGGTCACTTTTTTCTGTTACGCGACCCTTATGCACTTCCACTTTTAGTTTGTTCGACATACAGATGCAGTAGAAATTCAAAAAACCTAATCCTGGCGTGTAATATTGATAGCCCAAATCTGAAAGTATCTGGATTCTCCGGTTCTGTAGAATCCAAGTCGTTGAAACTTTTTGAAGTTTTTCCACATATGTAACAACCTAATATAGATGCAGTATTCGTAGCTGCGTTACACACTTTTCCATCGACCATTGTTGGAAGCAGTACTTGGTTGACTCTTATATTGTCGCTTACTTTTTTTGCTTGAAGATTTTGGGCCTGGTTTTCAACGTATTCGATTTCTTCATTGGTTATGTCATTATTATCTTTTACATAACGAATCCATATTGGTCTGCACCATCTCGGTGATGAAGAGTGAATGTTTTGCCATAAGATTTGACTCCCATACTTGAGACGAAGAGGTACAAGGGAACTCAAAAATATATTTGCATCACTATTATCATCATCTTCGAATTTCTGCTTATACTGCCTTTGAGTAGACCCATCGCATCCCCACTTGTATATGAGCTCTAAATCTGTTTCACTGGTCTCAAGGCACTGTTGGAGTTGTGGTTCCAAATATTTATATAAACGTGATGTTGTGTGATCCACTAAATCTTGGAGCTTCACTTCGGCAACTGTCTCACTTACGCTTTTTGGTGGGTAACAATCCTGTTTAGCTTTATACACGTAGGTATAGCACGGATATATATCTTTGTTGGCCTGATGAATCACTTCGTATTGACTAGCAGTTAAATTAGCTTCGACGAATATCCTCAAAGCGTTTTCAGGAGTGTGTTTCTCAGTTTTCAGGGTTTTACTGCCAATCGCAGCTGCTTTCCGGAACTTCATAGCCCTGGTTGGAGTTTTGGTCACAACCTCCATCACATCAATATTTCCCGCTGCTCGTTGACTCATCTGTGCTGCGTATGTCAGTTCATCAAAGGACACACTCTTTCGAAGTTCCTTTGTTTTTCGACGTTTTGTTCGGTCACTTGATTCCCCGAACTCTTTGCTTGGGCGACCTTTAGACCTTCCGGGAAGTATGCCAACAGGTAGTGATACTTCTTCGCTAAGCCACTCTTCATTCTTATCCAAGAAACGCTTTTCTGTGCAGTTGCAGAGTTGCCATTTCCGTTTATAGTTCGCTTTGAACGCCTTGATAATTTTTGTAAGTTCATCTATTTTCTCTGGGGGACAGTTTGTGATATCCATACATTTTTTATCCAAATCTTTAAGTTTACCGTCAAGGAGTCTTTGTGAGCTTCCTCTTACCAACTCATGGAGCTGTTTCCTGGTCAGAGACAAGGTGAAATTAGAGTCATCTGGAATAATATAAAAAATGTTTAGTTATGGTCGCTTGAAAGGAGTTTTTTTCAAATGCTTTGTTTTTTCTTAGGTGAAAACTTGTGAATGGTTCTGAAATGCAGGATTGTTCTACATATCCAGAAGTTAAATAATATATATGACAAACTTTGTTGCAGGGTGTTGCCAATATTCAAAAACACTAATGTTTGGTAAAAACAACAGAAAAAGTGCAAATTTTGTAAGTACATTCTTTAACTCATCAATTTCATATTGAATATATAAAAATTTCTTTGCTTAAAATATTGTACATATCTTGATTTACGATATCCATATCAAATTTTTTCACAAAAATCACTTTTAAGATTAAAAAAAAACACACAGAAAATACACTTTTTTTTTTAAAAATCGCAAACAAACTCGTGCTTATTCAACAAGTGCAAGTTGCAACTGATGGTGTCGCGAACGGGTGTGACGAATTTATAGATCGACTTCACTAAACAGTAGCCTGGTTATATACCTGTTATGGGACACTTGCTTAATCCTGAGAGTGAAAGTTGACAAAATTGATTTATGGCCACGTTTCAGGTCAAAATACCACACTATGCAACGGATTGAAGTGGCTGGAGTCAAATTACCGGAAAATTTATCAAGTATAAATTTATGTGCAGCAATAAGAAGGCGCTATAATCTTTGACTTCTACAAAATGGGGATCATATCGAAAATTTTTTGTAATAAGCTTTAGTTAAAAAATAGTTAAAAATTTAAATAAACAGTTATTATGTATTTTATCTAAATATGTATGTATTTCTTATTTTAATTGATTTCAAGATTCAGGAACATTTTTGTCCTTATTTCGCAATTGCATTTTTCTGTCATTAGTTAGGGCGTGTAACTCTGCTCTCACGCAGGTGTTCTCAATGAAAAAATGTGTTAATCCAGTACTTTGTCACTTCATTGTATGCTTATAAGACTGATAATAAAAAAATTGTACAAAAAAAGTTAATCCTTTCTTTCGTAAATGCACCTAAGCAAAGCCGACCCCACCATAATAAAAAAGTGGCAGGTCAATTTTAAACCAATGCTCTCACGCAGGTGTTCTCAATGAAAAAATGTGTGAAATATGGTTAATCCAGTACTTTGTCATATTATTGTATGCTTATAAGACGATAATTAAAAAAATAGTAAAAAGAAAGTTAATCCTTTCAATCGTAAATTCAAGTAAGAATCCAAAAACGTAAAAACTAAAATAAAAGGCTTTTCTTAGAACAAAAGTAGTTTTTGTTATTTTTGATTTTCTCAAAAACTACAAAACATTTTGACATCCGGTTTTTCGTGTTTGATCAAAAATTAATAAGAGCATTGAATAATGAATACAAAAAATAATACTTAATTACGTAAAATTTTGAAAAAAAAATTGTTTAAAAAAAAATTTCATCTTTTTTTCAAAATTTTGATTTTGAAAATTAATTTTTCAAAAACTATTCACTAGAACAAGAATGTATTTCTATCTTTTCAAAATGCTATAGCGTTACTCTGTACGTATCACCGTTATTTTTTAATAATTTTTTTTCTGTTTTAAGTGATTTTTTTCTTAAATTGCCCCTCCCGCCTAAACGGGGAGAAATAGACCCCCCCCCATCCCATACGATTTTTTTCTTGTCTAAGTCCAACCTACACGCCCTAGCTTTTTGTCTTATGCAAATCACCCTGTATAACTTATAGTAATATCGACAAGTCGAACGATTGTGGCGGCATCTTCGGGCTACGGACCCCATTTGTTAAATTTTTCTCTGCTAAATTTAGGAGACTTCAAAATATGGGTGTAGAGATAATGGAAGAATGAGAAAAAATAAATTGTGTTGAAAATGTGTTCAGAAAGAAAAAATAGGAATAATAACAGAATGAGAAAATTATATTCATGGATGTATATGTGACGTTTTGTGAGGATAGGAAAAATGTATTTGTATGAAAAAATATAAATATGTGTCCATGGTTACCACAAACAAATAAATATAAATATAGAATGTAATCATGGCATATAGAATTAAAGAAAGTTTTGTGTGTTTTGGTTATCCTTATTTTACTAAGTACCTTAAATACTTGTAAATAAAATAAAATATATATGAATATGTGTACAGTACATTATTAGGATAAACAGTACAAATTCGATTTACGCAACTAATAGAAATTAAGACAGTTGAAATAACGGAGTTTGTTGCACTTACTGGGTTATATATATTTTTAAATAAATAAAATGCACGACTGGGTCGCACGAACTTGCTCCTATGTAATAGAATAGGAATTTTAAAAACGAATTTTATTAGAGAAAACTGTTCATAAGCATAATTCTTTTAATTCTTGTAAGTAGTAAGAGATAAAAAAGAATGCTATGCAAATATAAAATAAGAAAAAAAAAATTAGTAGGCCAACTTACAGCTTCTATTATTGTACGAATAAACTTAAATAAAATATTGAGCCGTTTTTGAGAAGTCGAAAAAAAATATATTTTTCAAAAATTCAAAAAATATTTTTTTTTAGTTTTGAAATGCAATATTTTTCATTCTTCTTAAAAGCTTCTCTATACAAAATTTCATTAAAATGCATTATATAGATAACGAGAAATTTAAAATTTGTAAAAATGGTTCTATGGTAGGTACCGTCAGTAATATCTTAATTTAAATTTTTTTTATTAAATTATAGATCGAGGATTAATCGAAAGAAAACAATTTTAGCAAAATTCTACTTGCCATTTTTTAACATTTGTATGGTGGGTAGCGTTTTTTGTTGGTTAAATACATTGAAATTAGTAGAAAAAAATGTGGGATGCGAATTTAAGTATTAAATAATATTGATCTTAGGAAATAATTTCAAAAAATAATCGTTCATAGGTTTTGAAGATATTGATTTTTCAAAAAAAAATTTTTTTCAAAAAACCCAACAAATAATTTTTCGAATATTTTTTTAGGGGGCCTCCTGCTGAAAATTTTTGGTTAAAATCGTTTGAGCCGTTAATGAGAAAGTCGAAAATCAAAAAAACGGTTCTATGACAGGTACCGTTAATAACATTTTGCCCCAAATTTTTGTTTTACCAAAACGTAGTCCATGTCCGTGATATCACATCTATTTTTTTTTATAAAAATCGTTAGAGCCGTTTTCGAGATAAATAAGATTTTGTATTACGGGTGTATGGGGGGTACCGTTAGTTTTAGAGCTAAACAAAAAATTTCAATTTCCCCTCTAGGGAATCACCGAATACCCATAACTACCGAGTTTGAAGAAAATAGGTCCAGTGGCTTAGGCTCTAGATCGAGGTACATACATACATACAGACAGACAGACAGACGGAATTGCCGGACCCACTTTATTCGTCTTCGCTATCATCGTAATGTCAACTTTGATCAAAATCTCAAGTTCGATTTTTTTCCAAATGCAGAACTTGCCCTATAGTACCTACATATGTATATCGCAAGTAAAAAATAATTTGAAGTCAAGATACCTACGAGTATTACTGACTGTACATACCGTAGAACGATTTTTTTGAATTTCTCATTATCGGCATAACGGATTTCAATGAAATTTTGTATAGACAAGTTTCTAAAAAGTTTAAAAAACATTGCATTCAAAACTTTAAGAAATATATATTTTTGAATTAAAAAAAATCAGTTTTTTTTTTTAAAAATCAATATTTCAAAAACGAATCAATATTTTTTTTTTGGAAATTTAATTTTTTTTCGTATATTAATAAGTACTTTAAATTGGGCTTCCAAAATGTTTTCTTAAAAATGTTTTGTATATAAAAGCTTATTTATTTAATAAACCACTACGTGGGAATATAATTTTGTTCTTACATAAACTAATTTTTGCTTAAACCAAATGGTATCCTGTTTTTAGCTCCAACTGCTAAAAGAGTTGTTTTAGTCATTTAAAAAATATATTTTATGCTTATGAACAGTTTTCTCTGATAACATTCGTTTTTAAAATTCCTAGTCTATTACATAGGAACAAGTTCGTGCGACCTTGTCGTGCATTTTATTTTTGTTAATCTACAAAAAAACGATTACTTTGATAATTACTTGATAAGAAAGGTACAAATGATATGTGAAAAAGGTAAGTTTTGAGAGAAATTGTTATTATTTTGAATTGTAAAAATATGAAAAATCAACATTTTCGTATGATTCTTTTTAATTTGTTTGTTTTTTCTTTTTTTGTGTAGATTATATGTATATGAAAAAACATAATATAAAAATAAAAGAATATAATATAAAAACTTAATTCGATTGCTTGTAGAAAAGTTATCAACAATTATACGTGAATAAGTGCGTTTACATGAACATTTGAAGCCCTGAAACTAGTACAAATTAACATTTTTTTTCATCCTCGAAATTGTTTTGATCAATCCGCCGTAAATACGAAAGTAAAACAAAAACATTCTGGAGAAAAAAAAAATATTTTCTAAAATTTGGAAAAAAAAATTTATGGCAGATACTTATTTAAAATTAAAACAGTTTATTTACTAATTTCCATAAAATTTATCGCCAATATACTTTTTATAAAGTTTGTCATTGCAATTATTATGCTTTCTATAACACACTGTATCTTTGTAGCATTGGTTGAGAGTTATCGCTTCAGATAGTAATTATTTGATTTTTCACCAGAATTGAAAATTTCAAATCAAATGATAGGCATATCTCTTTATTTCAATACCTACAAAAACCATACAAACAAGAAAATGTATTCAGACAAAAAAGTTCAAGCAAAAAATATATCTACCTCAATACATACTCACAAAAACATACAAACAAGAAAATATATTCCAACAGAAAGGTCAAAAAAGATTTTTTTTTCATTTTCACCACTCGGAAATCTCCCTTACTCTGTCTTTCATTGAAAAATGAAAATAATAAAATTTCTCTTTCTTACTACTTATTTCTATCTTTCTTATCCTACTCTCCACCGACAAATTTTGCTGATTTCAGCGACACCACGGCTAGGGACTCTAACATAAAATCAGGTCAATTGATAATACTATAAGATATACATATATACAATGCCAGTACTAGTGAAAAATAATAAATAAGGCTGTTAATTTATACGATCTATAATTCAATTAAGAAATTAAAACATTACTGACTGACCTTACCATAGAACCACTTTCGGTTTTTCGTGATTGTTTATCTGAGATTCCTGGATTAAGTGCAAAATTTCATTAAATTTCAATACATTGTGTTTTTAATCGTTTATTTGATATAATTTTGAGATTTTGTCAATGTTTCTCCAGAATTGGGCTTATTTTTCTATTTTCTCAAAACATCAGACATAAAATTTCGTTCACTTTCGCAAGACCACTAATTCAAATTAATATTAATCTAAAGTCTGTCAAAATTCATATACAAAAATACAATTTTGTAGAAATTGGAATTTTACGCGAACGAAATTAGTTCTTTGCATAAAAATATTTATTTCTAATTTTAAACATCAAAACAAACTTACATATGTATATTGAAGATAGTTACATAATGTAAATAAAACTTGAAAATTTCGAACATAATTAACAATTTATGTAAGCATTCAGAAAAGAGAGTTTCTGTACTTTCTAAAACTACTAATTTCTATAAATTTTTGGCGGAAATCTTTTAAATTTATATACATGCAGACATTTTACAGGTTTCGACAATAAGCGAACAGATATAACTTAATTTGTACTGTACATATCAAAACATAAACATAAAAACATTTCTTAATTCTATATACGCCATGATTTCATTTCAAAATAAATTTTTGTGTGTGGCAATCATGGTCACAGATTTATATATATAAATTAAAAATGTTTACTTCTAAAAAAAATCGAAACAATATGAAAACTTGCCAAAAGCAAAGAAAAGGGCTGCAAAAGGATTTGATAAATTTCGTCCTATTCTCCTCCTTCCTAATATTCCAGTTAAAAGTTCAATTTCTAAATTGCGTTTCTCCCAGGACCAACAGTAGGCTCATCAGTTAAATGCAGTTCTACCCTTCTAATATAGGTAGATTATTTGAACGGGTGTTGGCAAATCCCTTAAATAATATCTTTTATAAAGATGCAGACATCATTTCAAATTTTCTTGCACAAAATATTACAAAAAAGGGCACAATCATACTTGTATGAAAAAATATGTTTTGCATACTCTGATCGATATAGAGCTGTGTCTATCAGAATCGATTCGATTTTTGTGATCCGATCATCGAAAAGTATTGATGATCGAAATCAATCATTTTAATCGATCTCAATCTCAATCATTTAGATGATTCTCGATTCTGGATTCTCGATTTTCTATTTCAATCTCAATCATTTCATTTCGAGACTCAGATTTTCGATATTAGTTGACTCGATTAACCATGATTTACTCGATTCCATTTGCACCGATTCAATCTATGTGGATTATGAACGCCAAACGGAATTGAAGAACATGATTCATCGGGTTGGTTTGTGATGGTGTAGCCCGCAAAAACAATTGTTGGGTTGAACCGATGTTATTTGATGTATCAGGATCCGGTATGTTTAATGTGGATTTTCGGACGTTTCTTAATCCATCGACATCGTAGCCATCCTTTGATGGAATTTGACAGTTTATGACTTAACGAATAGAGGACAAATTCAGTTATGACGTACAAAGAGTATTTCCTACCAAATGTTACCAGAAAGCCCTAAAATTGCTCTTTTCCGAAGCAACAAATAAAATGCCTTTTTTTTATATTTATAGACGTTTTTTATTCCATCGACATCGTAGCCATCTTTTGATGGAATTTGACAGTTTATGACTTGACGAACAGAGGGCAAATTCAGTTTTGACGTAAGAGGAGTATTTCGTACCAAATGTTACCGGAAAGCCCTAAAATTGCTCTTTTTCGAAGCAACAATTAAATTCCTTTTTTTTGGATATTTATAGACGTTTTTTATTTCATCGACATCGTAGCAATGCTTTGATGGAATTTGACAGTTTATGACTTGACGAATAGAGGACGAATTCAGTTTCGACGTACAAGGAGTACAAAATTTTAGCCGAAAGCCCTAAAATTGCTCTTTTCAGAAACAACAAATAAAATCTCTTTTTCTTGAGTTTTTCGACACTTTTTAATCCATGTACACAAAGTAGCCATCATTCGATGTTATTTGGTAATTTATGGCTTACAATAATAGAGTATTATGTGAGAACTATCAAAGCTACAAGTTAATCTTATCATCGAAATTGAAAAGGAACAGTATTGAATCATTTCAGTGAAATGAAAATGATCGAATGATCGATTGATTCAAATGATCGGATCATTTTTGTAATCGATTGTTGAACGATTCAATCATTTGAAATGAACGATTTACACAGCTCTATGATCGAACAATGAATATTATTTCACCTATATGAACATATCTAAATTCATAAAGGCTATTTTTTGTACATACCATTAAACTCTGGAACTCCTTACCATTGGCGATAAAGCAGATAATAGGAATATCACAATTTAAAAAGGCAATTCTTAGTCACTTTAATTAACCATTTATAAAACAGTAACTAGAAAGTAATTATGTATCAAATCTTAATGTTATTAACTTATAGTATATATTTATATTTATATTATTATATTTTTTTTTAATTTTTATTTATTTAATCTTAGTAATGTTAAAAGAAAGCTCTAATTTTTATTGACATAAGAGTCCAATTTTAAGGTACTATAAAAGACTAAGTTTTATTTGTACGCCGCTATAAAATAAATAAATTGAAATTGAATACAGGTGTTCCAAAACGATCGAGTCTAGAGCCTTTATTCTTTAAGCCTTTTCTCTTTCATGCAAAAAATGTAAATTTACATGTTTCAGATTACTGATGCTACTCGTATCTCCTGTCATTGAAGCGGAACCTACTATCTATGTATATCCGTGAGAAAAACTTGCATTGAAGAAACCAAACAGCTTTTAGTGTTTAGTATATTCATTACAGATCAACAACTGTGGAATGACCACATATTCGTCGTCGACAAAAGAGCTACTAAGGCTCGTATTCACCAAGCGCTCCTAAACGGCTCTTAACTTTACAAGGCTCTTAACTTGAAATTTCTGTGGGGTATTCACCAACCACTCGCAAGTGTTTTTCGAAGTTCGAAAATGAGAGCCACTCTCTCTTGTTCAGGCATACCTAAACTGTGAAATGTTGTGGAATGTTGGCCTTGACAGCAAATGGATACTCTTCTACTTGGCATTGCTCACATGGATTCGAGTCAAATGCGTGCGTGGCACACGCAGAAGCGAACAAACTTTCGAAAAGAGCGCTCGTAAGTTAGGAGTGGTCGGGACCACTCCTAACTTTTAAGAGCGCTCGTAGATCTTCACTAATATAGCTTGGTGAATAGGTTTATGAGCTTCTTAAGTTATGAGCGCTCGGTGAATACCGGCCTAAGTGTTTAAGTATATTTCGTCGATGCAAATAAAAAACATTTTTCACCTCTGCTTGGTAATCTAGCTGTAATCTATAAAGCCTGTATACGTGCAAGGCTTGAGTACTTGAGTACAGTTTTCATATTCAGACAGGTGTTCCCATTTGGGAGATTGAATGCATAAAAGAGCTACAAAATTGATAGGTAATAAAACTATAACAGAAAAAATTGCAACGCTGCTCCGCCTCAGTGATAATAAATTACCCTAGAAAAATTACTTTACTTCAGTTTGGAAAAACAAATGAATTCTAAGCTCCTCACGCGGATTTTATAATTATCATTATAACCATGTGTTTGTACTCCTAAAATTTTACATAAATGAACATGAAGCAATTTTACAAGATAGCAGATACAAATATGAAACTTTAAACCTATCACCATGATCTTCGAGATATGTAAAAATCGTTTAGTATGTTTTTCCGCGTCGTGTTTATAAAATTTCATTTTTGTGTTTTTGATATCTGAGAATATATGGTACATTTACATTATTTAAGGAACTTAAGTCATTTAAGAAAACATACAAAAATGCACCCCTGGAAAACCAAATAAATTGACTAACACAGTGAGCGGTAAAGTTTTTCTTTTTTCTTATTCTTCCATCACCCACAGTTTGCTGATTTTTTGAAGTTGGGCTCAAGGTTAAACGGATGGGCATTCCCCGAAGCGCGAGTAATATGGTTAAATTGTTTAAGGAATGCAGCCGGCTATTGCACGAGAACACTGTTTATAAATATAACGCTAAAATAATGAAAGACAAGAAAGATTGCGTCGGTGACCGAGAGATGCAAGTGTTTCTTTTAAACTTCTATCCCCTATCATTTTTAAAGCTCTTTTTTGGATTCTATTTAAGAGACTCAAGTGTGTTATTGAAGAACCTGCCCAAATATTGGGATTATACTGGAGCTTTGATAAATATAAGCCTTATAGATTACACCCAGATCAGAAGGGGAACAATATTTCTTTTAATATCGAAGGAAACCTAAGCACTTAGCAGCACTTTTGTCACGCAAGGTGATGCACTCAACGCGATGTCTTAAATGCAAGTGCCGCTCATGGATATCCCTCATTGGGGTGGATTGCGCTTGACAGTATTAAGTTGCTGAAGCATTAAATTCTATGTGGCTTATGGTTCCCCATTTGACAATGCCAGCTAGATAAGAATTAAATGAGCTTATCATACCCTTCGGTTTGATATCCACATCCGAAGAACAAGGACATGCATCTGGAAATGAATATGAGAAGCTGAGAGTCTGCGAGTCTGAAACTTCTATCCATTAAATTGTTTTGGTGACGACAAGACAGTACCTACTCTCAGCTTCTCATATTCGTTTCCAAATGTATGTCTCTGTTCTTCGGATGTAGATCTAGAACGTCAGCGTATGATCAGCTTATACAAATATTATCTGGGGATCCATAAACCGCGTAGAATTAAATGCTTGAATTGCTTCTGTCGTTAAAAAGCAAATCGTTAAAAAATCACTCCCATGCCGCTTTCCATGAGCGGCACTTGCATGGAGGAAACCAAACAGCTGTGTGGAATGACCACACATTTGATTTCGCCAAAAACCCTGCTAAGTGCTTAAGTTTCCTTCGTCGTTGCAAGAAAGCCTTTTTCATCAAAACTGAAAGGCAAAATTAATAAAAATAAATTTTAATATTTATTTCATCAAAGAAAATAAGAGAACACAAAAACATATCGTATCAATTCATAACAATAATTTTTTTTTTTTTATAATTAGCGCGCACTCAAGGGGTTATTACTACCCTTAAAATCATTTACACAGTACGAGCATTAGGAAAACAAGGAACGGTTTAAAAGGATATACCGATACACATTAGTTTTAAATTTTTGAACAATACAATAGGAAGGAGAAATAGAGCTGGGTAGAGCGTTCCACATTCGTGTAGTCCGGCTAAAGAAAGAATCCCTGTATTTCACAGTAAGTCCGAAGGTGGACTCAAGGGTAAACTGATGAGCATTCCTAAAAGCGCGGGTATTGCGGTTAAATTGTTTATGGGAGGAATGGAACTGGCTATTTTGCTAGAGCACTGCTTATAGAAGTAACGGTAAAATAATAAAAGACAAGAAACATTGCGACGTTGCTCGAGACATTCCAATGTTTCTGTTGTACTTCTATCACCTATCATTTTTAAAGCTCTTTTTTGGATTATATCCAAGAGACTCAAGTGTGTTATTGGAGCACCTGCCCAAATATGGGAATTGTACTCGAGCTTTGGACGAATATAAGCCTTACAGATTATAGCCAGATCGGAATAGGTGAAAAATTTCTTGCAACGTCGAAGGAAACCTAAACACTTGGCAGCGTTTTTGTGACGTCGAATATGTCATCATTCCACACAAGGTGGTCTGTAATGCACATACCGAGCACTGAAAGTTGTTCAGTTTCCTCAATGCAAGTGCCGCTCATGGATAGCCGCAAAAGGGAAGATTTCGTTTTAACGATAGAAGACAGCATTGGGTTTTTGAAGCATTAAATTCCACACGGCTTTTTATTCCCCATTGGACAATGCTGTCAAGATCAGAATTTAATGAGCTTATCATACGCTGCCGTTTAAGTTCCACTTCCGAAGAACAAGGAAGTGAATCTTCAAAGGAATATGAAAAGCTGAGGGTACTATCATCAGCAAAAAAATTTAGTGGATTAGAAGTTTCAGATAGGAGATCGTTGATAAACATGAGGCAGAGAGTCGGAGACAAAACGGAACCCAGGGGTACTCCAGCATTTATTTTATGAATTACAGACTTGAGGCCATCCAACACGACTTGTATTGAGCGGCCTGAAAGATAATTTATAATCCAACGAAGAAGAGATTCATCGATACCAAAAGCACGCATTTTCGATAAGAGAGCTTGATGCCTAAATCTATCAAATGCTTTTGAAATATCAAGTGCAATAATCTTACTTTCTTCAAAACGATGTAAAGAATTGTGCCACTGTTCGGTGAGATATACCATCAGATCACCAGTGGACCTATTGCTATGAAAGCCATACAGACATTAAGGAGCTTTTGTTTTTCGAGATATTTCTTGTTTTGATTATTTACCAGTGTTTTCATGACCTTGGAAAGAAGGGACGTAAGTACAACTGGGCGATAGTTAGAGGGGAAAAAGATTAACTTTTTTTAGGGACAGGCTGGACAAATGCTGTTTTCCATCTATTCGGAAAGAGCCCAGAGGAATAGGATAGATAGAAAAGCTTACGCAGTGGTTTTGCCAGCGTTGAAGAACATCTCTTCAGAACAATGGGAGGGATACTATCCGGGCCAGCGGATTTATGTATGTCAAGATCTTTTAGGACTCTTGCAACTGTACGAGTACGAAAAAAGATTCGTCCCATAGAAAAGTTAGTGTTCTCAAATACAGGAAGAGTCATAACACTCTCTGGCAGCGTCGAATAAGCAGTAAAGTATGCTGCAAGCAAATTGGCTTTGTCAAGTGAGCTGACATAGGGAGTGTCATTGATAACGAGCGTTGGGACCGAGGACAAAGTAGTATTTCGAATATTTTTTACAAATGACCAGAAATTTTTACTACCTTCGGGACAGCGTAGTATTTTTTGCATAATTTGTTGGTCATGTAAAAACTTGTTCTGTCGAATATGATCATTACAGGTCTTTCTAGCTTGTTTGAACTTATTCCGGTTTTCCTCAGTAGGGTTGGCCTTATAACATCGGAAACTTTCTTCTCTGACCCTGATAACCTCTTTACAGCTTAAATCAAACCATGAATTTTCTTTCGGTTTGATAGATTTATTCCTATGCGGGATATAGTCTCTCGTTCCGATGAGAATTAAATTTGTAATCATATCTGCACTGGATTCCACTTCACTATCGAGGAAGCATAGTGACCAGTTAAAATTACTGAAGAAATCATTGAGACCGTCCCAGTTGGCTTTCTCGTATTGCCAAACGGTTCTCTAGGGGGTTTTCTCTTTGATGCCTAGCACACACATCTAGTATAGATACCATAGTACCATGAACCACATGTCTGTCAGGGTATACTACGGTAATACCAGCCGAGCAAAATAGTATGAGCGTGGTATCTATACTAGGGTTTTTTGGGTAGTATAGTCTTCTCATTAGTGAAAAAAGATCCATTTTTCTCAAGTGAATAATAGATTTACTAAAATTCAGTGTCATACTGATGATTATTATGATTTTTTAATATTTTCTAATTTCAAAATGGAAACGATTTTCATAAACGGAAAGTTCTTGACAGTGACCAAATCGCCAAGATTTTAAATATCGACGGTTTAAGCGGAAATTTATTATTGTTTAAAGTGATTAATCTAAAAAGATCCATTCGAATCTTAAATATGTATCTTCATTTGAAAGATTGAAAATTTGTGTTTGCCAGAATATGACTGGCTGTCAAACTATACTACGTTCTGTAGTGTGTCACGTAGCATGGTATTGAGAGTACTATGGTATTCATACCATGGTATCTATACTAGATGTATGTCAGGGTCATAACTGATGTTTTTAGACATGCGAAATTCGCAGATATGACACAGTGGTCTGATGTGCCTAGAGGCGATAATACACTGATAGTGTATTTATCAGGATCAGAGGTAAGGAACAAGTCTAGTGTGCTGGTGGTTTGACCTGTAACGTTAGGAACTCGAGTGGGCTCATTAACAAGCTGTGTCAGATAGTTTAATGCAACAAAGACCTCGACATACCTTCCTTCGGGTGTGGACGGTGTCCTTAAAGTAGGAATCCGCTAAGGAGTGTGTAACAACTCACCAGAGGATTGCACATTCTTGGTTGATGATTTCTACCTCGACTATAAATGCGTGTGCGCATATCTGGGGTTGACAGGCTCTGAAGTTTTGCATTAACTTCATCTGTAAGTGACCTTATGGTGGCGAAGCTCGACCGGACGATATATTCTGGCACCGCGGGTGATAGTACCCAGGAGTCTGGGGGCAATAGCGTACGTCTTCTGGCTCTCCTCTTCTATCTTCGGATAGAGAGGTACAGCTGTCGCGTGCGTGCTCTCTTTCTCAGACTATCTATGAGGTTTTCAGGCGTGCCTGGATTCTAGAGGTGTTAGATAGACCTCGCCTCCTAAGCAAGAGGTGCGTTCATGCCTGCAACATGTCACAACTTTGCGACCGAGATGGCTTCGACTATGTCGAGATTAATGGTCAGGACCCAATCTGACTCCGATGGAGGTAGGCCTCCCATGGGATTGAGCCATAATCGGCAGGTGCTCACGTTAAACCAAAAGACGATTCTTCCTTCGGGTGTTGTCTGACCAGAAAAGCGAAGCCCTCTAGAATTGTGTACATTGAAATCACCCGCAATGACGATTTGAGTGTGAGGATAATGGGAAACAATTCTTTGGATGGAATCGGACAGAGCATCAAATTCGTTAAAAGTTGAATTTCTGTACAGGTTTGGACTTCGATAAATGAAACAAGTATGTATGATGTGCTTATGTACCGTGAATTTTAACCATATATAGCTTGAACCAATTCAGTTGGCCAACCTTCTGCGCAGGTCTCCTTAAATTTCTCTGCTCTACTCTTTTATTCTGAAAGAGTAAGAAAATTCACTGAAAAAAAGAAAACAAAGATGTACATGCTGGCGTTGTTGTCAATGACGCTGCTGCGATCATACTGAAGCACTAAGGAGGGTGAGTTTTGTTTATAGCTTCGCTCACAGTAAAATAGAAATGAATTTCCAGCGATGGACTTTCTTTGAATAAGATTTGATCATGGTTTATTTTTCTTTCATAGCTTGATGTCTAAAAAACTATTTCGTCTCTGGTGAGATAAAAAGAAAATATTTTTAGATGTAAACTTTACTTCGAAAAAATAAAATTAATAATTTTTGTTTTTATTATTGGGACAAATTTCAGTGCACCTATAATAAAAAAAATAAGTCTATTGCAAAATGCAATTGGGTTAGACATAAAAAACTACCTGCGAGCTGCGACATAGGATTAATTGACAAAAAGTTTAGGGATTATTGTTTATTTCTATGTTTTATGATTTGTGGCTTAGCAACAGAAAGGTTCCGGGGGCATTTGTTTATATCTATTTTATGGCGTTAGAGTATATTTGATATATTTTTTATTTTTTGACCTGTGGGGTTGGGATTAACTGTAGATTAGTGTTAATTAGTTAGATTAGTGTTTACGAGTTACCTACGAGTTTTTAAGAATGAATTTTTGCATCAGAGGGAATTAACGTATTTAAATGATATTTGCTTTGGTTTGCAATTCAGTTATACATGGAAATACATTTACAAGAAATTTTAATGGATCCATTTAGAAAACGAAAACCTATTTGAAGCCAGGCGCGTAGGATAGTTGTAAAGATATATAATGACAAACTGGAAGAAGCAAAGAATTCGTTTCTTGAAAATCATGTGAGTTACGCAACCACGCAAACCGTGGAAACTAATGGAATTTCTGAACGTTCAATCAGAAGGATTATAAAGGAATACGAAGAGACAGGAGTTATGCAGTCACCAAATAAAAAAGTACAGCATACGAAATGGAAAACTGGACTAGACGAATTTGACATCACAGCTGTTCGACGTATAATGCACAACTTCCACCAGGAGAAAAAAATTATGATATCCTTAAAAATGTTGACACAACGAGTCCAGGAAGATCAGGAGCTTAACTTAAGTATTACGTCTCTCAATAGGATTCTAAGAAGAAACGGATTTTGCTAAAAAAAAAAACGCAAAACAACCGGAAACTTCTCTGTGAAAGAAATGATATTAAACTCATGGGAGTGAAGTATCTGAGAAAAATCCGGGAATACAGAACAAAAGGATATGACATCATTTATTTGGACGAAAACAATATTCATAGGTCACATACAAGGCCACGGGCTTGGACTGATGACAGTAGCAGTGGGTTGAAGACCCCAATTTCAAAGGGACAGAGGCTGATAATGGCGCATGCAGGTGGTGAAAAAGGTTTCGTGAAAAACTCCTTACCTTTATTTAAATCTACAACGAAAATGGGGGACTATCACGACGACATGAACTACGAAAATTTCTGCAAATGGATCCAAGATATCCGAGATGATACAATGGCTAACCGAAAACAATATTCCGCATACTATACAGATGTTGAAACTTGAACTGTATGAGCTAATAAAAGGACACCGAGCTACACACAACCCAAAGCATAAGATTGACGATATCATTCACGGCATGGGACATGAGGATCTACGTTTACCACCCTATCCTCCAGATCTCAATCCCATTGAAAATATTTGGGCAACTGTCAAGGCAAAAGTAGGTTCACGAAACACAACATTCAATTTATTGGATGTTCAAAAATTAGCAGAGGACGAATTTTCAAAAATAACGGCTGAAGACTGGCGAAAAGTGTGTGAAAAAGCCATAAGAACTGAGGAAGAATACTTTTCTCACGACCTGACGTGGGACACAATTTCGGATTCAATTATAATTAATCCAGGTGACGATTCTTCAACCGACTATGAAAGCGACATTAGTTCTTAAAACTTAGCATATGTAAATGAACATTTATTATTTAAATTATATTATTCTTATTTTTATTGTTTTTATTTTATTATTATGTTTATATTTATTTCTGAAGTACAAATTTATAATAATTATTTTAAGGTAAAATAAATTCTTAAAAACTCGTAGGTAAAAATTATTCAAACTCGTAAACACTAATCTAACTAACTAACACTAATCTACAATTAATCCCAAAACCCCGCAGGTCAAAAAATAATAAAAACATATATCAAATAAACACTAACACCATAAAATAAATATAAACATAAGGCCGCACCTCCATTAGCAATAATTATTTCTGCTATTATGTCAGACATTATATCTGAAAATTATATTTCTTTAACTCTGTGGACAAATTATTTCGTGATTATTCATTCCTCGCCATGATTTCACCAGGTAAATCACGTCGTTTGATTTTAGCGATAAGCGCAGTGGAAAAGCTGGAAGAGGCAAAACGGAAAGAATACAAAAGGAAACACAGGTTTTGGGTCAATCCATTTTTGAGCAAAAGAGATTTGCACGACCTTGAAGAACATTTGCTCCAAGACATAATTGAGTAGTCCCACAAGCATGAAAAGTATCTGAATGCCCTAATTATTTAAAAAAATTAATCAAAATACTTACTATCTTTAATGTTTAATTCTTTTAATGTTAATTTTGGCCTGCAACAAACAACCAAACAACATTATGTATGTACTTCAACAGACAGTAAATGTTAGAAAAATAGGTGTCAAATTACATCTTGGTTTCAAAGGACATAATTTCTATACGAAGTAAAAACATAACATGAGTTTATCAATGAAATGAAGGTATGTTACGTGAAAATGTGGGAATTGGTGTCAAGACTCGACGTCTTGTGAGAAATTTGTGTCTTGTGAAGTTGAGGTATCACGAAACGTCAAAATTTATATCTGCATTTATTTCTTCTACGAAGACAAGAAATAACGCCCCCTTAACCTTTCTGTTGCTAAGCCACTAATCATAACACTGAGCCTCCACTTGAAATAAGTGATTGCAAGAAATATGTCATGTAGCCAATATTTCTTGTGGAGTCCCCTTATGTCTCGATTTTTGATATTTTTAGACATAATTTTTTCTATTTATTTATTACCATATTGGGGTTGAAGACGGTACGCAACATCATTTTTAATAAAAATTCCGAGACCGTGGTTTGGGAAGAATAATGGCACCAAGCTGTACCCATGTAGAGAAAATTCCGAATGATTGGTATTCTCACCTACCTGAGTTTCACTTAGTGCCAAAACAGCGGACCTGTTCTTTACAGTATGAACGTAAGTGATACAGAAGTTCTTTCGCAAGCCCAAAATGTTGCTAAAATCAACCCTAAAATCACTTACCATTGCAATATTCACAAAACAAAAAAAAAACTAAAACAAACGAATAGTCTAATTTAATAATTACTAAACTCAGTACCAGTTGCACTTTTCAATACACATTACCATTAGTGTTATGCCTAAATGGCAATGTGTATCAAATCCGCTTCTGGTTTAAAGAGAGTAACAATAATTGTCAAATATACATTTGTTGTTATCTACACTTGATTCATCGTACACTCTATGCGTATGTATGATCAAGTTATATCAACTGTAAGTGGGGGGAAAGGGATGGACCAGGGTAATAATAGGTGCGTTTTATTATCCACAAATCTATCTGGATCCGGATCGGGATCTTGCCTTGAAAATAAAACGATGCGGATCTTGCTGACAGCAGTGCTATAAGCCCGTCTTTTTTATCCTTGGGTTTGGAAATTTTAAATTATATCTTGTCTTTTTTCTTTACACTATAACTTACACTACCTTATCATAAAAGCCATCTACTCGTAAGTGTTATAACTAATTTTTGGATCTTTGAAATAGATCCCGATAGAAAACAGGATCCCAAATTGTTTTTGTAATACATGTTAAAACTTAATCCAGATCCGGATCCAGATAGATTTGTGAATAATAAAACGCACCTAATATAAATGTTTCCACAATTTCTCCAACAATGTTTGTTTTGTTTTTTTTAGATCTTCGTTCAACTTAACTAGATCCTAATCTCCTACAGCGAAAGCATCATAATCAGTCAAATTATTTCGAGAAAATTGCAACTCAAATCTTCAATCTGGCTGCTCTGACACAGTGTATGATATCTCAGTGTCACTTTCATCTGAATATGCAGCTTTCATTCCTTTTTTCTTGCGACTAAGACCTTTTCTATTTTGTTTTGTTCATCTTGTTGCATAGGTTTCAATGAAAACTGCACAACACTTTTCCCTGCTTCGATTTGTTTCTGATCTTTTTGAGTTTGTATGGTGTTTTTCTGTGGAGCTTGTAAATATTCGAGAAGATCCGCTCCTTGAAATGTTTTCGGCAACTTGTAATCGTTGAATTGGGCGTATGATTTCAGGTGATGTGATTCTTTGTAGTGGTGTTGGCTGCATTTATACTGGTTACAAGAATGTGTTGTGGTAACGTATACAAACATCTATTTTTTATGTTATCATTTCCAGTGAAAACTCTTGGGAAATTGGGAATTAAGAGGATATATTCCATATATTCTCCGCTGAAAACCGTTTCAGAAACAGCTGGTTAGTGATTTTGGCTATATTATAAATAGTTATTTGTTTCCCTTCATTTGCACACAAATATAGTCGTTAAAAATGGTTTGCAAATTTTTAAAGGGCCCAAACACTGAAATGTCTAGCGGGTGAAAAAGATAGAAAGTTAATACCAGATATAAAGGCTACATTGGGATGAGTGGTTGTCTAGTAACAACAAGTTGTATATCGTTGAACATGTTTAAGAGCATCTACAAACAGCTCTGATACTCGTATCATCCAACCACTCTTACTTACTAAACCTAGTGTACCTGCTAAGCATCTGTCCATAAACCGGTCGGTGAATTGGGAAAACATAAATGGGTGGAAGATGATTTCCGATGGCACTTACCATTCGCACAATTGTTACCAAAACTCCGCGCTCAGTCGCCGATGAAATTCGGTAAACTAATCTCTGTCTCTGGCCTCTGAGCAAGAACAAGAACAAACTGTGGCCATAATCAAAAACCGCTTAAGTCCAAAAATTCAATTTTCGAGGAAAGCACTTTGAAACTTCTTTTTAAGTCTGGAAAAAAATGACGCATTTAAAAAACAAAAATGGTGCAGATTATAATAGAAGACTTCAATCTTATTTGTTTAAACCATTTTTTCTTTTTAAAATTTCTTTATTTTTAATTTTATTGCAAAAAAACAATTTTAAGTTGTTTTTCCAAAAGTAATTAAACACCTTGTTGCTTGCCTATGTCACTTAAGCTGTTATTGCAAACTGAAAATTTTCGCCCATGTCTTCTTAAATAAGATAAGCTGTTTTTGGTCATCATTTTTTTTATTTGTATCAACTTAAGCGATATTTTTTTTCGGAAAGCATATAATTTAAAATGTATTAAAAACGTAATTCACAGTAACAAAAAAGGAAAAACTTTTATTAAGTAAAAAATAGCCAATTTAAGTTAGTAAATATTTAATTGAAAAAACTTAAAAATAAGAAAAAGCATGTTAACTCCACTTTTATCTGGATCCATTAAGTCAGGATGTATTTCAGCTTCGGGTTGCATTTCTGTGTCTAGGTTATTATAAAATTCATGAAACGAATGATCAATAAACGGAAGAAGTCTTTGAAGCGCAACTTTTTTACGCTTATTACATTGATAGCTGGGAGCTGGGAATTTCACACCATTTGAGTGAGTTAATACCATGTTTTCAACAGTGGGTGTTGAAAAATGCTGATTTTTACCCAGACTTGTTTTGTATTCAATTTTACCAACTTTGTTCACGTTATTTCATACAAAATTGTCTCGTCTACTAAACAAAAGTTTTGTTTTTGAAACACAACCATAGTCAAAATCGGATAAAATTAAACCAATCGTGAGGATGATGAATCGGTACCTTTTTGGTTTCTTTTTTTTTTTGTGTAATTCATGATCTACGTTACACTCCATATGAGTTTGGCATAACTATTAAAGCTTGTGATCTACAACCTCAATGCTGGATTTGGCTTTCAAAATGTTAACAACATCGTGCTCACAAATAAATTCTTATTTTCACCGCCAAATGAACTATGGAAAATCAAATGTCTTGTTTGTCGTCGCCGCCAACTGCCGTTTGTTTGTAAGAGCTTACTGAATTTCGGAGGTATGTTGTTTGCAGACACTGTTGAAGATCAAATTCAAAAACCACATACAAATATTTACAAGATTCTAGAAAACTTTCAGTAGCATCGAAGCATTGTTTAAAGCACTTTTGACGGATCCGAATCTTTTCTTTTACCTACTAGAAGGTTATAAATGAAATACTTTATATGAAGCCATCGGTTTCGAGGTCGAATATGACTTTTTTCAATGTCTGTTTCTTATCTTCCATTTCTATTTAAGCTCCGATAAATAGAATTCTTTGGTAGAACGTCCCTAATTCCCAATATAATTTAAAGATTTCCTTCCGTTTTTTAAAACTAATTTTGTTGATATTAAGATGCTCACATTTTCTTGCCCCAATCACTCCCGTTTTTTTCGAGTTTATGATTCACCTCTGTTCCTTTTTTTTGGAATCACTTTACTTGAATCATAATCCGATTCTTTCTTAACTGTTTTATGTGGGAGAGAAACAATTTAACTTTCCTCAAATTGCCTACCAATTTCCAATACTTCTTCGTCAGGAAAATCTGAAGAAATGTCCATGTCTGCAGGCTTGAAATAGGGATCGCGTACAGTCATCTGTACTGAAATCATGTTCAGATTCTTTGCTAATGTTGACACAAAACTATTCAAAAATTATATTCAGATTTTCATAATAAACTTCATTTGCAGATCACTTTATTTCGTTGATAACTACTTGAAATTAGATACTTATTGGCCAAAAAGCACAATTTATAAATAATGTTTGACGTTTGTGTTAATTAGTATGAAACAGATAAATGGGCTATAGCCAACCAATTTTGTCCATATTCAAAAACGAAAATCTGAAAACACACATTCATGCTTCTACCTATGAGAATGACTTAAGCGGTTTTTTCTTTTTGGATTATTTTGACGAAAAAAAAAGTTACAAATCCTGGATTTTTTTCTATAACAGAACGGAACATGCAGAATATTATGCAGCAAAAAAATGATTTTTGTCTTAAGTCGACTTAAGCGGTTATTGATTGTTGCCACAGCTATAATCTGGAATTTGGTGATATAGTTGATATGCTAAGATACAAATAATATCAAATCAAGTCACCAGCACAGTTGTTATTCCAGATTCGTCTAGTTTATATATCGTCGCTATTCAAAAAAATTGGCATAACTCAAAAAACTCGATTTTTTAGTTAATGATGCCAATCGGCTACAAAGAAAATCTCTATTATTTCTGTAAAGTCGGCATAACTCTAACCCTTCAGAATCCCGAGAAACGGATAGTGTTCCAACTCTTACTCTGTTCCAATTTTTCAACGGAGCATGGGGAACAGAGACATCACATAACTCAGTATAGGTCAGACACTCGAAGTGGACGGTCATTGTGTTTTTGGCAAAAAGTGGCATTATTTGTGTTGTGTCCAAGTAATTTTGGAAAAGTTTATAGAAAAGGGAGCTATTTGTAGTTGGACCATTTTTGTTAATAAGGTAAGCTCTGTTTTGTAAAAATTTGTATGTACTAAAACAAAATGTGCCATTTTTCTTGATAAATATTAAAAAACGCGTTTTTGCAGTGACACTTACATAACTTATGCCGTTTTTCTTTAAAATATTTTACTTTGATCAATCGAAAAATAATTTTGCCTAAGTTTGTGTTTTAAATTATGCCATTTTTGAAAAGAGTTATCTGCTTATAATTTTTAGTTTTTTATTCAAATAACGAATTTAAACTAAATATGTCATTATTCTTCAATTTTTATGATTAACTTTTTTTTTGTTAACGTGGTAGAAATAATGATTGAATTTTATCCGTTACTACTAATTTTCTTACAGATAAAGAAAAATCAGCCATGTTACAGCGCACACAGCTGTTGCTTAAATTGGCTAGAGCCAAAAATAGCGCAAATAATGAAAATAAAGGAACAACCACTGCAACCGAAAATTGGTTTACAGTTATTCATGAGAACGGACGAAACGAATCCACTGTTTCCCCAATAAGTATGTCTTACTATTTTTATGTTTGATTACACTTGAAAAATATTGTTTTTAATGAATAAAGGAACTTTTACGACGTTGATATCCAATGACATTACTGATGTTATGGATTTAACACAGCCCACTTCAAGTACCATGGCTACTGAAAATCCACCTGTTGCATCCACTTCTCAAACTGAAGAGTTTGAGTTCGAAAGATCCTCTAACGAATCTGGAGACTTTTCAGCCGACGATTCTGATGCTGATCCGGACTACAATGACAAGGAGCTCTTGGGTACAAGCATATCATCGCTCGATAATGTTGAGGAAACTCAAGCAGATCCAGTCCCAGATTTAGACGTGTCCTCTCCAAAGAAACCTAAGCGCAAGCGGAAAGCTACTCCAAGTCAATGGAAAAAAAACATGGCAAAAGAACTGAGGAACTCTGGTAAGTCTTATAAATCGGTATCAAAATCGCAAAGAAATATTCAAGAAAAACAAGTTGGTCCAGCTTGTGGCGAAAAATGTAGGCTACAGTGTTCAAAAAAGTTTACAGAGGAAAACAGAAGAGAAATTTTTTTTAACTAGTGGGGAGTGGCAGACCTTCAAAGGCAAAGAGAATTCCTCGCTCGCAGTATGGAACCAATAACTCCTAAGTACAGGTACATAAGAGAAGGACCGAAACGAGCACCACGAAATAAAAACAATTGCTTCTTTCTTCAATTGACGGATACAAAAATTCGGGTTTGTAAACTGTTCTTTCTAAATACATTAGCAGTGACTACGCGTTCAATTCGTACAGTATTTAAAAAAGGAGCTTCAAATCTTATTGGGGGCGTGATGCCACTTGATAAACGTGGTAAACATGGAAAACATTCACAAGTAGATCCAGCAATTAAGAACAGTGTACGAGATCATGTTTCCAGTATCCCACGAATTGAAAGCCACTACTGTCATCAGAACTCTACTCGTGAATACATTGATGGTTCAAAAAGCATTGCCGATTTACATCGCGACTATGTTTCCAATTGCAAAAATACAAAATCCCCATACGCAAGTTATCAGCTATTTTTAAAGATCTTTAAAAGCGAGTACAATATTTCATTTTTTCGTCCCAAGAAGGACCAATGCGAGGATTGTATGGCATTCGAAAATGCAGATGCTGGAAAAAAAGAAACTCGTCGTGAAAAATATGAAGCTCACTTAGTGGAAAAAGATCTATCAAGACAAGAAAAAGAGGCTGACAAGAAAAACATCGCGGACAATCTATTTGTCGGAGTATATGACTTGCAGGCTGTTTTGCCATGTCCCAAAGGAGATGTATCAGGTTTCTACTACACTTCCAAGCTCTCGGTGTATGATTTCACTATTTGCAACCTTAAAGACACTAATGATGTGCGATGCTTTGTCTGGTTTGAAGGTGATGGACAGCGTGGTGCAAACGAAATTGGTACTTCTGTTTTGAAGAAACTAGAGGAATTGGAAGATAACATATAGATTAGTAATTTATATATAAGTATTGATTTATATAAATTTGAGAGTTTTTTGAGGGTTATTAATATATTTATTGAAAAAATATCAATCTATACACATATTTATATCCACAAAAATTCTGAAGCCCATTGATGTTATTTTCTACACCGACAACTGCTGTGGACAAAATAAAAACCAATTTATGTTTGGATTATATCGATACGCCGTTAACAATTACGAGTTCATAAATAGCATAACGCACAAGTTTTTGGTCAAGGGCCATATTCAAAATGAAGGCGATTCTGTCCACTCTGTAATTGAAAGGCATATAAGTCGTTCACTTCGAGGAGGGCCAATTTTTATACCAGATCATTACTATGCACTTATACGAAGTTCTAGGAAAACTGGGCAACCCTACAAAGTAACTGAAATGGCCTTCAGCGATTTCCTAAACATAAAAAATCTGGAATCGCAAACAGTTTTTGGTAAAAACACCATTAAAATCACAGAGATACGAGTTATTAGATTTAAAAAAGCACATCCTCACACAATTTATTTTAAAAAATCGTTCGCTGATGAAAATTTTTCAGAAATTGAGGTAAGATCTTCTAGAAAACCCAAAAAGATCAGGGAAAATCTTACTTTGTTGTACAAAGCTAAATTGCCAGTAAGCGAGAAGAAAAAGAAAGGGTTGATTATGTTACTGGAGAAAAATCTTATCCCACAGTACTATAGTGAGTTTTATAGGAACTTGTAGATTACATCTACTTTCAATTTATTTTATTACACTAGCAGTCTAGTTAATTTTTACAAGAAGAAACTATTTATTTATTTATTTTATTTTATATTTTTAATAACAAAACAAAAACGCAAACTTGTTTTTTATATGTATATAAAGACTGAAAACAAATCAAAAAGCTTTTGATTTCTATTAAAACAAAAAGTACAAACGAAAAAATGTGATATATACGAATTCCTACCTACATAAGTATTTAAAATAAATATTTTTAAGCCACTAAAACTTAAAGAACTCTCGAAAAGAGGTAAACGAATTTTTGTTTTTTAATTACCATTAACCACTAACAAATAAATGTGATTTATTTTTAAAACAAATAACTTTTATTTTGTAAGCACAATTTAAATAAAATGCACGACTGGATTGCACGAACTTGCTCTTATGTAAAAGTACTTTGGAATTTAAGATACATTTTATAAATATAAAACATTGATTTAATGAGATAATAATGTTAAATGCATAAAATTGCAGTCTGGTTTCCGGAAAAGTATGAATTTATGCAAATAAACCTTAAAAAATCGTTTTATTATTAAATAAATTTTTTATATAAGAAATTTCTCTAAAATTTTTAAAGAAAAAAATGTGGGATGCGAATTTTAAGTATTTAATAATATTGGTTTTAGGAAATAATTTCAAAAAATAATCGTTCATAGGTTTTGAAGATATTGATTTAAAATTTTTTTTTTTTTTTTACCCAATAAATATTTTTTCGAATATTTTTATATACAATATTATTTTAAACTTAAGGGGACTCCTGCTAAAAATTTTGGGTTAAAATTCTTAGAGCCGTTAATGAGAAAGTCGAAAATCAAAAAAACGGGTCTATGGCAGGTACCCCTAATAATATTTTGCCCCAAAAATTTTGTTGACCAAAATGTAGTCCATGTCTATAATATCACACTTGATTTTTTTATCAAAATCGTTAGAGCTGTTTTCGAGATAAATAAGATTTTGCATTACGGGTGTATGGGGGGTACCCTTAGTTTTGGAGCTAAAAAAAAATTTCAATTCCTCCTCTAGAGAATCACCGAAGACCCTTAACTACCGAGATTGAAAGAAATAGGTCCAAGGGTTTAGGCTGTAGTGAGAGGTACAGACATACAGACACACTGAAACATGTTTTTTGTGTACTAAATTTTCCTTAAAATTTTTATAAAAAAAATTAATATGCAAATTGTTAGTATTTAATAAAATAAATTTTAAAACGTAATTTAAAAATTCAATCTTGTATCGGTTTTCAAGATATTGAATTTTCAAAAAAAAAATTGTATTATTTTTTTAAAAATCCAAAAACTATTTTTTCGAAAAAAATCTTTAGTTTATATTTTTTTAAATGCAAAGCAGCTCCTGCATAAAAATTTTGGTTAAAATCGTTAGAGCCGTTGGTGAGAAATTAGAAAATCAAAAAAACCCTTCTATGACAGGTACCCCTAATAACATTTCCCCCCAAATTTTTTTCTGACCAAAGTATAGTCGATGTCCATAATATCACACTTAATTTTTTTTATCAAAATCGTTAGAGCCGTTTTCGAGATAAATAAGATTTTGCATTACGGGTGTATGGGGGGTACCCTTAGTTTTGGAGCTAAAAAAAAAAATTTCAATTTTTCCTCTAGAGAATCACCGAAGACCCTTAACTACCGAGTTTGAAGAAAATACGTCCGGTAGTTTAGGCTGTAGTTCGAGGTACAGACATACAGACAGACAGACGGAATTGTCAGACCCACTTTTTTCGTCTTCGCTATCATCGTAATGTTAACTTTGATCAAAATCTCGAGTTCGATTTTTTTTCCAAATGCAGAACTTGCACTATAGTACCTATATCGCAAGTAAAAATGAAGGATGTGAAATTTAATAAGTCTAAGTTTTAAAAACAAATGTTGCTAGATCTAATTTTTTAAGGTCTCTCAAATGAGAATATTAATTTTTGTAAAAATGATTACAAAACAAGTATATGAGAGTTGTTTTTGAATATAAACAGAATTCTGTGAATTTATTTTTTGTACTACCTAACCTATCTATTCAATGTACCTACTTTAATAAAGAAGTTTCAATAAATTGATTTTTATTTATTAAAAACAATCTCTAGTCATTATTTTTTTTAACAATATTACGAACTAACTCAGGAATAAAAAAAAGGTTGACTGAATATCATAAATTGTTTGTGGAAAAGTGACCTTATTTTAAAGGGTCTGACAAATCATTCGATTTTCCACTTTAATAGTAACTTTTTTTTATTTTTGATTTTTTTTTACATCAAATAAAATATTGAATTAAATTAATCTTATGAATATTTCTAAAAGAAATAATTCTAAATTATTAAAAAAATTGATTTTGTATGGAATTGGTCTAGCAAAAAACTTTAAATCAGTTTTCTGAAGATTTGAGTTTTTTGAGTTATGCCAGTTTTCTTTAATAGCGACGATATATTCTTTGGCTCAAATGAATGCTTCCTTTGTATATAAAATCTATAGTAATATCATGAAGAGGAACGAACGGCCGGACAGGCGTGTTAACCATTTTTTCTCGTAGAGTTGTGGAGATTTGGACAGACGAGAATCAGGCAGCGATAATAATATTTTCCGTAAAAGCAAACCGAAGGTGCAGAACAACGCGACAACAAGAAAACTATTTTTTGTTTTATCTATACAAAGTTAATTATCTATACAATTAAGTGTAATGTGGCTTTTTTTTTCTTCACGCATAGAGAGAAAACGGTATTTGGTGTTGGTGGAATGAAGCTTTAATTTTGTTCATGGGCTCTCACGTACATACTATGTATGTTGGAGCGAATGTAGCATTTTTATTCAAATAAACGAACTTTTAAACGGTTACAATACCACTCAGAACAATTTTTTTGTATAGAAAGATAATTATATTTGTAAGCAGATTTTCCCAATACAGAATTTTAAAAGGAGAATTTCTAGAATTAGAATTTTGATAATTAGAATTTTGAGAGGTAGAATTTTTAAATACAGAATATTGGGAAATAAAATTCTGAAATACAAACAAAAAATATATCAAAGGCTAAAATTTTGAGAAGTAGAAATTTGAAATGCAGAATTTTGGTAAAACCTAGTAAGTAAAATTTTGAAATGAAGAATTTTGAGAAGTAGAATTTCGAAATGTAGAATTTTGAGAAGTAGAACTTTACAACTCAGAATTTTGATAAGTAGGATTGCGAAAAGTAAAATTAGGAAAAAAAGAACCAACCAATGTGAAATCCATTTCAAAAATATATTTCAAATCATAGTAGGTATTCTAATTAAATAAGTAGGTATCTCGTATTAATAAATTGCTACAGATTTTTCAAAATAACTTTTTTCAAAAATAAATGTTTGTTCGTAAATTCTACAAATTGCAACTGTTTTTAATATATGGGGTTTCTTTTATCTTCTTCAATATGCGAATCAAAACAATTCCATATTAACTTTCAAATAAAAATACTTTGTGGTTTCAAAAAAAAAAAATCAAAAAAAGATTTTAAAAAAAAAAAAATAATTTTCATATATTTTACTTTTAATGGAAGAAAAATATATTTATTTTGTTTGGTTAATTTATAATTAACTTCAACTACTAAATCAAAAAAAAACAATTTCTGCAAAAATAATTAACATGGCGATTTTTAAATGTGCCAACTGTCTTTTTTTAAAGTTCAGCCTTTTTTTTTCGAGGCATACAAATATTTCTTTGTAAAAAAAGTTATTTGATTTTTTTTTAAATAGTTTATACGTCAATAAGTTTTTAAGATTGGCTTACCAATTTTGTTTTTATTTTTTTTTTTAAAATTGGCGTTTTATGATATTTGATTTTTTTCTTAATAAATTTTTAAAAATTGGGACACATTTGAAAATATTTGAAAATATTTCCTAGAATCCTTATTATACCTAAATACTTAAAATTATAGTACCCCTTGGCATAATGGTTAGTGCGTTGGACTGTCATGCGGAAGGTCTCGAGTTCGATTCTCAGCCGCTGCAAAGTTTTTTTCAGGGGTGTACTGCCTCTTGCGAGAAATTGACAAATTCTCCAAGAGTATCTCTTGTCATGGAAAGTGCTGCTCATTAGCCGTTCAGAATCGGCAGAAAATTGTAGGTCCCCTCCGTTTCTGGTAACACGCACACAGGAATGGTTGAGAGTTGTAAGTTACTAGGTCCTGGTTCACTCCGAGCTGTTGCACCACCAAATTTATTTTATTTTTATAAGGACAACCCTAATTCCTATATCAAATTTCTTTTTTATTTCTAAATTTTTAATTATATGAATACCTACCTACGTATAAAAATTATTTTGTTTGTAATCAAAATTTTTTCTACCATACCAAATTTCTTCTTTTTTAATTTTATTTTTTATCCAATTTTCTATAGGTATGTACATATGTGAAAGCTATTTTCTTTAATAAAAATATAGGTACGTACCTATTAGATTTTCTTAAAGAAACAGTTTTATAACTTTATTATGTACATACGAGTATCTATATTAATTGAAAAAAAAAATTGCCACTACCAAACTACCGACTGCATCTAATGTAGGCAGTTAGCCTAGTTGATTCTAACTCACTCTAATGAGTTTATAAATATGGCTGAAAATCTATAGTACTCTCATAAAGAGGAACGAACGGCGCGCCGGAGGGTGGGCCCAAATGGAGTTTCGCGTCTCAAAAATCTGTAACTTTTTTGTCTCTTGGAATAATTAAGTGAAATTTGGAACATATTATCTTTGATATATAATGAATCATTAAATACACAATTTTTTAAAATCCATTTCGTTGTTTAGTTGTTAAACAGGGTGGCATAAATGTTAACTGCTTCCTGAGGTAGATGTCGTAGTACAATATTGGATATACCATCGACTCCTGTTGACTTTTTTTTCTTTAGTGAATCGAAGATGCACTGGAGCTCTATCCTCGTAACTAACAGAACCGAATTTCGTTTAACGTGGATACCTACCAGTTAAAGGTTTGACCCCACGAGTGGCCTACCACCATAGGGGCTAGATTTAGTCCTAGCCGCAACCCCTCCGTAGCAAGCTACTTCGGTAACAAAGCTGTGATATGTTGCAGCATATGCACACCCCTTGTTTTGAGTCGAGACCTACCAACGCCTCTTGAACCCAAGAAAAGAATCCTGAGTCCCATTCGTTTCCGCATTTGGAGTAAACCACGCCACCACGATCTCCCACTAGGGGGCCGACCTCAAGATAGCAGGAATAAGAGAACTGACACACCCAAAGATGTGCACTGTTGTTCTCAACTTCCCGGGCACTATCACCCGTGGTACCAGTTTTAAATCTATAACTTACGTATATAGCTAAGCTACCGGTGGAGCCTCGCAACTTCATCAAATCCCCCCTAAGCGAAAACTCAGCTTCGGGGTTAATGGATAAGATTTGTCACTTCCAGATAGGTTCTGCAAAACCCCGGGCCTGTCAACCCCAGGAAACACATATTGAGAGAGTAAGTTGAGGGCGGTCAACAAACAACTCATGTGAATCCTGATCTTTAGTTCCCCTAACGGTTCACACGGGCGACGCTCCCGGTCTTTAGCCACCAGTTGGTGAGCAAGGTAAGACGATCCTGTCTTTTGATCCCCTTTTCAGGTTCTCACGGGTGACGCCCCGGTCTTTGTTCCGAAGAACTTTGGATGACGCTCCACTTCACGCTAATATAAATATTAGCGAAGGACGCCAGGTACGAGTACCTGGAACCCTAACCCTTATTTGCTACTGTGTAAACTAAGGATCACTAACTAACCATAGTTAGTGTCCTTTCCTTTAACAAACCTTTGAACCAAGATCCACTTCAAAGGCCTCCAGCCTGATCCGAGAACTCAGAGATTCATAATATCTATTCATGCACCAACTACATCATCATCAAAGCCGCTAGCAGCATGACTCGTGGAATTACATATGCCTCCAATGGGAGACAAGCAACCACCTCTCATGTCTTAATACTAGCAACCCATGACGCCCACTTGACCCATGTTAACGTGGGAATTACGCATGGTACACACGGGAGCCATGCCACCACGTCAACTGGTTCAAGATCAACGTCATATGATGTATGATATTGTAGTAGTGCACTTCAAGTATTAATCCTCTTAGAGCCTCAGACCGACGTACAGAGACCTTATCAATTTCACTTCCTCATATACAAAGACCTCTAGCTGTGGGCGGACCAGCATAGAGACTTCTCCTCTCACTCACTCATATATCAAGACCTCCAACTGTCTTGTGCCAGTTGGGGCCTTCTCCTCTCACTCGTTTAAAACCGAGCCTTAGCCGTAGCTAAGACTACTCATTTAACTCCTTCTGTCCATCTTGGGTTTTCTTAGTTGTCCAAAACCACAGCTGGGCTGCTCAGCTGGGTATGGACTTATAAGCCCCCCCACCACGTCAAGGTGAAACCCGTCGAGGGGGCCTCGTAACTAACAGGGAACTATTCCCATCTTGCACGGCGATGATGGCATTCGCCAAGTTTTCTTCATTGAACCCGGTGAAACATAGGTTCTCTGATCGCCATTGCGTCATTTCATTACAAAGATAGAAGTGATGTAGTTTTCCAGGTTGGGGTGAATGCTTGCATTTACTTTGTACACTTACTGAAAAGCAGCCCCACGGTAGGGTAGCCAGATATGTTTAGATGAAACTAGTACTGGAGTTTCAAAAACCCGGACTTTCCCGGACAAATGAGGATTGAAAAAAGAGTACAAAACAAGGACAGAATAAACACATTTATATTGTAAGAGGAAACAAAAAATTGTATTAACATTTAAATAAAAATAAATATTTAGTTTAAAAATCACATTTTTAAGTTACAAAACATCTTTGAGGTATAAAAAAAGGAACTTCATTTGTTTTTTTTTTAATAAATAGCCTTTACAGTGCTTGTTGTTCAAGTCAAATGTAGTAGATTTAACTTTTTCAGCATTGTGTTTGTATCCTAAAGAACGCCTTAAGCTTTATTTTGTAATTCGACTATCAGAGGTCGTTGTTTGTAACCCTTTTTAAGTGGAAGTACCCACTTAGCCATATTGTATGAAATTGTATCCTTCTTCTGGAATTAACTATCGTCGAGGTAAGACGTATCGAAATAAAGAATTGTACCGATTTAAACGAGTGTGTCATTTTTTCATATTTTTGGACTTCTTCAAAGTAAACCAGCAGGGGTTGCCCCCCACACTTGTTGTACTTTTCATTACATCTAATACTGTTAAGTATATCACTAATGCTTTTTTGTTAAATTAATTCCTTTGTTAAAATAATTCCTTTGACGGAATCAGGTAACAGTTTGTTTCTATCTTTTGTCCACGTGAATTTAATAACGTTTTATTTACAGCCGGAATCATCAAGCTTCTTCAAAATAGATTTAATTTTAAGTGGAACAAAATCGTTATCGATTCGGTCGTAAATATTATTGACAATATTTTGTAAAATTTCAACGGTTTCAATAATAGAAATGTCTTGTTTTTCAAGTTTTTGAATATTGACGTTGAATGTTGACATGAGAGAATGAACCAAAAATAAATACGCCTCGCTTAAGTTGTCTTTAAAAAATGTTTGCAATATTTTAGGCGGATTCTCGTACATAAGTAAAAGACGTTCAACAGCAAGATAGAGAGAAAGCCATCTGGTTTTCGAATGGTATAAGAAAGGCTTATATTCATTTTCAAGAAATTCAGAAAAATCTCGAAGTCTTTCCGTTCTGACTGTGTAGATAGAGAAATAGTTGTATATTTTTACAATTATGATACTCGTATCGGCGTCAACTGGTAAAGTATCACATCCATGGTAGATCGCATTGACTAATGTGGTGGACATCCTATACCTATCATGTTTTGGTTGACTAAAGATTTTAATTTCGAATAGACATTGTTCGAACCTTTCCTTTGTCTTCCACCAAAATTGGTATTGCAATAATTGTCAGCGCAAAATCCACTTACTTTTGATAATAAGTTATTTTGTGTAAGAGCTTTAACAATAAGTTGGGCAGTTGTTCTATAATTTCTTTTCTCATATATTGGATCTGTTCGTTCACTTAATTTTAATGGGCCTCCGTTCATTTTTGAATAACCATTTAATTATAAGTAGCATAAAAGTAAATAGATACACAATGGGTAAAAGGAGTACAATCCCGGACAATTATCAAAAACTATCCCGGACCTCCCCCACACAGTGAAAAAAGAGTACATGTCCGGGAAAATACGGACGGATGGCAACCCTACCCCACGGCCTCCACTTTTTCCAGCGGATCTTCGACAATAAAGAGCTTATCTTCTAAGACGGCGTCATCTGGATCTATACCTGCTGTCAGAATTACGTTTCTGTTTTCTGTCGTTCTCTGTAGCTTAAGACACGGAAGTTCGTTTTGATCAATTCGTCTAAATATTTTGTTAATTTGCAGAAACATACTCGGGTCGCTAGAGTTAACCGCTCGAATTTTATTGTTCCAGTACACATTAATAGACAATCTATAATTTTCTTTGATCAATTGGTTGATGTTCTTAATTGACGACTTCAGTGAACTAATCTTCAGATCGTGTGAGTCAGTAAACCGTCGGTACAAGCGTTTTAGTCTTGTCAGTAGTCCACTTTTTTGTCTGTGTAGTGCATCAATTGTCGCGTTACGGTACATGTCGGTTACGTTACGTTCTCTGTATTTTGGTATAGTTCTGTTCATAATTCGTAGGATTGTTTCGTCCATTTGTTCTAAGTATTGGTCAATTTCGTTGTTTGTTAAATTCCTGTTATTTGGTGGGGATATATTATTGGCACGAATTTCGCTTGCTAAGGCGTTGGTAAAGCGTGGCCAGCGCATCTTACTATAGTTGTAAGAATGCGCAGGTACATACTCTTCCAACTTTACGAGCTCGTTCGGCAACTGTATTATTGCTGCGAAACCACAGTGGTCGCTGTCATAGTCTATCGTTTGTAAACAGTTTCTTGTCCGTTGACCCACAGTGTTAGTTATTGTCAGTCTAGAGTCCTTTAGTAATAGATCCAGATAGGCACCGCTTCTTGGAAACGATGGTCTATCAGTAGCTAGAAGGTCGATCATATATTCAATATTGTATTGACCCATCCAATTAAATAGATGATTACCTCTCAGATTTTGTACTTGATTTCCCTAATCCATATGTTTGGCATTTAAATCACCGGCCGTGAGATAGTAATTCTCTACCGAGTTCAGTTGTAGCACTTGAAAAAGCTGAGGTGATTCCGGAGCGTAAGTCGCGATTATATACATCCGCTTCCTCTGTTGGAGAGGAATGCATACAACGCACGCCTCAAGCAGCCGAAATCTGCGTACTTCACAACTGTATATAACTTTATATTTTATGCCTTTTCGTACAAAGATTGCGACACCACCTCCTTGAGTCGAGTTGGGCCGATCTCTTCGTGCGATATTGTAATTATTATGTGTCAATTTATGTTTCTGACTTAGTTTAGTTTCACTAGCCATAAACACATCAGGACTTTGATCTTTCAACAATTGGAATAGGTTTGCTCTACGTTCGATTCTAATCAGTGATTTTACATTCACAGCAAGGATCATTAAGGGCCTCTCCGGCAGCGCGCCCTTAACCCAAAAAGTGCGTAAAGCTCGGCAAAACAGAGTAGATATGGTCCACCCTCTTCGCCGTTATCTGTTTTTGAAGACCGGCTATCGGACCAGAAATGGCCAGCAACATGCTTCTTATTTCGGCCTGTGCGTCCGGAGCCTTAGGCTCGAGGGCCTGTGGGGCTGCCTTTGGTGCAGGCTGTACCGTGTTACACCTTCCTGCCGCCATTTGGGCGTAGGAGATTTGGGGATTAACGGGAGTTACTGTAGGACACGTGTAATTGGTCATTTTTCTACCTCTGTTTGCTTTGCCTTTTTCTGTTTAATTTCCTTAAAGATGGAACACCCCCGATAGTTTGCGGGGTGCCCATCCTTCCGGCAGAATGCACACTTAAGCAGTGTCATGTCTTGGACCCTTTCTTGCCCTAACTTACATTCTCCCCGAATGTGGATCTCTCTACACTTTACGCAGCGTGACTGCATTTCAGAGTTAGCAGCGGCGTGGCCGAACCTTTGGCGGTTCCGTTTGAAATTTCTCTATTTTAGGTTGCAGCTCCGCATCAGCACTTTTCGGTTGCGCCTCCTTGGGTAGGGCCTGGAGACTTTTTTTAACTGCGTGCTCCTGTCTCTTTTCTCTTCGCGCTTCTTGCTTTTCTTTAAAAGCTTGGATCATTGAGGCAAGATTGCTTTGAAGATTCTCGAATGAATTTCGCCAATTTTGGTTTGGATGGTCTCTTCTTCAGCTTCATCCGCGGACGCCTCTTGCGTGGACAAGTCCACAAATGTCTGACTATCACCGGTGGTGTAGAGACCCTCTCCACCCTCGGGAATATACGCGATCTCCTCGTCATCATCGGTTGGCGAGGGATTCGAATTTTTGTTGTTTTCTGCTGCTGGTTTTTTTGCCTTTTGCGCCGTCCTTCAGCTTGTAGCTCAGCTGGGGTGATTGTGCGACACTTCACCACGTTGGGAACAACTTCTAGCCTCTTCCTCCTCTTCATAGGTGCATCGGCTGATGCTGCCGATTCTGCACCGGATGATGCTGCAGTTATCACATCCGAAGACTTTGCCAGGGCATCTTTCGATGTCCCCGGTTTTGCTGCCGTTGCCTTCTTCATTATAGTTGTTGTTGTTGTTGTCGGTTCCTTAGCTGACAGAACACCTTTCGATGCCCCCGCTTTGTTGTTGTTGCGTTTCAGTTGCCTTTCTTCTTCTTCTATTATGCTCTCTACTTCACTATTGTGAAAAAAACAATGCCTTATGCCTGCCCTGAAGTCGATGACAAAGGGAAGAAATTCATCCTCAGTGCCTGCGACGGCTTTTTAGGCACAAAATCTCTTCCACCTCCTTACATTTTTTCATATTAAGATATTATTGGATTAATTCGAGAACACTGAATCACCAGAGATATCCCTTCACTCGAAGTTGGCTCTAATCTATGCATAATTTAAAAACTTTAATCAAAAATACAAAGCGCAACAACTTTATTCGTTAACAAAATATAATCGAATAATGACATAAACTGATTTTGACAGTTTCCACCAACCTGCACTAGCTCAAAAGGTAGTGCAAAATATTTTGAACTAGTGTACACTAGTTCAGCTCAATGAACGCTAATCAGTGTAAGTCAATGCTGAAATTTTCTCAATGAACACAAAAAAGCTACACTTTTCTGCCCAGAGTAGTCCAGTGCAGCTGGTTGAACAGAACTAATAGCTTGTCAAACTTTATACTTTATATTAAGCACACACGATTAAATTGGGAAACTGTGAAGCCGAGGACGTCAATACGCTGTCACAGTACGAGATCAACTCAGTCCATCTCTCTACGCACTGGCCCATATTGAATATTATTTGGAAGATGCAAAAACTTAATCAGCCTATTTCTTTCTCAAACTTGAAAATTGACACAAGACTGCGATATACAATTTTGCTAAGGCCACGTTTACACAAGAAAAACAGAACCTAAACAAATGTCTTAAATTTCCTTTGTTGGGTTTACCTACAAAATGTTTATTTAATTTTCAGTATTGAGCCCCAATCTTCATACCTAAAAGGAGCGTACAAAATATCTTTAAATTGCTGACCGTAGTGATTTGTTTTATATTCTACTTCACTCTTTCTTTGTTTTGATTTGTATCTTCCATTAATTATTAATAACGATTCATTTATTCTTATAAAATGTTTGTATTCTGTTTCGTTTGACATTTTGTTATAAATGTTAAGTATATGTCTTTCTTCAAATGTGCAAAACTTCATTTTCTTATCAGGTCATGAAAAGTTATCATTATTTAATACAAATCTCCATTTTAGCCAATATCGTGAACTATTTTCATGTAATATTTTTTTTTTTATTATTTGCAATAAAACCATCGAAGATTTTGGTAAGTTTACCCATCTATAGTTTTATGCATTTTTCTCTTCCACTTTGAAGGATATAGAGATATCATGCTGGATTTAGATATGTTTCTTAAAAAGAAATTCACATTTATATCTATTATATGGGCACAGAACATCAAAATGAAGATGATCATATAAATGTAGCTATATTATTATGTTTGAGAACAAAAAGTTTGAACACTTTTAATACTTAAAAATAGAACTAATTAAAAACATATTTCGTAACGAAATATTGAAAGGTTTGCAACAGAAATATTGAAAAGTTATTTTTAAAAAAATTTCAAGCCATTGCGCCAATACTCCACATTCAATTTTTTAGTTTCGCAACTGCGTGGATCGAGCAACTAAAAAGTTTGTGTTTTGACACAAACTAAACGATTGCCTAAAATGAGTTCGCTATTTTGTGTAACATATAATTATATGCACCTGCACGGATATTCAACCAAATAGTTCATCTGTTTTCTATAAGCAACCAAACAGTTGTGCAACTAAAAATTGAATGTGCGCGCCTAGCCTTCGAGTTCACAGGAAACAATCAAACACATTGTCTATGCTATATATCATAGGGATGTCGATTTTTACACTTATACTTGCTTGTGTAACATCTAAAAAGTAGATGGATAGCAATAAAGGTGTACAAATAATTAGTTTACATACATCAACTTAATATTCCTAACTTTAATTAAGATTAAATGTATCACTTTCTGTTAAGTTTCATTTACAGGGTTCTTAGAAGCTTGAACCTTGACATTTTCTTTGAAAGCAGACTAAGCAAGGCTTGAGATAAATATTCTATATAGCTTTTAGGAAATTGTTACAGAAACGTTTTGAAAACTCATTGACGCAAACTTCGAAATCATATCACATTTGCACTCTTTATACAAGTTCCAGTTCCAAAAAATTGGTTCTAGTCTCGGATAATCTTCTGTGTCTTGCTTGCAAAAGGTTTAAAAGAAGATGATATTCAAACAATGACTTCTATAAGAAAATTATTTTTGAAGAAGGCTCTTTAGAAGCATTATATCGTCGCTGTAGATCGAATACCTCGTAACCCAGAAAAAACCGATTTTTAGGTAATGATGCAATTATATTGTGAAAAAAATTCCGGATCTAATGAAAAATATTCTGTGAACCTAAAAACTGTAATTGCAGAGCCACGCGCATAATTAACAACACGCCTCTCATTGTCTCTCATTGATTTGATAATAATTTTTTTGTCTCTCCTGAAAAATCGACTTTTCTGGGTTACGAGGTATTCGATCTACAGCGACGATATAAATTGAAACTTGCAGCATATCCATATTTCTAAGCTAATAGAAACTGAAATGTTAGTTGGGGGTACCTATAAGATTTTCTTAAAGAAATAGTTTTCTACACTGAGAAAAATATCAAACATATTCATATTTAAATCAAACTCAAACACATACGATTTGGCATGGAATCGATATCTATTTAATTTGAATAGAAACGTATTTACCCATGTTTGACCCGATTTGAACATGATTTGGTTTAAATTTACCACGTTTTCTATTTGATTTAAACATGTTTATCTTTGTTTTTATTAACTTTATTTGATGTTGTTTCAAATAGAATCATATTAATTTTTTGTTACTTCAGATTTTTCAGAAATTCAGAAATAAAAAAAAAACTCAACACAAATACAAATTAATAAGTACCTACATTATGTATCTATGTATTTATATTTTTATTTTATCTATTTACATTTTTCCAAAAAGTCATTAAGTTGTTGTGGAGCGCTTTAAGATCTCATCTTTGTCACATCTTGAGAACATCTTCAAATTCTGGTTCATATAATTCGTCTTCTGGAATTTGCTTCTTTTTTTTACGTCTTTCGTCGTGCTCTAGTCGTCCTGGGGCAAGAATATAGAAGTCAAATGATAGTTAATTATAAAACATACTTATTAATCAGTATTTTTTTAAATAAAACTATATAAATAAACAGTTTTTGAAACAAATATTTTTTGTATACTTACAATAGAGAGCAGGGAACAATGGTATTAACTTACACTCCTCGAATAATCTTATGGTTTATATTTTTGCTTGAAACAGAACTTCAGTTATGTAACATTATAATGGTAATCAAATATTTCTTTATTATTTTATAAATTACTCATTTTAGTAAGATCACAAACACACGCGGAATATAAACACACTCCATGACTTTCGATGCCAAAAAGAAGAAAAGTTGTATTTACGAGTAGCTACTTCATTTTTATTGAATTCAAACTCGTTTGTGATTAAATTTAACATTTATGTTTAGTCTCTTACTCATGTAAATATTTTAACTTCGTTTATATTTCAAACAAACTAGTTCATGTTCATTGTATGTTACAATTTTTAAGTTAGTAAAACAATTAAACCTGCATTTTAAAAATCAAACTAAAACTAATTTGAATACATATAAAAAATGAAGTGCAGATTTTAATGAAATGAACATGAATGAGTTTGATTTAAACATATTTTACTGTAAAATAATAGTATTTTCGAATCTAAACAGATTCGAGTTTAGTTATAAACGAATTATATTTGTCCTTATTTAAACATGCAGTTAAACATGTTTCTATTTAAATAACTCATAGTACAGTTTTCTCAGTGTACCTATGTATGTACATTGTACATATCATATATGAAGATTTTTATAATACGAATTCTATATACTACTGAAATAAATCAGCCAAGTAGAAGACTTAGCACTATTAATGGACTTGTACAATTAATTATTTCATATATTAATATTTTAGTTACAATTATTAACATCATAAAATGTAAACAAAAAGCCAAATTTAAAATTAAATAAATATAAACCCCTGATGAAGCCGGAAAGAAACCGACGAAACGTTGGGAAAAGAATGAATTAAAGACTATTCACATGAGAGCGACCAACGACCAACGAATAAAAAAACAAATCGGATTTAAAACATATATAAGCCTAAATTCTTTACAAAAACTTTACAAAAGAGTAGCAATCTAGTTTAATTTAATGTTAATTTATTAAAATTTGCGTTGTAATTGCTAAAAGGAGAGAAATTTGAGAAAATAAATTAGTCGCCGCGAATTTCAATATGATTGCTACGAACTGTCAAACACTATTCGCGTCCCACATACCATCCACACTGCAACGAATGAATTGTTCGCGCGAGTTATGTCAAGCTCAGCAACTCAAACGGAAGTTCCCACAACCGTTGTTAACAATAAAGCAAAAGAAATGATGACAACTCATAATCGAGTTCATTTACCAATCGTTTGGCCTTAATTCCGAAAACCGATATTATGCTGACTCTAACAAATGCATCCAATCGTGCATTGCTTGACATAGCTTCGACTTCACAAAATATAAGATTGTAATCGCAGTTGGATACTAAACACCGTTTAATAAAGTTTAATAATATTTTTTAAAAACTCTTTTGCTTTGATAACGAATCTAAGTGGCGCAGTCGGTAGGATTTCAATCCGAAGATTGGAATTCATAATTATATTATTATCAAAGTGAAAACAAAAAAGTAAAGAGAATTAAATAGTTAAAAAGTGCTATTCATATCACTGTGATTTAAATCAAAACTATAAACTCTAGAAAGAAAAAAAAAAAATAATGTGATTAAACAAAAACAGATCCAAAGATCAAATAAAAATGAGTGTTAACGTCGAAGACAATGTGGATCCAGCTCAAGGTGTTCCTGCCTCCGCAATAAATATTAGTATTTCTGAGCTTATAAAAGAAAGTTCAAAAATAAAAGAATACTGGGGAACATCAGAGTACGCTTTAGCGTCATTCATTAGAGAAGTAGAGATTTTTCTGCCACACTTCATGGGAACTCCTCTAGAACAGTACATACTGCAACGAAACGTGATAAATAAGATACAAGGTGCTGCACTACAAGCTATACGTACACTGGGACCGAACACAGATTGGGAAAACATTAAAGCAGAACTCATACGGAATTTCGGGGTTCGAGAGACGTATTACAATCTTCACCACCAGGCGCTGAGCTTAAGGAATAATAATGTAAGCGAATACTTTAAAATTTGAAAGAGTTATTAGATAAGTTAAATACTAAGTACGAGTTTGATATTATAAAGCCCTTTGAGTTTTCGCCCTCTGCGAATGAGGCAATGATTCTGAAAATATTTACTAATGGGTTAGAACCAAATTTAGCGAGCGTCGTCATAAGTAGGCAGGTTGATAATTTAAGAGATGCATATTATACGTTAGAAGAAACAGGACTTATCCAAACAAACAGAAACAAGTTTATTAAACAAAACACACACCATAGAAATTCTAATAATTCAAATCGTCCTCAATTTAATAACCAAAATGATCATGTTAGAAATAGAAACAATAATCAAAAATATAATGGAAATCGATATAATAACTCAGGTCAAGTCAGAAACTATAACAATTATAATAATTCGGGCCAATATAGAAACCAAAATACAAACAACTCAGGTCAGGAATCCCTTTAACCGAAATAGAAACAATTCGGGCCAAGTTAGGAATACTTACAACAATAATAATAATGTCAATCACCGGCAACAAAATAATCTTACACCAATGGAATGTGATCATGTCGAAAGAGATGAAGCTGTAAATTTTCACTTACAGCCTCCAGAGGTGATCTACCGATAGTAGAATTGACTATAGGGAAACAAAAGATAAAATGCTTGATTGATACAGGCTCTACCACCACACTTCTTGACCAAACAAAATTGCAAACTTATGAACGAATTCCTTTAAAAAAAAAGCATAGTTTTTAATACACTTAACGGAAAAACCTCCATAGACACGGAAATCATAACAGAACTTCCACAAGAATCCGAAGAAAAAGCTCGAATGAGTTGGAAACTCACATCATTTATAGACAAACATTTCGATGGACTTATAGGACAAAATTTATTAAAACCTTTGCAAGCTAAAATTGACTTAGAAAAAGAATATATAGAAATACATGGAAATAAAATTAAATTCATTAACGCATGTCCATATACATATGAGGAGGTACATATTTTAGAAGGTACAGTAGGAGACCAAAGCGTACCACAGAGTCTTTTGGGTAGCCACTTAAATGTAGAAGAACGAGAGACATTAGAAAAACTTCTTAGGAAGAATAGGGATTTATTCTATCACGAAGGTCAATACCTCAGTAGTACACATGAAGTTCAACATGAGATTATCACTACCACAGATAGAACCATTTATGCTAAAATTTACAGATACCCTCAAATACACGAACAGGAAATTAATAAACAAGTAAAGGAAATGCTTAAACAGGGAATAATTAAAGAAAGCAATTCTCCTTATAATAGTCCGTTATGGGTAGTTCCAAAAAAATTGGATAACTCCGGACTGAAAAAATGGAGAATTGTGGTAGATTACCGAAAGCTTAACGAAGCGACAATCGATGACAAATTCCCAATTCCTAATATAGACACTATATTAGACAAGTTGGGACGGTCTCAATATTTTACAACTCTGGACTTAGCTAAGGGTTTCCACCAAATCTTAGTTAAGGAAGAGGATAGGAAAAAGACAGCGTTTTCGACTCCTCTTGGGCATTACGAGTTTACAAGAATGCCTTTTGGACTCAAAAATGCCCCCGCAACATTTCAGAGACTAATCAATTCGGTATTAAGAGAATGCATTAACCAGATATGTGTCGTATATTTGGACGACATCTTAATTTTCAGTTCTTCACTCAAAGAACATATCATAAGTGTCCAAAAAGTACTAGATAAACTAAGGCAACATAATCTTAAAATCCAGATAGACAAGTGCAAATTCTTTTCAAAAGAAACAGACTATTTAGGGCACGTCTTAACGACTGAAGGGGTTAAACCTAATAAGAATAAAATAGAAGCCATTCAAAAACTTCTATTACCAGAAACCACAAAACAGATTAAATCATTTTTGGGCATTACTGGTTACTTCAGAAAATTTATCAAGGATTACGCAAAAATTGCAAAACCAATGACCAGATACCTCAAAAAGAACACAAGAATAAATCTGAACGATTCAAATTATATAGGTGCGTTTGAAAAACTCAAAATAATCCTCACGGATTCACCAGTTTTAAAATATCCTGACTTTAACAAAAAATTTCAGCTCACAACCGATGCAAGTAATTTTGCTATTGGATCTGTACTTACACAAGATGGACACCCAATCTGCTATGCAAGCCGTACATTAAATGAGCACGAACGAAATTATTCAGCTACAGAAAAAGAACTGCTAGCAATAGTTTGGTGTGTGAACTACTTTAGACCTTATACGACCCAAACTCAAAATAGTTGGTCTATTCATTTAATAACACATTAATTGTTCATATATCCTAAATTTAGTGGCAGTCAGCTTTTGTTCATTTAAAAAATGTTGTCAATTTAATAAAGTAGTTTCACTGAGAGTAAATTAGACCTAACAAAACAAAATTTGAGAGAGCAAATAGCAACAATATTCCTTTCATCTCAGACAAAGATAAGAGCATAAAAGTTGGTCTACTCTTTTTTGGGTGCAAAACAGTCGATCTAAGACTATTTAAATATAGTTTCAGTTAACCGTTATTAAAGAAAAGACAAGCACTGGTTTTATTAATGATTATTGTATGATTTTATACAAGCTAACGAGAGTTTCATGTTAATCCTGCGTGGCGTTGCATTATCAGGAGACCTAAGGGAATCAATGATTAAAGCGTTTGAAACAAAATTGTCTAGCTACGAAATCCCTGAAAATTTTAATTTACCGCCCTCGTCAGTGCAGAACATAATAACAAAGTTTAAAAATTCTGGAAATGGGGATATATGCAACAGAACGGGACAGCCACTAACAGCAAAACCTCGCAATTGCCAAATTTTTAAAGAAAATCGACGATATTTATCTGCTTCAATAACGGTTCAGTGGAGAGAACAAAGTCAAAAAAGTGTTTCAGTGGACAGTTGTAACCAGATGATGAAAAAAATTGGATACACATTTTATAAGGTTTAATTTAAAATATTTAAGTTTTGCATAAATTACGACAACTTAAATCATTAAAAACGCAGGCAAAAGAAATATCACTACTGACACCTAAGGAAAAGAAAAGGCGCATTGAGTGGGCCAAACAACTTAAAAATTTGGACTTTTAGTCAATGGCGGTCCGTTAATTGGAGTGATCAGTACAGATTGGAAGTTTGTGTTGGTGATGAACGAGGACCAGTGATAAAAAATGCTAAAGAAGCCTTTCACAACTCACAAGGACTGCCTTAAACAAACCGTAAAGCTCCCAGTATCTCTAATGGTATGGAGGTGCATGTCGGGATGTGGTATGAGTAATTTGCATTTTGTAATTGGGATAGCTAATGCTGTCAAGTACCGCAACATTTTGGAACAGGAGCTGCCTCCGTCAATACTACGTCTTCAATATAGCAATGCGGAGTATATTTTCCAACAGAATGGTGCTTCTTGTCATACGGCTAGGTCAACAATGGTATGGTTAACTGCTGAAGCAATTCTTTATTGGAATGGACTTCCAGCAGCCCTAATCTTTCACCAATCGAAACTGTTTGGCACACGATGAAGCAAAAATTGCGAAAGGAACCGCGTCGGACTCTTCAAGATTTAAGATCCACAATTACAAATAATTGGGAATCTTTTGGTGCCGAAGAGTGTCAACAATTAGTTGACACTATGCAAAGGTGCATTATAGAAGCAGTGATTAAGGCCAAAGGTCGCTTAATAATGTGTTAAAATCAACATAAAGAATCATAGACCAACTATTTTGCATCTAAGAAATGTGTATAAATAGTTATTTAGTTTTGTAAAGAGACTCCATATCAATATTTTATTAAGCCACTTTCTTTTTTTGTCCACTTTTCTTATTTAAAATGAATAGGACTTTATATGTATATCAAAAAATAGTTTTTGTTTCGAAATAGGTTAAGAATGAACACATATTTGCATTCTATCCTCGGTAGACCAACTATTTTGAGTTTGGGCTCGTATCTATAGTAGACCTTTTGATTTAATGACAGACCATCAACCACTCAAATGGTTGCAATCAAAACATAAGGGTAAAGATATAAATCAACGACTTCAGAGATGGCTATTACAACTAGGAGAATACAATATTAATATTGATTATATAAAAGGAAAGGAAAACAAAGCCGCAGATTTTCTCAGTCGGATTAATATTGAAACAGGAGAAATTAATGTGATCGAGACGCTCACACAAAAGGAGGGAGAAATTACAGTTATACCCAATGAAAATTTAAATTTTGAAACTGACAATATGAGTGTAGATAATAATACAATTCACTCTCAAGAAGAGGAACAGAATGACCATTTTGTTATTCTAGACACAGTAGTTAATAGATTCTATACACAAATTATTCTAACAAACAATAAAACAAAAGAGATAGAGATTCTTAATAATAAAAGAATTATATATATAAACTCCGAAGACATTATAGAAGAAAGACTTGTAGACATATTTAGGAGGTTTATTAAAAGGAAATGCAAAGTAGGTATTTTTTCGGAACTTACAAAACACGAATATAATTTAGTTCAATTAAAACTTATTGAATTATTTAACGGTGACCAAATAAAATTTGTCAAATGTACATATCATGCGCAAAATATGAAAAATGAAGATGACACTTATAAACAAATAGCAAAATATCATAAACTTGAGACAGGTCATGCAGGCATAAACGAAAATTATGCTGGTCTTAGGAATTTAATATATTTTAGAAACTTAAAAGAATTGATACAAAAGTACATTAATAATTGTGATACATGTAATCAAACTAAATACGATAGGAAACCAATTAAACAAAAATTTGAACACACAGAAACTCCAACTGACTGTAATCAAATAGTCCACGCAGATATTTATACTAATACTAAAAACAACTTCCTAACTTTCATAGATAAATTCTCCAAGCACTGCATAATACTTTATTTAGAAGACAGGCATAGCATTACTATTAAAGAAAAATTGCGATTATACTTCTCTATTAAAGGCAAACCTAGTAAAATCATTTTGGATAACGAATTCCAGAGTATAAATGTTAAAGACTTTTTAAGACAAGAAAATATTGAAGTTCATTTTACTAAACCAAATAGCCACACCGGAAATTCCGATATAGAGAGATTGCATAACACCATTAGTGAGAAAATGCGAGTCCTCACTACAGAAAAATTAGAACTAACAATAAAAGAGAAAATATATAAATGTGTAGAATGGTACAATAAGTCAGTACACTCAGCAATTAAATTCAAACCAATAGATGTTTTAGAAGGAAGAGTAGATAAAGAAAAAGTTAGGTTAAATATGATAAATATGAAAGACAAGTCTATCGATAAACTTAATAGGGATAGAGAAGAATATAACGAAGAAAGAGAAGAAGGGTTTGTTAAAAATTACAAAGCCCTCAGACATAAACAAGAACCTAGATATAGAAAACTTAAACTTGTACATCCTTCAAATATAAAAAGACCGAATAAATTTTCAGATAAAATGGATACTACTAATATTCCTATTGATGACAACTGACGCAACGTTGACAATAGAAAAAATTGATACGCAAAGTGGATTTACGGAAATTATTCTAGGTAATGTTAACATAGTTAATAGATATGATGTTATTTTACACATCATAGATCCAACAGAAATTCTTAAAATTATTTCATGTTTAGAAGAAAATATTTCGGATATACAAGTCGAAAATGGAAAGGAAGTTTTAATAAACGAATTAGATTCACTAAAATATAAAATATACACTATTATTCCACATAGACACAAAAGAGGACTTATTAATGTAATAGGGACAGGGTTTAAATGGTTATACGGTACTATGGATGACGATGACAGGAAAAACATTGAGGAACATTTAAAAGTCATCGATGAAAATAATAATAATTTAATAGCCCAAAGTAACAAACAAATGTTCATTAATGATAGTTTTAACCAAACCTTTTTGACACTAAAACAAACAATTGAAAAAGATAGATTTAAAATATTATATCAGTTTAATAATATAAAAAGAGAAACAGTTAAATTCAACAATAAAATAATGTACTTAGAATCATTATTAAAAATAGGAATTATAAAAGACAATGTTGAACATATCCAAAATAACATAGCTTCTAGTAGAACAGGTATAATGGGAAATAATATTTTAAGTAAAGAAGAAATAATTAAATATGATATCACTTTTGAAAAGCTTAAGAATATAAAAATGGGAACTGCTTTATATGAAGAAGAAAAAATAGTTTTTGTAATTAAAATTCCAAACGAAATAATAGAAACAAGAAAATATCTAGTAACATCCTTAACAAATATGCATTATGAAGAACTAATAATAAATGATGAAGAAATTGTAAAAATTAATGGAACTATTTACATATACGAAAGAAATGTTGATTTTAAAAACCTAAAGAAATCTAACTTATGTATATACAATAATATTTGTACCAAAACAAAGAATTCCCAAATGAAAATTGTTGAAATAGAAGATGATTTGCTATTGCTAAAGAATGTAAAAAATATAACTCTAACCAGTACTTGTGATGAAAGAATTACAAATTTAATTGTAAACTAAATATTCAAAATACCACATTCAGTAACAGAAAAGATATACTTACTTGAACAGAGATTCATTATTCCTTACGAGATAAATCTAAATCATACAACAGAAACACTTAATTTTGATGATATAATAATGAAACAAATAGAAAATATCGAAAATATAAATGAATTGAAATTTAGTCATAAAAATCACATCTTGTTAAATATATACATTGTAATATTTATAATTTTGTCGATCATAGCTATATTCATTTATGTTTACATTAAAGTTCAAAAAATGAAACCTACAATGTATGTAACTCAGGAGAGTTTCAAATTAAAGGAGGGAGAAGTTATGTCAAGCTCAGCAACTCAAACGGAAGTTCCCACAACCGTAGTTAACAATAAAGCAAAAGAAATGATGACAACTCATAATCGAGTTCATTTACCAATCGTTTGGCCTTAATTCCGAAAACCGATATTATGCTGACTCTAACAAATGCATCCAATCGTGCATTGCTTGACATAGCTTCGACTTCACAAAATATAAGATTGTAATCGCAGTTGGATACTAAACACCGTTTAATAAGATTTAATAATATTTTTTAAAAACGCTTTTGCTTTGATAACGAATCTAAGTCGCGCGGCTAACCTCAAAATCATTCTAATTGTCTAAGTAAACGCCATTCGCGACGAATAAAAACAAAATATGCATGTGAATGAAATGTCAAAATGGGCGAATGTTCGTTCATTCGTCGGTCGTTGGTCGCTCTCAAATGAATAGTCCTTTAGTTTTTTAAATTAATTGCATTATCAGACCAAAAACATAAATTATAAAAAAGAGCCAAGTTCTTCTATACAAAAACCTTTGTCTAACACCTCACAACAATGACAAACAGCTTCAGATCCGTTTTTTGGATGCATCGGAGAAAATTGATTCAAAACTTATATTACTTAGTTCTTGTAGTAACTCTTGATGTGCAGAGAGTATATTTTTCACAACCAATTCGGTTTTGGTTCTAGCACAGGAGAACTTTTTATCGAGCAGCTTGCTTAACAATTTGCAGTTGAAATCCTTTGACCTACAGCTGTGGTAATGTCAAATGGTATAGATATGCATCACTGCCTGTGCAAGTGCTAACTCCTTTTCACGATCTGTGTAATCGCTACTCGGAAAAAATGAATCCAACTTCATTGCTGCAATAGAGTCCATTACTTTGGACTTTGATTTTGTCTTTTGGTTTGGTTTGCTTTGGCGAATTGCATCATTTTGTCCTCGTGGAAATATTGAAAATTCGCATTCGAAGAATTACAATAAGCAAATGTGTTACGTTTACTCGCTTAAAGGAATAGATATTTTTTTCAGATCTTCCGAGAATTTACAATCCCTCTTGAATTTTTTGTAGAAGCGTTTTGATTATTGTGCTAACATTTCAGTTGTTCTTTATTTACTTATCTGCTACAATGCGTCCCATAAACCACATCATTTCGATTTTAAAATGACATACAGGCTAAAGTGACAATTAATTTAATATGGACTCATTTTATTCCTCATACTTTTGTTTTATATGCGCCAAGTTGTATGCACAGGGATGTGAAATAGTATTTATATAATTACTTCATTTTGAGAATTGTAGAGACCTAAACACATTTTTACAATCTTAGGAAAAGCGGGACATTTAGCGGGACAGTTATGGTCGCGGGACAGAGACCTCAAAAACGGGACTGTCCCACAAAAAACGGGACGTATGGTCACTATAGTCTAACAAGTCAGCCGTGAAAAGTACTGAGATCTAAAAGTACGCCAAGTTCTTACTTCATGAAGGTTTAATACCGAATATTTAAAGTAGAATAATAGATATTGAAACAGATAGAATGTAATAGAGAAATTTTATTATTTAATGATTACTGACTAAAATTTAATGGGTTCACTGGTCAAGTTTTTAAAACCTTTCGAATTGGGCATAAAAAAAAACTTGCCAAGTAAGCCCATACATTTTAGTCAGTAATCATTAAATAATAAAATTTCTTATTACATTGCAGCTGTTTCAATATTATTCTACTTTAAATATTCTGTATTAAACCTTCATCAAGTAAGAACTTGGCGTACTTTAAGATCTCAGTACTTTTCACGACTGACTTGTTAGACAAAGGTTTTCGTATAGAAGAACTTGGCTCTTTTTTTAACATTTATGTTTTTGGTCTGATCTCACTCCTTTTTGCAAAGATTTTAATATTTTGCCATGTCAAAATTTCGAAAGATACGGAAAGATAGAAGGGTGGCCTCGTACTACTAAAATCAACTTAGTTTATAGCTTCCTATATCTTTTGGTATAATTTTCTTTTTGTTATTGGTTGTTTTGATTTGCGCTTCCATTGTTTCTGCTTGTCCTGGCAAGATACCTACCTAACACTACCATACCTACCTTAATTATAAATACTAGTACCTACATCCGCTCAAAGTAAAAAAAAAGCAATAATTGTTGAGGATGCGATGTTGTTTTTGTTGCAATTTTAATTCCTTTTTTAAATGAAGGTAGCCCACCAATTAATAGCCCAATTAGTGGTTTGATTATAGTTCACATCACAGATAATATTTTTTTATGTAAGCTCATAATTTTTTCAGGTATGCAAATGTTTTCTTTTTTAATACATGTTAAAATAACATAAAGTACCAAATCGAGCACTCTACTTCTAAGAACAGTCATGAATTTTCAAAATGCATGTATAGTTTCAAAATGACAATTAAAAGACACTTCGAATGAAAAATCTTAGATTTTATATTTTTCTCTTTGAGTGTACATTAAGCTTTACCACTCTACCAAATTTCATCATTCTACGGCAATCGGAAGTGCTCCATATTAATTAAACATTTTCTCAGTAAGTGGGCGGATACCACGCCCCCTGAATAAAAAACCTAAATTTTTATTGTTGGTCCCTTATATGCGATTTGAGCCCTACCGGTTCTACCAAATTTCATAGTTCTACTGCAATCGTAAGTGTGCCTTATAATATGCATCAGTTCTAAGGAAGTGGGCGGATACCACGCCCCTGAATGGAAAACCTCAAATTTTATATTTTGTTCTTTGTATGCAATTTAAGCCCTGCCACTTTACCAAATTTCATCGTTTTACAGCAGTCGCAAGTGCTCCATTCAACCAACACCAATTCGGAGAAAGTGGGCGGATACCACGCCCTCTGAATAGAAAACCTCAATTTTAATTTTTGTTCCTTTATATGCAATTTTAGCCCTACCGTTCTACCAAATTTCATTGTTCTACTGCAATCGGAAGTGTGCCATATATAAAATTTACATCAGTTCTGAGGAAGTTTGGTGTTTATTTTTGGTGCTTTATGTGCAATTCAAGCCCTACCGGTTCACCAAATTTCATCGTTTTACAGCCGTCGGAAGTGCTCCATTCAACCAACACCAATTCGAAGAAAGTAAGCGGATACCACGGCCCCTGAATGGAAAACTTAAATTTTTATTTTTGGTCTTTTATATGTATTTTGAGCCCTACCGTTGTACCAAATTTCATCGTTTTACAGCAGTCGGAAGTGCTCCATTCAACCACCACCAATTCGGAGAAAGTGGGCAGATACCACGCCCCCTGAAAGGAAAACCTTGGTGTTTATTTTTGGTTCTTTATATGCAATATAAGCCCTACCGGTTCACCAAATTTCATCGTTTTACAGCAGTCGGAAGTGCCCCATTCAACCAACACCAATTCGGAGAAAGTGGGCAGATGCCACGCCCCTGAATGGAAAACCTCGATTTTTATTTTTGGTCCTTTATATGCGATTTGAGCCCTACCTTTCCCCCAAATTTAATTGTTCTACTGCAATCGGAAGTGTGCCATATATAATTTACATCAGTTCTGAGGAAGTGGGCGGATACCACGCCCCTGAATGGAAAACCTCAAATTTTATATTTTTTTTCTTTATATGCAATTTAAGCCCTACCACTTTACCAAATTTCATCGTTTTACAGCAGTCGGATGTGCTCCATTCAACCAACACCAATTTGGAGAACGTGGGCGGATACCACGCCCCCTGAAAGGAAAACCTTGGTGTTTATTTTTGGTTCTTTATATGTAATATAAGCCCTACCGGTTCACCAAATTTTATCGTTTTTCAGCAGTCGGAAGTGCTCCATTCAACCAAAACCAATTCGGAGAAAGTGGGCGGATCCCACGCCCCCTGAATGGAAAATTTCAAATTTTCGATTTTTTCCTCTGGTTGCATGACAAGACCTACCGTTGTGCAAAATTACAAGGTTCTACGATGTCGGGAAGTGCTCCATAATTTTGATGATCTGTCAGTCAGTCAGTCAGTCAGTTACGGTTTTTGTGATTTTTGAGGCCTTATATCTCAGGAACTGGTTATGCTAGAAAATTTAAATTTGGTGAGGCGCCTGTGCCTGACTAGCTTAGCAAATATTCGGAATTTTAAGTTTCTGACTTTAGTGGTACTGAAGATAGGGAGGGGTCAAAAATCGCCTAAGTTTGTTCCTGTAAAAAAGGGTGTAGTGCCAGAACTTGGCTGGGCACTACCGTGCCCTTTGATTCTAAATAGATCATTTAGTCCGATTATCTACACAACATACGTCACATTAAATGATCAAATACCATTACAAATAAAAAGCGTTATTCCAAGACAGACTACGAAGTGCAAACGTAGGAGACGATGCTGAATTCTCTCGATTCTGGGTACTGGATATATGAATTTGTTGATAGGGGGACAATACTTGACAGGCGTATTCAAGAAGCGGGCGAACAATGGTTATGTATAAAGATCCGTTTAGGTAGGGATCACAGAATTCCTTGGACCAACGTTTCACAAAGCCTGGTGTAGAGTTTGCTTTGAGTATAATCTCGTCAATATGTGTGAGAGAGTTAAGCTCTCTATCACATACAACACCAAGATCTCTAATTGACTCAGCGGTGGATATGGGTTAATAATGAAGAATGTATCGACGGAGTAGATTGGATGCGTTTTCGTGAAAAAGTGATTCAATGACATTTGGAAATACATATTTAGCTCTAAGAAATTTTTCAGGCACCAGAAAGAAAAACTGTTGAGATCAAGTTGTAGAAGAGTGGCATTATGCGTGGAAGAAATGTTCTTGAAAAAATTTGCGTCGTCGGCTTAGTGAAATATGGGAATTTTTAATGATCATTTCAATACCGATAGTAGTGAGCATAAAGAGGAGAGGCCTTAAGTGGCTGCCTTGTGGGACCCCGGAAGTTACTAATAAATCATCAGAGAAGGAAGATCTGAATCGAACTTTGTAGTGACGGGTTTTCAGGTAAAAAGAAATTCATCTTAAGAAGACAGGTTCAAGCCTAAGGGTGGACAGTTTGAATAGAATAAGTTTATGTGAGATTTTATCAAAGGCCTTACTGAAATCCGTTGAGACGACGTCGACTTTCATTCCGTTTTCTAAGGCTGAGAGGATAAAGGATACGAATTCAAAAAGGTCAGTCGTTGTGGACCTACTCTTGACAAAGCCGTATTGTCTAGGGGAAATGAAAGGCTTACAACGAAAACTTAAAATATCATATAAAATGCTTTCAAAGATTTTGGGAATATGTGAAAGTTTGGCAATTGGACGATAGTAATGAAAACAGAACTTTTTCGAATTTTGAAATAAAGTTATTACCTGTAAAGCGATACCAAAAATATAATATATGTAGTTATTGGATGATTTTAATTTTAATAAAATGTTAGTGAAAATATAATGCTAAATTCGATTAAAAGTTAAAACAGTTCAGAATTCATAGTTCTTACTAATTTCACTAAAATCGCCAATATATTTTTCATTACGTTTTTCATTGCAATCATATGCTTACTAAAACGCCGTATATCTTAGCATCATTGCTTGAGAATTCTGGCTTCAAATTGTTTTGATTTGATTTTTCATCAAAATTGAAAATTTCAAATTTCATTTTCTTCCCAGAAAATACTTTCAAAAAATAAGATAGTCATCATAAACATTAAGAAAGAATCTCTGTATTTCACAGTACGTCCGAACTCCGAAGTTGGACTCAAGGGTAAGCTGATGAGCATTCCTGTAGCTTAACCTTTCGTTTTTTTTCTCTAATCAATTATTAAATATTAAACAACACGTTTAATTTAAAACAAACAAAGAATCAGTTTATTTATTAAATATATGCTCACGACAATAAAGTACAATCTTGGTTCGTTCAAGGGCAAGGCTCTGATCATACTGACTCCAATTTAGGAAGGAGTGAGTGCGCAAATTATTATGAGTTTTTTTTTTTTCGTATATGAGTGGAATGGATGTGTCTCACACAAATGAACGCTACACGCGTGTATTACGTTTAAATTGCTTAAGGGGAGGAATGCAACTAGCTATTTCGCTACAACACTATTTATAGAAATAACGGTAATATAAAGTAAGACAAGAAACATTGCGGCGGTGCTCGACAGATGCAAATGTTTCCATTATATTTCTATCACCTATCATTTTTAAAGCTCTTTTTTGAATTCTATCCAAGAGACTCAAGTGGGTTATTGGAGTACCAAATATGTGAATTATATTCAAGTTTTGGACGAATATAGGCTTTATAGATTACAACGTCAAATGGTATATAATTCAAATAGTTTTTTATTCAATGAGCAATATTTAGAGAATGAAACTAGATAAGCAAATTATAATGTTTTCTAAATTAAATAAACTGTAGGGAGTGATTGTTAATTATTTCATAAGTAATATATATTGAACGTTTATCTTTCCTTCAACACTTCTCCTCGTTCAAATAATATTACACTTATTTCTTAAATAAATATAGATATTTGGATTCAGGAAATGGTTTTGTGAAAAGATCTGCCACCATTTCTTCTGTTGAACAATATTCGCATTCAATAACTTCTTTTCTTATCAAATCTCGTATTGCTTTATATTAAGTATCAACGGCGCAAAATTTTACTTGAATTAGTACGATGTTAAAGTTGTTTTAGTATGAAACTAGCTTAAAACGATGATTTTGCATATTTTAATCAAATATAGCATCATACTTTCTCTATCCTTTTATTAAAGATACGATCATGGAAGACCTATTATTATATTTTCATATTACTCTTCGACATGTACAAACATCAAAACAGGTCTGTTTTCTTAGTTTTTGCATGAACTGTCATTACTTCAGGTGTGTTCAAAACCAATTTATTGAAAAATAGCCTTAGCACGATACTTCTTAGAAAAATTTTAAAATTAAGAAAGAGTTATGCCGGTCGTCCACTATGTGAGCGATAAGTTCAACCAACTTCGTTCAACTTTTTACTCTTTCGTTAAATAAACGAATTTACAACCTCATACACTAGTGCAGGAACTTACGTAATTCACATTGAGCAACTAAAGTTGAACAAAATGCGTTTGGAGCCCCGTACACATAATTGACCAACTTTCCCATACGTTGATTAACCTCGCACACCCAGTTGATCAACTCTTAAAACTTATTCCAGTGTTGAATAGCTCCGTACACCTAGTCGACCAACTTACTCAAATATTGAATAACCTCGTACACTAGTTGATAAACTTGTTCGATTTTGACAGAAAAAAAGTTCTTCGAATTGATCAACTGCATTTTCGATATGGTTGCTCAACCAGTTGATGAACGATTTGACACCTTCGTACACTTAACCAAGGATCACTTCCCAAGCAACACATAAACTCTTGGAGAGTACTTCAATAAATGTATCAGCTCTTTACAAGCTGTTAGTTCAATCTTCTTAATACCATTTCACTTTATGACCTCCTAGTTTGCTCTTTAAAATGTTCTTTTTGCTATAGTATAATTAAATGCTCTTTAAAACATCTTAGAGATAATCATGATTCTCTATGTACCCTCTATAAATCCTCTTTAAAAGAAGTAGTTTTAAAATGCTGAAAGAGGTTTTAATTTTAATCTTTCGAATACATCGTGAAGATATTCTGTGGAAGTTTTCACTAAAACGTATTTATGAAAGCTTAACATCAAGAATTACTACTTTCCTCTTTGGTTTAAAAAAATGTTTTGTTTCGCCTAACAATTGTGAATTGTGAAACCAAGCGAAAATCTTTTTTTCTCTCTTCTGTTTAAAGAAAACAACTCAACTATTTAGTTGAATGTGCGCGCCATTGCATATGATTATATTTAACAAAAAATAAGCAAAACTGCACAACTGTTTGGTTGCTTATAGAAAACAGATGAACTATTTGGTTGAATGTTCGCGCAGGTGCGTATATGTTACACAAAATAGCGAACTCATTTTAGGCAATCGTTTAGTTTGTGTCAAAACACAAACTTTTTAGTTGCTCGTAACAAACAGTTGCAAAACTAAAAATTGAATGTGCGCGCCTAGCCTAATTGTTGTGAATTTCTTTTCTTTTTCTTTTACTCTTTGCTTACACTTTGTTTGCTCTTTTTTTCTTTGAATTTGACTGATTGTAAACAGCTATATTCTTCCTTTACTCTTTGCTTACACTTCTTTCACTCTTTGCTTTAAATTTCAGTTTCGATATCTTATTGTGAAGTGCTTAAGATATTTTAAAGAGTTCTTAACAAATGGGTGGCGTATCTGTATAAAATACATATATTTTGTAAAGGGTGACATTGTTAAACGTATATTGAAGATAAAATTATTATTTACTAGATTTTTATGTTTTATCGTTTACTATACGAAGTCATCAGTTTCTATGGATGTAAGTAAATGAATGATGGAAATGTTGTTATTTAAAGAACTTTGGCAAAATATAAAAGAAATGTTGAAATAAAATTCAAATTCAAATGAAATTGATAATGGGTGTTATTTTGATTATGTATAATATCAAATTTTCTGAATTTTCAGTGATTCTTTAGTCGGTTGACAGTTGAACTCAATATTTTGTACCTTGATAGAATGTTGACGCAACAATTAAATGTCAAGTTAGCATATCTTTCTAACAGATTTTTAATCAAGGGATTTTAACACTTTGTGAAATAAAAATTAAGGAATGACATATATTTTTACTTATTTTCATATATGTATAAGACCTGTCAACTTACATTTAAATTTTGAAAAAAAAATGCAATACAAATCCGGAATCATTCCTTAAACAATTATTATGTTTCTTCGTGTTTTGTAGTATAAAGGAGATCTTAGCATCACCATATACAATAAAAAAGTTGATTTAATTTTATTTCATACAAAATTCTAAGTGCTAATATGTCGCTCAGTTTGTAAACCTTTTGAGTTGTATTTATTTGCTGAAATTATTTTACATTTTAAAATTATTCAGATCGAACAAAAAAAGACCTTTCATAAAATAAAGCACCCTGTAGGTAGGAATATCTTCGATACATACACATACATGAATCGGCCATATCTATTGCATACTTAAACGTCATTTCTTTTTTTTATTCTGAGGGCATTTTATTATTATAACATTATTTTTCTGAATATTTCTTTGTAAACAGGACCGGCCCGAGCTAAATTAGAGCCCTGCGCAAGCTTTATCAGGGGCGCCTCTCATTTGGATTGGATTGGCGGAAAAAGTCATTTCCTCATTACCCAACGGGTACCCTTTGCAATGCGTTTTTTTAACGAGGGATCCCCAAGAGGCCTATTCCTAGATAATACTTATATTTAATTAAAATAAATATGATTTTTATTAAAAAGTAAGAAATCAAAAATATATCACAAAAATAATAGTCAAAAAATATATCACAAAAATTTAGGAACTGGAAAAAGTATTTTTTGAAGTAAAAAATATTTAAAAAGTAATTCAAAAACATAACAACATATAAATAAATAATGAACTCACTAATTGTTTTTCATGTAGGAAATAATAATAAGATTATTATTTTAATAAAAATAAATAGAGCCGAATTTATTGCAATAGATTAACTTTTCTGGCTTCTGTTTTAGCAAACTCAGTTACCAGATCATCATAATATAATGACTTGACAAGCTTTTTCTCTATAGCCATGATTGAGTAGTCAACTTATCTTTCCTGAGTCATTGGGGTCCTGAAGTAGTTTTTTATTAATTTTAGTTTCAAAAAACTGTTATTTGAGGAAACTGTGATGGTATTTATAGATTTAGAGCTATATGGCTTCAGCTGATTGCACGTTAGTGAATTGTTCTTCTGATCGCATTTCCACTATAGAGTTTTTAGTAGCATATTTAGTAGTTAAATTAGCAGACGGAGTTTGTAAATACTTACTAGTTATATTGGCGCAAAATTTTAAACAGCCTATTATTAAGGTATTATCATGATACTACTTAACAATTTGCTAACTTTATAGTAGTTTACTAACTCATTCTTAATTTTAAACATTTTCTCACTAGTATCCTACTAAAAGAATTTCCTTAATAAATTGCTGTGAACACACCTAAGACAACGACATTTCGTGTAAAAAAATAAGTACACGAACCTTTTTTCATGTCTGCAAATGTAAGAGTCATACGAAGCTAGCAAGATACTAAAAAAATAAATAAAGTAGGTAGGTATTCGATGATTTTAACTTTAATAAAAGGGTAGAGAAGTATGATGCTATATTCGAATAAAATTATTGTTTTAACCTAGTATCATACTAAAATAGCTTTAGCATCGTACCAGTTCAATTAAAATTTTGCGCCATTATTTTTTTCTAAAATATCAAACTAGATTTATATGCAACATATAAACTTGAAACTAAAATTTTACTTCCTAATGACAGCATGTTTCTATTCTCAACGTTTCCAGCCTCAGATATTTCAATAAGAGCTTCATATTATAGCTTCTAAGATTTTTTTGAATGATTTTAAAGCATTTAGTCTACTCCCATCTGGTTTCAGAAAGGGGTTTTAAGGTCAAACCAGCGAAATTTTTTGTATATATGTATGTATGTATGTCCCAACACATTCTTGAACCTGATACAAAGTTTTATATGCATTGAGCAATGTCAAAAAACTTAACAGCTTCCAATGAAAAGCAAGCTGAATCATTAAAAACCAACAACAACCAAAAGGAATGCAAGCAGCCTGAACAAAATAAGCTCTTGGTTCAAGACACTTAATTTTGTTTTGAACACCAGCCTCTTTTCCTTTCATGTTTGAACCATTATCATATAACCTTATACATACTCGTATACACTACTAAAATAGCAGCGTAGCAAGTTTTATTGTAAATATAGATCCCCTATACTTTCTTTTCTTTTGAGTTTTTTTTACCATAATACATAGACAAATAAAGTAATTAGATCAGTCAAAAAATCCCTTTTTTAAATGTAAACAATAACTGGCAAGAACAAAAAAATAGAGAAAAGGAGAAATTAAATGAAACAGATTCACTCATTAACGACAAACCTCAACATTAATCATCGCATCATCATCACTCAAGTATTTCCATATTTCAATTTTCAACCCTTTGTCTCATTCTCGACACACGACAGTGATAAAATTTCACTCATAAACAGAGGCCAGTGCCAAACTAAAACATAGTACAAGAAACACTCAACCGGAAGGGATTAAATTCTTAAGGTATGTCCAGACCAAAGAAACATTTTTGAAACATTTCAGAAACATTTAAAAAACATTTCAGAAACAGTTAAAAAACATTTCAGAAACAGAGAAACATTTCTGAAATGTGTCTTAAATGTTTCTGAAATGTTTTAAAAATGTTTCTTTGGTCTGGACGCTCGCGAAACATTTCTGAAATGTTTATGAAATGTTTTTCTGTTTCCCATTCCGAATGGGAAACTTTATTTGTTTCCCAAGCATTTACATAGGAAGAAAGTGCGTGAGTGGTAATTAATATAAATATAAAATATCGCGAAAAGTGTGGAGCAACAAGAATGTTATCCAAGTGATAAAAATTTATGAAATAAAAAAAGTTTTGTGGGATCGACTCTTGACAAAAAATATTAAAAATAAAATCAAAAAAGCCGATTATATATCTGAAATTTGCGAAAATGTAAATTGTGATAAAGATGAAGTAGAAAAACACTTCATGCGCTTAAAGTCAACACAGACAAGAAAAAAAATTACAGACAACTCAATTTGGAAATAATGGGAAACAAAGAAACATTTCAGAAATGTTTCTCAAAGCGTCCACACCAAAAAAACAAATCAGAAACATTTCTGAAATGTTTCTGCAATGATTCTGAAATGTTTTTTAAACAAATGGGAAACATTTCAGAAACGTTTTTTAAACAATGTTTCCTGAAATGTTTCTCTGGTGTGGACACACCTTTAGACGCAACTTTTAATTCTGCGCACTGAAATGTCAATGAGTATGAATTTTGTACCTCAGAATTTCTGTTTGAGTAACTGTTATGTCGTTAAATAAATAAATGATTTACTTTTAATGTTATTCACAATTTATTTTATTATTTTAAAGTGTGCAACAAACTATTTTAATATTTAAAAGAAGAAAGGTTCCGCTTGACGTCTGGATGAGAAGTGATCAATTCAAGTTAACAAAAGAGCTGACATCCAAACGTCAAATTGTGGAATGTATTTTAATGTGGGAAGTGTATGGTGTTGCCAATTGCATACATCACATACGCCCCCCTTACAAAAATAGCACGAGATAAGATATTATTTTTGGAACCCGAGTCTTTCAGGTTTTTTGAGTTCTGATCTATTTCTTAACAATTTTTTCTCATTGTTATTATGCGCTTGACCTACATTATCAACAATTATAGATTCATTTACATTTTTAGTCTTATTTTGTGGTACAAAACGATTCCAATACATTGATCTTTTTACAATTTTTTGCGTTTCTACCACATTATCTTTATATACAAATTTACAATTGCATTTTCTTATTTGGTTTAAATGTCTTTTAATGTGCCTGCCTGATTCCATTTTACACAGGTACATTCGCGGACCGAAGGTTTTAATTATGCATGCTTTTGCCCATTGTTGACTATTTTTTACAGAATTGAAATCACGAATCATAACTACTTCACCGATTTCAAATTTTCTATCACCCGTGTTATTCATTAGTTCTTTCTTGAACGGTTTGGGATTTAAATTAGCTGGAGCTAAGAGATCAAATTTGTTTCTCGGTAAATACGTAAATATCAAAGATGCAGGAGTTACTTTCGTAGAACAATGCTCAGTGTTTCTATAATCAAATAAGAATTGAGTCAAAACCTCATCTATATCGTCATTTTCTCTAGCCTTAATTGCATTTTTGACAGTTCGAACAGCGTTTTCCGCTGCACCATTAGTCGCTGGATATCCAGGTGCTGTAAGGCACTGAGAGATACCATACGATTTCAAGAAAACTTTACTCTGCTCGGAAACAAATTGTGTTCCATTATCGGAAACAATCACCTCCGGAACACCAAATCTTGAAATCACGTTTTGAAGACACTTTATGTAAAATGTGGAGTTGGGTGTTTTGGTATAAAACACTTCAATCCATTTAGAAAAGGCGTCAATTATGACTAGAAAATTTAAGCCTTTTACAGGTCCTGCGAAATCTACGTGAATTCGCTCCCACGGTTTTGCTGGTTTTTCCCAGTTAATGATTCTGGCTTTAGGTGGATTTGGTAAAAGCGACAAACAAATTTCACACCCTTTAATCATTTCTTCTACATCCTGGTCAATATTTGGCCACCACACGTAGGATCGCAAGAGCGATTTCGTTTTTACAATGCCCATGTGGGTAGCATGACATTGTTTCAATATTAATTTTCGTAAAGAACGTGGAATTACCACTCTATGACCCCACATCAATACATCGTTCTCAATTACTAGTTCGTTAATTCGTTTTAAAAAGGGAGAAAAATCTTCAATCCCTTGAAGCTTTGAATAAATTCCGGTCTTTAATGCCTCTGCCACCGTATGGTTGATTCCATCAGCTAATGTTTCTTTTCGTATTAATTCAGCGTCAACCAAAATATTTGAATTAGTCTCTATTCGGTTTAAATACGTCACAGCGTTTTTTTCGTCCTCTTTGACATCGTCATCGTTAATCGTATGTTGAGGAAAACGAGATATTGCGTCGGCCACATTTTCTTCTGATTTAATATATCGTATATTATACTGAAAAGCTGACAGATGAAAAGCCCACCTTTGCAATCTACTTGTGAACATTTGTGGAATGCCTTTCTTTTCCCCGAAAATTGCGACCAGAGGTTTATGGTCCGTTACCAAATCAAATGACCTTCCTATTAAATACTGATAAAATTTTCTTGTAGCGTAAACAATGGCTAGAGCTTCTTTTTCTATAACCCCGTAATTTTGCTCAGATTTAGATAAGGAACGTGAGGCAAATTCTATGGGTCGTTCAGACCCGTCCGGAAAGGTGTGCGCTAAAACCGCTCCTATACCCACATTCGATGCATCGCAGGTAAGCACTACGGGTAGTTTCGGATTATAATGAACTAACACCGTGTCTGACATAATTTCGTCTTTCATGCTCTCAAAGGCATCCATAGCTTGCTTAGTCCACACAAAAGTTGTGCCCTTCAGCACGTTGTATATAGGGGACATTTTTGTGGCTAAACCGCGAATAAACCGGCCAAAATAATTTACGAAGCCACAAAAAGATCTTACATCCGAGATGCTTTTCGGAACTGGAAAATTCGTTATAGTTTCATCTCTATTTACTTTTACTAAACCTTTACTCGAAATTAAATACCCTAGATATTTAATTTCGTCTTTCGCGAAAACACATTTTGTTTTATTTAATTTCAGTCCCGCATTGTATAATCTTTCAAAAATCTCGTGAAGCCTTTCGTTATGCTTCTTTAGATTAGGTGCCGAAATAATTATATCGTCTAAAAAATTTACTACTCCCTCGATACCACGTAAAACCTTTTCTATTTCTCTTTGAAAGATACCCGTAGCTGGCTTTATGCCAAAAGGTAATCTGTTCATTAAGAAGTTACCAATGTGTGTACTCCACGTGACCAACTCTCTTGATGACTCGTCTAATTCTATCTGATTATATGCGTTAGCTAAGTCTATTTTGGAGAAAACTCGTCCATCCTTGATATAGTTCATTATATCAGTTATTCGCGGTAGAGGATGATTCGTGTCTTTCAAAAACCTGTTTATCGTTATTTTATAATCTGCGCATATCCTTACTTTCCCGTTTTCTTTCAAAATTGGCACAAGGGGTGTTCCCCACTGTGTGCTTTCGGTTTTCGTAATAACTCCGCGGTTGACTAAATCGTATATTTGACTTTCTACTTCTTCCCTGAAAGCGAATGGAATCGGGCGTGCTTTTACGAAAATTGGTTGGACGTTATTGTCAACTTCGAGACTAACTTTACAATTTTTCAATTTACCATAATCGTCCGAAAAAAGTGAATCGTATTTTTTTATGATTGTTTTTAAATTTTCCTCATCTGAGACTAAAGCATTTATTTGAATCTGTTTTATTTGAAAAACCTTAAAAAAATCTCTTCCAACTATTGGGTTTTCACCCCTATCGATAACTAAAAACTTAAAAGATCTTATAATATTGTTATAGTTGATGTTACAAAATAATGAACCTTTCACTGTTAATAAATTTTTACCGTAACCAGAAATACTGGTGCTATCTTTTTGCAGTTTAATATTTTTAAAAAAACGCAAATACGTTTCCCAAGGAATAGCTGAAACGGCAGCACCCGTATCAACTTGAAATTTTAACTTTTGACTAAATAATTCTAACTCTATGTCGATAGAATCAGTAGTAGGTTCATTATTTTTAACAGTTGAAATGCTTTTTGATGAATTTTTCTTACGTGGACATTTGCACATAGATGCCATGTGTCCAACTCGTTCGCAATTGAAGCATGTGACATCTTTGTACTTGCACTGCTGAGGTCTGTGGTTATCGAAACCGCAATGTGGGCATACTTTAAAAACGGTTGTTTCTGCTCTATAACCTTGCTTATGATGTTGTTGTTGCCTCCGTTGCTGACCCATTCTCTGCTGCTGTTGCCCTGTCCTCTGTTGCTGTTGTCTTTTCTGATAACTCGTTTTAGTTGCGCATATGTTTTCCCCATGTGCGCCATCGTGTCGTTTTTGGAATTTTTTTGCTGTCTCCAAAGCTTTGGCGAGCGTAAGCCTCTCATCGTCACATAATTTATCAAAGACAACGCCAGCCATTCCAATAACAAATTTATCCAAGAGCATGCTTTCTAACCGGCTGCCAAAATCACATGTCTTCGCCAGATTACGCAGCCTGATAAGATACTGTTGCGCAGTTTCGTTTTCTTTTATTTCAGCCTCGTAAAACGTTCGTCTTTCACAATACAGAATCGTTGGAATTGTAAAGTTAGCGTTAAATATCGTGATTAGTTCGTCGTATGACTTCTCTCCAGGCGTATTTGGTGCACATAACCCATGAACAACCTCGTACGTCCTGTCACCCAGTAAATTAATGAGAGCTGCTCGTTTCTTTATTTCGTCTGTTATCTCTGCTTGGCAAAAATATTGCTCCAGGCGCCCTTTGAATACAGACCACTTCTGTACATCGTATTCAAATGAAGGAATACTGAGCACTGCTGATGATGGGTTCATTAAAAAACTGGATTGTTCACAGGTTTGATTTGGATCACTGATACTGAGTACACCACCAGGCATTTTAGCACGTGTAGGGGTTGCACAGAATATGTAGAGAGAAAGGTTATCAAACACTATTCTAATCTGCACAAATTTTCGCGATCACTGCACTCGTCGCCAATGTTATGTCGTTAAATAAATAAATGATTTACTTTTAATATTATTCACAATTTATTTTATTATTTTAAAGTGTGCAACAAACTATTTTAATATTTAAAAGAAGAAAGGTTCCGCTTGACGTCTGGATGAGAAGTGATCAATTCAAGTTAACAAAAGAGCTGACATCCAAACGTCAAATTGTGGAATGTATTTTAATGTGGGAAGTGTATGGTGTTGCCAATTGCATACATCACAGTAACATTGCTGACTTCGATTTCATATAGAAGAATTGGCATCGTGCGCATGTTACGAGTTTTATTAACATGCATACTGTTAATTGTCTGTATTTGCTGTTGAAATTCTGAGAAAGACATTTTTTATACATTTTTCTTCTTCGCAGTTCAATCTTTCTACTCAAAAATATAAACATCTTGAAAACCACTTGAAAGTGTCTTTCTATGTAGATTAATCAAAAAATGATCTTTATGAAGTCTTACAAATACTTTACTTAGAACTCTTTGTTCAATACAATAGACTCCTCCCCTTTAGGCCTTTTTGGGTATTACAGACCTCTTTAAGATTGTTCAAAGAGTTGAAAACACTTGGAAAATAACTTTTCAAGATATCTGTAAGAGGCAATTGTGTTGCTTGGGTTGTTGGGGAACGCGTTGAACGCACCACGATAAACAAAAAACTCAAACGCCAAACCTGAAATAATTGCAATTGCAATTTCTAGGAAATTCAAGACCAAGCCAATTCCCTGGCATCTCGATTTTTATAAGAGGGGCTCTTAATGTCCCATATATTGGGCTTTTCCTCAATTGCTGAAATCATTTGCAAAATTAATTCCGTGGTCCACTCTGATTTTTTATCACCTTTCATGACGAAAAACCAAAATAAACTACAGTTTGCAAGTTGCAACAACTACAAGTTCAACCACGTCGACACATTTTACTGCAACCCACGCAACACAATATTACGTCAAGAAATCCCAAAGAAAATTAAAAAGTTGATCAACGCGTTGAACAAATAATGTGCAACACATTATCTTGAAAATGTTGCTCAACGTGTTGAGCGAACATTTTCAAGAAGCAACACGAGCTCGTACACTACCCGTACACTTGTTGCGCAATTCGTTGAGCAACGGCCAACAACTAGATCCAACCCGTTGGTTGAACAGAATTGAAGGCACCGTACATTAGAGTTGAATGCGTAGCATTAGAAATTTGTGCGTTGATCGCCTAGTGGACGACCGGCATTAGTAATGTAATGTAGTAATGCCTAGTCCAGTTTTAAGTCTGAAAACCCACATTCCACCAATCGCCTTTTTTCCGGTTGGGAGATCAACAAAGTCCCAAGTGCCATTTTCTTCATGTGATACCAATTCTTCTTGCATAGCAGTAAGACATTGGATAGCTTCAATGTACGAGTAGCTGCTTGGTTCCATTACTTCTTTGGTAGTATTTACTTTTTCAATCAAGCGCTTTGATTGAATTCCTTTCTTTAATCGGTTTAAAACACGTGTTTTAACATTTTTTTTTTGTGTTTCATTTATTTAAGCATCTATCTCTCCAGAGCTGGATATTCTTCCTCTTGAATAATGGAGTTTTAGATCTATTTTTATTTAGCTTTGATAACTCGACAAAGACTTCATTATTTTTATTGTACATATGTAAGTTTTAATGAACAAAATCGTACATCTCGACTTATTATTACTTTTTCGTCCAGTCTTATCATAGCATCACTTTTTCGTCGTATCCCAAAAATATCGCTTCAATTCAGCGATTGTCTAATTTCTTTCGTTTTATATCTGGTGCATAAACAAAACATTGATAACCAAAAAAACTTAAATTGATCGATACCTGGTTTAACACCATTCCATGTTTCAAATGGGTTAATACTTGTTGTTTTTATTATTACTCGATTTTGAACAAAATTTGCAGTTGATATTGCTTCTCCCCAACAACTGTTCCGTAGCTCAGCATCTATCAACATGCAACGTGCCATTTCTACTAATGTTCTGTTCTGTCTTTCAGCTTTTCCATTTTGTTGAGGACTGTATGCTGCTGTAAACTGCTGTTGTATTCCCTCTGATCTTATCATTTTTGGCTTTTATGAAAAATTCATTTGTTAAACTCGACCAACTGTTTTATTGTTTCTTTAACTTCACCTTTCTGTCTTACCAAACAATTTACCGCATACATCTATGTGAATCAAATCTAAATGGAGAAATGATTCAGTTTTAAAAACCTTAGGAAACGGCAGTCTTGTCATCTTTCCTTTCATGCAAATTTCACAAACCTGTTTAATACCCCAGTCAACAATATTTAATCCATTTATAGATCCAACAACATTTTTTGAATTGAATTTGGATCTCTGTGTCCCATTCTTCGATGTAATTGATGAATACAGTTTTCATTATTTTCAAGTACAGCACACACTTTATTTTGTTGTCGCAAAACATATAAAGAACCAGTTGCATCTGCAACACCAATTTGCTTGCCTTCATGCTTAATCTCACAGATTTTGTTATAAAATTTAATTCGTAACCCATTTTTCGTCAATTGCTTGACAGACAGCATGTTACCAGTTAGAGTAGGGACATATAAGATTTCAGTAGCCCTTGCTTGACGTCTTCGTCAAAAAATGTCAATAATCCTGTGCTTATTCCTTGAATTTTTGTTGAATCTCCATTCGCTAGTTCCACTGAGCTCTCGTAGGTCTTGTGAATATCCGTAAAAAAAGTTTCATGATTCGCAATATGTCTAGTTGCTCCTAACAGCCCGATTCTCCCCCTTGTGTGGAGTCACAAGTCACAAGCTCTTATGACTATTCCTTGTGAGGATTGTTGTGATTTGATAACATTTTGGTATTCTCCCCCTAATCGTCACAAGAAAACTCACAACAAAACTCACCACAGCATGGTGAGATTTTTAAGTGTCATTATTTGAACAGCTGATTATTCAAAACGAAGAAATTACTTTGTAAATGTATTGTTTTAAAGAGCGAATGGATCATTTGTATCTCTCAAAGATTTTGAAAGCCGTCGGCGCTGCAAACTTCTTGATACGATCAGTTTCTTAAAAAAAAATGTTGCTTATGTAAAAATGTTACTTTTCATTGTCGTGGGAAAGATCAGCAATAATTATATTCACCAGCGCCGGATTTAGCTTTTTTGGGCCCTAGGCCTGAAGAGTAAATGGTGCCCCCTTTGCATATATTCTCTTATATTGTATGGTTTACTTCATACAAAATTAAATACCTACTTAAGAAAACAAATTACAACGAATTCCATAAAACTAAAATTAATTTTATTTATAATGATAGTTACAAGAATATGTACATATGTATGTATACGCCTTTTTTTACAGATTTTTACTTAATTTTTGAAATATTGTTTCTCGTTTTTTTAAGCATCGAAGTCTTTTATCAAAACTCTCAAAACAGAGCAGAGATAGTGCATCAAGTCTTTCCTGCGTTATCATTGTTCGACAAGGACTTTTTAAGCATTTTAATTGACTAAATGATCTTTCCGCTGAACAATTTGTCACCATCAGACTTAAAAATAAACGTAATGCCGTGTCTACTTTCGGAAACGCTGATGTAATTTTATCTTCCTACATAATTTTATATAAATTAGCTTGATTGAAAAATTTAAAATTATTGCCATTTTTATGCATCACATAACGATGGAATTGTATTAACTCGTCAGCAAGTTCTGAATTTAAATCTTCCGGATAATTTGACACCAAACGCTGGGCACGGGCTAAAACGTTGACTTTTTCATTGCTTGTGCAAAGAAAATCAAATCGTTAAGAAATTTCTTTATATCTGTGGCAACAATCAATAACCGCTTAAGTCGACTTAAGACAAAAATCGTTTTTTTGCTGCATCATAATCTGCATATTCCATTCTGTTATAGAAAAAAATCCAGGATTTGTAACTCTTTTTTTTCGTCAAAATAATCCAAAAAGAAAAAACCGCTTAAGTCGTTCTCATAGGTAGAAGCATTTGCAATACCCGCTTAACTCACATAAGACCTTGTGAATTTCAAAATTTCGTAATCCAATAATAGCTTATATGGATTTAAGATACTTTTACAAAATAAAAAACTATTCACAAATCAATCAACCATATTGCACTGAAAACAGCTTAAATCGACTTAAGCGTTTATTGCAAACTTAACAAAGTATTTTCGCTATAGCCAAACTGAGATAAGTCGTTATTGCAAATTTCTGTTTGTTACTTTGATGGAGACTATGTAGAGTAAGCGGTTTTTAAAAAATGTATTTTCTACGAACTGCAGAATTAAGTCAATTTAAGTCGTTATTATTAATGCAAGTATGAAATATCAATTGACTTAAGAGATTTGGACGGCAAGTTCGTGAATTAATTTAGTTGAGATAAAAGTGTTTTGAGGATAATTAAAGTAAAAATAATTAGGAAAGTGCAACAATATGAGCTCCTGATCCTTACAAATTTTGAATACAGCTCGGACCTCGGAAAGGTGTTTTAGGCAACGTGAAGTTAATAATATTTCAAGAAGGGCAACGGCAGAAGACAAGTGATACATTTGAAAAAGAAAGTGATCTGAGTGAATTTTGTAAGTATATCAAGTTTTATGAATGTGTGTTTTCAGATTTTCGTTTTTGAATATGGAAAAAATTGGTTGGCTTTAGCCCACTTATGTATCTGTTTCATACTAATTAATAAGAACGTCAAACAATAATTCTAAATTGTGCTTTTTGGCCAATAAGGATCTAATTCCAAGTAGTTTTCAACGAAATAAAGTGACCTGCAAATGAAGTTTGTTATAAGAATCTGAATATAATTTTTGAATAGTTTTGTGTCAACATTAGCAAAGAATATGAACATGATTTCAGTACAGATGACTGTACGCGATCCCTATTTCAAGTTTGCAGACATGGACATTTCTTCAGATTTTCCTGACGAAGAACTTTTGGAGATTGGTAGGCATAATAGTTAAAAACGAATCGGAATATAATTCAAGTATAGTGATTTAAAAAAAAAAAAGAAACAGAGGTGAATCATAAACTCGAAAAACGGAAGTGATTGAGGCAAGAAAATGTGAGCATCTTAATATCGAAAAAATTAGTTTTAAAAAACGGAAGAAAATCTTTAAATCACATTGGGAATTAGGGACGTTCTACCAAAGAATTCTTTTTATCGGAGCTTAAATAGAAATAGAAGATAAGAAACAGATATTGAAAAAAGTCATATTCTACCTCGAAACCGACAACTTCATATAAAGTACTTAATTTATTACCTACTAGAAAGAATAGATTCGTGTCCATCAAAAGTGCTTTAAACAATGCATCGATGCTACTGACAGTTTTCTAGAATCCCATCTGACACATCTTGTAAATATTTGTATGTGGTTTTTGGATTTAAAATTCAACAGTGTCTGCAAACAACATACCTCCGAAATTCAGTAAGCTTTTACAAAAAAACGGCAGTTGGCGGCGACGGCAAACAAGACATTTTATTTTCTATAGTTCATTTGGCGGTCAAAATAAGAATTTATTTGTGAGCACGATGTTGTTAACATTTTGAAAGCCAAGTCCAGCATTGAGGTTGTAGATCACAAGCTTTAATAGTCATGCCATACTCATATGGACTGTACCGTAGATCATGAATTACAAAAAAAAAGAAACCAAAAAAGGTACCGATTCATCATCCTCACGATTGGTTTAATTTTGTCCGATTTTGACTATGGTTGTGTTTCAAAAACAAAACTTTTGTGGAGCAGCAGAGACAATTTTGTATGGAATAACGTGAACAAAGTTGGTAAAATTTAATACAAAACAACTCTGGGTAAAAATCTGCATTTTTCAACACCCACTGTTTAAAACATGGTATTGATTCACTCAAATGGTTTAAAGTTCCCAACTCACCAGCTATCAATGTAATAAGCGTAAAAAAGCTGCGCTTCAAAGACTTCTTCCGTTTATTGATCATTCGTTTCATGAATTTTATAATAACTTAGATACAGAAATGCAACCCGAAGCTAAAATACATCCTGACTTAATGAATCCAGACAAAAATGGAGTTTAAATACTTTTTCTTACTAACAAGATTTTTCAACTAATTATTTACTAACTTAAATTGGCTATTTTTTACTTAATACGAGTTTTTGCATTTTTGTTACTGTGAATTACGTTTTTAATACATTTTAAGTTACATGCTTTTCGAAAAGAAATATCGCTTAAGTTGATACAAATAAAAAAAAAATGATGACCAAAAACAGCTTATCTTATTTAAGAACACATGGGCGAAAATTTTCAGTTTGCAATAACAGCTTAAGTGACATAGGCAAGCAACAAGGTGTTTAATTACTTTTGGAAAAACAACTTAAAAACGTTTTTTTGCAATAAAATTAAAAATAAAGAAATTTAAAAAACAAAAAATAGTTTAAACAAATTAGATTAAAGTCTTCTATTATAATCTGCACCGTTTTTGTTTTTTAAATGCGTCATTTTTTTCCAGACTTAAAAAGAAGTTTCAAAGTGCTCTCCTCGAAAATTGAATTTTTGGACTTAAGCGGTTTTTGCTTGTGGCCACAGATATTTTTGACCTCTGGAATCCATTTGTATTCTTAACTTATCGATAATAATATAAAAAGCGTTTATTCGAAACTTATCCTTCGGGATTAAATCTACATCGGGAGCATTACCACCGTTAGCTATTTTTTTGCGAATTCGTTTTCGTGTAATCATGTAGCTGCCATCAGGTAGAAGTTCCTTAGAATGCATTTCAATAGTGTCGAAATTATCACGCATTTTCTCCAGTTGATCGGACAATGATCTATACAAATTCGCGCATGTCAGTAGTGTTACGTCTTCGCTTTGCAAAACCTTACTGACTTTTTGATAACTTTGTAAAATATCGTTCCAAATCACAAGCATTAAGGCAAATTCTAGTTTATTCATTTTGTTTAGTATATCACCAGCTTCCCTCTTAGCATCTCCTTTTAATGTATTATCTTCAGAAATGTCGTTTAAAGTATCTAATAATTTATTATATGATTTAATGATGGCAAAAGTAGCTGCAGCATGCGCTTCCCACCGTGTATCTGAGAGTGATTTTATCACATTATCATTTTGAAGAGCAGATTTTAACGTTTGCCATCTACTAGTAAAGCGATTGTACGACAGAAAATAAAATGCACGACTGGGTCGCACGAACTTGCTCCTATGTAAAAGGCTAAGAATTTCAAAAATGAATGTTATTAGAGAAACTGTTCATAAGCATAAAATTCATTTTTTAAATGACTAAAAAAAACTTCTTTGGTAGTTAAAGGTAAGAATATCATGCCATGTGATTCAAGCAAATATAGATTTATGCAAGAACAAAAATTATAAGTCTTTGTAGTGGTTTCTTAAAAAATAAGGTTTTATTATAAGAAAATTTTAAAACATTTTTAAGAAAAAATGTTGGTACGCCAATTTAAAGTTTTTATTATTGTATGAATAAAAATTAAATTTACAAAAAAAAGTATTGAGCCGTTTTCGAGATATTGAATTTTCAAAAAACAATTTTTATATTAAATTACAGATATTAAAAAATAATAGAAAGAAAAAAAATTTAAGCAAAATTCTCGGAACCGTTTTCGAGAAAAATACGATTTTCGAAAACCATTTTTTAACTTTTGTATGGAGGGTACCGTTATTTTTAGGTAAAATGAATTTATTTTGATTATATATTGTAGATTATTTTCTCAAACTTTCATCTATCAAGTTTTGAAAAAATCGAGCATGGGGTTTTCGAAATATTGAGTTTTCAAAAAAAAAATTTGAAAGTTTTTTCAAAAATCCAAAAAATTTGTTTTGGAAAATTTGAATACACAATAATATTCAAACTGCTGGGAAGCTTTAGCATACAAAAAATGATCAAAATCGGTGGTACCGTTTTTGAGAAAATCAAAAACAAAAAAAATGGTCCCAAGGGGGGTACCAAAACTACTCATTTTTTTGAAAATTTTTTTCGACCATTACCTAGGTTTAACTAAATTAAATTTTTTGAATTTTTTTTAAGAAAATCGCAGGCACAGTTTTTGAGAAAAAAAATATTTATAAAATTTCGGAAAAAAATCGTATGGCAAATACCGTTATTTTTGGTCATAAAAAATCAAATCAAAATACATCCGGGGAAAAAAATCAAAACCCATATCTACCAAGTTTGAAGAAAATCGGCCGAGCCGTTTAGCTGTAATCGAACAGACAGACAGACAGACAGACAGAATTGCCAGACCCACTTTTTTCGTCTTCGCTATCATCGTAATGTCAACTTTGATCAAAATCTCGAGTTCGATTTTTTTTACGAATGCATAACTTGCCTTATAGTACCTATAAGTCGCAAGTAAAAATCAACTGCGATAGAACAGCAATCCACAGCGTCCATCTCTGTCGGTTATTTAAAGTTGTTTGAACTTCTCGTTCGTCTGCCTAAAAATCGAAGCACACGCATGTCTGTTCAAACACAACCAGGGTTCGGACTTCAGATTCGGTGCAAATGTGAAAATAAGAAGAAAAAGGAGTGAGGAAGTAGATTTTTTTTTCTCAAAACAGAAGTAAATCTACTTCGATCGAAGTAAAGTACGAACCCTGAACACAACGCTTTTGAACTCAGCGCATACCGTTGCGACCGTGCGTCGTCGCAAACATGCTAAATGAATTCACTCAAGGAGTTTGTGCAAAAATGAGACCACAACCAACAGAAATTTACGTGTGCAAACGTGTTTGTGTTCGTGTTGTTTATGAGCAGAGTATATCTATTTAGCTATACTCTGTCTATGGGTATGGGCCCTTAAACGGATGAAACAGTTGCAACTAGCCAGTGAAATATATTGATTTGTAGGTACATATATGAAAATAATTGAGCGTTGCCGTTTGCCGAATTTGAAGATTTGTGAAAATTTATTGTCCATTTTGCTCGTATGAGCAATAAAGATTCAGTTGCTTCTACTTACTTTTGTGGCCCCTTTTTTCGTGATGCCCCAGGCCTGGGCCTGGTTGGCCTAAGGGTAAATCCTGGGCTGATATTCACTAAGAACAAAGTCCACTTCCATTTTTGTGTACTCACAATTACTCGTATTCACAAATCTAGAAAATTTTCTTACAAAATATACTGAATGTCAATCCAAGAAACTTTAAAAATTTATGAGTTCTGACCTGCTCTAAAGAAAATCACAGTTTCGATTGTTTTTGTGACTCTCACAAGTTGTGACTGAGCGGCAAATTTCGAAAAAGTCACAAAATCAATTTCAGTTCTTCTTGTGACTTGTGAGCAGGGTTGGCCGAATTAACTACACTGCATTTTCTACATCATTAACTACGCGTAGTTATTTGAATAAACTACATGCCTAATTTATTACAATTTGTTACGTCCGCTACATACATAGTTAATTCATAAAAAATACATAAGTAGAATAAAGGAAACCACAAAATTTTGCAGTTTTATGATCTAATCTAATGGTTTGTATGATAGATGGTAAGATTATTTTTGGAGACAAACAATTTACTTTGGCATGATCAAAGAATATGAATTATGAACGCATGATTAAAAGATTTTTTTTAATGCTGAATTTAATATACATGGTACATACATACATACAAATATTACCGAAAAACAGTTTGAAAATAATGAAAACCAAGAACTAGTGTAGTTATATTTAAACTTTAAACTGTTATATTCTTAAGAAGCACAGCACAGCACACGTGTCGCAGAGAGCTCCAATATGATCATTTTCCATTTAAATTGGAGTAGATCCACCTTCAACTCACTTCGCTTATTAAAAATTAATAACTGAACGTTTGATTTCAAAATTCAAATGTACAACTGACACTACTGACAGTAAAATGACATTTTAAACTACGTCTGCTACAATTTGTTACATTAACTACATTTAACTAAATTTAACTACATTTAACTACATAAACTACGTATCAGACGTAACATAATGTAGTTATTTCTAAAAAGTGACAGTTCGGCGGTCAGCCATCAGACGAATAGGGGGAACAACATGTAGCATACGAAAACATGCACGTGCCGTAACTTTTCGGGACTGGTGGAAGTGTGATCATAGCCTCTCCGCGGCGGCCGCTAGAAACAAGCCTTTTAAAAAAGGTTTGGCTAATATGATCAGGCTGGTTCCTCAGGTTGGCGACAGGTTAATTCCCTGTCCCGTAAAACTAAAAGAATTACGAGACCGACAACAAGCCTCGGAAACGGACTGATCTCACGACGACAACCCACGCAAAGAAGAAGGAAAAACGATTTACGAATTTTCTTATGGAACGTACGATCGCTCTATAGAGCTCGAGCTGCTCAGCAGCTAGCCGATACCCTGTCAAAGTATAAAGCTGACATAACAGCTCTTCAAGAAATCAGATGGACAGGGAATGGTGTTTTACAGAAGAAAGAATATGACATATACTACAGCTGTCATACAAAACACCATGTGCTCGGGGTAGGCTTCCTAGTCAGCGAAAAAATGAAGTCTACTATCATCGGCTTTAACGCTATAAGCGAAAGGCTATGCACCCTTCGCGTGCGAGGCAAATTTACGAACATCAGCCTCATTAACGTTCACGGACCTACGGAGGAGTCCTCAGACGAAGAAAAAGAGACTTACTACGAACAAGTCGAGAGGGCCCTCAATGCCTGTCCAAGGTATGATGTTAAAATCATCCTTGGGGATTTGAACGCAAAAATAGGTCGGGAGCCGGTATTCAGGCATTACGCAGGCACCCATAGTTTGCATGAGAACACTAATGACAATGGACTTCGAGTCTTAGAATTGGCAGCATCGAAAAACATGGTCGTTGCGAGTACCAGGTTCCCGCGTAAAGATATCTACAAAGCCACCTGGGTATCACCTGATGGAGTCACTCGTAACCAAATAGACCACGTGTTGATAGACCGTCGCCACTACTCGAACTTGATGACGGTACGAACGTACCGAGGTGCCAATATCGACTCGGATCACTATCTTGTTGGTATGGTTTTCCGAGGGCGGATTGCCTTGCGAAGACGCATTGCATCCGCCGATCAGGTTCGAATCAACACGGCTGCCCTGCGCAATGAAAACACCAGTAACACCTTTGGTAATGCGTTAGGACTCGCCCTAGAAACACTTGACTTAGGGAGAGTAAGTCCTGGAGCTAGTATGCTGGGCGTAAACGAAAAGTGGACACGTCTCAAAAATACTGTCATTAGTACTGCCAACTCCATCTTAGGCAGCAGTCGTAAAAATCGAAACGACTGGTTTGATGATGAATGCAAGCTAGCGACTGAACGTAAGAATGTTGCGTACCGAGCAATGCAACAATCTCATAGAACGCGGGCACGCGAAGAGGAATATAAAGAGCTCAGAAGAACAGAAAAACGGCTTCACAGACAAAAGAAATCAGCCTGGGAGAAGAACCTAATCTGTGAAATAGAAAACAGCCGAGAGCGAGGTCCGCACCAGGCGCGGAAGTTCTACCAATCCGTCCGAAACATGACGCAGTACACACCACGCTGCACATACTGCAAGGACGGAGAGGAAAATCTGATCACCGATCCTGAAAGCATACTGGAGCGATGGGAAGTGTACTTTAATGAATTGCTAAATGGTCAGCTCACTACAGAAGTGGAGGCTCCACTACTTCAAGAAGAATACCCTATGTTGCCGCCACCAAGCATAGAAGAGGTTGAGAAGGCTATAGGCCGGCTTAAACAGAACAAATCCCCGGGAGCCGATGGCATACCAGCCGAATTATTTCATCACGGCGGGCCAGCCTTACGTCAAGCAATTCATGATATTATAGTGCACGTATGGGAGCAGGAAGAAATGCCAGAAGACTGGCGAAAAGGCATAATATGCCCCATACATAAGAAGGGAGATGTCACAACGTGCAGCAATTATAGAGGTATCACGTTGTTGAGTACCGCCTATAAAATACTCTCCTCTATCCTACAAGACCGGATAACCCCATACGCTAAAACCGTCATCGGACAATATCAGTGTGGTTTCATTCCAGGCAAATCAACAACTGATCAGATCTTTACCCTTAGGCAGGCGATGGAAAAATGTCTAGAATTTAACATCCCAACATACCATCTGTTTATAGACTTTAAGGCCGCCTATGATAGCATAGCCAAGGTAGAACTTTACAAAGCCATGAGAGAATTCGGCATCCCAAATAAATTGACACGACTATGTAGGTTGACCATGACCAACGTAACAAGCCAAGTAAAAATAGCCGGATTGCTATCCAGACCAATCAAAATCTTTAATGGACTCCGACAAGGGGACGGTTTGGCCTGCCTCCTTTTCAACCTGGCGTTGGAGAAAGCAATCCGTGACTCTGGCACGGCAACAAGAGGGACCATCGTCAACAGGTCCAGCCAGTTACTAGCTTACGCAGACGACATTGACATCATCGGAAGATCCGAACAAGCTGTACACGATTCCTTCATCCAGATCGAGCAGGCGGCACAAAATCTGGGGCTGCACATTAGTGAAGGTAAAACAAAGTACATGGTGGCGTCGAATGCGAGAGGAACAGTTGGTCAAACAATCAAGGTAGCGGAGCACGAATTTGAAGTGGTGCAATCCTTTAAATACCTTGGGTCAATAGTAGCAGCCGATAACAATATAGAAGAAGAAATACGCGGGCGGCTTCTCAAATCCAACAGAGCCTACTATAGTCTGTCAAAGCTTTTCAAATCCAGAAATCTCACCATAACTTCAAAACTGCTGCTGTACAGGACCATGGTCCTGCCAGTACTCACATATGGATCCGAGACTTGGGTGCTTAGCAAAAGGCACTCCGACCTCTTAGCTGCGTTCGAGAGAAAAGTCTTAAGGAGAATTGTTGGCCCCATATGTGAGGAAGGACGATTCCGGAGACGGTACAATCATGAATTGTACGCAATCTACCTAGAAGCAGATGTCGTGACAAAAATTAAGCTCGGTAGACTCCGGTGGGCAGGGCACCTAGCTCGCATGAGCGAAGAGGAACCTGCTCGGAAAGTTCTTTGTGGTACATTCTATGGTAGACGACAGCGTGGTAGACCATGCTTGCGCTGGAGAGATGGCGTAGACCAGGACGCCCGAAGCCTTGGGGTGCGCAACTGGATGGCGTCGGCTAGAGACCGGGATAGGTGGAGAGACTTGTTGAAAGAGGCCAGGACCGGAACCCGGTTGTCGAGCCGATGATGATGATGATGATGACAGTTCGGCCAAAGCTGCTTGTGAGGTATCACTGACTTTGGGGAGAATCGGGCTGTAAGTCAATAATCAGGGTTGGCCGAATTAACTACACTACATTTTCTACATCATTAACTACGCGTAGTTATTTGAATAAACTACATGCCTAATTTACTACAATTTGTTACGTCTGCTACATACGTAGTTAATTCATAAAAAATAAATAGAATAAAGGAAACCAAACAATTTTTCACTCTTTTGGTCTATTGAAGCCTTGTAAAAAAACTGAAAATGTTTGATTTACCATAAGAATGAAGAATTGTAGGAATTTTCCATGATAGATTTGAAGCTTATTTTTGGAGACAAACAATTTACTTTGGCATAATCAAAGGATATGGGTTACGAACACATGATTTAAAGATATTTTTTATGTACATGGTACATATGTACATACAAATATTACCGAAAAACTGTTTGAAAATAATGAAAATCAAGATCTAGTGTAGTTATATTTAAACTTTAAACTGTTGTATCTTTAAGTAGCGCAGCACATGAGTCGCAGAGAGCTCCAATACGATGATTTTCCATTCGAATTGGAGTAAATCCACATTCAGCTCACATCGCTTATTAAAAATGAATAACTGAACGTTTGATTTCAAATTTCAAATGCACAACTGACAGTAAAATGACAGCTATGACATTTTAAACTACGTCTGCTACAATTTGTTACATTAACTACATTTAACTACATTAACTACATAAATTACGTAGCAGACGTAACAAATGTAGTTATTTCTAAAAAGTGACAGTTCGGCCAACCCTGTCAATAATCCATCCTGTTTTTTGTTCTTGGCCAGAATTGAAAAGATAGTCTTTTGAGTTTTGAATTATCCCTTGATTTCGTTTGGTATTCCGATGGTTCTTCTGTTATATTTATTTTATGAGCAACTTGCAATTTTGCTTTAGTAGCCATCCTTTGTATTTATTACAAGCTTTAGTTAGATGACCTTGCTTCCGGCAGAAATAACAAACAACGGTATTCGCTACCGAAAAATTATTCTCCCCAAGCTACTAAATAACGTGCTAGCTTTAAAGTAGCAAGTTTAAAAAAATCGCACACTTAATTTTGAAAATGTTGGTGCAAAATTTTAAAAAGCCTAATAATAAGGTGTAAGTATGATACTTCTTAACAATTTTCTTACTTTTAAGTAGATTACTAACACTTTCTTAATTTTAAAAATTTTCTAACTGGATTCAATTAACAGCTCAATTGAATTAAATTCAACCACTCCACTTAAACCGAAATAATTTTCATATCTTCATTGTTTTCTGACTTGGATCGTGCTAAGACTATTTTTTTTAAATAAATTTCTTCACAATGACAGTTCATGCGAAAAACTAAGTCAACAGATCTGTTTTGATGTTTGTAAATGTCAAAGAATCATATGAAGCTAGAACGATACTAAAAAATAAAAAAAATACGTATTCCATGATTTTACCTTTAATAAAAGGGTAGGTAGTTTGATGCTATATTCGATTAAAATTTGCAAAATCGTTGTTTTAACAAAGTTTCATACTAAATCAGCTTTAACATCATACTAATTCAACTAAAACCTTGAGTTTAAGAGGACTCCGCCCAAAATGTTGAGAAAAACGTGAAATAGGGCAAATGGCTGCAAGAATTGTGAAGTCACTACAAGACATATTGGAAAAAAAAATAAATTGCATTATGACAGAATTACATTTTAGCTTGAAAATCGTCGAGCCACTTTTTTAATATTTTTATATTTTTATTATTTAATTTTAATATTCCGGTTGCCTCTTTCGTTAAATTTCACAAAACTGCTTACGATGTGCAAGGTTTGTGAGAAATTGAATTAGGGAAACTCATATTATATTTACGTCATTTTACAGGTAACAAACAGAATTTTAAGATCGTCGGAGTGGATTTTTAAGTTTAGGCTCTATTTTTGAATAATCATCTCTAGAAAATCATCAAAATTCCCCTTTTTCTAATGCATTTGAATGTGTAGTTATATGATAATTGAAATTTGTTTAGATAAAAAAATGGTAATAAAAAAGTATCTTATTATTGCAAAATGACACATTTTATAAAAGTATTTTTTGTACACAAAAGTCGTTACTTTATTCTACTGGCCGTTTTTAGTTTATCAATTTGCCGCAATGAAGTTTTTTTCAAAGATATTATGTAGTTATTTTTTTTTGTTGCATCTGAAGCAATAAAAAGCATGACGAACATGAAAGGCGAGTGGGCATTTGTTTGTATGAAAGGTTCTGGAAAGGGGAAGAAATGAAAGGGATCAGACACACGGTGATGGTGGATGATAATATTTGAGACCCATAGTAAATAGAAGTTAGTTAGCTATGACCTATGAGTGTGAATCTGACTTTTTTTTTTATAATCTACACGTGCTCAAGGGATTACGATTACCCTTTAAATGTTTCAACACAGCGCGGGCGTGAAGTTAATGAACGAAGTGAAGTGTGAAACGATGTTCTGAGACTGAAGGTGGTTGTCTCAGAATTTTATCTCCAGAGATGGCGGCTAAACTAATGTGGAGAAATGTCGTGTCTTATTTTTATGTCCCTTAGTTCAGTTTTTGCTTTCGTATTACACGGTTGAATCTGCATTAAATAGTCTGTTTGTGCTTATCACAATGTCTAATGAATGCTTTATTTGCGAAAACAAAACGACCGACGTCGATTACGTGTCGTGTGTCATATGTCGATTGATTTTCCACATTAATTGCTTAAAACTAAACGATAATGTGATCGATTTATTGAATAAAAGAAATAACATTTGTTGGAAGTGTGAATTATGCAGTAATTATGATTCTCCCAATTGTGATGCGAAATTAAATGTTCTAACCAAAAAGCTTAATAATCTTTACAATGAGTTTAAGTTGTTTCGCGACTCTTATGCTAGCACAAGCTATTTAATCAGTGAACACTCGCTCAAAAGCTAAAATAAATCTGATTGCTCCAGTCAATGTTAATGCAATAAATAAAAGCTTTTCGTCACCTGTATTACCACGCAAAACAACAAAGTCCATTGACGTTACCCCCATTCCCCTTCGCAGTGCTAAATCTAAGCCAGTCTTTTCTGCAAATAAAAAATCTTCTTCGGTATCGGTCATAGCTGAAAACAAAACAAATGTGCCGCTTAACTCTGATCTTGTTAAAAGCAAAGCAAAGAATACAAAAAATGCAACGGTCATTGCTCATACAGGTGATGATTCTCGCTCACTGTTATTGATGCTGTGGAAGAACCCACTACCAGTGATGCCACTTTAAATGTCACCAACAAGGTTTCCACTGTATACTCTGGAAATGGTACTAATGTTATTGATAGTAGTGTTTCTGGTGTTTTCGGTTTTTTTTTTTTTTTTTTTTTATAATCTACCCGCGCTCAAGGGATTATGACTACCCTTTAAATGTTTCAACACAGCGCGGGCGTGAAGTTACGGAAGAGAAAGGAGGATAGGAAAGATGTGTGGCACGATGTTCTGAGACTGTTGGTGGTTGTCTCAGATATTTTTATCTCCAGGGATGGCGGCTGAGCTAAAGCGGAGAAATGCCGTGTCTTATTTCTATGTCGGTGTTCATAATGCTGCTGAAGGTTCGGATGTTGCTGATGATGCTGATCTTGCTATTGATAACGTTTCCGATGGTGTTACTAACGACGATGTAGGAGTTGGGATTGCTGAAGCTGTAACTGTTGCTGATGCTGCTTATGTTGCCGATGTTGCCGATGTTGCTGATGTTGCTGATGTTGCTGATGTTGCTGATGTTGCTGATGTTGCTTATGTTGTTGATGTTGCTGATGTTGCTGCTGTTGTAAATGCTGCTGTTATAAATGCCGTTGAAAAAGCTGCTGTTGTGTGGGGTTCCAGTGATATTCTGCAAAATGATGTTGTGCTAAAGCTTAAGTGGTTTCACCTTGGTAGTTTTCGACCTTCTATCACCTGCGAAGTGACTGTCAATCATTTAGCTACTGCTCTCGGTATAAATCCTTCTGTCATTTCAAGCTTCAAGTTAATAAAACGAGGTGAACTTGAAGAAAATATCAAGTTCATAAATTTTAAAATTGGTGTTCCAGGTGAATACAATGATGCAATGTATCATGAAAATATCTGGCCTATAGGAACGAAGTTACGTGCCTTTCAATTTATTTAAAAAAACGAAGGAGTACGGCTTCAGGCTGACCTAACATAAGCTCTGAATCTTTTGGCTCAAATGCAAATCCTCCTAAAGATCCTACTGTTGTGTCGCTTCATCACTTGTCTCCTTTTAATTGGCGATATACTATCATAATGTGGGTGGAATGAGATCTAAAACAACTGATTTCTATATTGCTATGACTGACTCTTCATATTCTCTAATTGCTCTCACTGAAACCTGGCTCACTGAGAATATTCTTTCGTCTGAAATGTTTGATGGTAGATTTGTTGTCTACAGACGGGATCGATGCCTAGCTGCAACTGATGTTACAAGAGGAGGAGGCGTATTGTTCGCAGTTAGTTCATTTTTATCAGTAGGCAAATAGAATTGTATGATTCATCTGATTTGATTGAACAAATTTGTGTAAGAATTGATTTTTTTCATTCTATTGATAATGTTTATATTAAATTATGTTTTTTTTTGTATCATATATACCACCAAATTCCCCAGTTAGTATTTATACACCTCATATTTCCAATATAAAAAACATAGCTAATGATTTAGATTGCAATTCATTTTTAATTATATTGGGTAATTTTAATCTTACCCATATTAAGTGGTCTTACTCTGAAGATGATATGTTTAATTGCATATAATATTGTTAAAGATTTTGAAATTGAAGTCGTTGATTCTTTGTTAGTTTTAAACTTAGTTCAGATAAACTGGGAAGGTGGCTTGATCTTGTTTATACACATATCGAGCTTGATGCTTTTGTAACTGTACCTGATTATTATTTGTTGGCCAATTGCGGAATACACCACAAGGCATTAATTGTTAATTTTGATATATCTTGCATTGATTATTATATTGTAAATAATAGCTTAGATAAATTATTCAAATATGATTTCTTTAAAGTCGATTATGATGATGTTTATAATTATTTGTCAGTTATTGATTGGAATAGTGTTATTGGAAGTGGTACTCTAAGTCACAAAAACAATGTTAAGAAATGTTTTAGATGAACTTTTTTCTAATTTCGTTCCTATAAAAAAATGTAATAACTCTGGTAGACCGGTCTGGTTTCACAAAAGACTTTCTAATTTAAAAAATGCTATGGATTTAAAAAATAAAATGCACGACTGGATCGCACGAACTTGCTCTTATGTAAAAGTACTTTGGAATTTAAGATACATTTTATAAATATAGAACATGGATTTAATGAGATAATAATGTTCAAATGCATAAAATTGCCGTCTGGTTTCCAGAAAAGTATGAATTTATGCAAATAAACTTTAAAAAATCGTTTTATTATTAAATACATTTTTTATATAAGAAATTTCTCTAAAATTTTTCAAGAAAAAATGTGGGATGCGAATTTTAAGTATTAAATAATATTGATTTTAGGAAATAATTTCAAAAAATAATCGTTCATAGGTTTTGAAGATATTCATTTAATTTTTTTTTTTTCAAAAAACCCAACAAATATTTTTTCGAATATTTGTATAAACAATATTATTTTAAACTTAAGGGGGCTCCTCCTAAAAATTTTGGTTAAAATCGTTAGAGCCGTTGGTGAGAAATTCGAAAATCAAAAAAACCCTTCTATGACAGGTACCCCTAATAACATTTCCCCCCAAATTTTTTTTTGACTAAACTATAGTCCATGTCCATAATATCACACTTAATTTTTTTTATCAAAATCGTTAGAGCCGTTTTCGAGATAAATAAGATTTTGCATTGCGGGTGTTTTGGAGCTAAAAAAAAATTTTCAATTTTTCCTCTAGGGAATCACCGAAGACCCTTAACTACCGAGATTGAAAGAAATAGGTCCAGTGATTTAGGCTGTAGTGAGAGGTACAGACATACAGACACACTGAAACATGTTTTTTGTGTACTAAATTTTCCTTAAAATTTTTATAAAAAAAAATGATATGCAAATTGTTAGTACTTAATAAAATACATTTTAAAACGTAATTTAAAAATTTAATCGTGTATCGGTTTTCAAGATATTGAATTTTCAAAATAAAAATTGTATTATTTTATTAAAAATCCAAAAACTATTTTTTCGAAAAAAAATTTAGTTTATATTTTTTCAAATGCAAAGCAGCTCCTGCATAAAAATTTTGGTTAAAATCGTTAGAGCCGTTGGTGAGAAATTCGAAAATCAAAAAAACCGTTCTATGACAGGTACCCCTAATAACATTTCCCCCCAAATTTTTTTTTGACTAAAATATAGTCCATGTCCATAATATCACACTTCATTTTTTTTATCAAAATCGTTAGAGCCGTTTTCGAGATAAATAAGATTTTGCATTACGGGTGTATGGGGGGTACCCTTAGTTTTGGAGCTAAAAAAAAAATTTCAATTTTTCCTTTAGGGAATCACCGAAGACCCTTAACTACCGAGATTGAAAGAAATAGGTCCAGTGGTTTAGGCTGTAGTGAGAGGTACAGACATACAGACACACTGAAACATGTTTTTTGTGTACTAAATTTTCCTTAAAATTTTTATAAAAAAAAATGATATGCAAATTGTTAGTACTTAATAAAATACATTTTAAAACGTAATTTAAAAATTTAATCGTGTATCGGTTTTCAAGATATTGAATTTTCAAAAAAAAAAATTGTATTATTTTTTTAAAAATCCAAAAACTATTTTTTCGAAAAAATTTTTAGTTTATATTTTTTCAAATGCAAAGCAGCTCCTGCATAAAAATTTTGGTTAAAATCGTTAAAGCCGTTGGTGAGAAATTCGAAAATCAAAAAAACCGTTCTATGACAGGTACCCCTAATAACATTTCCCCCCAAATTTTTTTTTGACTAAAATATAGTCCATGTCCGTAATATCACACTTAATTTTTTTTATCAAAATCGTTAGAGCCGTTTTCGAGATAAATAAGATTTTGCATTACGGGTGTATGGGGGGTACCCTTAGTTTTGGAGCTAAAAAAAAAATTTCAATTTTTCCTCTAGGGAATCACCGAAGACCCTTAACTACCGAGATTGAAAGAAATAGGTCCAGTGATTTAGGCTGTAGTGAGAGGTACAGACATACAGACACACTGAAACATGTTTTTTGTGTACTAAATTTTCCTTAAAATTTTTATAAAAAAAAATGATATGCAAATTGTTAGTACTTAATAAAATACATTTTAAAACGTAATTTAAAAATTTAATCGTGTATCGGTTTTCAAGATATTGAATTTTCAAAATAAAAATTGTATTATTTTCTTAAAAATCCAAAAACTATTTTTTCGAAAAAAAATTTAGTTTATATTTTTTCAAATGCAAAGCAGCTCCTGCATAAAAATTTTGGTTAAAATCGTTAGAGCCGTTGGTGAGAAATTCGAAAATCAAAAAAACCGTTCTATGACAGGTACCCCTAATAACATTTCCCCCCAAATTTTTTTTTGACTAAAATATAGTCCATGTCCATAATATCACACTTCATTTTTTTTATCAAAATCGTTTGAGCCGTTTTCGAGATAAATAAGATTTTGCATTACGGGTGTATGGGGGGGTACCCTTAGTTTTGGAGCTAAAAAAAAATTTCAATTTTTCCTCTAGGGAATCACCGAAGACCCTTAACTACCGATATTGAAAGAAATAGGTCCAGTGGTTTAGGCTGTAGTGAGAGGTACAGACATACAGACACACTGAAACATGTTTTTTGTGTACTAAATTTTCCTTAAAATTTTTATAAAAAAAAATGATATGCAAATTGTTAGTACTTAATAAAATACATTTTAAAACGTAATTTAAAAATTTAATCGTGTATCGGTTTTCAAGATATTGAATTTTCAAAAAAAAAATTGTATTATTTTTTTAAAAATCCAAAAACTATTTTTTCGAAAAAATTTTTAGTTTATATTTTTTCAAATGCAAAGCAGCTCCTGCATAAAAATTTTGGTTAAAATCGTTAGAGCCGTTGGTGAGAAATTCGAAAATCAAAAAAACCGTTCATTGACAGGTACCCCTAATAACATTTCCCCCCAAATTTTTTTTTGACTAAAATATAGTCCATGTCCATAATATCACACTTCATTTTTTTTATCAAAATCGTTAGAGCCGTTTTCGAGATAAATAAGATTTTGCATTACGGGTGTATGGGGGGTACCCTTAGTTTTGGAGCTAAAAAAAAAATTTCAATTTTTCCTCTAGGGAATCACCGAAGACCCTTAACTACCGAGATTGAAAGAAATAGGTCCAGTGATTTAGGCTGTAGTGAGAGGTACAGACATACAGACACACTGAAACATGTTTTTTGTGTACTAAATTTTCCTTAAAATTTTTATAAAAAAAAATGATATGCAAATTGTTAGTACTTAATAAAATACATTTTAAAACGTAATTTAAAAATTTAATCGTGTATCGGTTTTCAAGATATTGAATTTTCAAAATAAAAATTGTATTATTTTCTTAAAAATCCAAAAACTATTTTTTCGAAAAAAAATTTAGTTTATATTTTTTCAAATGCAAAGCAGCTCCTGCATAAAAATTTTGGTTAAAATCGTTAGAGCCGTTGGTGAGAAATTCGAAAATCAAAAAAACCGTTCTATGACAGGTACCCCTAATAACATTTCCCCCCAAATTTTTGTTTGACTAAAATATAGTCCATGTCCATAATATCACACTTAATTTTTTTTATCAAAATCGTTAGAGCCGTTTTCGAGATAAATAAGATTTTGCATTACGGGTGTATGGGGGGTACCCTTAGTTTTGGAGCTAAAAAAAAATTTCAATTTTTCCTCTAGGGAATCACCGAAGACCCTTAACTACCGAGATTGAAAGAAATAGGTCCAGTGGTTTAGGCTGTAGTGAGAGGTACAGACATACAGACATACAGACAGACAGACGGAATTATCGGACCCACTTTTTTCGTCTTCGCTATCATCGTAATGTCGACTTTGATCAAAATCTCGAGTTCGATTTTTTTTCCAAATGCAGAACTTGCCCTATAGTACCTTTATCGCAAGTAAAAAGGAAATATGAATTTTGCTGATTAAGAAAAGAATATGAATTCCTTAAAAGATTTTTATATCGGCTGCATGTTTGGTCAGTGGAGTCAAAAATTAAAAACAATTCTAAAGCTCTTTGGAGTTTCATAAATGCTAAAAAGAAATCTTCAGGTATACCATCAACTATGAGCTATAATAAAGTAACTAGTAGCGACCCTAGTCAAATTTGCGATTTTTATGCTAGTTACTTTCAATCTAATTTTGTTCTGTAGCATTGTGATCCTGAATTACGATTTGAAGGTAGATCCGTCGTTGATTTGGGTTCTTTATCCATTTCAAATGAAGAGATTCTTTGTGAATTATCATCTCTTGATGACTCTGTAAGCCTTCCACCAGATAATATATTTTCATTGTTTTCGTTGTTCCTCTTCATTTAATTTTCAACCATTCTCTTACCTAAGATTTGTTTTTGGATAGCTGGAAACATTCCTTCATTTCTCCAATTCACAAATCTGGGTCTAAACAGAAAGTCGAAAATTATAGACCAATAGCTAAACTTCAAATCATACCTAAAATTTTTGAAGCTATTATAAAAAATAAAATATATGCATTGATAAAGAACTAATATCTGAATTTCAGCACGGTTTTGTAAGTAGAAGATCAACCACAACTAACTTGGCAATCTTCACTAGTTTTTGCCTTCAATCAATGGAAATTAGAAATCAGGTAGATACTAGATACAAGCCATCGGTTTTCATTCAAATTTTTTAAAATGGATAAAAAGCTATCTTACAAATCGAACTCAATCTGTTAAAATAGGTAGTCTTTCATTTAAAAATATAAATAATTATTCAGGTGTGCCCCAAGGGAGCCATCTCGGTCCTCTCCTATTTTTAATTTTGACTTACCTTCTGTTATCTTGAAAGCTGAAAACCTATTATTTGCAGATGATTTTAAGATTTTTATGGAAGTTACTCGTAGAACCTTGCATGACTGTATACAACTTCAAAGTGATATTGATAGTATAACTGAGTGGTGTAGCAAGCATGGCTTACATTTGAATATTAATAAATGTTCAGTTATGACTTTTCATCGAATAAAAACACCAATAATATTTGATTATACTATTTCCAATATTAGTTGTTAAAGGTTGTATTTACAAAAGGATTTGGGGGTTATTTTTAATGCCGAGCTTAAATTTACTTCTCATATTGATTACATTATTTCCAGAGCTAACGCAATGCTTGGTTTCATAAAACTCAAAGGATTTTAGATATCCATATACTCTTAAATCGTTATACGTTGCACAAGTTCGTTCTGTTCTAGAATACTGCTCTGTTGTTTGGTGCCCCTACCACAACACTACTACGCTTCGCATTGAAAGAGTTCAAAGATAGTTCACAAAATTTGCACTTTTTAATTTTTACTCGTATTCGCAAGCCCCTTCATTCACGAATTCTTTAACATCCCTAGACATTACACCAATTATGGCCAAAATAATCCCATAACCAATTCTTCATTTTATTTTGATCAAAATTTTCATTTAATCGACTTTAAGATTAATAGTGATTTATGTAAAGCCACAATATTAAATTCTTTATAAGCTTTATATGTTTAATTGTTATTTAACTTTATACCATATGCTTTTTATATATTATTATATCAATCTAAGAAAGTTTAATGTACTTGATAGATTAAATAAATAAATAAATAATTTGCATTATTTTTATTCGTATTCATATTTGTTGGGCATACTAGTTTTTAACTCAAACCATTTTGTTAGTGTTATGCCTGAACAACAATCATGTAATGAGTAAATCAGCAACCCATTGATGACAATTTTTTTAGAAGGTTTTAATTAAGATGACATAGACGACAGCTGTGATCATGAGGTTGACAGGAGAACACAACCATCACACCACGGCAACCCCCATGAAGTAAAAGAGTAGATAGAACTTGTTGAATTATTGTTTTTGTTTGTTATTAGGCAGAAAAGTAACTAAACACATTGCCTGGTTTGCCAAGAAGTGTGAGAAGTTCGGTGTGATGGGAAATCGGTTTTGTATCTTATTTTAAATTGCTTATTTTCTTCTTCTTATTTTTATTCTTATTTCGAATATAAATTTTTTACTTGCGACTTATACGTACTATAAGGCAAGTTATGCATTGGGAAAAAAATCGAACTCGAGCTTTTTATCAAAGTTGACATTACGATGAAAGCGAAGACTAAAAAAGTGGGTCTCGTTATTCTGTATGTCTGTTCGACTACAGCCCAAACGGCTCGGCCGATTTACTTTAAAATTGGTAGTTATAATTTTTAATTTTTACCGGCACACATTTTTTTCTTTTCTCTTTAAGACCAAAAATAAGGGTACCTGCCATACGAATTTTTTTCTTGAAATTTTATATATATATATATTTTTTTTTCTCCAGAACTGCTCAACAGATTTAAAAAAATAAAAATACAAAAAATTTAATTTAGTTAAAGCTAGGTAATGATTTTCCGAAAAACTGTTATTGAGGGAACCAACCATGGAACAATTTTTTTTTATTTTTGATTTTTTCAAAAACGGTACAACCAATTTTGATCATTTTTTTTGCTAAAGCTCCCCAAGAATTTAAATAGTAAAAAAAAATTTGTTTTGGATTTTTAAAAATAGTTTCAATTTTTTTTTTTCAAAACTCAATATTTCGAAAACTCCATGGTAGATGTTTTTTTTTAAACTTGATGAATAAAAGTTTCTCAATATAATCTACAAGATGTGAGAAGAAAAATTATATTTTACGTAAAAATAAAGGTACCCACCAAACAAATGTTAAAAAATGTTTTTCAAAAATCGTATTTTTCTCGAAAACGGTGCCTAAAATTTTTGATAATTTTTTTTTCTTTCAATTAATTTTTATGATCTTTAATTTAATATAAAAAAACTGAAATAAAGATATTACAGCTTGTACCTAAAATAGAACATTTTTTCTAATTTTGAATTTCTCATTATCGACATAACGAGTCTTAATGAATTTTTTTATAAAGATGCTTCCAAAAAGTTTAAAAAACATTGCATTTCAAAACTTTAAAACAAATATTTTTTTGAAAAAAAAAAACAATTTTTTTGGTTGGCGTATCAAAATTTTGTATTACAAATGTTTTAAAAAATTGGTATATAAAAGCTTATTTTTTTAAGAAACCACTACACAACGACTTATAATTTTTGTTTTTGCATAAACTAATGCTTGCTTGAATTACATGGCATCCTATCTTTAACTACTAAAGGAGTTGTTAGTCATTTAAAAAATAATTTTATGATTATAAACAGTTTTCTCTAATAACAATCGTTTTTAAAATTCCTAGTCTTTTATATAGGAGCAAATTCGTGCGACCCATTCATTTTATTTTCAATAACTTTGGAGACAAATTTTGGACTTTTGAGGTAATTTTTCATTCTAATTGCAAAATCTTGAAATTTTTCAAGAATTTTCAACTTTTTCATTTCAAGGTGTTAGTTTTTGCGAATTTGCGCCCCTTTTTGCGTAAAAAGTAAAATTGATTGTTTGTAAGCACAATAAAATATTCTCAGAAAATATTTCATTTCTTCGTGACCTTTTTTTATTTATAAAAATGATGTTTGTCCTAGAGTGGGCTCAAGGTCAATTATTGATTGTGTTTATTTTTTAAGTTGTAACGTTTCGGGTAGTTTTTTTTTTAAATAAACTTTTATGTACAAAATATTCAAAAACTATTTTGGTAGACCAACTTTAAGTCTTTATTATTGTACGAATAAAAATTAAATTTACAAACAAAATATCGATATCGAATTTTCAAAAAAATATGATTCTTTTTTTCAAAAACTCAAAAAATAATTTTATTTGAAGGTTTGAAATGCAAGGTTTTTCAAATCATTTTAGAAGAATTCATTAAAATCCATTATGCTCATAATTAGAAATTTAAAATTAAAAAAAAAATGGTTCTAACGTAGATACAGTCAGTAATATCTCTATTTCGAATTTTTTTTTATTGAATTATAGATCGTTAAAACTAAGTGAAAGAAAATAAAATTCGAAATCAAAATTCTAAGCGCGCGCCGCCGCCGCGCCGTTTTCGAGAAAAATACGATTTTCGAAAACCATTTTATTGATATGTTATTATATTAACTATATTATCTATTAAACGAATCTTCATTTAATCTATTCTGTATATAACATCCCAACATCATTATGAGAACGTTATCATCTTTTACCAAAATTACTAAAGAAAATCATGAGTCTCTGCTTGTTACATCTTAAAATGCCCCATTATAAACCAACTGAGAATGCTCAACATCACTCAATTATTTAAAATGCTCAATCTCATAAAAGTTCTTGCTAGAAAAAAGTACTAAAATGCGTAACAGCTATGCATTCCTCATTATCGCCTTCTTAACTCAATTTCAAAATACCCTTTCACTCAAGTCAACTTAAAATACATAACATCACTCACCTACATATATTCATATAATGGTCAAACAAAAATGCTTCTCAAAAAATATCTAGAATGCACAACACAACACAACAGCTAGGCATTCCATTATTTCGCATTCTTAACTTATGAACATACTAAGTTTTTCTAGTTGCTTTTTCTTTCCTTTTCACCAACGAACGTGTTGAGTGAATACGTTACGAAAATTCCTGACTAGAGATAGAGGGGAAAAAAAATATGTAGGACTGCTTTTACAGGAAAGCTATTTTTAATCTTTGATTCTCTTTTGGCTTCCTTTCGATTGCATGAATGCTTTCAAACACAGCGATTTTTAATGAAAGTTAATACTACGTTTTCACCAAAGGTAAATCCGGGATTTAAGTGGATTTACCATAAATCTCCTTTAAATCTCGTAGATTTACCATACAAATATAAATCACCTCAAATGAAGATTTAAAATAAATCTCCTTGAAATCTTCTCGCAATCAGAAGATTTGCAAAACAATCAAACCTTATTTTGTAGAACGCACCTATGAACACCCACTTTCTTCATTGACAATCAACACAAAATAGAAATATCTGTTTTTTTTCCTGTTTACTACCCAATGCAATTTTTTTTTCGCTTGTCCAAATTAACAATTGAATGACAAGACAGAGTGAAAACGTCAAATAAATCTCAGTTTCCTTGGTGAAAACACTTCAAGATTTATTTTAAATCTCTAGCGGATTTACTCTTGGTGAAAACGTAGTATAACTTTTCTTCTTTACTCTAGTGAGTTAATCGAAGTTCGCTGAGCGAACGCCAAATAGAAATGAAACATACCTGAGAAATAAAGAAAACCACAAAGAAGAAAGAATGATAACTCTGCAATTTTTCCAACCCCAGCAATTTTGTGTATCCCCACCACCACACACGCCTCTCTCCTACGGGCTTAAAAATCGCAAGGTAATATTGCTTTGTTTAAAAGCCGTCTATTATATTGAGTTGCGAGATCTTTTATTGTTCTATTGGGTTGGTTACGAAATCCCGAATCACAAAATCCCGAATCACAAAATCCCGATTCACAAAATCCCGATTCACAAAATCCCGAATCACGAAATCCCGAATCACGAAATCCCGCCATTTCAATACTAAATTGACAGCACTTGCAAATTTCAAAGTGATTAGCCAATCAGAATCAAGAACAAGGATAAAACAATGAGAATCAACGAGGACGCATCTATTCAATACTAAATTGACAGCACTGTAATCATCATTGGAAACTTCAAAGTGATTAGCCAATCAGAATCAAGAACAAGGATAAAACAATGAGAATCAACGAGAACGCACTTATACCCAAATAAGTTGGTCAATAAAAAGTATAAAAACAGGAGTGATTTCGGAATATTTTTCAGTTTCGCTTCGAATTCCGTGGAGGTGACACCACGTCGGTCGTCGCAATAAAGTGTAAATTAAAAAAGATTATTGAAAGGGGTATTGTTCTTGATTCCATTTTGGTTGGTAGTGCAAAGACGCGAAGCTTAAGTGAGTTTTAAGCGTTGAAGGAATTTTTCTTCGAAAGTTAGCTGAGTTCTTTTTAGAACTACAAAAAGAAAGATGATTATTAAAAGGGGTATTGTTCTTGATTACATTTTGGTTGGTAGTGCAAAGACGCGACGCTTAAGTGAGTTTTAAACGTTGAAGGAATTTTAATTTAACGCTTAAAAATCATTTTAAGCGATTGCAGACTCTAGGGAGAGTTGCTGTTTAAGCAAAATTTATTTTTTTTGGAAATTCTAGGGGATTATTGAAGGGATAGTTAGCTCGATTCTTTTTAGAACCACAAAACATTGAAAGAGTAAAAATTTATTTTTAAAATAAAAAAAAAGTTCAATTTTTTTCAAAAAAATTGTGGAAAAAAGTTTTTTAAAAAAATTGAAAGGTGACACTCCCTAGATCACGAATATGCAATTTTTAACTCGCTAAGATGCCTAGTTTAGCTAGAAATCACGTTTGAACATGTCAACTTTGGGGGGTCTACGAGGCTCCGTTTAGTCGCAAATTGCATTTAAAAATAAAAATTCGTTTTTCGTTTCATGCGATACGTGGATTGAAAGGTGGCACTCCCTAGATCACGAATATGTAATTTTTAACTCGCTAAGATGCCTAGTTTAGCCAGAAATCACGTTTGAACATGTCAACTTTGGGGGGTCTACGAGGCTCCGTTTAGTCGCAAATTGCATTTAAAGATAAAAATTCGTTTTTCGTTTCATGCGATAAGTGGATTGAAAGGTGGCACTCCCTAGATCACGAATATGCAATTTTTATCTCGCTAAGATGCCCAGTTTAGCCAGAAATCACGTTTGAACATGTCAACTTTGGGGGGTCTACGAGGCTCCGTTTAGTCGCAAATTGCATTTAAAGATAAAAATTCGTTTTTCGTTTCATGCGATACGTGGATTGAAAGGTGGCACTCCCTAGATCACGAATATGCAATTTTTATCTCGCTAAGATGCCCAGTTTAGCCAGAAATCACGTTTGAACATGTCAACTTTGGGGGGTCTACGAGGCTCCGTTTAGTCGCAAATTGCATTTAAAGATAAAAATTCGTTTTTCGTTTCATGCGATACGTGGATTGAAAGGTGGCACTCCCTAGATCACGAATATGCAATTTTTATCTCGCTAAGATGCCCAGTTTAGCCAGAAATCACGTTTGAACATGTCAACTTTGGGGGGTCTACGAGGCTCCGTTTAGTCGCAAATTGCATTTAAAGATAAAAATTCGTTTTTCGTTTCATGCGATACGTGGATTGAAAGGTGGCACTCCCTAGATCACGAAAATGCAATTTTTAACTCGCTAAGATGCCTAGTTTAGCTAGAAATCACGTTTGAAATGTCAACTTTGGGGGGTCTACGAGGCTCCGTTTAGTCGCAAATTGCATTTAAAGATAAAAATTCGTTTTTCGTTTCATGCGATACGTGGATTGAAAGGTGGCACTCCCTAGATCACGAAAATGCAATTTTTAACTCGCTAAGATGCCTAGTTTAGCTAGAAATCACGTTTGAAATGTCAACTTTGGGGGGTCTACGAGGCTCCGTTTAGTCGCAAATTGCATTTAAAGATAAAAATTCGTTTTTCGTTTCATGCGGTACGTGGATTGAAAGGTGGCACTCCCTAGATCACGAAAATGCAATTTTTAACTCGCTAAGATGCCTAGTTTAGCTAGAAATCACGTTTGAAATGTCAACTTTGGGGGGTCTACGAGGCTCCGTTTAGACACAAATCGCGTTTAAAGATAAAAAATATTTTTTCATACATTTTAATAGGCAAGGTGATGTAGTAACAGTTTTCTCGGGCAACAGTATCTTGGGTGGCCCGCTGCGCGGGTTTTCAGGATTTTAACTCCCTTTTTCGGAGACACACCCGCTCACGCAACTCCGTTGCTCCGCTTAGGGTATGTAAAGTCGCCAGGCAGGCGCCTGCAGCAACTGTTTTCTTGAACAACAGTACCTTGGGTGGCCCGCTGCGCGGGTTTTCAGGATTTTAACTCCCTTTTTCGGAGACACACCCGCTCACGCAACTCCGTTGCTCCGCTTAGGGTATGTAAAGTCGCCAGGCAGGCGCCTGCAGCAACTGTTTTCTTGAACAACAGTACCTTGGGTGGCCCGCTGCGCGGGTTTTCAGGATTTTAACTCCCTTTTTCGGAGACACACCCGCTCACGCAACTCCGTTGCTCCGCTTAGGGTATGTAAAGTCGCCAGGCAGGCGCCTGTAGCAACAGTTTTCTTAATCAAAATACTTGCTGTTCAAGAAAATTATTTCTATTTACAATATTCAATGTTTTTTATCTCTTAAAATAACTTTTTCTAGCTCAAAATCATTTGAGCAGCGTTTAAAGCTAATCGGCAAGGAATATCTCAACACATATTCTTCGTATTCGCTATCATCGGCATCAAAATCAGGCCGCATCTTAGATACGGACTTCTAAAACGCTTAAAATGTAATTTAAGCATAAAATTAAAATTCTTTCGTCCAATTTGAGGAGCTTTTTCTTTCAAAAAATATTAATTTTTTTCACGCTTAAAATACATTTTGAGCGTTTTGGCATATTTTTTTTTTTTCTAAGTAGTCCATTCTATATTTTTTTCAAGCTAAAAATTCGTTTTTGGTGTCATTTCGAACTCCATTTACCAATGAAATTTTCTATGAAGAAGCTAAAAATTCATTTGATTTGAGGAGCGTTTTCATGGTTTTTCTTTAAAAAAAAAAATTTTTTTTCACGCTTCAAATAAATTTTGAGCGTTTTGGCAAAATTCTTTTTTTTCTAAGCGAAAAATAATTTTTTCAAGCAAAAAATTAATTTTCAGTGTCATTTGGACCAAAAATTCATTCACCAATGTTCACCAATGAAATTTTCAAAGAAAAAGAAATATTAATTCCAAGCTACTACCATCTCGGAGTTCTACAACGAACTGAATTTTTCCCGAACCAACAGTTCCTTAAATACTTTCCATTTGCTCAAGAATAAATTAAAATAAAATACTTTATTAAAAGTACTAAAATAGTATTGAAATCCCGTCAAATATTTCCAAAAATATCTGTCGGCGGGATTTTTATTTTTATTTTCGGCGGGATTTCGTGATTCGGGATTATGATCGGCGGGATTTCGTTACTCTCCCGTTCTATTCTGCTATGAATTTCCATACAAATGTTTGAGCTGTCAACAAATCTGTTATGAATTTTAATTTTGGTATTCAGCACACTAAAATCTGTTATAAAATCTGCTAAGAAAACTTTTATGAACTGTCAAACGTTCGAACATAGAACCAATCTTTTACGAATAGCATTTTTGGTATTCAACATGCCAAAATCTGTTATGAAATCTGTTAAAAATCATAAAAGAATAAAAGACAAACTTCTGTGACTTTTATCATAAAAGATTTTAATAAGTACACAGGTGCATCAAGTAAAAATGAATTTGATACAAACTAAGCGATTGCCTAAAATGAATTTGCTATTTTGTGTAACATATAATTCTATGCACCTGCGCGGACATTCAACTAAATAGTTCATCTGTTTTCTATAGCAACCAAACAGTTGTGCAACTAAAAATTGAATGTGCGCGCGCCTAGCCTAAGAGTTTACTTTTTTGTTCGTCATCCATTTTAATTATGTCAGATGAAATATTTGACATAATCACAGCTGATTATAATAACAGATTTAGTTCAGTTTCGTAACAGATCTCGTTTTCTAAGTAGCATAACAGACTTTTATAAAAGTTCGAACCTCTGAATACCAATTATAAAAGATCTTTTAAGGTGGAAATCTTTTATGATTCATAACAGAAAATCTATAACAGAATAACAGATGTGGCAGAATAGGCCTAATTGTCTCAAACTGTTTATGATTTAAATTTCATGGAAAAAAGGGGTAGACATTTTTTTACTATGTGTTTGCAAATTTAGGTGCCATTCATACTATTCAAAACAAACAAAGATTATAAAATAAGTTGTTTCAAAAATAGTATTTCTAATATATGTACCTAATTAAATCAATAAATTTCAAATATTTTTGGAAAACAAAATAAATGAAATCGTAAATTTATTAAATTTTAACATTATTAAACGTCCTGAACCAGTCAACGTCGACAAAAGAATATTATAAAGCTCTATTGGATACAATTCTTGTCATGCTTTCGTACACATCATTGTATGAATTATTCATAACCCATTTTCCTCTTAGCTTGGTCGATAACCTGCAGAGTTCATATGTGGGGTCTTTTGACATTGCGGCGTTAAAAACAGAAAAAACAGAAACATAACTAGATTTTCAATTCTGAGAATTTTAAGTCAAAAAAGACCTTCAGGGAATATTTAGATTTTTAATTACAATTGGTTTGAATGAAAGTTTCACCCGGTGCTTCAAGCTTGGTCAACTAATGTTAACTTTCCCCGTGACAATCTCATCTGTAGAGAGGTCATTTTCATGTCTTAAGAAAGTTAAAACTTTCCCTATAAATAAATGTGGACAGTAGAGGTTATCTAGTTTAGCTTTCATCAAATTATAGATAATTTTGCCTTAAAAGAAAAAGGATAAATCTTTTGTGTAATACTTTAAACCAACATTTTTTTTAATGAGATTTTACTAAAATACATATATTATTTTATGTGTTTTATCATTAAGTAATTAAAAAAGGTGTGATCGCAAAAAAAGGTATTTCATATTTGGTTTTATGTTGAGTGCTTCTGCTACCGAAAAAGTCACGCCTCGTGCCTGAAATTTTTTTATTTACCAAGTTTAAAATAAATCGAGCATGAGGTTATTGAGTTTTGAAAAAAAAAAATTTTTTTAAAAACCAAAACAATTTGTTTTTGAAAATTTGAATAAACAAACATTTGGGGAGCTTTATCTAACCTTAAAAAAATGATGAAAATCTGTTGATCCGTTTTTGAGAAAATCAAAAACAAATAATGCTTTCAATGTCTTAAAAAAAAAGTGGATGGATATGGATTAAATATGATATCTACCAAGTTTAAAGAAAATCGGCCATGCCGTTGAGGCTGTAGTCGGAAAGATATCATAAAAGACAGTCATAATTGCGAGATCCACTTTTTTCGTGTTCTCTATCATTGTAATGTACTCTTTTATCAAAATCTCGAGTTCGATTTTTTTACGAATGCATAACTTGTCTTATCGTACTTAGAAGTCGTAAGTAAAAATAGCTAGTTTAAAGCGAGGAAAACAAAATATGCAGGTACATAAATGTAGGCATGTAGTTAGCTAGATACCTACATAATTACGTATTAATTTTCCTTTTTTTTTTTAACCTTTTTTATCAAATTGGTGGTGACTACCGACTGCTAAGAATAGGTTTATTTTAATGAACATTTCTTTAAAAGAAATTTTACAAAAATTTGATCACCAAACAATTTTTTTTTAAGATTCTAATTCTTCAAATAGAAGAATTCAAAGGTATGAAAAAAATAATTTTCGAAGACTTACAAATAAAAAAATCCAAAGATAAACAAAATAATTTTCGAAGACTTATAAAAAATAAGGTACCTACCTTAGTTTGACTGTCTGTAAACAACAATACTATTCAAACATTTGGGGAGCTTTACCCTTAAAAAAATGATGAAAATATGTTGATCCGTTTTTGAGAAAATCAAAAACAAATAATGGATGGAGAAAATTTAAATATGATATCTACCAAGTTTAAGGAAAATCGGCCATGCCGTTTAGGCTGTAGTCGGAAAGATAGCCATAATTGCGAGATCCACTTTTTGCGTGTTCTCTATCATTGTAATGTACTCTTTGATCAAAATCTCGAGTTCGATTTTTTTACGAATGCATAACTTGTCTTATCGTACCTAGAAGTCGCAAGTAAAAATAGCTAGTTTAAAGCGAGGAAAACAAAATAGGCAGGTACATAGATGTAGGTAGCTAGATTCCTACATAATTACGTATTAATTTTCCTTTTTTTTTAACCTTTTTTATCAAATTGGTGGTGACTACCGACTGCTAAGAATAGGTTTATTTTAATGAACATTTTTTTAAAAGAAATTTTACAAAAATTTGATCACCACCCAATTTTTTTTTTAAGATTCTAATTCTTCAAATAGAAGAATTCAAAGGTATGAAAAAAATAATTTTCGAAGACTTACAAATAAAAAAATCCAAAGGTAAACAAAATAATTTTCGAAGACTTATAAAAAATAAGGTACCTATTTAAGTTTGACTGTCTGTAAAAGTATTTTTATTAACTAACATTATATTGTTCAAGGAATATGTATGTATGTATATATGTATGTATCAGTTGCGAAAATGCGATGTTTAAGAATAGATATCAACGAATATAATAGCGATTCGGCGTACACACATAAAACTGCAGTTAATTTAATATTAATAAAAAAAAACCTTTCTATTTCATACAAAAGTCTTTTTTTCTTCATTTTATCAAATCGTCCAACTATCTACACATAAATAATTTACATAAAGGTAGGTAGAAAAAAATACATACATAGGTGTAAGATAGGTACAAAATCTTATATAATAACTCTTAAAACTTTTAAGTTCAAGGTCGAAATCACCGATTTATGATATTGTTATAATTTTACTAGGTTCGTTAAATAAAACTTATTACTCTTTTTAGTATTTCTTCTTTATTTACACTTTTCAAATCAAAACAATAAATCTCAATTTATAATCAACTCAAATATTTTTATTCAAATTTAAATCACACTTGTTTAATAACACTTTCCACAATCCAATAAGCAAACTTTTGAACACTTTCATAATCAAAAATCAACTGTGTTGCGCTCGCCGTGAAAACTCCCTTATATACTCAAATTAGTTGTTCTCGAAGGTTCTCGTCTTGGAATAATATAGATGGTTGGAATAAGGGGAAATACATTTGACATTGGAAAAGAGCTTTTTGTTTTTTCCATAAAGTAGATATGCAATTTTCCAATGGATGGCGCTGTAGGAGTATAAAGCTCTGTTCGCAACAAAGATAAATAAACTATTAAAGTATTACCGCCTCTAGGTACATCACAGCATCGTGTCCATAGCTGGGCACCGTTAATCAAACAGTTAACTTCGTTAATCGTTAATCCGCTAATAAAAAAGTTAGCTTCGTTAAACGTTAAAGCGTTAAATATCGCAAGAATTAACGCAAGTTAACGTTAATCGTTAATCCGTTAACATGTGATAAAAATTGTATTTTTTATATTTTTTTTTGCTAAGTAATGCCGGTCGCCCACTAGGCGATCAACGCACAAATTTCGAATTCAACGCATTCAACTCTAATGTACGGTGCCTTCAATTCTGTTCAACCAACGGGTTGGATCTAGTTGTTGGCCGTTGCTCAACGAATTGCACAACAAGTGTACGGGTAGTGTACGAGCTCGTGTTGCTCCTTGAAATGTTTGATCAACACGTTGAGCCAAATTTTAAAGATAATGTGTTGCACATTATTTGTTCAACGCGTTGATCAACTTTTTAATTTTCTTTGGGATTTCTTGACGTAATATTATGTTGCGTTGCGTTGGCTGCAGTGAAATGTGTCTACGTGGTTGAACTATTGCGTTGCCATTAACTTGCAGTTGTTGGAACTTGCAAACTGTAGTTTATTTTGGTTTTTCGTCATGGAAGGTGATAAAAAAATGGGGTGGACCACGGAATTAATTTTGCAAATGATTTCAGCAATTGAGGAAAAGCCCAATATATGGGACATTAGGAGCCTCTCTTATAAAAATCGAGATGCCAGGGAATTGGCTTGGTCTCAAATTTCCTCGAAAATGCAATTGCCTAAGCTTTGAATTCGAATTCACGGGCGCGGTGGGATCAATCGATTTTAATTTCTCATATATTTCATTGAAAACACAATTTTCTTCGCGACTCAAGAAAAAATCGTCTACCCAGAATCGTCTTAGCTGTTTTTTCTTCCTTTGTCGTTCATTTTCTAATATTATTAATGCGGCAGCCACTTTTTTTTTCTTAGAGGAAATCATACTCATACGGAACAAATTTTAGAATATTTTACAGCGAAGGCGTGCGTCGACAATAAATGTATGTACCGAACTGAAGTCAAAACTATTTCAGGTTTGACGTTTGAGTTTTTTGTTTATCGTGGTGCGTTCAACGCGTTCCCCAACGAGTAATCCTTGGTTAAGTGTACGAAGGTATTAACTCGTTCATCAACTGGTTAAACAACAATATCGAAAACGCAGTCGATCAACTTGAAAAACTTTTTTTTTCTGTCAAAATCGAACATTTTTATCAACTAGTGTATGAGGTTATTCAACATTTGAGTAAGTTGGTCAACTACGTGTACGGAGCTATTCAACACTGGAATAAGTTTTAAGAGTTGATCAACTAGGTGTGCGAGGTTAATCAACATAATGGGAAAGTTGGTCAATTATGTGAACGGGGTTCCAAACGCATTTTGTTCAACTTTAGTTGCTCAACGTGAATTACGTAAGTTGCTGCACTAGTGTAAGAGGTTGTAAATCGTTTATCCAACGATAAATAATAAAATTGAATAAAAAGTTGAACGAAGTTGGTTGAACTTATCGCGCACATAGTTGACGACCGGCATAATGAAATGATCAAACGAAACGAATCTCTTCGCAGTTTTCTCACTCGCACGCGCCGTCAAAATATAATACGTACCTAGCTGTTTTTGTTTCACTTTGTTTTTGTTTGCATTGGATTAACGATTAACGGACTTAACGTGGATTAACGGATTTAACGTGTCCGTTAACATTTTTAAAAGTTAACTTAAAAGTTAATCCGTTAATCAAAATTTTAACTTCGTTAATTAACGATTAACGGATTAACGAGTTAATGCCCAGCTATGATCGTGTCATATTAACAAACGCCTCCTACCAAAAAAATTCAGTTAAGGAAAAAGCCACATTGAAAACCGATTTGCAAAAATTTCCTTAAGAACTTTGACTGATCACTATTCTTCCCCGATAGTGACTAAGACGTAGATGTGGTTAAAAATTTAATTCTTTGGGGTATGAGATCTGAGTTAAAAGAATCGGACCTAGCTGTAAAGGCTATCAAGGTCAGAGAAGTAAGCTTCCGATGTTTTAAAAGCAACACCACTGAGGAAAACAGAACAGATTTTAAAGAAGCTCCGCTACTCAAGCGCGTTATGATTAATGGGACCAATCTTCTTTCGCACTCGTGATGTTACAAGATTTCTAAAGATTTTGACTTTATTGTGGATGGAGAACTGCATTTTTCCAGCTTGTCCCTAAAAAATGCGAATCTTTCGCACCCTCTAACTATCATTTTACTGCACTTACGTCCCTTCTTTCTAAGGCCATAGAAACACTGATAAATTATCAGCCCAAGAAATATCTTGACGAACAAAAAATTCTCAATGAACGGCATAATGGTTTTCTTAGCAACATGTCCACTGGTAATCTGATGGTAAGATTATTGCCCTTGGTATTTCAAAAGGATTTGACAGAGTTTGGCATCAAGCCCTCTAATTGCAAATGTATGCATTTTGTATTGATGAATTTCATCTTTGTTAGATGAGAAATAATTTTTAGTCTTTTGATTCTGAAATTCATTAAATAAATGATGGTGTGCAACAGGGCTCCGTTTTGCCGCCACTGTCTTTTCATATTGAGTGAATATTCAGCTTTGTCCCAGGAAAAAGAGTTGCGACGAAAATTATTTTCTGCCCTAGATAGGGTCAATGTTTAAATACAGGAAAGGTTTCAGCAACTAAGGAATTTGGAGGACAAATTTGACTTCCTTACGCTAGCCAAATTATTGGACGATAATTACGAATGTAGTTTTGATGAATCTCATGAGTATGACATTGATACAAAAGAATTTAGCATCGAACTCGTGCGGTTAAGGGCTTTTATATCTTCCTCAGAAAATAAAAATAATTTAATCAATGCAAGTCCTCTTGAACTGTTAAAATTTATTGTGCAGCTTAGGTTAGAAATCAGCCTGTCTAATATTACCATAATGTCACGTTTATCCCTTACCATCGTCATAAGCAATGCCGGCTGTGAGAGAAGCTTCTCAAAATTGAAGTTCATTAAAAATTATTTAAGGTCCACGATGAGTTCAATTAGATTGAGTAATCTCGGTATCATGGCCATAGAACAGGAAATGACTGAGGTTATTGATACTGATGCAGCAATCAAAGAATTTGCTTCAATGAAAACTCGAAAAAAGTTGTAATTTTTATAGATATTTTTTTTTAACTTTCTTACTTGTATGTAGGTAAATTATGTAATGTAAAATGTAAAGATCTTTTTTTACTTAAAAAAATTTTTGAATTAAATCTTTATTTATTTATGTGTTTGTATGACTTTAATCTAATTAAATTAACAAAATTATGTAAATATCTTTTTACTTGCTAAAAATTTTTTTAATTGAATCTTTATTTTTTATATATCATGAGTATGACTTTAATTTAATTAAATTAACAAAATTATGTATGTATGTAAGATTTACTTATTGCTCGGATAATTGTTCGACATTTATCCGCCATGGAGATGGGCAGTGGGCAAGAGAATTTTATTCAAAATTCTCAAATTTGTAGGTTCATTTATGCTTCATTGTAGAAAGTTTAGTTTTCACAATTAATCTTTGTGTAGAGGGATTTATCCCAGAGGCCATGACCCTTCGTCATTGTTACCATAGTAAAGAAGCTAGAGCCTATGTTGAGAATTTTTCAAGGCGGCACATTTTACGAAGTTCTTATAACTGGTTACTGGTTGAAAACTTAGACTGACAGTTCTTTCGAGAAAGTAAAAACAAATCGGACATATGTATAGGTATGTTAAATCTAACCAAAAATAGTTCTGAAAAAAGGTAATACATGTTTTGCTAAGTAATTGGTGAATCTTTGAAATAGATAATTAAAAGTTTCGATTCTATCTAAGATAAGCTGTGGTAATTTCGTTGAGCTGCAAAAAAACATGTTAACCGTTTTTAAAAGTTAATACCAGTTTTGAACACTTTAATTTTGATGGGCTGTTGTGAAATATGTTTAAGTTAAAAATAATCCTTGGCCAATATTTCTGTTTCGTCATTTCCTTATGTATAACAATAATAGAAATAAAAAAATATTATAGGCATAATAATTATTACTATAACTATAACTATAAGAATAATAATAATTAAAGGCAGTGCGGGTTGATTTTTTTTAAAACCGGTTTTATTTTTCAGCAATCATCACCCGATTAGACACTTCTATCTACATAATATAATATAAATAAATATAATAAATCTGAATAAAAAATTAAATTATAACAAGGTAAGTTAAGTAGCTGTTTCACTTTGCTAGGGGCGGCAAAATTGGCTCTGCCAAGTGAGGTGCTCTTTTAAGGTCCTGTTGAATCTCTCGACCATTCCATCAGATTGCGGATGAAGTGGTGTGGTTCTCGTTTTCTTAATGCCAAGGAACTCGCAGACCTCTTGGAATATGTTCGACTCAAAGTTCCTTCCTTGGTCAGAATGGAGCTCCATAGGCACACCGAACCTGCTTATTCAGTTAGACACAATCTGGTCGGCCACGGTCTTGGCTTCTTGGTTCGGGATAGCGTATGCCTCAGGCCATTTGCTGAAGTAATCCTATACCACCAGAATGTATTTGTTTCCAGCCAAATGGGCCAGCCACATCAACAGCAATTATTTCAAACGGTGAGCCAACATTATATTGCATCATTTTTCCTTGCAGTTTTCTACCAGGTCCTTTGGTTGCAGCACAAGCGTCACAATTTCGGCACCACTTTTCAACATCGTCTCTTGCATGCAACCAGTAGAATCGGTGGCTCACTTTTTCTAACGTCTTGTTGACTCGCTAATAGCCTCCTGAAGTTCCATCATGCATCTCTCGAAGAACCTCTTTGATTTTCGATTGAGGTAACACAAGCTGCATCACATAGGATTTACCATCAGCGGATTCCCATTTTCGCCGGATATGTCATTCCATGCGGGTTTTTCTTCATGTTCTTTCCATGCGAGAAGAGGTTCAATGTCGGGGTCTTCTTGTTGAGCAGATCTTATTTCCTCATTGCTCTATCCACAAATGGGGTCAGCCCTTATTCGCAGAGTGTTGATGGATTCCTTTTCTTCTTGTCGCCTGCAATGCTTGCAGTCTATTTTACAAGGTCTTCGGGATAGTGCGCCGGCATTTGAGTGCAGCTTTCCCCTTCGGTGTTGAATTTCATAATCGTAAATCTGCAGTCTTTCTATCCACCTTGCGACTTGTCCTTCTGGGTTCTTAAAGTTCAACAACCAGTTAAGAGCACGGTTGTCGGTTCGTAGAAGAAACTTCTGTCCATAGATGTATTTGTGGAAGTGTTTCGTTGCCAAGATGAGTGCCAAGAGTTCTCTTCTGGTCACACAGTAGTTCCTTTCGGTCTTCGACAATACTTTACTCAAATAGGCGACAACCTCTTCCTCGCTATTGTGAACTTGTCACAGAACAGCGCCGACTCCCATGTTGCTTGCATCAGCATCCATAGTAAAAGACTTGCCTGGAGTCGGTTAGATCAGCACCGGAGCATTACATAAACGGTATTTCAGTGCTTGGAAGGCTTCCTCACATTCAGTTGACCATCTAAACTGCTTGTTCTTTTCCGTAAGATGATGCAAACTTTTCGCAATTCCGGCAAAGTTCTTAACAAAACGTCTGTAATAAGTAGCAAGACCAAGAAAACTTCGTAGTTGATGTTTGTCCTGTTGTGTTGGCCAATTTTTGACGATGTCAACTTTTTCAGTATCGGCCTGGACTCCTTGGGACGAGATGATATGTCCCAAATACTTTACTTCAGTCTGAAACAGTGCATATTTTTCTGGGTTCAGTTTAAGGTTAGCCTCTCGAAGTCTCTGGAACCCACCCTTTAGGTTGTTACAGTGTTGGTCGTATGTTTTCCATAAACGATAACATCATCCAAGAGGACAAGACAAGTTTTCCACGTCAGGCCTTGAAAAGCCCATTACCTGTGGAGAACGCTGTCTTTTCTCGATCTTCAGGGTGAATTTCAACTTGCCAATATCCACTTTTCAAGTCCAGTGTTGAAAACCAGTGTGCTCCATCCATCGCATCTTAGGTGTCACTGATTCTTGGCAAGGGGTAGCTGTCTTTCTTGGTTACGTTATTCAATCTTCGGTAGTCAACACAAAACCGTGTACTTCCGGCCTTTTTTTGACTAGGACTACTGGTGACGCCCAAGGACTCTTGGAGTTCTCAATTAAACCATCCTTCTTCATGTTGGTAATGATTTAATCAGCTTCACTTTGTTTGGCCAGTGGCAGATGTCTTGCGGGTTGACGAGTGGGTCTTGCATCTCCTGTGTTTATTCGGTGCTGCACCATTTGTGTCCTTCCATATTTCCCGTTTGGTGAAGCAAAAATGTCGGCATACTCATTCAAAAGCCTTTCTGCCGTTTTAACCTGATGTTGGTCTAGGTTAGATGAATTGAGTATCTTTGCCTTGATGCCATTGAGCTTCTCAGGGTCTAATGTCTGTCTCGGTGTTTCAGCGTCAATTTGTGTTATAGCTGCGACAGATTCATTTATAATTGAATTTATTAATAAAATTAAATCTGATTGATATCTAGCTGTCCAAACAAAATTATTGGGATAACCTTATTTTTGTTTGCTCAAAAAATTCTTCAAAGTGTCTGATTCTCAGTCCCCTTACGTGTCCCCTTTGCGTTTTCCTAAATAAAAATTATAACCGTTTTTTTTATTTTAGGGCTTAAACTAAAATGAATTGCACCGATGTTACGACAAATAATAAACCTTTGCTACAAAATAGATACATATTTTTTAGTAATTGATTTTATTACAAAAAAAAAAATTAAACTCTGTCCCCTGCATTTCTAATCAGTCCCCTGGAATATTCAAACAGTTGATAAAATCAATAACTATTATATCGATCGAATTTCCAGCGCTAGCAATTTGAGGTACCAAGTCTCCTTAAAATAAAATCGTGTTGCAACTCGATTCTGTTTGTTACGTTAGTATTGTGAAAAAGATAAGTTTAGTTTGAGTTTATCAATCGTTTGATGAGTTTTTCCAAAACAAATTTGTAAGATAGTATTAGGGTTGCCAGATTTTTCAAAATAAATAAGTTCTGAGGCTGAAAATACACCGGATAAAGCAAAACATGTTTTTTTTGTTTCGTGAAACAAGAGAACTTAACACACCAAAGAAAACGAAACAAAACACATGTTTTTGTTTTGAAGTGTTACGATGGTGGTTGTCGAAAATACATGCTATTGTATACGAGCAACACACACCGAATGCAACAAAACTGTTTCGAACACGGGTCGTTGACGATAATTGCATACTTTCTTGAAGTACTCCTGAAGCTAGACTTCTTTATGAAGGGGACTTTGACTTTGATGTTGCTACTGAGGTTGACATCATCAATGTTATTCGTTCTTTAAGATCGAATGCGATAGGTGATGATGGTGTTTCTCTTCGGTTTCTAAAAATAATCCTTACCCACACAATAAGTTGTATCACACACATCGTTAACTTTTGTATAACATCATCAACATTTCCCGATAAATGGAAACTAGGTAAAGTTATACCTGTGCCCAAAAAATCTCAGTCATCTCTAGCAACTGACTATCGCCCTATCAGTAATCTTACCATGCCTCTCAAAAGTCTTGAAGAAGTTCCTTTCTAACCAAATATGAACTATTTTGGATCAACAACATTTGTTATCGCCAGTGCAGTGAGGATTCCGAATACGTCACAGTTGTTCTTCCGCTGTAGTTAAAATTCTTGATGACATTCGAATCCAGTATGATAAAGACTATTTAACGGTGCTTTGTCTGCTTGACTTTTCCAAGGCTTTTGACCGAGTGAGTCATAAAATATTGTGTCAAAAGCTCAGGTTATATTTTGGCTTTAGCGAAAGATCCGTTCTCTTGATACAAGATTACTTATATTCAATCGTTATCAAAGAGTTTTTCATGATGGAAAATCATCTGATTTCAAAGCCGTGACTAGTGGAGTGCCCCATGGGTTCAATATTAGGACCAATGTTATTTTGCCTATTCATAAATGATCTTCCCAGTGCTTGCTCAAATGTTTCCTTCCACCTTTACGCAGACGATGCGCAGTTATATCTATCGCGCCCAATTGGTTTGATTGAAGATTTGATTATTAGATTAAATGAGGATTTATCAAAAATTTATAACTGGTCTCTTTGCAATGGATTGAATCTCAATTCCGAAAAAAACCAAATGATTCTTATATCCAAGAAACAGTATGATACCAGTGAACTACCTATCGTATATATAATATTTAAATAAGAGAGAAATTAAATTTGTTGATACTTTTATGAATCTTGGTTTTAAAATAAATAGGTCACTCTCCGCAACTGACCAAATAAACTACGTAATAAGTCGGATATATGTGGGCCTGCGTAAGCTTTGGCTTTCTTCTGGCTTCACCCCACTCAACACAAAGCTAAGACTTATCAAAACTCTGTTTCTTCCCCTCATTGACTACTCTACTTTGGTTTACTGCAAGCTTGACTCCCCTTCTCAACACAAACTTCTTGTAGCATTTAATGATACTATTAGGTATGTTTATGGGCTACGTCGTTACAATCATATATCGCACTACCATTCTCTTGTACTTGGTTGGACTTTCCAAAAATTTCTTAATATGAGATGTTGTCAGTTCATGCACAGCCTTATTAATAGCAAATCTCCAGCATACTTATTCGATAAAATTCAATTTTCCCAATCCAACAGAACTCGGAACTTTATTGTGTCCACTTGTAAATATTTGAACTCTTCGCACCTCTTCTTCATCTATACTATCAGACTTTGGAATTCACTTCCCAATACGGTTAAACAAATAATCAGTACTTATAACTTCAAAAGATCAGCATTAGAATTTATGTAAATTGTAGTCAGCAATAATATATCATCTACTTTTTTCTTCTCCTTTTCAATCTTCTATTTTTCTATTTCTCAATCTTTTTCTCCTCTATCTTTTCTTTTCCTTGTACATATGGGTGATTCTACAAACAATGGAATAAAATGATGCAAATTTCGGCACGACATTTTTGGATTCCAAAAGTCGTAAGAGTTGTTCTAGATGATCATTAGAACGTCCCTTTGCGTTATTCAAAGCGGCCAGTTAAAAAAATAAAAAATGACGATTTTAAGGACATTTTTTGAAAAAGGATGTTCAGGGTACTGAGTTTTTTTTAAGGGAACTGAATAAATCTTTATTTTTTTTCTTATTTTCTCCTGGATACACATTGAAATATAAAAATTAAATTTAATTATTCTTCATAAACATAAAAATTCATGGCAAATAAATATTATTTAGCATTTTATTAAGAGAATACAATATATTATAATTAAATATTTTTTTTTCTAAGAATCAATTAAAAATAAATTATATTCTTTTTAAAAAATTTAAAAATATTTCGCAATGAAGTTCGAAGTTCAATATAACTAAAAATTTCTCAGGTTTCTGAATAAAATATCATTTGCTCATTTATTAACCAGGGGACTGAGACCAGGGGACTGAGGTTTTTCATGGTTTTTGCGCAAAAAAGGTATTAAGGTTTTACTTTAAAAAATAAAAATATATATATAATATTACAGTTTTATTAAACCTATACTATACTTCTAACAAATATGCCTTCTTACATACAAATTTGTTTTGTAAAACCTCACCAGAGGACTGATAATCTAAAGGGACAATTCACGACTTCTTGCACAAATGTCTTTTTCACAATATTAACATAAGAAACAGAATCGATTTGCACCACAATTTTATTGTAAGGAGATTTGGTACTTCAAATTTCCAGTGCTGGAAATTCGATCGATATCCTAGTTATTGATTTTTTCGACTGTTTCAATATGCCAGGGGACTGATACAAAAAGCGGGGGACAAAGTTTAATTAAGTTTTTTTGTAATAAAATAAATTACTAAAAAATATTTATCTATTTCGTAGCAAAGATGTGTTATTTTCCGTAACTTTAGTGCAATTCATCTAAATATGAGACCTAAAATAAGAGAACGGTAATAATTTTTCTATGCGAAAACGCACTGGGGACACGTCAGGGGTTTGAGAATCAGACACTTTGAAGAATTTTTTGAGCAAGATAAAATAAAGTCAACCTAATAATATTGTTAGGCCAGGTAGATATCAACAAGATTTAATTTTATAAAAAAAAATCAGATTAAATAATTGAACGGATTTTAAAATATTTCTTGGGCCACCGAAAATTCCATCGTTTGTAGAATCACTAATATATAGTTTTGTATTTGTTTTTGTTTTTGTTTTATTTTCTATCTTTTGTTTTTAGAATAATTGAAGACTATCTCTTTTGGTTTATATAATTTGTATTTACTATTATTATGTTAAATCTTCCGATTACTTGTACTATAAAAGACTACGTCTTATTTGTACTCACCTTAACATTCTTAAATAAATTGAATTGAATTGAATTGATTTCTTATGGGGCAACGCACATCAAATGAAACAAAACATAAAAACAAAAGCAAAACAGAAAAACATGTTTCCCTGCCGATAGCTGACCTATTGTTTTTTGCAAAACAAAATTTTGACTCCGTTGTTTTTATTTTGTTCTTTCGTTGCACCTTACAGATTTATTTGCTTCTACGTTTACGCTTTGCGCAAATTTTAAATAAATATAAAATATGTAGTTAGATGGAGAGAAGTTCATTTTTTTTTAGCATAAGGAACATGCCAATAAACTTACTATTGATAAGCTGTGGATTGCTACTTCCTACTATGACATTTGAAGATTGGCAAGATTAAAAGCTTTTCTCTTTTCTTATAAATAAACACATAATGTCTGTTTTGTAAACGCAAAATTGTTATTTGTTTTTACTTGCCGTAGAGTTACAATCTTTCAGCCGGAGTTAAGCTTTTACGATCGTATAGTACTTTATTGTAGGTGTTGCCGTTGTTTTTTAATATTTTTTTTTCAATTTAAACCATTTTTTCTAAAAGTGCCTCTACCTCCTAAACGGGGGGAGATAGACCCCCCCCCCCTCCTGTAGTAAAAAGTGCTTATTTTTGACCCTTCTACAAAAATCCGTCGTCAAATCTTGGCGGCCAAGTTATCGTACTCGTGCCAATTGAAGTAAAGTGGTACCACTGCCCCCTATACACATTTCCACTACCCTTTGCCACAAATTGTGAATGCATCAGAGATAATACAGAGCATAGGATACAAAAAAATTACCCAAAAATAAAATGAAAGAAGGTTGTGTGTGTACTCTGTCTCTCTGTGTCACAGTACTCAAATCAATTTTTTTTGTATTTCTTTTTCTCTCCAAACCAAACGCAACTTTCGACGTTCAAACATGTTGAATGGGCAAATGTGTAGTGTTTATTTTAATTCGAAGTTCCGACCATCGAATCTCTTAAAGCCAGATATACACTGTTCAAATGCATGACAAGCACGTGCAAGTGTATTTGTATTAGCTTTTGATTTTCTTTCAAACAAGAATACTGCATTCCTTGTATATAAAATCTCTAGTAATCTCATGAAGAGGAACGAACGGCGCGCCGCACAGTGGGCAGAAATCGTGATTTAAGTGGTCAAAAATATTTTTTTTTTGTTTTCGAATCACATAAGTTTAAATTTAATTAATTAAAGAAATATTTATACGTTAAATATATGACATTTTTTTTAAATAAATATGCTCAGGTTAAGAGAAAAATAAATTCAAAGTGAGAAAAACTTATAAATCGATGCGTATGAAGCATTTTTGGCACAATTTTTATTTGCCGATTTTCTTGAAAATCCTTTTGGAAAGTAATTGAATTCATTACAGTTAATTATTTCACATATTTATATGTTATAATACGTATAAAACATATAAAGAAACGTTAAGTAGTTAGTACCGTTTGATTTTGAAACACCCACCTTAATTTTACTCAATTTTCAAGTTTATAAAGGCAATACAAAAATTCACAACTTTTCACAACTTTAATTTATTAACGAAATTAAAATTGAATATGTGCTCTATCGAAACTCGAAAGATTCATATCCGCATCTATCCGCATTTACGAGTTAGAGCGAAAAAACATTTTACATAGCGACCAGGGTACGGACTTTACTTCGATCGAAGTAGATCTACTTCGATTTTGAGAAAAAAGCTTAATCTACTTCCCTACTTCTCTTTTTTATGATCTACTTCTCTTTGAAATTCTTAACCAAAATATTTAAAGACATCGCTGATCACTCTGTATTACAAAAAAAAAAAACAAGTTTAAAAATCGATTTTAGGTAAGAACCGTGGAAAATTTAATGTTTTCGAGATCACTTACAGAAAAACGTAAGGATATTTATGAACCACCTATTGAATTGATAAAATTCATACAAAAATACAAGTTCGTTGATGCAAAGTTTACTTTAAAATAGTTATATTTAATTTCTATTTTTTTACAAGTCTGTAGTCTGAATTTACTTTTATAATATTAGGTATGTTTATATAATTTAATTTCCTAAAACTACGAGTACTTCGAAAATTTTGGATCTACTTCAGTTTTTTTCCGTATTTACTTCGAAAATTTAAAACCTAAGTCCGAACCCTGATAGCGACTCTTCTGTATGCAAAATTTTACATTGAGTATTGCATGTTGTACATGGTTACAGCCCAAGACTGTCGTTCGTCTCCAATGGAGATGGCCAAACAGCTTAAAATTCACCTTTTCCGGGTGCCGGGACACAGGGACCTTCCGGGGAATTGTAAAGCCGACGAACTCGCCAGAATTGGAACGAAAATGCCTATCTTGCCAAAAGAGTAAACATTGGTATGCCTGTAGCTACAAGTAAACTTATGCTGAAGCGAATTGCTCTAGAATAATCAAACACAAGATGGCTTAACACTACCACTTTTTAGCGACCAAACAAATCTGGCCCAAAGTGGATTTGAAGCGGTCAAAGTATTTATTGTCCCTCAGCAGATCTCAGATCAGCTCCGTAATAGGTGTCATAGTTTTACACTGTCTTACGAGTATTGGTAGATACTACTCGGTGTACTATCAAACGATTTTTGCAGGAGTTGCTTGGTCGAGGAGGAAGAGGAAACAATCCCACACCTTCTTTGTACATACCCAAACGCAAACTTCATCTAGGAGAATATTTCTATAACGAACTAAGCGATCTTATAAATACAGACATTAAAATAGTCTCCTTCGCTTCATTAGAAGCTCCAAATGGTTTTAACTAGTAGGGAACCTTTTTGTTCCATATTAGATCGTGATATCACTATGGACCTCTATTGGTCTAAGTGGGTCAGATGCTTTAATGACAGCCACTTTAACCTAACCTAACCTAACATACCATATTGTTTTTATTTAGTGCGGTTAGTAAATTTACTTGCACTTATTTTCTGTGCCCAAAAAAAATGGTATGCTCTATTTATGTGGTTCTCATTAATTGTTCCGTTACATTTAATAATTGGATGATAGAATTGACAAAATTGATTTAAGGTTTTGGTAACTATTCTTAAACAAAATGTTGGCTTGAAAAGGACAAAATGGGAACTACAAATTTCTTTTTGAGTGTTTTTGTGAAGACCCAAAGGGCAAACCTAAGAATTTCAAACAAATAGTTTACTGGTCACTATTTGTTGGATCTTCAAGAAAGTTCTTTTAAAATAAGTTTTGTATCCAATTTAAGTCAATATTGAAAAACTTGTCATCCCACATTAACAGAGAGAAAAACAACTTTTTTTTATTATTTATTTTAAAATCAAAATAACATATATTTGATAAATTAAACACTATATATTGAAAGGTACTTAAATAAAGTTACAAATAAAAAAAAAATTATACAAAAAACTCAACTGGTTCAAAAGTTATGGATTTTTGACCACTTAAACCACGCTTTCTGCCCACTGTGCGCCGCCTGGCTGAGCGTATTCCCCAACTTTTTTCGTAGAGTTATGGAGATAATGACAGTCGAGAATCAGGAGCGGGTAATAATATTTTCGGTAAAAGCAAACCGAAGGTGCAGAACAAAGCGACAACAAGAAAGCTATTTTCTGTTTTCTTTTCTAATTTTCTATACAAATAAGTATGATATAGCATTTTTTGCTTCATGCATAGAGAAAAACGGTATATTGTTGGAATGAAGGTTTGATTTTTTTCGTTCGCTGTGGTGTACATAATGTATTAGGGTGTGTCACTTTTGTATGGCCGCAAAAAAGTACTCTTATTTTTAAATGTATCTACTAGTGCTCAAAAGTTGTATTATGGTCTGAGGTTTAAGAACATGTAAAAAAAAAATAAGATATCGTTCGTCTTTGGCTCGCCCAAATCGGTTGAAGTTGAAAAAAAAAATTTAATTTACAGTAAAGTTTTTTTTTTACGTATACAAAAAAAAAAACTAAATAAAGTACAGAAAGAATTTTTGTCTTTACAAAAAGATATACCACCATAATGTAGGTGGTTCCGTTGATTTTTAAGAATTTTTGTTTGTAAAAAAAACGATTTTACATAAAAAATTATGTTTCTTCCTTCTTTTATTATTTCATAACTTCTTTATCAAGTGTTCAATTTAAGCAAATATAAGCTTAAAAGTGTTTCCTTGCAATTATCTTCGACTTGGAAGCCTAAAAATATTTTATATAGTTTTTCTGTATCCAAACGGTGGAATTTAAAACAACATATATTTCAAAAATCTCGAAAAATCAATTTTTTTTGGATTTCAGCCTATTTTTGAGCGAGCCAAAGATATTAATTTAAATGAAAATTGTAAAATGTATATATAATTGAGCAAATGTAGGATTATTATTCAAATACACGAATTTTTAAACGGTTACCACTCAGAAGAATTGAACCGCTGAGAAGAAAAAGGAAAACATTACACAAAAATGGGAAATTGAAGTAATGATGCAAAAGCATAGCTATTTTTATAGCGCAAATTATAAGCCTAAAAACGAAAACATTCCATGTACCTAAACCTATTTTTTAAATGCGATTATAAAACATCATTGAGTGGAAAAAGGAACAGATTCCAGGAATATTTTCCTTTTTCCACTCAACATTTGAAATTTTCCGTTGAAATGATTTTTACTTGCGATATTTATGTAGGTACTATAGGGCAAGTTCTGCATTTGGAAAAAAACTCGAACTCGAGATTTTGATCAAAGTTGACATTACGATGATAGCGAAGACGAAAAAAGTGGGTCCGGCAATTCCATCTGTCTGTCTGTATGTCTGTATGTCTGTATGTATGTACCTCGAACTACAGCCTAAACTACTCGAGGTATTTTCTTCAAACTCGGTACTTAAGGGTGTTCGGTGATTCCCTAGAGGAGAAATTGAAATTTTTTTTTAGCTCCAAAACTAAGGGTACCCCCCATACACTCGTAATGCAAAATCTTATTTATCTCGAAAACGGCTCTAACGATTTTGATAAAAAAAAAATTAGGTGTGATATTATGAACATGGAAGACATTTTGGTCAAAACAAAAATTTGGGGGGAAATGTTATTAAGGGTACCTGTCATAGAACCGTTTTTTTGATTTTCGATTTTCTCACCAACGCACATAGGTCAATATTTAGCTTTTATGCGGCCAAAAGTCGATTTTGTAAACTTACGGTAAACAAAAAAAACAGTTTGTCGATCGTTAGGAGAATAGTCCCAGTTTTTAATTTTACTCTTTTTACCTCACAAAAGCACACCGTTTGCAAATACGTGTAATTTTAACTTGATCTCTAACCGCAGTACACGTTTTTCTTACCATATAGTTTACAGGACGAATAAAGTTGTAAGGTCAATATTTCTATTTCTGTGTGTGTTATTAATAATATAGTGATGGATTTCGATAACTCAGTTATGATTTCTTATTTTTATTAGAATTTGCCCCGTTGAAATGCATGATTCTAAAAATTTAGTGCTGTTAAACTTTGGGTATTTTTTTGGCTATATTTTTACCATATTTTACTTTTCAAAATTGAATTTGTTATATTTCCGCGTTAGATCGGATGATAATTCTTTTTGAATTGTGAAGTATAACCTTTTCATCTCCAAATGTAATAAAAATTGGCTGCAGAAGACTGCAGATGACAAAAATATTGACATTTTTGACAGCACAGGTTTTTCGGTCAAAAAAATTAAAATTCTGAATAGGGAAACAATCATTGTGTTTTCTTGCTGTTGGAACTCCGAGCACATCAGGAGTGAAAATTGTGAGTCGGAGGTACCTCTATGAGTTTAAGAAAGAACAAAATTTACCAGATTTTGAAGCTAAAATTAATTATTTAGAAAATCGCTTACTGTCAAACTATGGCAGTACTGTGGATGATAAAAAAGTTTGAAACATAGATTTTCCTTATTTAAATCGACTTTGAAGGAAAAATGGGCAAAATGCTATAGAAAAGAAGAGGCGTTTTTGAAAAATAATGAGTCGTGGCTAAACGGAACCTTCGAACTTCCTTTAAAATTTCTTTCGTATAAGCACCAATATCACATAACCTACCATACTCTAGAAGTCAACAGCTAAGTAAACAAGAAACTAGCATTTAAATAATTAAAAAAAAACCGTTAGATTTTACAGGTGCATTTTCATTCATTGAGATTTCGTTTCTAATTAGTTGCTCGTAGCTGTAGATTAAAGGTCATATTGGAAACCATTTCAAGTGGACACAAAATTGATTCACAAAAATATACATATCCAATTTGTCAAAGGTACAGGTCAGCTATACCTACATCAATCTTTATAATTAATTGGCACCCAATGACTCCGACAATGCACAATATATTGATACACGGTGCAATCATAATCGAAAACTTGTTGTTGCCAATAGGCCAATTACCAGAGAAAGCTGCAGAGGCCCACAATAAACATTTTCGCTTATATCGCGAAAATTTTGCAAGGACATTTTCAAGAGAACAGTGCAATTTGAATGTATATATTACTTAGTTCCGATCCACTCATAAGCAGCCTTAAGCCAAAAAAGCGAACCATTTTAAAATCATTTTGCCCTGAAGCAAGAAATATGCTTGTGCCAGCAGATTCTAACACCGAACCCGATTCAGGCATTGAACCACTAGACGAATTTGTTTGAATAATTACGAGTATTATGAATTAAGTTTAAATAATTATTATTTTTAATATTTTTTGTGAGCTGAAAAATTGTTAAAAAAGTAAAAAATGAAGTTAAAAAAATTAAATTTTCTTAAATCAATAATTATAAATATCTAAAAGTTATAATTAAAAATTAAAAACCTCAAAATATTTCTAAATTTACCTCAAAATAGTTTTTTTATTAAAATTATATTTTTTTTCGTCATATAAAACCCAATACAAAGAATATAAGTGGATGAATGTTTTTGGCCGCATAAATGTGAAAAATTGACCTATGTGCAACGGCTCTAATAATTTTTACCGAAATTTTTATGCAGGAGCTCCTTTGCATTTTAAAAAATATAAACTAAAATTTTTTTCGAATAGGGTAAGTTCGGGCATTATGGCGCAGCGGGCATTATGGCGCACCTCGAAAATGTCATACTTCGAAAACTCTTATTAAAATAAGAACAATGCAAAAACTTCAGTATCTGCCGCACACGTGTCCAGTAAAGATCGGTATTCAATACGACCAGTTTCGCTGAACAAAAAACGTACATAAAAAATTTTTTAGGTTACTTGTGTTTTTTTTTATAATTTTGCTCTCTGTTAAGATTCGTGTTTCTCGGTAAGTATACATCGCAGTTGTTCGGTGTGAAGAGTAAAATATAGAATATAGTTTCATTGTTGTTGTGTAACGGTAAATATGTGAAACGAAAAGAGAACTTAGTTTTTTTTTAATGTGTTGTGAAAAAGTGTTTTTTCTGTAATATGGCGCAGACACTGTGAGGGCATTATGGCGCGGGTGGGCCATAATGCCCTTACGAAGTTTTCATGTAAATTATAATTTTATACCTAACTTATTTTCTCTTAGTCTCTTCCCGTTTTTTACGTTGTGTATTACATTATTATATTATGTATTACACTCATCGAGGTCATCCGATGATGAAAATTTTGAGATCCAGCAAGCTAGCGAGTCTGATGGGCCCGAAGATTTCGGGGAGAACATTTGTACTGGATGTGGTGAAGATTACACCACTGCAACCAAAAAGGACGAGTGGATGCAGTGTGTCCTTTGTGGAGAGTGGTCCCACGATTCTTGCACTGCATTTAGGAGCACCTGCGATTGATGTGGGCATTAACATCACAAATAAAAGTTCCCCGCCATATTGCCCTCAGGGTTGCGCCATATTGCCCGCAGGTAGGGCAATATGGTTTTTTTCAAGCTCTTTTTAAATTAATTTATTTTCTGTTAAAGCACTTGAATTTTTATTTTTATTTAATTTATTTATGTTACTTTTTTCTGTAATTTAATAAAAAAAAATGTTGAATTATAAAATATTGTTCGTACTAAAGTTATTTTAGATTGATGTTAGGTGCGCCATAATGCCCGAACTTACCCTAAATGGTTTTTGGATTTTTAAAAAAATAATACAATTTTTTTTTTGAAAATTCGATATCTTGAAAACCGATACACGATTAAATTTTTAAATTACGTTTTAAAATGTATTTTATTAAATACTAACAATTTGCGTAACAATTTTTTTTATAAAAATTTGAAGGAAAATTTAGTACACAAAAAACATGTTTCAGTGTGTCTGTATGTCTGTACCTCTCACTACAGCCTAAACCACTGGACCTATTTCTTTCAGTCTCGGTAGTTAAGGGTCTTCGGTTATTCCCTAGAGGAGAAATTGACATTTTTTTTTAGCTCCAAAACTAACGGTACCCCCCATACACCCGTAATGCAAAATCTTATTTATCTCGAAAACGGCTCTAACGATTTTGATAAAAAAAATTGGGTGTGATATTACGAGCATGAACATAGGCTACATTTTGGTCAAAAAAATTTTGGGGCAAAATGTTATTAGGGGTACCTGTCATAGACCCGTTTTTTTTTAATTTCGACTTTCTCATTAACGGCTCTAATGATTTTAACCCAAAATTTTCAGCAGGAGTCCCCTTAAGTTTAAAATAATATTGTATATAAAAATATTGAAAAAAATATTTGTTGGGTATATCTTCAAAACCTATGAACGATAATTTTTTGAAATTATTTCCTAAAATCAATATTATTTAATACTTAAAATTCGCATCACACATTTTTTTTTGAAAAATTTTAGGGAAATTTCTTATGTTAAAAAATTATTTAATAATAAAACGATTTTTTAAAGTTTATTTGCATAAATTCATACTTTTCCGGAAACCAGACGGCAATTTTATGCATTTGAACATTATTATCTCATTAAATCCATGTTTTCTATTTATAAAATGTATCTTAAATTCCAAAGTACTATTACATAAGAGCAAGTTCGTGCAATCCAGTCGTGCATTTTATTTCTTATTTTGTTGGCCGTTATTTAAGTTCATTAAGGCTGGTATTCACCGAGCGCTCTTAAACGGCTCTTATCTTTACGAGGCTCTTAACTTGAAATTTCTTTATGGTATTCACCAACCACTCACAAGTGTTTTTCCAAGTTCGAAAATGAGAACTTGTTCAGGCATACCCAAACTGTGAAATCAAACTGTTTTCGAACTTGGAGGTATGTTAATCTGCCGTTTTGCGTGGTGAGGGTGGCCGTATGGGAGTGTTGAAATTGGAAGGAAGCGCACTTCCCCACTCTTTAGAAAATGGGGCAAGGAATTTTCGAACAAACTTTCGAAGAGAGCGCTCGTAGATCTTCACTAATATTGCTTGGTGAATAGGTTTATGAGCTTCTTAAGTTACGAGCGCTCGGTGAATACCAGCCTAAGTTTGTTAGTAGCCTATGCTTTTTGATGAGAAGTTCAACCAAATTTTGACACTTTGACAAGACTTGATGGCACTGACTATGAGTGATAGATTCAAAGTCATTTAACAATATTACCCAGTCCGAGGACATAGTTTCCTCCCCTGTGACAGGAACTTTTCTGTCATAAAGCGAGTTGTTCGCAGATATGATCGTTTTTCGCCTTAAAAAAGTGGAGCTCGATCACAAGCTCCCTTCTATAGAGGCTTATGATAGAAAAGTTCCAATCAACAAAAAAAAGTTGAACGATATTTCGAAAATCGTTCACTATATCCTTTAGGAAATTAAAACTTTTTTCGATGAAATTCTTGAATGGCCTACATCGGACACTGCGAATAGTGATGAAGACGATGGCTAATTTTTTTTCGTTTATAATGATCTTCTTTTTACTTGCACTATAGGTCAAGTTGTGCATTTGGAAAAAAAAATCGAACTCGAGATTTTGATCAAAGTTGACATTACGATGATAGCGAAGGCGAATAAAATGGGCCCGGCAATTCCGTCTGTCTGTCTGTATGTCCGTATGTCCGTACGTCTGTATGTCTGTACCTCTCCCTACAGTCTAAACCACTAGACCTATGTTCTTCAATCCCGGTAGTTGATAAAAAAAAAATTCGGTGATTCCCTAGTACCCCCATACACCCGTAATGCATAATCTTATTCATCTCAAAAACGGCTCTAACGATTTTAATACAAAAAAATAAGGTGTGATATTATGGACATGGACTACATTTTGTTAAAAAAAAAATTTGGGGTAAAATGTAATTAACGGTAACGATTTTAACCAAAAATTTTCAACAGGAGGCCCCTTAAATTTAAAATAATATTGTATATAAAAATATTCGAAATTTTTTTTGAAAAACCAATATCTTTAAAACGTGTGAAAGATTGTTTTTTGAAACTGTTTCTAAAATCTATACTGCTAAATACTTAAAATTTGGCATCCCAAATTTTGTTCTCGAAAAATTTTAAGGAAATTTGTTATATAAAAAATTACTTTAATATTAAAAGGATTAATCAGAAGGCAAGTCCATGCATTTGAACATTTTTATCTCATTAAATCCATGTTTTATATTTAAAAATGTATTATAAATTCCAAAGTACTTTTACATAAGAGCAAGTTCGTGCGATCCAGTCGTGCATTTTATTTCTGTTTATTTTTATTCCCTTGAATTATTATTAAAATATTGTTTAGAATTTTGCAGAATTATTTAATATTAAATAAATTAAATGTTTTCTTACCATTATTTTTATTATTTGAATAAAAAAACTTAATTTAAAATAATTTATTTGATTTTTGTTTTCAATTAGTGGAAGAAGGAAAACATTCCACTCACTTTAATAGGAATTATTAAGCCAGACATTAAAGTTTTTCATTTCAATTGTTTGGTATGTCACTCTTCTTTACTAGCTTTACATTTGTCCTTCAGAATGTTTTGAAGAATAACTTTCGATTTCAGAAATAAACAGTTTTAATAGATTTCCCAAAAACTATGATTAGTGGAATTTTTTCCTTTTTCTTCTTAGCGGTTCAATTATTTTGTATAGATATTAGACTGAGCAAAAAAAATTGACTATTTTTTTTTTTGAAAGATATATCGAGAATATCATTCAGAATGACAAAAAAAATTTTCGTAAAAGTTTGAGCCCTTAATATCAATTTTAAGAGGGCTATCATCGCTAATTTTGATTTTTAGTCATAATTTCATGTTTTGCGTCAGAACTGACAAAACATTGAAGTAAAAAAAATTCATTTTGACTTACTTTTATATAAAATTAAATTCCCTACAAAAAAGGTCTGATTGAAAATTCTCGTCAGACAAGCCGTTTTTGAGTAATTAAGCTTAATAAATTGTTATTTTTCGTTAGTTACAAAATTCCAAATTAAAAAAGTAAAATCGAAGAAAAATAACAATTTATTAAGCTTAATTACTCAAAAACGGCTTGTCTGACGAAAATTTTCAATCAGACCTTTTTTGTAGGGAATTTAATTTTATATAAAAGTAAGTCAAAATGAATTTTTTTTACTTCAATGTTTTGTCAGTTCTGACGCAAAACATGAAATTATGACTAAAAATCAAAATTAGCGATGATAGCCCTCTTAAAATTGATATTAAGGGCTCAAACTTTTACGAAAATTTTTTTTTGTCATTCTGAATGATATTCTCGATATATCTTTCAAAAAAAAAAATAGTCAATTTTTTTGGCCCAGTCTATTAGATTATGTTGTGAACATAGCTTTATACTACTACAGCGCCATCTGTTGGAAAATTGCATATCTAATTTATGGAAGAAACAAAAAGCTTTTTTCCAATGTCAAATGTATTTCCCTTTTATTTTACCTTTTGTTTTTCTTCATTTGATTCAATTAAAAACGCATTTTTTTTTTATTTAGTTTTTATATGTATATATATTTCGAGGACTTATTTGCCTCATCATCAGTACCTAAAAATAAATACATGCGTTTTGTATTAACAAAAATATATACGAAATGGACATTCTTTTGATTTTAATGGTGCTAAAATTTTAAAATTAGAAAGAAACAAATTTAAGTTACAAATTCATGAAGTTAACCAAATTATAAAGAATGAGGGCATTGCGTGTAACTACAAAACAGACAAAAAAGACTATACTAATACATACTACAATCTAATAGTTAATGCAAATTTACAGAACAATCAAGTTCAAAATTAAATAAATGTATACACTTTAAATACTTAATAACTTTATAAGAAAATTTGTTCAATGATTTTTAATTTTTAATTTTTTAATTTCAAAAACAAATGTCTAAAAAACAGATTGTTATCAAATAATTTTCTATAAAATAATCTTGGTAATTTTTATATATAATTAAATTTCGTATATATTTTTGTTAATACAAAACGCATGTATTTATTTATAGGTACTGATGATGAGGCAAATAAGTCCTCGAAATATATATACATATAAAAACTAAATAAAAAAAAAATGCGTTTTTAATTGAATCAAATGAAGAAAAACAAAAGGTAAAATAAAATATAAAAGTTAATTCAGCAAAACAAAAAATCATAATATGTATTTCCCTTTATTCCAATCATCTAGAGCATTCCAAGACGAGAAGCTTCGCGAATTTTCGAGAACAACTAACATGAGTGCTCGCGGTGAGCACGACACAGTTGATTTTTGACTATGAAAGTGTGCTTATTGGATTGTGTTATTAAACAAGTGTGATTTAAATTTGAATACAAGTATTTGATTTGATTATCAATTGAGATTTATTGTTTTGATTTAGAAAGTGTAAATAAAGAAGAAATACTAAAAAAAAGTAATAAGTTTTAGTTAACGAACCTTGGAAAAATATTACATTGGGTGTCAGAAAAGTGGAATAAAACTTATTGTGCAGTTAAGTGTGGGGAAAAAAAATAAAAAATGAGCAAGTTACTGAAAGAGCTCAACTGTAATGAGCTGAAAAGTGAATAAGGCAAGCGAGAACTTTCTAGAGCAGGATCGAAAAATGAGCTTGTTCTGCGTTTGGCCGAATATTTGAAACAACAAAATGAAGACCCGGACATTTTCGTCTTTGAAGCTGACGCTGAGGAAGTGGACGTAAGTAAAAATGTAGATGTTTCAAATATGTTTAGTCTTCTGCTTGAGCGTTTCGAAAGCAATGAAATGAACAAAAGAAAGAACAAAAGAATGTTCTCGAACGTCTCAAAGAGCAACGAAATGAACAAAAGAGAGAACAGGAGAATGTACAAAGGAATGTTTTCGAATGCCTGGAGAAACAGCATAGCGAACAAAAAGGCCTTCACGAAGAGCAGAGAAACATGCTAGAAGGCAAGCTTGTTATCATCGAGAAGAATGTATCTGCACTTGATGAACGTGTTTCATTGTTGGAGAATCAAGCCGAATGTGTTTCATTATTGGAGAATCAAGTCGACAACAAAATTGAGACGTTTTCAAAAGAACTAGATCGCATTCGAAATATAAAGATTCGGGAAAGTTCTGGAGAAACCTTGAGGAAAAACGAGATGCAACCTCCAACCTTTCATGGACAAACTTCTTGCTCTATATACAAGAAGCAATTCGAGGCTGCTTCCACAACAAATGGCTGGGATGAGGCTGACAAGTACATAGCCTTAACTCTTGCTCTTAGATTAGCAGCTGCTAAGTTGTTGGAAACCATACCAGCAGATAAGAGTGGTGACTTCAATTCCTTGGTTTTGGCTATAGAGCTGTGATAACAGCCACATGAAAGAAGTCTTCAAAATGCAACTCAATTTCAGAGTTCAGAAGAGGGGCGAAACTCTACAACAACTGCAAGCTGACATTGAAAGGCTTGTTCATCTTACATATCCAGATGTTGGAGACGAAATCCGTAACCAGTTTGCAGTTGAGGCATTTGTTCGCACCATTTCCGACATATGTACATCTTCAAAGGGCCTTGCGAACTGCTGGAAAACGAACGCTTTCTGAAACGTTAGCGTTTGCCTTGACAATGGAAGCAGCTGAGCAAGCTTCTCACGGAGTACATCGACTTAGAGAAGCCATCGTCGAAGAATGCTGATGCCAAAGAACTGATGTCCAAAGGAACCAACGAAACGGACTTGCAAAGTGCTGGAATTGCAACAAGACCGGACATTTACAGCGTCAATGTCGATTCCCACCAAGAAGAGCTTGTCAACTTTGTGGACACGGAGTTTCAAACCCAAAACAAGGTACGAGTAACAATAACACCAGTGTTACTTCCCGAACAGTTTCCCAACAAGTAAGAACTAACTTCTAGGGGCAGAAGCTGATTTCTGGTATCGATGGCCCCAGAAACACCATCCAGGTCTCCCAGACTAAACGAGACAATAAAAGTCTGACCGTCGAGGCAACTTTAAATGGAAACAAACGTGTGGTCACCATCGACACCGGTACCACAGCCTCCATTGTGCCAAAAGACCTAGTGCACCTGAATTGGCTACACAACACCAATAGCTACCGTCTGAGAACTGCCACAGGAGAAGCAGCTATGGTTTATAGTGAAGTCCGACTTAGAATTCGAATTGCAGATTCAGAATTCTCACACAAATTTTTGGTGGCAGATATATGTGACGAGTGCATCATTAGAATGGACTTCATGAAAGAACATCGAGTAGTTTTGGATATCGGCAACCAGGTACTCAACTACCAGAATACAGGGATTCCAATGATCTATGGGAACGAAGGAACAACAACTCTAAGGACTGTCATCAAAGAAGACGTGATTATTCTTACTTCTTCTGAGCTATTCGTTTGGACAAAATTAGAAGGAGAGTGTGGACGCCATCGATACCTAATGGTTGAACCAGGCCCAGATTGTTCTTCCCAAAACGTTATCATTGGGAAGACACTTGTGGCTCCGAAGAACAATATGGTCCCCGTACGGATACTCAACACCAATCCGTACGATGTAAAGTTAACGAAAGGAGAAGTTATCGGTAAGTGCGACTCTGTCGTAGCCATAACAAAAATTGACGCTGAAACACCAAGAAAGACATTAGATCCTGAGGAGCTCAATAGCATCAAGGCAAAGATACTTAATTCAGCTAACCTAGACCAACATAAGATTAAAATGGCAGAAAGCCTTCTGAATGAGTATGCCGACATTTTCGCTTCACCAAATGGAAAATATGGAAGGACAAAAAAAATGGTGCAGCATCGAATAAATACCGGAGATGCAAGACCCATTCGTCAGCCCGCAAGACGTCTGCCACTGGCCAAACAAGGTGAAGCTGAGGAAATGATTACCACCATGAAGAAGGATGGTTTGATTGAAAACTCCAAGAGTCCTTGGGCGTCACCAGTGCTCCTAGTTAAAAAGAAGGACGGAAGTACACGGTTTTGTGTTGACTACAGAAGGTTGAATGATGTGACCAAGAAAGACAGCTATCCCCTGCCAAGAATCAGTGACACCTTAGATGCGATGGAAGGAGCACATTGGTTTTCCACACTGGACTTGAAAAGTGGATATTGGAAAGTTGAAATTCACCCCGAAGATCGAGAAAAGAGAGCGTTCTCCACAGGTAATGGGCCCTGGCAGTTCAAGGTGATGCAATTTGGTCCTTGCAACGCTCCGGCAATATTTGAGCGTTTGATGGAGTGCGTCCTTCAAGGCCTGACGTGGAAAACTTGTCTTGTTTACTTGGATGATGTTATAGTTTACGGAAAAACATACGACCAACACTGCAAGAACCTGAGGGGTGTGTTCCAGAGACTTCGAGAGGCTAACCTTAAACTGAACCCAGAAAAATGTGCACTATTTAAGACTGAAGTGAAGTATTTGGGACATATCATCTCGTCCCAAGGAGTCCAGGCCGATCCTGAAAAAGTTGACACCGTCAAAAATTGGTCAACACCACAGGACAGACATCAACTACGAAGTTTTCTTGCTACTTATTACAGACGTTTTGTTAAGAACTTTGCCGGAATTGCGAAGAGTTTGCATCAGCTTACGGAAAAGAACAAGCAGTTTAAATGGTCAGGTGAGTGTGAAAAAGGCTTCCAAGAACTGAAATACCGTCTATGTAATGCTCCGGTGCTGATCTAACCGACTCCAGGCAAGTCTTTTACTATGGATGCTGATGCAAGCAACATGGGAGTCGGCGCGGTTCTGTGACAAGTTCACAATGGCGAGGAAAAGGTTGTCGCCTATTTCAGCAAAGTACTGTCGAAGACCGAAAGGAACTACTGTGTGACCAGAAGAGAACTCTTGGCACTCATCTTGGCAACGAAACACTTCCACAAATACATCTATGGACAGAAGTTTCTTCTACGAACCGACAACCGTGCTCTTAACTGGTTGTTGAACTTTAAGAACCCAGAAGGACAAGCCGACGCGCTGTCCCGAAGACCTTGTAAAATACACTGCAAGCATTGTAGGCGACAAGAAGAAAAGGAATCCATCAACATTCTGCGAATAAGGGCTGACCCCATTTGTGGATGGAGCAATCAGGAAATAAGATCTGCTCAACAAGAAGACCCCGACATTGAACCTCTTCTCGCATGGAAAGAACATGAAGAAAAACCCGCATGTAATGACATTTCCGATAGGAGTTCAGTTTTAAAGGCTTATTGGGCACAATGGGACTCACTTCATGTGCGAGAAGGTGTTCTTCGGCGAAAATGGGAGTCCGCTGATGGTAAATCCTATGTGATGCAGCTTGTGTTACCTCAATCGAAAATCACAGAGGTTCTTCGAGAGATGTATGATGGACCTTCAGGAGGCCATTTGGGAGTCAATAAGACGTTAGAAAAGGTGAGGCAACGATTCTACTGGTTGCATGCAAGAGACGACGAAGAAAAGTGGTGCCGAAATTGTGACGTTTGTGCTGCAACCAAAGGACCTGGTAGAAAACTGCAAGGAAAAATGATGCAATATAATGTTGGCTCACCGTTTGAAAGGATTGCTGTTGATGTAGCTGGCCCATTTCCGGAAACGAATGATGGAAAGATATACATTCTGGTGGTAATGGATTACTTCAGCAAATGGCCTGAGGCATACGCTATCCCGAACCAAGAAGCCAAGACCGTGGCCGACCAGATTGTGTCTAACTGGGTAAGCAGGTTCGGTGTGCCTATGGAACTCCATTCTGACCAAGGAAGGAACTTTGAGTCGAACATATTCCAAGAGGTGTGCGCGTTCCTTGGCATTAAGAAAACAAGAACCACACCACTTCACCCCCAATCTGATGGAATGGTCGAGAGATTCAACAGGACCTTAAAAGAGCACCTCACTAAAGTCGTAGGCGACTACCAAAGAAACTGGGATAGGCACATACCACTATTTTTGATGGCCTACCGAAGTGCAATACATAGCTCAACAGGACAAACACCATCTGAAATCCTGATCGGAAGAAGCATACGGCTGCCTAGTGAGATAAGGTTTGGACACGCATCAGAAGAGTCTCAGGAAACTGGGGATTAGGTGAGTGACCTAAAAGAGGGGCTAATCGACATCCACGAAAGGACCAGGACTAGAATGAGCGCTTACAGCGATCGAATGAAGACAAGGTACGACACAAGAGCAAACACGACAGGATTCCAAGTAGGAGATCGTGTATGGCTGTATAATCCACACCGTCAAAAGGAATTGTCGCCGAAACTTCAACAAAACTGGGAAGGCCCTTATACTGTCGTCACGAAAATCAATGATGTCGTTTACCGAATTCAAAGAGGGTCACGAGGAAAGTTAAAAGTTGTGCATAGTGATCGACTGCACCGATACAGTGGCGAAGCTGGAGATAGAATTGTTCGGGACGAACAATCTTAAGAAGGGGGCAATGTTGTGAACAGAGCTTTATACTACTACAGCGCCATCTGTTGGAAAATTGCATATCTAATTTATGGAAGAAACAAAAAGCTCTTTTCCAATGTCAAATGTATTTCCCCTTATTCCAATCATCTAGAATATTCCAAGACGAGAAGCTTCGCGAATTTTCGAGAACAACTAACATGAGTATATAAGGGAGTGCTCGCGGTGAGCACGACACAGTTGATTTTTGACTATGAAAGTGTGCTTATTGGATTGTGTTATTAAACAAGTGTGATTTAAATTTGAATACAAGTATTTGAGTTGATTATAAATTGAGATTTATTGTTTTGATTTAGAAAGTGTAAATAAAGAAGAAATTTTTGTAAGCAGATTTTTCAAATGCAGAATTTTAAAATGAGAATTTTTAGAATAACAATTTTGAGAAGTAGAATTTTTAAATACAGAATATTGGGAAATAAAATTCTGAAATACAGAAAAATTATATTAAAAGCTAAAATTTTGATAAGTAGAATTTCTAAATGCAGAATTTTGGGAAATAAAATTTTGAAAAGCAGAAAACTAAAGTGAAATTTTGAAAAAAATTTTTAGAGAAGTAAAATTCCGAAATGCAGAAAACTTAATAAGTAAAATTTTGAAAAGCAGAATTTTGAAGTGCAGAATTTTGAGAAGTAGAATTTCAAAATGCAGGATTTTGATAATTAGAATTTCAAAATGTAGAATTTTGAAAACTTTAGTTTTGACAAGTAGTATATTGAAAGCTAAAATTTTATCAATTAAAATCTTGAAACTCAGAATTTCGAAAGTAGAATTTTGAGAAGTAGCTATTATTTTACAATTCAGAATTTTGGTAAGTAGAATTTTGAAACGCAAAATAAGGAAAATAAAGAACCAATCAATCCATTTCCAATCAAAAAAATATATTTCAAATCATAGTATGTGTTTTAATTTAATAAGTAGGTACCTATCTCGTATTAATAAATTAGTATAGATTTTTCAAAATAACTTTTTTCAATATATGGTACATATGTATTTTGTTTGGTTAATTTTTAATTAAATTCACCTACAAATTAAGGGGAGGTTCTCCTTTTTCGGCGACGAAAACTGCATTTTTTGTGTTTCCATTTTTTTTCTAGTAAAATATGTGTAGTATATGTAGCTAAAACCGTTTGTCCGAATACTTTTTTTTTAATTTATAGAACAAAAACGAGACCTACCTTTTATTATTATTGTTATTATTTATTTATTGTTACCAAATTTTTGTACATACATATCATAATTGTTTTAAATAAGGTAGATATGGCATGGAATTTTTCCTACCTTTTTGTCTCGAAATTTGACATTTTGCGGTATTTTGATCGTAGCATGTTTTTCATAAATATTTTTGAATTTGGCGCCTATATATCCTTACCATGGTAAGCAGAGGCAACATATGGGCCACCAGGTGTCGACACTTAGACACATGAGACATGAACCACCAGGTGTCGACACATGAGCCATGACTCGAAAAAAAAACTTTAAACGCGTTTTTCTCGAAACTACGTTTTTCCAACTGTTGGCCACGATTACTTTAAAACTATTTGACGGATTGTCATATTTTTTTTTTGTTTTAAAACTTATTAAATTTATTGGAGTCTGGACCAAAATGAGGCTGATATATCAAAAAGTTTTTTTGTACAGCGCTCAGAAGAGCGAAAAAAGTGGAAAAAACGAACACCAAAATTCCGCCATTTTTTTTTTATTTTATTTTTTGTACTTAATATGATAATAAACAAGTAAAAAAAAATTGAATTGATTATATCATTCCTTCCTAGAACAAAAGATTCATGAAAAAGTGTCATTTTTGACACTGAAAAAGAAGAACCTCCCCTTAACATGGCGATTTCTAAATGCGGCAATTATGTCTTATTTTTTATTGTTAAACCTTTTTTTAGAGGCAGACAAATATTTTTTTGTAAAAAAAGTTATTTGATTTTCTTTTAAATACATACAGCCATATTTATAAACATATTATAGTGAGTACATAAGGCAATTCAGCCGTTATAATGCCTCTTAACGCAAAAATAGTTATTTATAAAGCTTATGTGACGTTGAATAGAGGCATTATAAGCTAAACGCGTTTGGAGGTTGAATAGTGCCTACATCAGGACATTTTGGTATTGAACTGTCACATTCACTTTGACATTACATTAAAATATTGCGATTACCAAAACAAAAGGTGCGTTTTATTATTCACAAATCTATCTGGATCTGGATCTTCTCTTGAAAATAAAACGATACGGATCTTAGTGACAGCAGTGTTATAAGCCCGTCTCTTTTTATCCTTGGATTTGTAAATTTTAAATTATTTCTTGTCTCTTTTCTTTACACTGTAGTTTACACTACCTTATCATAAAAAGCCATCTACTCGCCACTGTAATAACTAATTTTTGGATCTTTGAAATAGATCACGATAGAAAACAGGATCCCAAATTGTTTTTGTAATACATGTTAAAACTTAATAAAGATCCGGATCCAGATAGATTTCTGGATAATAAAACGCACCTAAAATTGCCTTGTAGTTCATTGTTTAGTTTATTTATTTATTGAAAATTGTTAATGCGAAATTATAATGAGATAAGTTTCGGTGATGGCAAATAAGTAAAAGACTTTAAGTATTTTAATAAAAACTCAAGCAGATCTTCTTTTAACAAAGGTTACTTTAATAATGTGTACTTGACACCCGGAAATTAATATATAGATTCATATGGTATTGTGACATTTGCAATCATTAATTGGTATAAATATAAATATACAAATACAGGGTGCCTCGTTGTATGAAATCAACTAGTTACTTTGCAACAAAAGTTAAACCTTCTTTTATTTATTTTAATTGAAAATAAAATATTATATTATATTAAAAACAAATTGAAAATTGTTTATAATCAAATAAATATATGTTTTTTTTTTTTGGTGATCTCTATCCCCGCATTATTCTTATTCTTCTACCGGTACGTGATAGTGTCGCAATCAAACTTTCGATAATTGAGTTTTTGTGCACAATAAGTTATCTGAGGAGTATTTGTTTATTATGATAAAAGAAATATCAATTTGATTACCATAATTAACAAACCTTATCCAACGAATCCCAGTTAATTTCAGGAATTCTTTAAGCTTTTGGTAATTCCATTTTTGTTTACTTAATTAGACCGGCAGACCAGATGTTTTTTTTTTTTTTTCTTTGACAAACAGCTGAGCTGTGTTATGGCGGGTAAATGTAATAGATTTACACTTTTTGGTACTATATTTGACATAAACTTATTATAACTATGCCGGGTAGGAAAATGTTTTATAAATATGAATTTGTATAGTGGATGAATAAGTCCTTATGCATTATCCCTTTAGAATATTTTAATAAATAAGGTTGATAGTTTATAAGTTTTTAAGATAAGCTTAACAATTTTTTTTTAATTTTTCAAAAATTGTCTTTCTTGTGTTATTTGTTTTATTTTTTTCTAAATATTTTTTTTAAATTGGAACACATAAACTATTGAAATATCTTTTTATTTTCACTTGCGATATATATATGTGTGCATGTAGGTACTGTAGTGCAAGTTTTGCACTTGGAACAAAATTAACTCCAGATTTTGATCAAAGATGACTACGATGATAGAGAGAACACGAAAAAATATTTTTTTAAATAAAAAAAAATTGGTTTTGAAAAATTAATAACTGTAAAACGGATAAGCCATTAATTTTTGAAAATATTTCCTAGAATCTTTAGAAAGATATACTTTTCCGCAGCATGTTTTCATGAACACCCCATAAGAAATACTTGCGTAAATGTGGGAAATATTTTGCGAAATGTCAAATTAGAATTCAGAATCCATATTTCAGCACTTTCCACAGCAAATTTGTGAAATAATTTTATGAGATTTGTAGAAACTTTTTCCAATACAAATTTTGACAGCTCGTTTCTGCGGAGATAAAATTATCTGGTTTATGAGGTTTACGAGGGTTTTCCGCGCTTACATGAATGCCCTTATTAATTGAAAATTCATTTTTTGTATTTTGAAGTCCTGATGTCAAAAAACGTTACGGTTATTTAAAAAAATGAAGTTTGAAAAAAAACTCAGAAATGGATATAGAACTTTCTTCTATACGAATGAAAACCAAACTTCAAATTTCCTATGGATATGGGACTTTTATGCACTGGATCTTAAAATTTCTAGCATTTTTGATTTTTAAAATTTTACTTTGGGTGATAAGAACATAAAACAAAAAGTAATATTAATTTAGTGGCTATGCATTCCTCTATACCACATTGTATTATTCTTAAGACTATAAGAAACGTTTAAAAATTATAAAGTATTTTAACACTTAATTATGAAAAATACTGAACATGAACTTTGGTCCATAAAATTTTCTTGAAAAATACATTAAATTTTATTCAGAATTAGTTTTAAAAATACTTCAACATTCGCAAGAGTAAGTTTTGGTATTTTTTTCACACTTTTTTTTTAAATTAGTTTTTTGTTACCTTTTTCGTTTTATCCGCATTTTAGTAAAAAAAAATTCAATGGGGCATTTAAGCATTAAGCGTGTGTTTTTCAAACTTTTATACAAAAATTGGGCACGAGTACGATAACTTGGCCGCCAAGATTTGATGACGGATTTTTGTAGAGGGGTCAAAAATAAGCACTTTTTACTAGGGGAGGGGGGGTCTATCTCCTCCCGTTTAGGAGGTAGGGGCACTTTTAGAAAAAATGGTTTAAATTGAAAAAAAAAAAATATTAAAAAACAACGGCAACACCTACAATAAAGTGCTATACTGCGTTTGAAAGCCAGAAGATTGTTCTATAATCCTGCATTTAAATTTTATTACTCATATCAATAGTTTTTGAGAAATTCGCATTTAAAGTCCAAATCTTGATAAAAAAACGTGAAAAAAAAAGTTTAGACCGGTTGTTTTCAAAATTGTGAAATGAAATTGTAAATTAGCTTATATGTGTTTCATGTATCTATCAGTTCTTAATCGAACACAAAAAACGGCATGGTTCTATATCTTCTGGTTTTTGAGAAAACCTCCGTTTAGGAGGTAGGGGCACTTTTAGAAAAAATGGTTTAAATTGAAAAAAAAAAAATATTAAAAAACAACAGCAATACTTACAATAAAGTGCTATACTGCGTTTGAAAGTCAGAAGATTGCTCTATAATCCTGCATTTAAATTAAATAACTCATATCAATGGTTTTTGAGAAATTCGCATTTAAAGTCCAAATTTTGATAAAATAACGTGAAAAAAAAAGTTTAGACCAATTGTTTTCAAAATTGTGAAATGAAATTGTAAATTAGCTTACATGTGTTTCATGTATCTATCAGTTCTTAATCGAACACAAAAAACGGCATGGTTCTTTGTCTTCTGGTTTTTGAGAAAACCTCCGTTTAGGAGGTAGGGGCACTTTTAGAAAAAATGGTTTAAATTGAAAAAAAAAAATATTAAAAAACAACAGCAATACTTACAATAAAGTGCTATACTGCGTTTGAGAGTCAGAAGATTGTTCTATAATCCTGCATTTAAATTAAATTACTCATATCAATGGTTTTTGAGAAATTCGCATTTAAAGTCCAAATTTTGATAAAATAACGTGAAAAAAAAAAGTTTAGACCAATTGTTTTCAAAATTGTGAAATGAAATTGTAAATTAGCTTACATGTGTTTCATGTATCTATCAGTTCTTAATCGAACACAAAAAACCGCATGGTTCTATGTCTTCTGGTTTTTGAGAAAATCGAAAATAACTAAAACTACTTTTCTACAAAATGTTTGATATTTTTTGCTTCCTTATATAAATAAATCAGTGCTAGCTTCCAACATTACAATATATAAACAGTAAAGTATGTATGGGGCGGCATGCTGCCCCCCTGCAACCCTCCTGCTTGGGCACACTATAGGATTTGGGGTAGGTGCGAGGTTGGGTGCATGCAAAGTTTCTTTTGCATTCACAGAATCTGTATTTAAAAAAATTCAAATTTATTCTATTTATCCAATGTCCACTAAATACATATAACATACAATAAACGATCTTGAAAACCAAAACAAACTTCTGACCATGTTCACCAATACATGGCACTATTTTTCTATCGAAAATACTGCCTAGAAAGGAAATATAAGGACGACTGGGTTTCGCAAATAATAGAGTTTTTATCAGATGTAAAAAAAGTTTACCCTTGTTATACCGATGGTGATATATGTGAGGGTTTACAGTTAAAAGACATCGATCCTCCCACCCTTCAGAGCGAAAATTTAGAAAGTGTTTTACCGCCAAAACATCCTCGGCTTCCCACCACAAAAGAGTAACTCAACGAACTCGACAGTTATAGTACGGACGATGGCTTTATTGACGAGACTTACACACCTTTTTAATACATTTTGACCATTTTTAACTAACTATGACTGACTAACTGACAAAATAACTGACCCAGATGCAATTCTACCTCCTCATGGTGCATTCTGGGTAACGCTTAATGAATTGCGGTACTGAACTAACAAAGATTCATTATGTTTATTAACATTAATCCTTAAAATGGAATCACCGTCACCACCAAAAATCAAAAAAAGTAGTTTTGGTAATTTTCGATTTTCGCAAAAACTAGAGGACATAGAACCATGCGTTTTTTTGTGTTCGATTAAGAACTGATAGATACATGGATCACATATGTATAAGTTAATTTACATTCATTTCAAAATTTTGAATACAATCGGTCTAAACTTTTTTTTTCACGTTATTTTATCAAAATTTGGGCTTTAAATGCGAATTTCTCAAAAACCATTGACATGCGTAATTTAATTTAAATGCAGGATTATAGAACAATCTTCTGGCTTTCAAACGCAGTATAGCACTTTATTGTAGGTGTTGCCGTTGTTTTTTAATATTTTTTTTTTCAATTTAAACCATTTTTTTCTAAAAGTGCCCCTACCTCTTAAACGGAGGTTTTCTCAAAAACCAGAAGACATAGAACCATGCGGTTTTTTGTGTTCGATTAAGAACTGATAGATACATGAAACACATGTAAGCTAATTTACAATTTCATTTCACAATTTTGAAAACAACCGGTCTAAACTTTTTTTTTCACGTTTTTTTATAAAAATTTGGACTTTAAATGTGAATTTCTCAAAAACTATTGATATGAGTAATAAAATTTAAATGCAGGATTATAGAACAATCTTCTGGCTTTCAAACGCAGTATAGCACTTTATTGTAGGTGTTGCCGTTGTTTTTTAATATTTTTTTTTTTTCAATTTAAACCATTTTTTCTAAAAGTGCCTCTACCTCCTAAACGGGGGGAGATAGACCCCCCCTCCCATAGTAAAAAGTGCTTGTTTTTGACCCCCCTACAAAAACCCGTTATCAAATTTTGGCGGCCAAGTTATCGTACTCTCCCCAAAAATTGCCCCAACAAGTACACATTTTGGATATACGGCAAATAAGCATCAAAAAAACTCAAAAATTTGTGGTTTATAGAACAAAAGTGCTTTCTGTAACTTCGTTAATAATGAAGATAGAGCAACGGGGATAGCGCCAAACGATAGAGAATATTCGAATTAGTATAACTATATCTTTAACTCAGTTTACCGAAAAAGTGGTCTGTTGGGCACTTAAGTATTCGGTCGTTGATTTGCCCTGAATTTAGAACAAACATCAATTTTATAAATAAAAAGGTCACGATGAAAAAAAACAGTTAGGTATAACTTTTTTATTTTAATGAATTAATAATTCCCAAATTTGATAAAAATTCGTAGACAAACATGACGAACATATTTTTTTTTAAATATAATGTCAATAACGATTTTTTTGAATTTGGAATTTCTCATTATCGGCATAATGGATTTCGATGAAATTTTGTATAGACAAGCTTCTAAAATGTTTAAAAGACATTGCATTTCAAAACTATAAAAAAATATATATATTTGAATTAAAAAAATCATTTTTTTTGCAAAATTCGATATTTCGAAAACGGATCAATATTTGTTTTTGGAAATTGAATTTTTATTCATAGGTACATTAATAAACACATTAAATTGGACTTCCAAATTTTTTTCTTAAAAATGTTTTTGTATATAAAAGCTTATTTTTTTAAGAAACCACTACAAGGAATTATAATTTTGTTCTTACATAAACTAATTTTTGCTTAAAGCACATGGCATCCTGTTTTTAGCTCCAACTGCTAAAGGAGTTGTTTTAGTCATTTAAAAAATAAATTTTATGCTTATGAACAGTTTTCTCTAATAACATTCATTTTCAAAATTCCTAGTCTATTACATAGGAGCAAGCTCATGCGACCTTGTCGTATTTTTTTTGTGGAGATTATGAAAAAACATAATATAAAAATATAAGAATATAATATAAAAACGTCATTGGATTGCTTGTAAAAAAGTCATCAACAATTTATTATATCTAAGTGAATAAGTGAGTTTACCTGAACATTTGAAGCCCTTACACTAGTATAAATTTTCGTTTTTGTTTTCATCCTCGAATTTTTTTCGTCAATCCGCCATAAATACTTACGAAAATAAAAATTTTATGGCAGATATTTATTTAAAATTAAAACAGTTTAATTACTAATTTCCATAAAATTTATCGCCAATATATTTTTTATAAAGTTTGTCATTGCAATCATTGTGCTTTCTAGAACACACTGTATCTTTGTACCATTGATTGAGAGTTCTCGCTTCAGATAGTAATTATTTGATTATTCACCAGAATTGAAAATTTCAAATCAAATGATAGGCATATCTCTTTATTTCAATACCTACAAAAACCATACAAACAAGAAAATGTATTCAGACAAAAAAGTTCAAGCAAAAAATATATCTACCTCAATACATACTCACAAAAACATACAAACAAGAAATATTCCAACAGAAAAGGGTAAAAAAAAAACATTTTTTTTTCATTTCCACCACTCGGAAATCTCCATTACTCTGCCTTTCATTGAAAAATGAAAATGATAAAATTTTTCTTTCTTACTACTTGTTTCTATGTTTCTTATCCTAACTATCCACTGGCAAATTTTGTGGATTTCAGCGACACCACTGCTAGGGACTCTAACATGAAATCAGGTCAATTGAAAATACTATAAGATATATTTATACAATGGTACTAGCTTTGTATATAATCTTATAGTATTATTAATTGACGTGATTTTATGTTAGAGTCCCTAGCCTGTGGTGTCGCTGAAATCAGCAAAATTGGCCAGTGGAGAGTTAAGATAAGAAAGATAGAAACAAGTAGTAAGAAAGAGAAATTTTACCATTTTCATTTTTCAATGAAAGGCAGAGTAAGGTAAGTAGATTTCCGAGTGGTGGAAATGAAAAAAAAATGTTTTTTTTACCCTTTTCTGTTGGAATATATTTTCTTGTTTGTATGTTTTTGTGAGTATGTATTGAGGTAGATATATTTTTTGCTTGAACTTTTTTGTCTGAATACATTTTCTTGTTTGTATGGTTTTTGTAGGTATTGAAATAAAGAGATATGCCTATCATTTGATTAGAAATTTTCAATTCTGGTGAAAAATCAAATAATTACTATCTGAAGCGAGAACTCTCAAACAATGCTACAAAGATACAGTGTGTTCTAGAAAGCACAATGATTGCAATGACAAACTTTATAAGAAATATATTGGCGATAAATTTTATGGAAATTAGTAATTAAACTGTTTTAATTTTAAATAAGTTTCTGCCATAATTTTTTTTTCCAAATTATAGAAAATATTTTTTTTTTCTCTAGAATGTTTTTATTTTACTTTCGTACTAACGGCGGCGGACTGATGTAAAAAATTTGGAGGATGAAAAAAAATGTTAATTTATACTTGTTTCAGGGCTTCAAATGTTCATGTAAACGCACTTATTCACTTAAATTGTTGATAACTTTTTTACAAGCAATCGAATGAAGTTTTTATATTATATTCTTATATTTTTACATATTGTTGTGAACAGAGCTTTATACTACTACAGCCCCATCTGTTGGGAAATTACATATCTAATTTATGGAAGAAACAAAAAGCCCTTTTCCAATGTCAAATGTATTTCCCTTATTCCAACCATCTAGAACATTCCAAGACAAGAACTTTCGAGAACAACTAATTTGAGTATATAACGGAGTGTTCATGGTGAGCGAGACACAGTTGATTTTGGATTATGAAGTGTGCAAAAGTATTGCTTATTGGATTGCGTTATTAAACAAGTGTGATTTAAATTTGAATAAAGTTATTTGAGTTGATTATAAATTGAGATTTACTGTTTTGAATTAAAAAGTGTAAATAAAGAAGAGATACTAAAAAGAGTAATAAGTTTTTTTTAAAGAACCTAGTAAAAATATTACAATATATTATGTTTTTTCATAATCTACTCAAAAAAAAACCCTTTTTTGTCAAGTAATTATCAAAGTAACCATTTTTTTGTAGATTAACAAAAATCAAATGCACGACAAGGTCGCACGAACTTGCTCCTATGTAATAGACTAGGAATTTTAAAAACCAATGTTATAAGAGAAAATTGCTCATAATCATAAAATTTATTTTTTAAATGACTAAAACAACTCTTTTAGCAGTTGGAGCTAAAAACGGGATGCCATATATTTTAAGCAAAGATTAATTTATGTAAGAACAAAATTTTAATTCCTTATAGTGGTTTCTTAAAAAATAAGCTTTTATACACAAAAACATTTTTAAGAAAAAATTTTGGAAGCCCAATTTGAAGTACTTATTAATGTACGAAAAAAAATTAAACTTACAAAAAAACTATTGATCCGTTTTTGAAATATCGAATTTCCAAAAAAAAAATTGATTTTTTTTTAATTGAAAAGAAAATTTTTTTTTAAGTTTTGAAATGCAATGTTTTTAAACTTTTTAGAAGCTTGTCTATACAAAATTTCATTGAAATCCGTTAAGCCGATAATGAGAAATACAAAATTCTAAAAAATAGTTTTACGGTATGTACAGTCAGTTATATCTTGATTTCAAATTGTTTTTTGTTAAATTATAGATCGTAAGAATTAATCGAAAAAAAAAAACAATTTTAGCAGAATTCTCGGAAACTTTTAAGAGAATAATGCGATTTTCGAAAACCATTTTTTAACATTTGTATGGAGGGTATCTACCGTTATTTTAAGGTAAATAAATTTTGTTCTCATATCTTGTAGATTATATTAAGAATCTTTTATTTATCAAGTTTAAAAAAAAACGAGAATGAGGTTTTCGGAATACTGAGTTTTCAAAAAAAAATTTGAAATTTTTTTTTAAAATCCAAAAAATTATAGTTTGAAAATTTGAATTCATAATAATATTCAAACTATTGGGGGCCTTTAGCAGAAAAATCCGTCGTAATTTTTTTTTTGAGAAAATCAAAAACCAAAAAAATTGTTCCAAGGGGGGTACCAAAAATAACAATTTCTTGGAATTTTTTTTTCAACCCATACCTAGCTTTAATTAATTGAAAGTTTTTGATTTTTTTTTTAATCTGTGGGACAGTTTTTGAAAAAAAAAATATTTAAATATATATGGGTGCGTGTATTCTTTTCCACATCATTCAGTGGAATAGAATACTAGATGCGTTTTTTTTGAGGTTTATACATATAATAAATAATAGATAAATTAATACATATATATTATAAAAAATACTATATATCAATAGTTATAAGAATAATTGAATAATAATATAGTAAAATATTTTAATATTCCAAGAGCACCCTGTAAAATTTAGAAAAAAAGATGTCATAATATGGTTTATATTTAATTAATATAATAGATAATGAATTTTCACTAAAAATTTTTGAAAAAGTTAAAATTTGCAGAGGAAAAATCAGACAGACAGTCATGGTTGCCAAATTGATTATTTTGAATTCATTATGTTTCGAATCGTTTATTCGATATAATTTTGAGATTTTGATACATTTTTTTCATCTTCTCAAAATATGTTCCTTTACTTGCGCAAAACTACTAATCTCAATTTACTTAACTAACTACGCACGTATTCGTTATTTAAAAAAAAAAAAGTTATGTTATTATCTAATAAAGTTTCCGAGAAAAAAATCCCAAAAATCGTGCGTTTTTTGGCGTTCTAGACCGTACTAGTACCTTAATGCATAAAAAAACTCAACGGGCAGCTGAATTTTATTTTATTTGGTACACAATACTTTTATTAACTATCTTAAATAGCTTTGAGAACAAGATCTAGCAAGACAAAAAAGTTTTCACTCAAACAAACATTTTTTTAAGTAAATAAATAGTGTTGACATATCTCTGTCTATCAATGTACTATTTAGGAATTTTTATTCAGAAATTCTTTAACTTATTTTACGCACCTGCAGCTGTTGAATCAATTTTATTGCAATAGATTTGCTTGGAAATAAAAACTTTTACACGTGTTTGACGGAAGTGTCCATTAGCCTATCTTAACGACGCGTGACTACGTTAACTTAGCAGCCACATTCAGACTAAGATTATGGAGGGATTTGGGGCAAGAGACTCTACTACAAACATTTTTCGTCTCCTAGGGGTCTCCTTTAGACAGCCTGATGACAAAAAACCCCTTACTCAAAACTTTTATTTTGGAATTTTGGCCGCACAAAAATGCCTTCGGCCGCACTGTGTGACGACGAGAAATGCTTAATTACGTATGTGGCGTATTGAGCAAATTCAAATAAAAGACTTATTTCTGATCTTGTCGTCTTGACGGTTTATTAGTTGAAAGCAAAAAGCCCCAAACCAGCTATAGAGAGTTGTATTTAAAGACTACAGGAACGGGAGTTATGTATAGGTATAACATATTTAAATAGCGGGAGGATCATACGATCAGAGAAAACAAGTTATCTCGGTTTCTATTTACTTGAACTTGTTTGAATATGAGCAAACAACAGTCTGTTGTGCAAGTGCACAAACAGTCACAAACAAAATCAATTACTGCCTACAACTCGGGACACCTGCTTTCAGCATCAGTAGCTCGCTTTGAGAAATAGAATACCGGGTGGTACCGGCCTAAGTTTCAAACATTTTTTGGCGACTATTTCCATGACTTTGCTTAAAATATCTAAATGTTCTTCAATGGTTTCTGTCGCGATTGAGATATCATCTAAATAAGTTGAAATCTTCGATTGTAATACCAATTTACCAAATAAGTGCTTCATGTTCCGCTCAAAAACAGAGCGGGCGTTTTTAAGCCCAAAAGGCATTTTGGTAAATTCGTATTGACCAATCGGGGTGGTAAATGACGTATATTTCATTGATTCCTTCTCAAGCGGCACATGGTAAAAACCATTTTTCAAATTTAGTGTTGTGTAGTATTTCTTATTTTTAAGGCGATCAATATTATCCTCAATTAAAGGTAATGGGTAGTTATCGCGGAGAGTAATTTTATTAAGTTCCCTAAAATCTATGCAAAGCCTAAACTCTTTATTCTTTTTTTCAACCAGAACGATCGGTGACACATATTATGAACTTGACTCTCTTATTATCCCTTTGCTTAGAATCTTTCCTAATTTTATTTTATGGGAATAGGGTATCCTTCGTGGTGCGCAATGGAATGGAACATCTTTAGATAAAGCTCTTTCTAAATTTTCGCAAAAAGCTGGCTTTACTACTTCGCTTACTATTTCCCGTATATTATGTGGTATCCCTGGATTGATTTTTAGATTTAACTCTGATTTTTCATTACTCATGTCAATATTCAAAATTTGTTCAATAAAATCAATTTCTTCATTAGACGTACTTACATGCAGCCGACGTCACTGAGTTGAAGACGATAAAGACAAATTATTCATGCAAACATACGTTTCCGGACAACTACGTGATGACGACAATGATGCATTTGAAAAACGATTACAGTTATCACTGCTCGACGACTCTGGCAAAATTGCATATTCTTGACACGGATAACTCATTGAATTATTTTTCACTACAAATAAAATTAAGTTAGTTTCTGAATTATCAAAAAATATAAAAGAATTAACACTTCCCAACACTTGAAGCGGGCTATTGTTTACTACACAATACGAGCGACTATTATTTTCCAACAGTGAGATCGTGGACTGCGGCAAGAACTTCTCCTGAACGAAGCTAATTGTACTCCCAGAGTCCAAAAGTGATAATAGAGTACACGAACATTCGAAATGACCATTTGTGAATCGATAACGAATCTCTAAATCGTTATGAACCGGACTACACTTGATGTGGCTGCGATCATGATTTGCAACGTTGTTGATTTTCTGTGAGAAAACGTTGTTTACATCGTTGTTGTTGATGCCGTTGCTGTTGTTGGCCTTGAGGGTCAAAACAGGCTTATTGCTGGAACAATTTTTTGTGATGTGTCCACGAACTTGAAGCACGTGAACTCTCTCTTCGCATACGAACCACTAGTAGGTGCATGAGTAATGTTCTCCGTTTTCCTAAATTGAACATTCTAATGCCTGACTACTATGAGTGTGAGACTGCGATGAGCTTGGCTTCGCTAGTAAATTGTACCGACTATTGATTTTAAATTTTCGTACTTTTTTAGTGCATTCTTAAGCTGTTCCATGTTGTTGGCGTTATATAGCATACTTTTGTTAATCTCGGAATCAGATATGCCCTTGATGATGAATTGGATCAAATCTTCTTCTTCGATAGGGTTCTGTGATGCTATTTCTTGCATAGACAAGACGTATTGCTGTATAGTTTCTTCTCGTTGTCTTTTTTAGCACTAACCTCACTGAAAATATCTGCTTTAGTAACAATACGCTTGAGCTCACCCACAAGTGCATCTCGCAACTCAATCCAGTTCCGAGTTTTCAAAGACCTTACGAACAGCCTTGCAGTACCATAAAGGAGCCACTTCCCATAAATGAATTTGGTTCGATCATCCGAATGAAGAGTTTCAGCGTACTCTTCAAACTGGTCTACCCAACGATCAAAAGGAAAGTTGTCATCTCCGGTGAATCGGCATATTCCGTTTTCCATGGCTTTGAGGTTATATGAAACATGTGGCCTTAGACTGGGATTTTCTTGAGTGTCTTCCATCTGCTTCTTAAGTCTTCGCTCCAGCAAAATAATCTCTTCCCTCGTTTTACATATTTTTCGAAGGTTAATAAGCTCCTCATCGATGATTTTGTTCTGAACAGTAACTGACTGTTCGTTCTACTCTTGTTCAGATTCGTCGCCTTCGGTTGATTCGGAATCATTTTGCTTACCTTCGGGCATGAAATCTTGCACAAGCTTTCGAAGATTCTGCTGCGAGTAGCTTTTAACTGCTTCCTCCACTCGACGTTTTAACACCGCTTTAGTGCCATCAATTCTTAAATCAATATATCTTAATATAATATAATAGCAACGGTAGCTTTATTTAGAAACGAATAAATTTAATTTAACACTCGACAAATTAAAACTTTTGTTCAAAAAAATACTAAGGAAATCAGATTCCCCTTCTGAAATGTGTGGTGTATTGAGCAAATTCAAATAAAAGACTTATTTCTGATCTTGTCATCTTGACGGTTTATTAGTTGAAAAACAAAAAGCCCCAAACAAGCTATAGAGACCTGTATATAAAGGCTATATAAATGGGAGTTATGTATACGTATAACATATTTAAATAGCGGGAGGATCACACGATCAGAGAAAACAAGTTATCTCGGTTTCTATTTACTTGAACTTGTTTTAATATGAGCAAACAACAGTCTGTTGTGCAAGTGCACAAACAGTCACAAACAAAATCAATTATTGCTTACACGTATATCTTCGACTAATTTCATAGTTCTAAACTGATTTTACAATAACGACGATGTTTCATCACTCTCATATCTATTTTTTCTTATCGCAGTCACTGTGTTTGAACCAAAGGATTTTATAATATTGTAGGCAATACTAATTTAATTTTGACACCGAATTTGAAATTCTTCCAATATGGCAATGCTAGTTTATATTTGACTACAGAACGTGGATAGTTTATTTACAATTGTTTTTTTTTTATATTTCGCATTAATTATTTTGTAAATTTTAGTACTTAGTTTTCAATTCAAATAGTATGTAAGTATTCAGTATTGTTTACGATGAGGTGTTTAATGTCTTAAATAAATAAAACTGTAAAAAAATATATATTTGTTTGTATTTGTTGTATAAAGAGATCGATCGAGAAATTGTTCGGCCACATAATTCATTGAAAAAAAGCTTTCATTGTGTGTTTTTTTTTCATGAAATAATGTTTTTAATTGTGTATGTAATGATTGAAACACACGCTTTGACTTTAAATATAGTGCTTATTTATTTACTGATCAATATTAAGTTTATGGCTTAGTGGAGAACAAACAACTGAGCTGATGAGAACCTCTTAAAGAGAGATGATCTATTCATGCACAGGTTGTCAGGCGTAAAGTGCCATCTCGGTGCCTAAAGCGGGAGACCCATTTTGCCGACCCATTCAATACTTAATTAAAATTAAATTTCGAGACATCATTTCACAGGCAATGAAGTATATTTTATTGAAAGTAAAATAGGATCGGTGGTTTCACAAACAGATTCTACGGGCCTTATGAGCAGCGAAGTCAGAAATAACTTTGTCAAAATCAATATTTGCAACCAATTCTTGTTCAATCGACAATATAGCCAAGTTTGATAGTCTAGTAGAGCTCATAGTGGATCTGAGATAATTTTTGATTAACTTCAACTTCGAGAAACTTCTCTCACAATTAGCTGGAGACGCTTTCACTCGTCCTTGTCGATGTCTTCTAATATTATGGGAAAGATTACACTCGTACTTGCTGTGTAAGTTTCGCTGGCGTCAAAAATCCGAACTTGTCCGCTATTTCCAGAACTTGCTGGAATCGAGTCGTCATTTATTGAATGATCTTGTAAAATTATGCGAACACCTCTCGACGGAGTTCCTGCTCGTGAGACAAGGCTGCATCTGCGGATTCATCGCCATGCATGCGTTTTTCCCTGCGAATTCTTCTCGTTTTGAGTTCAGTTCCGAGGTTTTCGCAGAGAGTCTTAGCAAAGTCTATTGCGGCTTGGACGAAACGGTCTCTGCTCTCCACTAGGAGAGCTTTTAAAGCGCAGAGTTTCTGAGCACACTTATCCACACTCAGTCCTCGTTGCTGCAGGTAAATCTGTGTGTCATCTACTTCAAGTAGTACTGCAGCCTAAAAGCTAAGAAAAGTGAGGAAGTTGAATGATTGCATGACTGTCAGAAGAAGACTGGTTCCCGATCTTGTTTCGGAAGTTTGATATGAATCAGTCAATTCTTTTAGTACCTCAAGAACTTCCTGAAACTTATTTTTAAGCGTCTTGACAGCTTCATGTCTAGCGCTCCAGCGCGTTTCAGTGACTCGTTTCACTGCTTGACCTGTGACGGCAACCAATGCCTTCCACCGAGGAGTTGATGCAGAAAAGAAGGTAAATATCTTCTCCAGAATTCCAAAAAAATGTCATGGAATTCACTGATTTAGAAGCAGCTTGTACCCCAGCCAAGTTGAGTGAGTGGTTTGTGCATGCAACGAATGTAGCTTTCGGACTCAGTACTTTAATCCGGGCTTGAACTCCATTGTGGATCCCTGACATTGTGGCAGCGTTGTCATAAGCCTGTCCCCTCAAGTTCTGTATGTTCAGTCCGTCTGATGTTATCTTCGCGATTATATCGTTGCTGAGATCTTCTGCATCTGGCTCATTTGGTCTTTGTGGGAGATGTGGTATACACATGATCTCTACTCTACCCCCTTCACCACCCTATCTAAACCTCGTTTTATAGTGTTTTTAATCGTCTTAACGTCGGCTTGACCGTTCGTGGCTGGATTACCGAGCATCGTTTTGTGTATAACTCCATTCATTTTTAAGAAAATTCTCGAACTCCTGTGAAATAAAAGCTGTTCCATTGTCGGATACCAAAACTTTTGGTACACCGAACCGTGCAAAAATGGGTCTTAACTTTTCAATTGTTGCTCGATTTGTAGTGTTGTTACCCATATCCAAACACTCTGCCCACTTACTATGGCTATCAACTACAACGATGAACCACTTCCTAAAAACCGGACCTAAGAAATCAATGTTAGTTCAAGCCCAATGTTCTTCAGGCCATTTCCAATTCAACAACGTTCCCTTTGGAGGATTACTTCTGGTAGATAGACAGGGTTCACAAGATTTAAGAATTTGCTCAAGGTCAGCATCAAGTTTTAGCCACCAGCAATATTCTCTTGCGATTGCTTTCATTTTAGCAATTCCCATGTGAGTTTTGTGCAACTCATTTAAAATGTATTTTTGCAAAGCAGATGGAATCACAATCCGGTAGCACCAAAACAAACACTCGGCCTCTACGCTCAGTTTATTTTGTCTTAAATAGAAAGGACGCACTCGCTCGTCAATTTTGTCATGTACCCAACCACTTGGTAAAAAAATTTGAATGCTGACTAACAAACTATCATTTTCCGTCTTTCGCTCGACCTCTTCTATCGTAACGGGCATTCTACCTATTTCTTGAACGTTGTTAATGTAGAGATTTTCAGAAACCAATTTCTCATTTTCATCATCTTGATCTTGTGCACAAGGAAACCTCGAAAAATAATAATCAGCCACATTGGCTTCCGACTTTACACATTCAATATCAAATGTATCAAATCTAATGCTATTCGTTGGAGACGGTTTGCAGCCATTACGGGAATACTTATTTTAGAACCTAGTATGTGCATAAAAGGTCTATTGTCAGTAACCAACGTAAACTGTTTACCGTATAGGTATTGATGAAATTTCTTACACCAAAAAGTATAGCAATTGCCTCTCTATCCAGTTGAAAGTATTTCGTTTCAGTCAAGGTTATCTCTCTAGATACGAATTCCACAGGTCTTTCCAGACCATTTTCGTAAATCTGTGACAAAACGGCACCTAGACCAACAGGACTTACGTCCACTGTCAACTTCACAGTCAACGATGGATCAAAATGATCTAATGCTCTATCTGACATTAATATGTTTAAATGTCTTCAACTGCTTTAGAATGCATCCTAGTCCAATTAAACCCCACATTTTTTAAGAAGATCATAAAGTGGAACATATAGAGTAGTAATATTAGGTAGGAACTTCCTGTAAAAATTAACTACTGCAAGAAACGACTGTACTTCTTTTACTTGATTTGGATTTTGAATTTCTTGAATAACCTTTAATTTATCTGAATGAGGGTGCAACCCATCCTTTTCGGTAATGTGTCCCAAGTACGTTACTGACTTAGCAAAAAATCGACGTTTCTCTTTATTCAGCTTCAAACCAGCGTCGTTTAGTACCGAAAGTACTTGATGAACCTTTTTAAAATGTAGCTTCCTATTACTAGCCGTCATTATAATGTCATATAAAAATATGGCAACCCCATCTATTCCCAATAGCAACTTCTCCAAAGCCTTTTGAAATTCTGCTGGCGCCGGAGCAAACCCATACACTACTCTAGTATAACGGAAGAGACCTAGACTGTAATATCTTTAGACTTACTCTAACAGTTGATATGCTGTGGATAAATCTAAGACCGTAAACTCTCCACCGTGAAGTTGCGAAAATATTTCCTCTATTCGAGCTTAGAGGCATGGGATGCTTTGCCACCATCAATTGCGGATTAACGGTGACCTTGTAGTCTCCGCAAATTCTTACCTCACCAGATTTTTTAAGATTGGTACAATGGAAGTTCCCTTCACTATAATCAACCGGTTCTTATATGCCTAAGTTAACGAGTTTATTTATTCCTTCATTTAATTTTTCTTTTAACGCAAACGGAATCAGGCGTGGCTTGAAGAACTTTGGCACGTAATTATCTTTTAATTTCAACGACCCTGTAGTTTTATTAAATTTGGCTGGTATACCATCAAACAGACTGCTAAATTTTTAAAAAATGTCTCTAATATCTGTTTTGTTATTAGCTTCAACATAATTAACGTTCTCAAATCTGATATTAAATGCATTCAAAAAATTTCTACCGAGAAAGGGTGGACCACCATTATCCACGACTACAACATCAACTGTTTCACATTTGTTCTTGTAGCACACATCCACAGCACAAAAGCCAATCGGTTTAATTAATGTGCCGTTGTAATTATTCAACACGGAACTCGTTTTTTCAAGATTATACCACAAAAATAGATCACGATAAGTTTTTAAGGAAATCGCGGATATTGATGAGCCCGTATCTATTTCCATGACTAAAGGAATATCATTCATCCAAACTTTGATTTTAACTGCTTCACTTTTCCCACAACTCAAAAAAATATTGTACAATGACGAATCAAAGTTATTAATATATTTTTAATCATTTTTATAATTTTTTTACTCAGACAAATTTTTTGCAGATGTCCGCGCATCTTACATACATTACATCTATAATTTTTATAACGACATGAGTTTTCCATGTGGTTCGATGAACCGCAAACTTTACATTTACTGTTGCTACAACCACAACTACTACCTTGTTGATGCTGCTCTCTCTGCTGATGTATCCCGCCTTAGTTGTTTGATTACTTTAATTTTTTTGTCTCGTATGTCCAATAGACTGGGCCAAAAAAATTGACTATTTTTTTTTTGAAAGATATATCGAGAATATCATTCAGAATGACAAAAAAAAATTTTCGTAAAAGTTTGAGCCCTTAAAATATCAATTTTAAGAGGTCTATCATCGCTAATTTTGATTTTTAGTCATAATTTCATGTTTTGCGTCAGAACTTACAAAACATTGAAGTAAAAAAAATTCATTTTGACTTACTTTTATATAAAATTAAATTCCCTACAAAAAAGGTCTAATTGAAAATTTTCGTCAGACAAGCCGTTTTTGAGTAATTAAGCTTAATAAATTGTTATTTTTCTTCGATTTTACTTTTTTAATTTGGAATTTTGTAACTAACGAATCAATGAATATCTCAAAATGATCACAATGGATTTTTAAAGGAAATTTAATGCTCTACAAAAAAGGTCTCTTAATATTTTTGTCTAAATTTAATTCTTCAAAAGTTATTCACAATTAAAATTGAAAAAAAATTGAAATTTCAAGTTTTTCTTTCTTAACTCAATTTTTTTTTACTTAAATGAACAAATTGACTTTTTTTTGAACATTATTAATCATCATTCATCGAAAATCTCTTAATATTCACCATTATTCTAACAATATTATTACAAAAATATATAAATTTAACAATAAATATGAATTTATTTTTGCCTAATTGATCATTTCTCAACAAAAACATGGTTCTACTATCTTAAAGAAATTTTTGAGTAAGCGTTGATTGAAGAATATAATAAGTGTCTTACGAAAAACGAAGAGCAACTTCAGTACTTACTACTAGTCATTAGTGAGTACCGAAAAAAATACCCTAATTGCAACAAAAAAAACTTAATGTAATAAAATGTTATAACTAGTAGTTAATTATGGTTGTAAAACTATAAAATCCTATAGATTTCTTATAAAATATGAGTTATAATTGTGTTAAAAATAAATTTTTTACCATCTGTTATTGTTATTATTAATTAAGTAGCCATAATCTGTTTTTTTTTTCCTATATAAATGTATGAAATATTATAAATAAATAATTTTCAATAGCGAAAATAAATAATTGTTTACTCAAAAATTTCTTTAAGATAGTAGAACCATGTTTTTGTTGAGAAATGATCAATTAGGCAAAAATAAATTCATATTTATTGTTAAATTTATATATTTTTGTAATAATATTGTTAGAATAATGGTGAATATTAAGAGATTTTCGATGAATGATGATTAATAATGTTCAAAAAAGTCAATTTGTTAATTTAAGTAAAAAAAAATTGAGTTAAGAAAGAAAAACTTGAAATTTCAATTTTTTTTCAATTTTAATTGTGAATAACTTTTGAAGAATTAAATTTAGACAAAAATATTAAGAGACCTTTTTTGTAGAGCATTAAATTTCCTTTAAAAATCCATTGTGATCATTTTGAGATATTCATTGATTCGTTAGTTACAAAATTCCAAATTAAAAAAGTAAAATCGAAGAAAAATAACAATTTATTAAGCTTAATTACTCAAAAACGGCTTGTCTGACGAAAATTTTCAATTAGACCTTTTTTGTAGGGAATTTAATTTTATATAAAAGTAAGTCAAAATGAATTTTTTTTACTTCAATGTTTTGTCAGTTCTGACGCAAAACATGAAATTATGACTAAAAATCAAAATTAGCGATGATAGACCTCTTAAAATTTATATTAAGGGCTCAAACTTTTACGAAATTTTTTTTTGTCATTCTGAATGATATTCTCGATATATCTTTCAAAAAAAAAAATAGTCAATTTTTTTGGCCCAGTCTAATGTCCAATTGCATATATGTATGCCCTCAGTACCAGGCTCTTGCTTAACATTGACATCATATTGATGCTTCACCCACTCCACCGTATTCGCCAACTCTACTGCTCTATCCAGTGCCGGATTAGCCACTAAGCAAGAGTAGCAAATGCTACGGGCCCCGCGCATTTGGGGGCCCCGCGCACCAACCTTTTCTGACCATAAAAAAGTATTATTTACATATTAGATTTAGTCACAATTACTAAGAAGAAAATATTTGCATCAAAATGATCAACTAAAATTTTATTTTTCTATCTGCTGGTCTTACCAAAAATCATGTTTCGCACCGCACCAAACGCAAATTGGACAACGGTATTAAATTCAGGTATTTATTGTCAAGCCTTAGCACTATTAATGGATTTGTTGAATTTGTTGAAAATAGAAAAATATTTCAACGTTAATGATTACAATTTTAATCTTGGTTGGATATAGTTCACATTAGATTTTTGTCAAAAAATCAATGTAAGATGAACTGAATTCAATAAAAATTGCGTATTGACAAGGTCCTCACAGCCAACTGATGAGTCCATGTGCGATCACCCGGACGAAACGCCAATTTTTGTGGACTAAAAGCCATAAAAGCTATTTTGAATCAATAATTCAACAAGTCCATTAATAGTGCTAAGTCTTCCACTTGGCAGATTTATTTCAGTAGTACATAGAATTTGTATTATAAAAACCTTCATATAAAATCTCTTCCACCAGAAGAAATTAAAAATCTGCAACCATAGTAAGCGCTTACGCAGATGATTTGGAGGACAGTCTGGGCAACGAATTAGTGCAATTCGCTTCAATGCTCAATTCTGATGTGGCTGGTATTATTGACAGCAGGAATCATGAGGCTCTGGAAATGCAGGTTTACAAGCTGTTGATAAATAATTCTTTACAATCTTGTTTCCCGAACGTTGAAATTGCTTTGTGCATTTATTTGTCTCTCATGATCACTAACTGCGGTGGTGAACGATCTTTCTCAACATTAAAACGTGTTAAAAATGAATTGAGGAACACGATAAGCCAACAACGTCTTAATCTCCTCACTTTAATGAATATTGAACATGATTTACTCCGAGAAGTCGATATCAACAGCAATATTTATAAATTTTTCCAAATTAAATCAAGAAAAGTTTGTTTGTAACAGTTTTGTTTTATTTAATACCATAAACTTGATAAGTGCCTAACCTAAAACAGTCTAAGGGCCCCTTGATAGAATTTGCTACAGGCCCCGCGCTGGCTTAATCCGGCACTGGCTCTATCAAATGTCAAAATCGACACAATCTCTAAAAACAGTTTGTCTTTAGCTGCCTCTTGCTCCAACCCCATAACAAATTTATCTCTGACCGCTGTATCAAGTTCCGTTTTAAGCTCGCAACAAACAGAAAGTGCTCTCACCCGCGCAGCCCAATGATTTATGCTCTCAGAATGTTCTTTTTGCGCTGAGTAGAATTTGAACCTTTCAGCAAATCCTGATACCGTTGGTTGAAAATGTTGCTCAATGCCACCACTAACTGTTCATATGTTGCATCAACGATTATTACTGGATGAACCAAGTTAATAAGCCATTTATATGACAATTCAGACAAAGCATTTATCAAAATCTCTTTCCTCTTATCTGCTTATTCGACATCATTTGCCACAAAAAACTGTTCAAGTTGGATCGAATTTCTCGACAGATCTGATAAAAGACTGCGACATTATAGGTATACTATTTTTTTTGCAATATTAAATAAAATGCACGACTGGATCGCACGAACTTGCTCTTATGTAAAAGTACTTTGGAATTTAAGATACATTTTATAAATATAAAACATGGATTAAATGAGATAATAATGTTCAAATGCATAAAATTGCCGTCTGGTTTCCGGAAAAGTATGAATTTATGCAAATAAACCTTAAAAAATCGTTTTATTATTAAATCAATTTTTTATATAAGAAATTTCTCTAAAATTTTTCAAGAAAAAAATGTGGGATGCGAATTTTAAGTATTTAATAATATTGGTTTTAAGAAATAATTTCAAATATAATCGTTCATAGGTTTTGAAGATATTGATTTAAAAATTTTTTTGTTTTTTAAAACCCAATAAATATTTTTTCAAATATTTTTATATACAATATTATTTTAAACTTAAGGGGACTACTGCTAAAAATGTTGGGTTAAAATCCTTAGAGCCGTTAATGAGAAAGTCGAAAATCAAAAAAACGGGTCTATGGCAGGTACCCCTAATAACATTTTGCCCCAAAATTTTGTTTGACTAAAATGTAGTCCATGTCCATGATATCACACTTAATTTTTTTTATCAAAATCGTTAGAGCCGTTTTCGAGATAAAAAAGATTTTGCATTACGGGTGTATGGGGGGTACCCTTAGTTTTGGAGCTAAAAAAAAAAATTCAATTTCTCCTCTAGGGAATCACCGAAGACCCTTAACTACCGGGATTGAAAGTAATAGGTCCAAGGGTTTAGGCTGTAGTGAGAGGTACAGACATACAGACACACTGAAACATGTTTTTTGTGTACTAAATTTTCCTTAACATTTTTATAAAAAAAATTGATATGCAAATTGTTAGTATTTAATAAAATACATTTTAAAACGTAATTTAAAAATTTAATCGTGTATTGGTTTTCAAGATATTGAATTTTCAAAAAAAAAGTTGTATTATTTTTTTAAAAATCCAAAAACTATTTTTTCGAAAAAATTTTTAGTTTATATTTTTTCAAATGCAAAGCAGCTCCTGCATAAAAATTTTGGTTAAAATCGTGAAAGCCGTTGGTGATAAATTCGAAAATCAAAAAAACCGTACTATGACAGGTACCCCTAATAACATTTCCCCCCAAATTTTTTTTTCACCAAAATATAGTCCATGTCCATAATATCACACTTAATTTTTTTTATCAAAATCGTTAGAGCCGTTTTCGAGATAAATAAGATTTTGCATTACGGGTGTTTGGGGGGTACCCTTAGTTTTGGAGCTAAAAAAAAAATTTCAATTTTTCCTCTAGGGAATCACCGAAGACCCTTAACTACCGGGATTGAAAGAAATCGGTCCAAGGGTTTAGGCTGTAGTGAGAGGTACAGACATACAGACACACTGAAACATGTTTTTTGTGTACTAAATTTTCCTTAAAATTTTTATAAAAAAAATTGATATGCAAATTGTTAGTATTTAATAAAATACATTTTAAAACATAATTTAAAAATTTAATCGTGTATTGGTTTTCAAGATATTGAATTTTCAAAAAAAAAGTTGTATTATTTTTTTAAAAATCCAAAAACTATTTTTTCGAAAAAATTTTTAGTTTATATTTTTTCAAATGCAAAGCAGCTCCTGCATACAAATTTTGGTTAAAATCGTTAGAGCCGTTGGTGAGAAATTCGAAAATCAAAAAAACCGTTCTATGACAGGTACCCCTAATAACATTTCCCCCCAAATTGTTCTTTCACCAAAATATAGTCCATGTCCATAATATTACACTTAATTTTTTTTATCAAAATCGTTAGAGCCGTTTTCGAGATAAATAAGATTTTGCATTACGGGTGTATGGGGGGTACCCTTAGTTTTGGAGCTAAAAAAAAAATTTCAATTTCTCCTCTAGGGAATCACCGAAGACCCTTAACTACAAAGTTTGAAGAAAATACCTCCGGTAGTTTAGGCTGTAGTTCGAGGTACAGACATACAGACATACAGACATACAGACAGACAGACGGAATTGTCGGACCCACATTTTTCGTCTTCCCTATCATCGTAATGTCAACTTTGATCAAAATCTCGAGTTCGATTTTTTTTCCAAATGCAAAACTTGCCCTATAGTACCTATATCGCAAGTAAAAATACCGAAAAAACAATACCGATTTGCACTATAAGGTATACATATCTATTTTTGTATCACTCGTCGCCACTGTAATGATTGAAACACACGCTTTGACTTTAAAAAGTGCTTATTTATTTATTGATTAATATTAAGTTTATGGCTTGGCGGAGGACAAACAACTGAGCTGATGAGAACCTCTTAAAGAGAGATGATCTATTCATGCTCAGGTTGTCAAATTGTATATACATATACAAATACATATTTTAATTAATACTACTGCATCACTGCAGGTTTTTTCATTAAAAGAACATTCTCTTTCGGCGATAAAGGGTTTTTTTTAAAGTGTTTTAAATAACCTCGAACAAAGTTCGAACAATAATTGTAAAAATCATGTTGCTGTCTTTGAACCTTTCATACGCGCAAATGCCCACTCGCCTTTCATGTTCATCATACTTTTTTTTTTCAGATGCAAAAAAAATAACTATCTTCGAAAAAAAACTTCATTGCGGCGAATTGATGAACTAAAAACGGCCAATAAAATAAAGCAACGACTTTTGTATAAAAAAAGACTTATGAAATGTGTTATCTTCCAACTTTAATGCCAAAAAAAGCTATTTTGAATCAATAATTCAACGAGTCAAATAATAGTGTTAAGTCTTCTACTTGGCTGATTTATTTCATTAAATTATTATATAATATATATTTTCGTCAATTCTGAAAAAATATGTGACAGCGAAAGAAAAAAATTAAACCTTGTTTTGAGAATAACTAATACAAAATATCAACTTATATATTTATGTACACACATAAATACTTATGTATGACTTGTACATGCATAATATATAAATAAATAATTGTCTTGTGTTCCGAAAAAATACGTCACAGCAAGGGTTAACAAAATTCTAAATTCAATAAAATGGTTCTATGGCAGGTACAGTCAGTATTAGCTTAAATTAATTTTTTTTTATTAAATTATGGATCGTAAAAATTAATCGAAAGAAAAAAAAATTAACAACACTTTATTTGCGGTTTTTTGAAAAAAAAAATACGATTTTCAAAAACTTTTTTTTTAAATTTGTATGGTGGGTATCGTTATTTTAAGATAAACTAACACGTCTTGTAGATTGTATTAAAAACATTGAATTACCAAGCTTTAAAAAAGTCATGAGGTTTTCGAAATATTGTGTTCTGAAAAAAAAAAATTTATTTATTTAAAAATCCAAAAACAAAATGTTTTGATAATTTGAATACACTATATCGAACAAACTTTTGGGGAGCTTTAGCATACAAAAATGATGAAAATCGGTTTTACTGTTATTGAAAAAAGCAAAAAAAAAAAGTGGTTCTTTAGAGGTACCATTAATAACTATTTTCGGAATTTTTTTCAAGCATTACCTATCTAACCTTACCTCAACTAAATACAATTTTTGGATTTTTTTTAAATCTATGGCACGGCTTTTGAGAAAAAAAAAATACTTTATAAGATTTCTAAAAAAAAATTGTATGGCAGGAACCGTGTTATTTTTAGTCTGACAAAAAAAAAAAACGTGTGGGAAAAACATTAAAAATGCTATCTATCAAGTTTGAAGAACGGTGGCCGAGCCGTTTAGGCGACAGATAGACAGAATTGCGAGACCCTCTTTTTCATCGTAATGATAAGTCTGATCAAAATGTCGTGTTTGATTTTTTTTTACAAATGCATTGGTTAAAATTGAATAAAGGAAACAACTTTTGACTAGTTTTTTCAATAAATAATTTGAACTTGTTTCCAAAGTTGAAAAACGTTGGATTTTTCTGAAAGTAGAACCATAGTGAATAAAAAGAGCTTTAATGTTATTTAAATAGGGGTTTAACTGAGCATGAATTTTAATCATATTAGAAAAACTGTGAAGTAAATACTTACGCCCATGCATACTTTGAAGCATTTCTTTTTCCTGTAAATAGTGGAGATAATTCTGCTCTTAATCGGATGAGAGCTTTTACCTTGTCTGCGTCCCCTAAAAAAGATTAAGTTTCTTTAAAAATTTAAAACAATTAATCAAGTGATACAAAATTTTGTTTATAAAAAAATAGCCAATTGCATAAACCTTTTTGATATAAGGTACTTAACGGCTCTTACAAGAAATCACAAAATTAAAAGTTTTGAATATTGAGGATTATATTTAAAAAATTTAACTTTTTTTCCATTATTTCAGTAACCCATTGCTTAGAAAAAAGTATTTTAGAAAATCGTTTAGGCTTGGCTTTGTCATCTACCCGAAGTCAATTGAGAAAATAATAATAAATTTATATGTATGTATATAATTGAAGTTTGTTTTTTACTCAACGAATTTAAAAAATTATTAATATAAAAGTAAATTGGTTTCTTTTTAAAACCTAAATTAATAATTTGGTTGCGTTAAAGCATAGCTGTTCTAAAATAATTGGAGATCTGGGTAATCTTTCCTTTGCAATGCCAATGGGAAGAGCGAATACTCGTACTTCTTTAAGGCCCCAGTTATATGTGGCTTTCATTGAAATGCATCATTGAAATTTTTCATTTCCATTTTTAAGACGATTAAACAAATTGCAATGCCTTTAATTGGTACAAAAATGAAGGTAATGAGTAGTAGAACTTTTTTACTCTATAAAATACAAAATTCTGATTTAAGCTTTCATTTAAATTTACTTTTATTATTTCACTGATAGAAATCTATTTCAACGAACAGCTGATTTGTGTACCTTTAATTTGGAACACAATCGTTCTGCTGAATGTGTTCGATTCTCTTTCTATTCTCAAACGTCAGTTTTGCTTTCAATGAGCAACTCTAACCTCAAATATAAAAATTGGTTGTTATAAGTCACTGACAGGATCTTTTACTGAAACCAATTTTTCAATGATTGCTATAACTGGCTTGTTAAAAAAAAATGAAGGAAGGATTCCACTACTTTGTTCCAATGATGCATTTCATTGATACGAGTAGCTATAATAATTGACCTCTAAATTTGCGGTCTATTGAATATCTATATATTTCTCACAGGTACTTCTCTATGAAGGGTAACTCTCACGCAAAAGCAAACTCAAAGCTCATGTCAAAACTTTTACGTGTATTGGTGTACAAGATTAGTTAAGATTAAAAAAAATTAAACCTTGAATTCCGGGCAGAAGGTTTTCGACTGCAAAAAATGTATAAAACCTTTGAAGAAAATCTTAAATTAATAATTTATTTTTTTTAAACATTATGAATACTAAAAACAATAAAATAGATGTCCCTGGTAATTTAAACTATTTATCATTAACTGAGGTTTATATTGGTGCAAATGCAGAAACATATATGAAAGATAAAGATATAAGCAATGAAATATTAAAATGAAAATGATTGAATTGTATGTGGAACTATGTTTGAAAATTAAAAAAAGATTTACTTTCAACGATGAAGCATTAGAAAACCTTTCACTGGTAGACCCAGAAAAAATAATTAGTGAAATTGTTACCATTTTATCATTACAGAATACATTTCCAAATTTGTATAAGCCTGGAAAAAAAGAAAGAATATGCACAAAACAAACTTTAAATTTACGGAAGACATTGAAAAATTTTGGGGTCAGATGTTAGTTTTTTAAAAAATGTCCAAAACTAAACCTTTTTGAAAATATATCTGAATTCGTTTATTATTAGTTTATTAAAAATTACTTAACTTATAAGTATCGTTTCGACACAATTGAAGCAATGTTTAAAAAGCAAACTACGGAATAGTTTTATTAAATAGCTTAGTGCTATCAACAGAGTACTTTTCATTAAAAATAATGAATACCTATTACCTTTAATTTCAATTTATTTTAATAATATTTATGTATACATAGTTTAAGTTTTTTTGTTGAAGAACCTGCTTCCTCTTCGGCTATTTTTGTCGCTTAATGTAAAGTAAAGTAAAGAAATTTGTTAAAAAAGAAAAAACAAAATGATTGAAATTTTTAAAAAACCCACCAGATCAAATAAAATAAATATTTATCTAGTTTTAGATAAAAACGTTAAAAAAAAACCTTTTTTAAAACAATAAAATTGAATAATTTTAAAATTAGAAATTTAAGAATGTTGCACTTCTAATACGAAGATCAGTCTTGTTAAATTTAAAATTTCTTGGCCGTTACAAGAAAGCAGTAGACTGCGAAGATGTTTTGAGTGTCTTGTTTTGTATTCATATTGTTGTTGTTTTTAAGGATGTGCAGAGTTTCTAGGGCGTTCCTTTTGGCAAAATGTCTCTTCGTTTTGAGAATTACTACTTCATCAAAATCTGGCTGATGGTTGGTTTGGACACAATGATTCGCCAGTGCTGTCTTAGCGGAACTTTATGGCAGCCTTTCTCTGTCGCAAGAATTGCTTTGTTGTAGAACCCGCTTAAGAGAAACCCGCTTACCTGAAACACTTTTTTCATCCCCAAGTATTTTCCGACCAATTTCCCTTAAAACACTCCGCTTAAGTGTAACTCGCTTAAGCGAAAAACCCGGATAACTGAAACATATTTTCAGCTAATTTTTAACATTTTTCATTAAAAAAAACTCTTAAGTGAAAAAAAAATTGAATCGAACAGAGCAAAACTTTGCTAGTTTTCGTTATTCAATAAATTTATTTTTGTGTTATTTAATCGTTGTTTTATTTAACTTCTTTCAAGGCAAGTCCAAAAGATAAAAACAATATTCACCCTTATTATGGTTGTCAATTATCAATTGATATTTGATAAATATTGAAATTTTGTACTTTTAAACTCAATTTTATTTAAGAAATTATCAACTATTTGACAATATTAGTCAATTTTCTTTATGTTCACAACGGTAAGCATCATTATCAATGACCAAAACTTTTTTTAATTGTTTTATAAAATATCGGATTTTAATTTTTATCAATTATCAATTGATAATTGACAACCGTAATAGTTGATTGTTTCTAGCATTAAATCTTCGCTTAGTGGAATTTTTAAATCCGCTTAAGTGAATTTTTTTTCACTTATCCGAACTCCACTTAAGTGAAATTATTTTTCACTTAAGCAGGCTTCGTTTAAGTGAAAAACCCGCTTAGTTGAAAGAAAAACTGTGACATTTTGCCGTTTCTCTTAAGCGGGTTTTACTGATTACATAGCAAAGGTTGCAACTTTCATCACATTCTCACTTGCAGTTGATTTTGTACACAACCTCTGTTTTGTTTTCTTTCTTCGTACTTGACTTAAGTTTTGTGTATAGTGATGCAAATGTGCATTGTAACATGAAAGCAAATTTAACATTTTTACAACGGTCGGCGACAACTTGTTTGAATTTTGTAGCGAGTGTTGGAACATAGACTATGATAGATGAATTTTAAGAGTTAACATTATTTGTGTAGCGTTGTATCAAACTTCTTATAGGCTCATACGGGTAGCCATTGTTAGCCAGAATTTGGATGACTGCGCTTTTATTTTTGGAGTGAAACTTATGGTCACTTAACATAAATCCTTTTTTAACCAAGTTAGTCGCCGTGTTGCTTAAAATATGGATCAAAAATTAACTAGATTGAAAATTAACTAGTCTACCTGATGCTGTTTCTTTTTGGTACCAGTCAAAGATGAGGTGGTCTTTTTCACGATGAAGTTTGACATTCAAAAAAGCTATCGCGTTATACTTTTCTTTCTCTACGTTAAAATTGATTTTTTAGTTGAAATTGTTGAGGGCCAACAACAAATTTTCAATATTGCAGTGATCAATTACCACAAATATGTTATCAACATATTTGAAAATTACTTTTGGTATTTTAATCCTTTCAAATAAATCTTCGAAATGTTGACCTAGTACCGCAATTGCAGGCGAAAGTGGGTTATCCATTGGCATGCCATGTATTTACTTATAGATGTAATCTTTATATTGAAACTAATTGTTTTCCTTCAAGGAAAACTCTGAAATTTCCAAAAATTTCTTTTGGCTAAGCATTGTGTTCTGGCTTTTTGTTTTCCATCGTTTTTATAAGCTTTGACTATTTGTACTAGGTGATTCTGTTTATTATAGGACTTTAACTTTCCAAGAATTTAAAAAATAGAGAAATGAAACATAGGTATGTATATTCGGAACCGAGGAATTTGATGCGATATTTATAATTTTTTTTAGCCTAAGCAATTTAATTTAGAAAAAAGGTTGCAATTTAAACATTGCTCTCAACTGAAAAAATTATTAAATTTCTTAATTATATTCTAAAAAAATAATATTTTGTACATAATAAATATAAGTTGTAAAATGATACACTTTCCAAAATTATGATAAGAACTATACCTATATAAATGTTTTTCAGTTTTTTTATTGTTTTTCTGAAGGGCTATTACTATTCGAGAAAAGGTCGTTTTTGGATGAAACTAAAAGCGTTCTAAACATTCGTTGTTCTAGTTTCAAGGTTTTTAGAAAAAGTACGAAATATTCGGAGTTATAATTCAATTTTTATTTTTTAAGTGGTTTCATTGTCTTAAGATTATTTACGAGGCAATAAAATTAATTAATCAAAAAATATAAGTTCGGATTAAAAAAAAGTACTTTTTAGTCTCTGAATACCAAATTACCAGCAAACATTGACACAAAATATAATGGGAGTTTTCGGAACATGAATAATTAATTTATACTGCATTATTTGAAACAATTGATGGATATAAGTGATTTTTTACATTTAATCGTTAGATTAAAAAAATGTTCCAAAAATGATTTATTTGTATTTTCCTTAATCTTTTTCTTTTTTCAAATTTTGATTTTGACTGGTATGGTTTTTTTTTAACGAACGGACTAACAATGTTCTTGTACATTTGCAAATTGATTTGGCAAACCTTATACTATCCAAATTTAAAAAAAAATCAATTAAAGCAACGAAAAGTTTGAATAAGAATATTATTCAATTGTTCCTAAAAATTATGTAATCAGCTAAATGGAAGCAATAATAACAAATTTCATTACTTTTTTCCCAATTTTGCTTTAGTAAAATATCTACTTCTTAGACATGAAGTTCTCGTTGGCGTTGGCTGAAAAAAATGTTGTCGAAAAATGTTGTCAATTTACTTCGAATAAAATAAATTTTAAACATTTCTCCTTTTAGGAATAAAACCGGCCCTACTTAACACAGTCGTTTAGTTAGGAGACTTTATCTAACTTTAACATTATTTTAAAGACTTAGCCATAAATCTTCTAACTAATGTGGGCTTCGCAACAGTACGTTAACAAATTCACGTTGAACAACCTTAAATTTGACATATAAAGAACTGAAACGCAACTACACAAAAAAAAAATTAAATAAACACAAACAACTTCAAACCAAATAATTTTTCGGTGAAAAATGTTTATAGATGAACAAGATCATTTTAGTTGTTGCAACCTGCATGTACGAGTTTGGCTATACTCGTACATGTATACATACTTTTGTAGGTACAGAATTGTTTTTCCATTGCCGCCGCAATATTAAAGATCATAGAGCCCTTTTAAAAGATCGTATCGCATTTCTAAAATTCAGTCTTTTCACAAAGCACATCATTTTCAAAAATCAAATCAAAAATTTTAATTCATTTTATTTTGGTATAAAAATGATTCCATATTGTCAATCTGGATAGAGTATACCTACTTTTAAAAGATAAAGGAGCTATTTGTTGCTGTTAAGGAAAAACGAGTGCTTGAGCGTTAAAGTTTACTTTATGGCTTTTAAAATAGTCGGTTCTGGTTTTATGCATAATTTTAAGAGTCGACTCCCAATCTTAAATTGAACTAGAGCAGTTTTTAAATATTTAAAATTTTTGGCCGTTTTGTCAAAAAACATACATCTACATACATGTAGTTGAATACTCGTATGTATGTATCTCTTTCTTATATTTACTTCACACTTTACTAGCATAAGATACAAACATGTTACTGCATATTATCATACTCTGAAGTCATTTGCATAATAAATATGTTTAAGTTCTTAAACACAACTCTCGTCTTATTCATGACATGGTGGCATTAGTTGTTGTCTCAACCCTAAGCCAAATTAAAAAGTGTATACATACATATGTAGTATTTACATAAATATAATTAGTAGGGTAAGCTGGGGTACGTTTGACACCGGGGCACATTTGACTTTGCGTTTTTCGTTATGATCGTGCCCTTAAAAAAGAAAAGTTCGGATGAAGGAAGAAGCTTAGTTTGATTTAAAGAAACGTTACGAAATTTGGCAGTCTTTCTTTAACTCTTCGAGGAGTACCGCGTTTTTTCGTGTTTTCTGTGTCTCTGATCTAATTTTTAACAACCGGTAAGTAAGCGATTTATGAACCTAATAAAATAAAATTTTTTATCGTGAATCAATATTATCATAGTACTATGCTTAAAGTTCAATAAATTAAAGCCAGTTTTGTGAAAATATAATATTAGTTATTAAAAAATAAAAAAAAAACTTATAAAGGTTTTTCATGGCGCCTTTGACTTTTGCAATTGGGGCAAATGGGTCGAAACTACAAAAAAAAAAATATAAATTAAATAAATTATTTAAAAAATGTCGATATCGATAAATTTGAATTTAGATTTATATGGACTGATTTTTTATGTTTATAAATGAAATAATTTATGTTTTTTATTCTTGTGTTTTTTTTAGAAAGTGAATTTATTGATTTATTTTTTTCGTTATATTGTTTAATAAATTGTTTAAAAACAAAAATTTACTTTTTTACTATTCAAACAACAGGCGTGCTGGATCCGTTGATACTTTTAGAAATATAATGCACACGATGTGGGTGGTTTTAATCCACCATTGTCAAATGTACACCTTTTAAAGTGAAAGGTGCCCCGCTCCCAGGGCACTTTTGACAAAATGACTTTTTTTTGGAAACTATTTTTCTTTACAATGTGGAAATGTTTTAAAACAAAAAATTATATGTTGAATAATCAATAAATCAAATACAAAACAAAACATTGGAATACATTAACAGTTTTCGGAAATACGGACTTTTAAAAACTAAGTGTCAAATGTACCCCCCTACTCATATAAATTATTCCGGATGGACAAGAAACAAACAGTGCAATTTCTTTCAAGTGCTAATTTTGTTAAACCATTAAAACCTCTATAGATATGAGGAAATAATAAATCAGCAACTTGGATATCATGTCCTAGTTGCAACGGGACAAATGGTTCACCATAGCAAGACATTAAAAAGTGCCGGTCATACAAGTTGTATTTATGTCCTGCATTGGGTAAAACTTATACGTTCCGTGTAGCCCGTTACGGTTACACATTACGGCTACTCGTTACGGTTACACGTTATGGTTATACGTGTAGCAACCTACCTTACCGACGAATGCATTTAAAACCCTGTTTACATTGGGAATATTGCATACTTCCGACATCGTGTTTACATTGGAAACTTTGAATATTGAAATCTCGATTTTATTACTTTCCATTGCTGGCTAGAACTAAATTCAATCCCCCAACATTTCTTCACCTCTCGACCAATATGTCAAAAAGTCGAAAGACAAAACAACTGCTATAAATTTTCATAGCGGGTTCATGTACAGCCCGATTCTCCCCCTTGTGAGGAGTCACAAGTCACAAGCTCTTGTGACTATTCCTTGTGAGAATTGTTGTGATTCGATAACATTTTGGTATTCTCCCTCTAATCGTCACAAGAAAACTCACAACGAAACTCACCACAGTATGGTGAGATTGTTAAGTGTCATTATTTGAACAGCCAATTATTCAAACCGAATAAATTACCTTATAATGCTAGGCGCGCACATTCAATTTTTAGTTTCGCAACTGCTTGAATCGAGTAACTAAAAAGTTTGTGTTTTGACACAAACTAAACGATTGCCTAAAATGAGTTCGCTATTTTCTGTAACATATAATTATATACACCTTCGCGGACACTCAACCAAATAGTTCACCTGTTTTCTACAAGTAACCAAACAGTTGTGCAACTAAAAATTAAATGTGCGCACCTAGCCTAAATGTATTGTTTTGGAGAGGGAATGGATCATTTGTATCTGTCAAAGTTTTTAAAAGCCGTCAACGCTGCAAGCTTCTTGATACGATTAGTTTCCTAAAAAAAATTTTTTTTTATGTGAAATGCTACTTTTTATTTTCGTGGGAAATATCAGCAAAAATATTCAGTAGAACAAAGTCCACTTCCGTTTTTGTGTACTCACAATTATTCACAAATCCAGAAAATTTTCTTACAAAATACTCGTATACTGAATGTCAATCCAAGAAACTTTAAAAATTTATGAGTTCTGACCTGCTCTAAAGAAAATCACAGTTTCGATTGTTTTTGTTACTCTCACAAGTTGTGACTAAGCGGCAGAATTCAAAAAAGTCACAAAATCAATTTCACTTCTTCTTGTGACTTGTGAGGCATCACTGACTTTGGGGAGAATCGTGCTGTTAATGTTTTAAAAAAATTCACTTCACGTTAGTGATGAACGATTACATTTTATTTTATGTTCCCAAAAAATGCATTTTTAAAGTTGACATTTAAAAATCCGAAAAATGTTGTTCGGGGCAATCAGTTGACATCTGCAATGAAATATTCTCGATACGTCAAAATCATATTTGTCTCTTATCTGTCATACCATATAATTACATATATTAATTATCGAATTCTATTTCATATCAAAATATACTTTTAGAGTTCACTATATCAAAATATAGATCGTTCTCCATCTGTCAAGCCATGAACTGTATGATGACTACGACTTCAATAGATTAAAAAAATTATTTTTGCGTTCGCTCAGTGAAATTCGCTTAACTGAGTAGAGTAATGAGTGCGATGAGATGACTCCTTTTCGCATGAACAAAGTTAACTTTTATTAAAAATCGCTGTGTTTAAAAGCACCCATGGACTTAAAAGGAAGCCAAAAGAGAAACATTAAAATCGGATTCGTGTAAAAACAGTCTATTTTCTATCAGATAACATCTCTGCTACGCCGACTGGTGGTACCAGTCTATTCATCCCAGGATATTTGGTCCCACGACAACTGATCCCACATTATCTATCTTCTTTCGATAATCAAAAATTTGGCTATCCCTATCTTCTTCTTCCCCTCCTTACCCCTACTAAATTTAAAATGTAGAGAAGCTTTGCATACACCCAACTCGCACCTACCCCAAATCCTATAGTTTGCCCAAGCAGGGAGGTTGCAGGGGGGCAACATACCTACTGTTTATACGTCGAATAGCTTGAATCAACTCTGTTGGCCAATGTTCGGTTGCGCAGAGAGAGGATTTAAGAGAACACAAATGGTGCGCAAGATATTTAATGAGTAAAGATTTTTCCTTAAATCTTACAGTGCCTAACTCAACTTTGCTTTGACAAATAGTTAAGGGATTATGGTTTATTTCTATGTTTTATGATTTGTGGCTTAGCAACAAAAAGGTTCCGGGGGCGTAATGTTTATATTTATTTTATGGTGTTAGTGTTTATTTGATATATGTATTTATTATTTTTTGACCTGTGGGGTTTCGGGATTAATTGTAGATTAGTGTTAATTAGTTAGATAAGTGTTTACGAGTTTGAATAATTTTTATTTACGAGTTTTTAAGAATTTATTTTACCTTAAAATAATTATTATAAATTTGTACTTCAGAAATAAATATAAAACATAATAACAAATAAAACAATATAAATAAGAATAATAGAATTTAAATAATAAATGTTCATTTACATATACTTAGTCTTAAGAACTAATGTCGCTTTCATAGTCGGTTGAAGAATCATCACCTGGATTAATTATAATTGAACCCGAAATTGTGTCCCACGTCAGATCGTGAGAAAAGTATTTTTCCTTAGTTCTTACGGCTTTATTACACACTTTTCGCCAGTCTTCAGCCATTATTTTTGAAAATTCTTCCTCTGCTAATTTTTGAACATCCAATAAATTTAATGTTGTGTTTCGTGAACCTACTCTTGCCTTGACAGTTGCCCAAATATTTTCAATGGGATTGAGATCTGGATGGTAGGGTGGTAAACGTAGAACCTCGTGTCCCATGCCGAAAATAATATCGTCAATCTTATGCTTTGGGTTGTGTGTAGCTCAGTGTCCTTTTATTAGCTCATACAGTTCAAGTTTCAACATCTGTATAGTATGCGGAATATTGTTTTCGGTTAGCCATTGTATCATCTCGGATTTCTTGCTAGCAGAAGTAATTTGTTTTTCTTCTAATTTATTGTGGTACGAGGCGTTGTCCATTACAATAACTGAAGGTTCCTGCAAGTTATTCAAAACTTATTCTTCGATCCATTTGCAGAAATTTTCGAAGTTCATGTCGTCGTGATAGTCTCCCGTTTTCGTTCTAGATTTGAATAAAAGTAAGGAGTTTTTAACGAAACCTTTTTCACCACCTGCATGCGCCATTATCAGCCTCTTTCCCTTTGAATTTGGCGTCTTCAACCCACTGCTACTGTCATCAGTCTAAGCCCATAGCCATGTATGTGAGCTATGAATATTGATTTCGTCCAAATAAATGATTTCATATCCCTTTGTTCTGTATTCCCGGATTTTTCTCAGATACTTCACTCGCATGAGTTTAATATCATTTCTTTCACAGAGAAGTTTCCGGTTCTTTTGCGTTTTTTTGTAACTAAATTCGTTTTTTCTTAGAATCCTGTGGAGAGACGTAATACTTAAGTTAAGCTCCAGATCTTCCTGGACTCATTGTCTCAACATTTTTAAGGATATATATCATCATTTTTTCCTCCTGGTGGAAGTTGTGCATTATACGCCGAATAGCTGCGAAAGGCATTAGATTTAAGATATAGTTTAGCTTAGAGCGCCCGCATAGGGCCAGTAAGTTAGTTTTAAGTTATTGGATAATTAGGCTAGTTTTTTATGAATTTTGTCTAGATTTAAGATAGTTTTAGGATTGATGAAAATAAAAATGAATTTAAAAAAAAAAAGCTGCGATGTCAAATTCGTCTAGTCCAGTTTTCCACTTCGTATGCTGTACTTTTTTATTTGGTGATTGCATAACTCTTCTCTTCGTATTCCTTAATAATCCTTCTGATTGAACGTTCAGAAATTCCATTAGTTTCCACGGTTTGCGTGGTTGCGTAACTCACAGGATTTTCAAGAAACGAATTCTTTGCTTCTTCCAGTTTGTTATTATACATATATCTTAACAACTATCCTAGGCGCCTGCTTTCCAATAGGTTTTACTTTTCTAAATGGATCCATTAAAATTTCTTGTAAATGTATTTCGATGTATAACTCTTGGTTGTTTTTTTAAACTGAATTGCAAACCAAAGCAAATATCATTTAAATACGTTAATTCCCTCTGATGCAAAAATTCATTCTTAAAAACTCGTAGGTAACTCGTAAACACTAATCTAACTAATAAACACTAATTTACAATTAATCTCAACCCCACAGGTCAACAAATAAAAACATATATTAAATATACACTAACGCTATAAAATAGATATAAACACAATTCCCCCGGAACCTTTCTGTTGCTAAGCCACAAATCATAAAACATAGAAATAAACAATAATCCCTAAACCTTTTGTCAATTAATAATATGTCGCAGCTCGCAGGTAGTTTTTTATTTCTAACCCAATTGCATTTTGCAATAGACTTATTTTTTTTTTATTATAGGTGCACTGAAATTTGTCCCAATAATTAAAACAAAAATTTATAATTTTATTTTTTCGAAGTAAAGCTTACACCTAAAAGTCTTTTCTTTTTATCTCACCAGAGATGAAATAGTGTTTTAGACATCAAGCTATGACAGAAAAATAAACCATGATCATATCTTATTCAAAGAAAGTCCATCGGTGGAAATTCATTTCTATTTTACTGTGAGCGAAGCTATAAACAAAACTCACCCTCCTAAGCAGCGTTGCCGATGTGACACGATCGTGCCATTTTGACACGGAAATTTTCTCGTGGCACGGTGGCACGAAAAGTTTCAAAATGGCAGTTTTTTTCATTATTTTGCCTAAATGCGTTTAAGATAACTGATCCAACCTTTTTAAAAAGTAATCCTTACATACAAAGTATTTGCCACACTTCAATATTTTGGTATCAGAATTTCTTCATCTATTAGAGTGCGAGATGTTTCTCTTTTCTTTTTAGCGAAATAAGAACAATTTTTGAGATTGGACTAGCCGAAAGTATTTTTCTTGAAGATTCAACAACGTTCTAGGTTAAGTTGTACAAATTAAAATTACAATATTGACGGAATGTTCATTAATATTTCAAAATTTATGTTGATTCTCCTTAGTTTGCCTCACGGAAGTGCATCAGCAGAGCGAGTGTTTTCAAAGCTAAATAATATTCAAACAAACAACAGAAACAGACTGTCATACAAAACAATTAATGCTATAATGTCATATAATGAAAGTATTAAGCATAATAATTGTCAAAATTTCAAACCTCTAGCTAATTTATTTATTTAACTAATTATAATAAAGCTTTATTACGTCTTTATATTTTTAAATAATAATAATAGGTACTCAACAAGTGATGTGAAATAGGTAGTTACATAATACATAAATACTTATTACTTATTATGAACTTGCCAAAAACTTCTGTTTCTGGAAAATACCTATAGCCTATACACGAAGACAAGAAGTGATTTTTGGTTTGTTATTTGTTTGTAGTAGTATTTAATTAAAATTTATGTTTAAACAATAACTTGAGTTTTTTTTCATATGGCACGTTTTTTCAAAGAGTGTGGCACGAATTTTTTTTTTTTTTGCGTTAACGCTGCTCCTAAGTGCTTCTGCTTTAGTATGATCGCAGCAGCGTCATTGACAACAACGCCGGCATCTACATCTTTGTTTTCTTTTTTTGGTCCTTATTCGGAATTCCCCCCACCAAAATTCACTTTTTTTTTAATGAATCGATAAAAAAAAGTGTGCTGTTGATAAAAAACATCAAATTATGGAGGAGAAACACTTTTTTATGGTAAAAAAGTGAAGTATAAAAAAATGAATATAGGCCATAGGGTAAATTCAAAGTTTCTTTAAATCCAGATTCTGTAAATGCAAAAGAAACCTTGAATATACCCAACCTCGCGCCTACCCCAAATCCTATAGTGTGCCCAAGCAGGGGGTTGCAGGGGGGCAGCATGCCCCCCCATACATATATCACTGTTTAAACGCCGCCGTAATGTGTAAGCAAGCAAAAAAAGCAAATATCCCATACAAAAGTAGTTTTAGTTATAGTACTGTGGGTGGTCCGCTCCGCTTTTACTTCACTTTTTTACCATAAAAAAGTGTTTCTCCTGCATAATTTGATGTTTTTTATCAACAGCAAACACTCTTTTATCGATTCGTTAAAAAAAAGTTCATTTTTGTTGGGGGGGGGGGGGGAATTCCGAATAAGGGCCAACAGTACTGGGGGTGGTCCGCTTATACTTCACTTTTTTACCATAAAAAAGTGTTTCTCCTCCATAATTTGATGTTTTTTATCAACAGCAAACACTTTTTTATCGATTCGTAAAAAAAAAAGTTCATTTTGGTGGGGGGGGAATTCCGAATAAGGTCCCTTTTTTTCAGTGATTGTTCTGTCTCTTTCAGAATTAAAGAGTAGAGCAGAGAAATTTAAGGAGACCTGCGCAGTAGGTTGTCCAACTGAATTGGTTCAAGCTATAGTGGAGTCGGCTGTCGTGGGATCAGTTGTCGTGGGACCAACTATCCTGGGATAAATAGACTGGTACCACCGGTCGGCGTACCAGGGATGTTATCTGATAGAAAATATACTGTTTTTACATGAATCCGATTTTAATCTCTGTTTCTCTTTTGGTTTCCTTTCGAGTGCATCTGTGCTTTTAAACACAGCGATTTTTAATATAAGTTAACTTTGTTCATGCAAAAAGGAGTCATCTCTTCGCACTACTTACTCTACTCAGTTAAGTGAATTTCACTTTCACTTTCACGCCAAATATAAAAAAAGAAAACCACAAGGAATAATGAACGATAACTCCGCATTTTTCTCAACCTCAGCAATTGCGGTTAAAGCTAGATGTACTATGGACATTGTTCAAATGCATGAAAAGCACGTGTAAGTGTATTAGCGAAAAAGTCACAGTCTTTTCAATCTAGTTTACCTACTGCATATAAATATTGTATATGCAAGATTGATGATTGATCATGTATTTATTAGTTCGTTTGCGTACAGTGCTTTGAAGAGATGAGAACAGAGCACAGCATAAGCACTGACTAAAATATTAAAACAGCAAACGCAAATTGTATGATGAAATGGACAGACAAAATAAATCAAATTACTCGGATAAAATAACAAAAATTTAAAGAAATTCGTAAAAAAACAATTTTGCAGAAAAAAACTAACAAGGGCAACGTCCTTTGGCCATTAAAATAATCTTCGAGTATATATAATATGGAGGGCTCGTTTCTATTCCAAATGCGTGACTTTCAATGGGGGGCGCTACTCAAATTCGTGTAAGACAAATTTATTTGACAGCGGCAACCAAAAAAAGTTTTTGGCAGGATTGATTGCCTTGCGGGAAGATACTACCTAAGTAGAACAAAAGAATAGCATACAAATTGACAAACAAAAAAACATTTTATTATTCAATATTTTTGTATCATTAAACAACCAAAATAAACACTAAAACTTTTTCAAGCTAAATATTTCTACAAATTTATTTTTTAAAATCCAACTAAAACTCATTACACCTTGAGTTCGTCTTCGAATTTGGACTCGTTCTTTGGTTCGAATTATGCCAGTTTCTCAATCTTTACCTCATTACAAAGGTGAAACAAACCACTTGCAGGGAATGGATCGCTGATGTCGGAAAAATCATTCTGCGGTTCATCTCTCTTAGTCGAGGCTAAATTACTGCAGTCCAGCTGTTGGTAGATCTCCCGATTGTAGTCGCCATCCTTGGTAAATCCGTTGTGTTGGTCACATTGTGGGGAGGGAAGCTATTCGCCTCCAAGTAGGGAACTTAAATATTTTGATTACAAAATCAGCAATTAACAGTCACTTTAAATTTTGATCTTATTTTTACGTATAATTTGTAAAGAATTAAAACAATCACAAAGCTTATTGATATGCGGCTTTTTTCGGTTTTTGCAAACAAGACTGAAAATTTACCGAGTGCTTCATATCACATGCGACCGAGAACGATGTGCGAGGAGAAGGTAAACACAAATAATTGACAGCATACAGGTGTATCCTTAACTTACAGAAAGTGAGACAGCGACCCCTATCACAACTGCAAGTACTACAATGCATTAGGGATAGAAACGAGCCCTCCATACTATATATACTCAAAGGAAATAATAGACTTGCACGTGTTTGTCATGCATTTAAACAATGTATATCTGGCTTAACGCCGCCAACAAATATACTTGTCATGCAGCGAAAATGTCAAAACTTTTTTTTTGACAAGCCACTAGATGGAGCGTTCACCTTATCAAAATCAAACCAATCCTTTAACTTTTTTTTGCTCCCTCTGTCAGAGATTTATAAGCCGATTGATATCATTCCCACCTTGTAATGGAATTATAAGTGGCAAAAGCTAAACTAAAAACTTTTAATCCATTGAATTCGTAGTCATCATCCAGTTCATGGCTTGACAGATGGAGAACGATCTACAGAGTGATTTGCATAAGGTGTGACAAAAAGCTAGGGCGTGTAGGTTGGACTTAGACAAGAAAAAAATCGTATGGGAGGGGGCGGTCTATTTCACCCGTTTAGGCGGGAGGGGCAATTTAAGAAAAAAATCACTTAAAACAGAAAACAAATTTTTAAAAAATAACGGTGATACCTACAGAGTAATGCTATAGCATTTTGAAAAGCCAGAAATACATTCTTTAATTTTGTTTTTAAATAAAGTTGTTCGAGTGAACAGTTTTTGAAAAATTAATTTTCAAAATCAAAATTTGGAAAAAAATGAAAATTTTGTTTTTAAACAATTTTTTTCAAAATTTTACGTAATTAAGTATTATTTTCTTATTCAATATTCAATGCTCTTATTAATTTTTGATCAAATACAAAAACCGGATGTCAAAATATTTTGTAGTTTTTGAGAAAATCAAAAATAACAAAAACTACTTTTGTTCTAAGAAAAGCTTTTTATTTTAGTTTTTACGTTTTTGGATTCTTAGGTGAATTTACGATTGAAAGGATTAACTTTCTTTTTACAATTTTTTTAACTATCGTCTTATAAGCATACAATAATGTGACAAAGTACTGGATTAACCATATTTCACACATTTTTTCATTGAGAACACCTGCGTGAGAGCATTGGTTTAAAATTGACCTGCCACTTTTTTATTATGATATGGTCGGCTTGGCTTAGGTGCATTTACGAAAGAAAGGATTAACTTTTTTTGTAGAATTTTTTTATTATCAGTCTTATAAGCATACAATAAAGTGACAAAGTACTGGATTAACACATATTTTCATTGAGAACAACTGCTAAAGCGGTGTTGAGATTTGATTTGTTTCTTGTTATGCGGATTGCTGTTACTCCAGTGATGTAAATTGTGGAAATTTGTTACTCCATCTCTGGTAAACTGAGCTTCATCCGTCCAGAATATTCTTCCAAAGTAATTATGTTCAGTTTCATCTCTAAGCAATAATGTTTGACAAAATGCAGCTCTCAGTAACTTGTCGTTTGCGGTTAGCTCCTGAACTGGTGTATTGTGGTACGGGTGCAAATGCTCGGTATGAAGCACTGCCCATACTCTAGTTTGGGGCAACTGAAGCATAGTAGTTATTCTCCTTGTGCTAAGGGATTACGTCGGATCATATCCAAAATTCTTTCCTCTATGTGTACTGATGCAGAAGATGAACTTTCTCTCCCTCGGTGATCCAGTACTCCGTGTTCTCGAAGACGTTGATGGATTCTTGAAAATATCGTATGACTGATACACCTCCTATTGGGATACATTTCAGCGTAGAGTCTTTGCGCTTCACGACTTCGACCATGAACCATACCGTAGCAGTAATGCATATCCGTTAATTCGGCACGAGAGTAATTGGACATCGTGATATGTTGACGACTTGACATTCAAATTAGAAATAATTTGTACAACAAAACAGGTCGCGTCGCCAAGCCGACCCCACCATAATAAAAAAGTGGCAGGTCAATTTTAATCCAATGCTCTCACGCAGGTGTTCTCAATGAAAAAATGTGTGAAATATGGTTAATCCAGTACTTTGTCACATTATTGTATGCTTATAAGACGATAATTAAAAAAATTGTAAAAAGAAAGTTAATCCTTTCAATCGTAAATTCACCTAAGAATCCAAAAACTTAAAAACTAAAATAAAAGGCTTTTCTTAGAACAAAAGTAGTTTTTGTTATTTTTGATTTTCTCAAAAACTACAAAACATTTTGACATCCGGTTTTTTGTGTTTGATCAAAAATTAATAAGAGCATTGAATATTGAATAAAAAAATAATACTTAATTACGTAAAATTTTGAAAAAAAATTGTTTAAAAACGAAATTTTCATTTTTTTTTTCAAAATTTTGATTTTGAAAATTAATTTTTCAAAAACTATTCACTCGAACAACTTTTTTTAAAAACAGAATTATAGAATGTATTTCTGGCTTTTCAAAATGCTATAGCATTACTCTGTAGGTATAACCGTTATTTTTTAATATTTTTTTTTCTGTTTTAAATGATTTTTTTCTTAAATTGCCCCTCCCGCCTAAACGGAGGGAAATAGGCCCCCCCTCCCATACGATTTTTTTCTTGTCTAAGTCCAACCTACACGCCCTAGCTATTTGTCACACCTTATGCAAATCACCCATATTTTGATATAGTGAAAGCTAAAAGTATATTTTGATGAAGAATATTTAGGAATATTTAATTCGATAATTAAAATAATTATATGGTATGACAGAGAAGGGCCAAATTAAATTTTGACGTATCGAGAATATTTCGTTGCAAATGTCAACATATTGCCCTAAGCAAATTTTTTTGGATTTTTAAAGGTCAACTCTGAAAATGCATTTTGGGCGAACATAAAATAAAATGTTATCGTCCATCACTAACGTGAAGTGGATTTTTTTAAGACATTAAATAAACCCGCTATGAAATTTTACACCAGTTGATTTGTCTTTCGTCTTTTTGACATATTGGTCGAGAAGTGAAGAAATGTTGAGGGATTAAATTAAGTTCTAGCCTGCAATGGAAAGTAATAAAATCGAGATTTCAGTACTCAAAGTTTCCAATGTAAACACGATGTCGTAAGTATGCAATATTTTCAATGTAAGCATGGTGCTAAATGCAATCGTCGGTAAGGTATGTTGCTTCACGGAACGTGTAACCTTAACGGGTTACATGGAATGTATAAGTTTTACCCACATTTTTGATTCACTCTACCGCCAGCAAAGATGTTTACACATCAAAAGTCAATCATAAGTTTAAATAATGGGTACGTATTAGGGTGTGTCACTTTAGTATGGCCGCAAAAAAGTACTCTTATTTTTAAGTGTAATAGTGCTCAAAAGTTGTATAAGGGTCTGAGGTTTAAGAACATGTACAAAAAAATAAGATATTGTTCGTCTTTGGCTCGCTCAAATCGGCTGAAGTTGAAAAAAACTTAATTTTCAGTAATTTTTTTTAATTTCTTCTTCTTCTTCCTTTGATTCGGCGCTGTTATGATCTCGATGTCGAGGGGATCATAACTCTCCCACGTATCTGCTTCACACTAGTGATCCGCCTGTGGGGTTCGCCGGGTTGACCTCAGAAATCGGCGGCAAGCCTCCCGGTTTTGTATTGTTCCATTTCTGAGGCCAACTGAATGCTGGTGTTTTTGCATTTGTTTGTACCAGGAGTGTTTAGGCCTACCTTTCTTTTTATTCCGAATTGGAACGTTGTATGATATTGCCTTTTTGACGGGGTTCTCAGGATCTCTCCTTTGAACATGGCAATACCAACTGAGTCGGTCGTGTTCAATTTTTTGGGAAATGGTATTCTTAACATGAAGGCTTCCTCGGATCTTCGTAATTCTAATTCGATCAAGCTTTGTAACTCCTGCTGTCATACGAAGCATCTTCATCTCAGCTGCCGTTAGTTTACTCTCATACTTTTTGTACATTGTCCAACATTGTGAACCGTATGTGAGTGCTGGACGCACAACTGAAGTGTAGAGCTTTCCTTTCAGCTTAGGAGGCATTTTTCGGTTACAGAAGATAGCAGAATTTTTCCGCCACTTCATCCACCCTACGCTTACGCGATGATTGATATCGTCATCACAAGTAGCTTCGTTATTTATCATAGACCCCAGATATTTAAACTTTTCACACTTGGGAAGCACTACTCCATTCAAATGGGCAGCATAGGTATTCTGTCTTTTTCGCGCTTATGCGGTACCCACTTCCTTCTAGAACATCCACCCATACGTCAAGTGCTCGTTGTAGGGATATCGGGTCTTCACTTATGATGGCTCCATCGAGAACTGTAATAAAGAGCAGGGGACTCAAGACACTTCCCTGGTGTACACCTACTGTGATTTCGAATTCTTCGGTGACTCCAGCTGCGCATCTTACTTTAGTAACTGCTCCATCATACATGTCCATAATTATCCGCACATAGGTTTCTGGAACTCCTCGTTGCCTGAGGGCCACCCATATTAGATCTCGTGGTTGCCGATCGAATGCTTTTTCAAAATCAACCAATACGACATGCAAATCCTCCAAAGAATCCCGATGTTTTTCCATAATTATTCTTATACTCTGGATTGCATCCAGACTTACCCCCGACAAACCCGCACTGGTCATCAGATAGCCTAATTATTTTTCGCAGTCGGCTACCCAAGACATTGATTAGGCATGCGATCACCTCGTATAAGTTTGGAGACAAGAATCATGAGCCATCTAAACCCGATGTCTCCCATCTTTTTCCAAAACTCTGAGGGTATTTCATCTGGGCCAACAGCTTTTCCCTTTTTGGAGTATTTTACCGCCTCACTAACTTCTTCGACTGTGATGTCGGATACTTCGCTTAAGTTAGGTGAAGCTATAGGAAAGTATAGCCTTGGAAATTGTTCGTTTAGAAGTCCGTCACAATACTGTCGCCACCTGTGAAGAATTTCGATGTCTTCCACAAGTAGTTGGCCTTGAGCATTGTTAATGAACTTTGGCGAACAAATCTCCTGGGCATTTCTTCTTCTTTGAGCGGCTATTTTGAAGATAGTTGCGCCCTTATTCATGTTTTGCCGTAGCTCTTGAATAGCACCAGCTGTCGGGGTAGAAATTTCATCCAGCTCCCGATACAGGTTTTCTGTATTCTTTGCTTGAATTTGGGCGCTGTTCTTCTTCGCTTCTTTCTTGCAGTTTCTATATTCCACTTCGAGGCGTGACTTTTGCTCTGTATTATTAGAGGGGCACTTCGACCAAGCCTTGAAAGCCATTTTCTTTTTACTTATAACTGATTTAGCTTCATCATTCCACCACCATGTTTCTTTGCCTTGTTGGTTGTGTCCTTTTGAAACCCCTAACAGTGTTTTGGCTTTTTCTTTGCAAGTTCTCTGTAGGAGATCCCACATACTTTGTGCTGTACTCTCTTCATTTCGAACTATATCGGTGTTATTATACAGAACGTTTTGCATATTCGAAATAAAAGCTTCGCCTTTTTCCTTATCCAGATTATACCATTTGATCTTCCCAAAAGTTTTTGTATGTTTGTTGTCGTTCACTGTCTCCATAAAAAATTCTGTCAGTAGGAGACGGTGTTGGTGGGCGATCGCTTCTCCTAGTATCACTTTGCAATCTTTTACCCGGGGTTTCATGAAACTAGATACTAAATGGTAATCAATCTGAGTTTCATTTCCACCACTGCTGTAAGTGACCAGGTGTCGGCTTTGTTTGACGAACATGGTATTTAGTACGATAAGACCGTATGTTTTGCACATGCTCAGGATGTCTTCACCAGGAGGGTTCCTGGTGCTGTATCCGAGGCCTCCATGGCAATCTTCATAGTCTTCGTTTGTCTTCCCGACATGTCCGTTCAAATCTCCGCCCACGAACAAAAACTCTTCCTTTGGGATGTCCTTAAGTAGATTGTGAAAGTCTAGCCAAAATGCATCTTTTTGCACCTGCTCACATCCAATTTGGGGAGTATATGCAGTGACAATATTCCACAACTTTCCTTTAATCACCAATTTAAGGGACATCAAACGGTCGCTGGATTTCGAAATGGTCAATACGCTGCCTAATAGATGTTTTGCAAGGATGATTCCGATTCCGTTTTTACCCTTTTCCGTTCCATAGTAGAACATCTTATAGTTTTTTGTCCTCGTATCCAAGAAACGGGCCCTGTTTCCCGTGTTTCGCCATTTTGTTTCTTGAACACATAAAATATCCACTCGCCTTCTTTTCATCATCTCTTCCAGCTCGAAGCTTCGACCTGTCATACTGCCAACGTTCAACTCGCAACTCTCAGATTTTTTAGTATCGACGTGTGCATGCTCCAGTTTTGTATTTGATCTCTCTTTTACGGCACCGGTGATCTCCAGTCGTGCCAACCCAGGGACTGGCATGCACACTTTTGGGAAAGTTTATAGGTGTTACGTGTCGCTAGGTTCACCTTGCTGTTTGTGGCCTAGATGTATTTACTCCTTTAGTCGCCTTTTACGACAAGCGGAGAGGCGCTGCAGGAATATTCTAACCCGTCCCTGCACAGGGACATATATTAAAAGAAAAAACTAAACAAAGTACAGAAAGAATTGTTGTCCTTACAAAAAGATATACATACCATGATATTGTAGGTGGTTCTGTTAGTTTTTAAGAATTTTTTTTTTGTAAAAAAAAACGATTTTACATAAAAAAATGATTTTTCTTCCTTATTTTATTATTTCATAGCTTCTTTATCAAGTTTTCAATTTAAACAATTATAAGCTTAAAAGTGTTTCCTTAGAATTATCTTTCACTTGAAAGCTTAAAAATATTTTATATATTTTTTTTGTATCCACAGAGCGCAATTTAAAACAACACATATTTCAAAAATCTGGAAAAATTAAATTTTTTTTTTGGATTTCATCCTATTTTTGAGCGATCCAAAGATATTAATTAAAATGAAAATTGTAAACGCAGGATTAATTTTTGATAAGCAATGCAACTTTTAAAAGCTATTGTATAAAAATACCATAGTTGAGCACTTTGACACACCCTACTACGTATGCATGTGTATAACTGGCGCCTTAGTCGCCCATATTTCTATCGATGCGATAGTTACGGGGCATGGTCCAAAAATACATGCGTTTGGGGGAAAGCGTTATGTTCAGCTATATAGAGATATTTTTGAATTAACTAAGTAAAAGGATAAATTGTGGGAAAAATATTGGACTGATTTGATTATATCTAAAGTCACAAACTAATACGATTGCGTTGTACGTTTAATGGGTACGTTCGATAACAAAAATTCGAAACTCGGACGAACGTTGATGTTTACACATCTTAACCATGACTCCCGGCATTCACCCTTTTTTTTAATAGACTACGTCAAAATAAAGGCAAAAATTGCTTTCAGAAGATGAAGTAAATGTAAAAAAAATGATCGTTATGTCGAGCAAGTGAGATGGCATCGCAACAGTTAACAGCTTCATAAAACGGATGATTCAAAAGTGGTTGTAAGAAAATACATTATATAGGCAAAACACATATAAAGCGAAAAGGCCGCGTTGAAGAGTTCTGTTGCAAACGAGAGTGAAAGCGACAGTATAATTAGCAAATGTCAAAATGAACTTTTTGTCTTATCAGTAAAAAAAGCGGCAATCAGCAGCAAACATTCAAAGTAAAATTAGACTGGGCAGCACAATGCAATATTTTGCCTACACACCAAGTTAGTAGCCTTTGGAAGAACAAAAGTGGATGTGTGTGGAGAAGTTTATGCTGGTAAAAAATCTAGAAATATTTAATGTAGGGAACACCCCCACTTTAGTTACTAGAATTAGTAAAGATGTCCTAGATATAACTTTCGGAACTCCAAACGTAGCTTGTCTAGTAAAGGTTAGGAGAGTTTCCAATGAACCATCAATGTCTGATCAAAAAATAATAGTGTTTACCTTAGAAAGTCTGCTCACAGAGAATACGTACCTCTGGTAGAAATCCTAAGAAAACAAACTGGAACCTATACCAAAATGTTCTAAAAACAAACCTGGAACAACTAGGTCCAGCAAGTACGACAAAAAGTCACCTTAAACTAGTATTTATAGTTAATGAGTTAAGTGGAACTATAAACGAGGCATAAGAACTCAGCTGTGCTTTTAAACCATGAACTAGACAGAAGGATGCTCCTTGGTGGAATAAACATTTTTCAAAACTAAGATCCAAGGTTAGAAAGCTCTTTAATGAAGCAAACAGAACCAGAGAATGGTGTAATTACTCTGCTTTATTGACAACATATAATAAGGAGATAAGAAAAGCCAAGAGAAATAGCTCCACACATTTCTGTGAGAATATTTCAACAACCCCTGCTGCGGCAAGACTTTACAAGGTGTGGCAAAAGAGAAAACAATAACATCACTAGCACTTCGGTATAGTGATGGTAGTTTCAATGAAAATGAAGAGCAGAGGTGCAACCTGCTGCTCGATACACACTTCCCAGGCAGTATACCATTAGATGGTAACTTGGTAGAGAGAACACTCCTCATACCAAACAGAGAGGACTGGAAAATAGCCACGACCATTTGCACAGGTAAAATAATAAATTGGGCAATTAATACCTTTCAACTCTATAAATCATCAGGTGCAGATGGTATCTTCCCAGCTCTCTTACAGAAGGGTAAAAAATATCTTATGCCCTATCTTATTAATATTCTTCGGAGTAGCATTGCTCTTGGGTATATACCAAGTGTATGGAGAACAGCTTAGATAATCTTCATTCCCAAAATAGGGAAAAAAGACAACCCATCCAGAGTCATTCAGGCCAATAAGCTTAACATCCTTTATACTGAAAACTTTGGAAAACGTTATTGACAACTTCATAAGATCAGAAGTGTTAATAAGTAGGCCTCTCAATCAGCCACAACACGCATATAGGGCTGGCAGATCAAAAGAGACCGCCCTATTCGAACTAAAAAATAAGATCGAAAAATCCTTAGATGTTAAGGAAACAGCATTAGCTCCTTTTTAGACATAGAAGGAGTCTTCGAAAATACATCCCACGAGACTGAAGGCAAAGCTCTTGTTAGCAAATGCATAGTGGGAGGTATCATGAGGTTCTCAAAGGAAGGAACTGCGACAAGCAAAATTATTGGTCTCAGAGAAAGGGACTTAATTGAAAAGTCCACAATAACAAACCTTATTGACATTCCTAGAGATGGAATGATCAAAAAACATAATTTCGAGAGACGACTGGGTAGGAGATGAAATAAAATACACCAATGCATGCTCTACTGAAGAAAAACATTGCCTGGTATTGGTCCGATGATCAAGAATTTGCCTTTAAAACACTGGAAAAATGTTTTGTCGTCTACACCTATTCCACGATCTTATAATCCAACATTAAACGTAATACTCCAAGTTGACTCAAGCAAATCAAGAATCGAAGCTGTTTTGCTACAAAATAATCAACCGGTCGAATATGGATCCCGATCGTTAGCAAGTGGGCATACAAATTGCGATATCGACCCCATAAACAGTCGACAGTTTCCACAATATTTTAAAAATGTCTTCTTTTATATTATTTATCCAATACTTTGCTTTTCTTTCCAAATTGTAAATTAATATAATATTTGCTTAATCAACAGAATAATACTTCGCTTTTCTTTCCAATTGCAAATTAATGTAATATTTGTTTAATCAACAAAATAAGACAATAAAAACCCTGTTATCAGATACAGGGTTTTTATTGTTTAGGGAGTAATTTTTAAATAAACACAGCACTGAGCTGTATCAAAAAAAAAATTTGTTTTTTTTTAGTGTGCTCTACGGGTTAAACCTTAACTCACGCATGCATTTTTCCAAATTTGCGAATATTAATTTATTACTTACATAAGTCGTATTTTATTGGTAATATATACATAGTGCAGCAATGGAAGTCCGAATAAAATGCTTTTTTGACTGCATATACACTTTTACTTTATATTTTAAAGTTGGTATGCTTTGCATTTATACCCGTGTCAAAACCAGCTGATTTGGAAAAGAAGTAAAAAAAATATGTAATTTCTTACAAAAATAATACAAATTGAAATGAATAAAGATCCAAAACAGAAAAGGGCTGTAAATAATTTCTGAGTTTCTTTTAACAAATCATCTTAATTTAGTAGATATTTCAGACTCATTAAGTGAACAAAGTAAAAGGAAACAAAAACTAAAAATGAAATATGTACCTACGAATAAACAATCCACTTTTGAATAAGCTAAGGGATGCGTTGGAAAAGTATACGTTTTTGTATGAATAAAACGTAAAGATGTGGTTTATGCTGAATTAAAATCACTGACAAATTTGTTGTCAACAAGTGGCAAAATTATTAATAAAATCAAATCTCAAGGCATGTATGTACATATGTACACAAAGTCAAATAAAGCCTCGGTGTCAGAAAAAAATCATTTTCATGTCCTTTTTAATCGTTTGGCATCGCAGCCATCCTTCGTTGAATTTCATACTCTCACGTGGCAGATAGGGAACATGCACACGCATTAGGAGGCAACATTTTGACCATTGACTATTAACGTTTACCGTCTAATCGTAAATTAATATTTCAAACCACATAATTTTGTCTCTTGTAAAATTTACCATAAAATGAACAAATATCACCAAACACATTCGCGAATAATCAAAACCTGCCAACCTCACGAAAAATAAAACTTTTGCAACCAATTTGAGTGTCACTGTAATCCAGATGCTCCAAAACCTTATCAGCACTATTATGTGCACTCTTATTACTGCCTAGTTTATACGCACTATTTCTTTGTTGTTGTTTACCGTGTAAAATTTTACTGCGCTGTCTATACATTTACAAATAAAAAACGACTATAGTATGTATCTACATTATACTTAAATAATTGAATTATAAAAAAAAAATAACATGGACGACTGGGTCATACGAACCTGCGCTTATGTAAAAGACTAAGAATTTCTAAAATGAATGTTATTGGAGAAAAACTGTTCATAAGCATAAAATTAATTTCTTAAATGACTAAAACCACTCTTTTAGTAGTTGGAGCTACAAACAGGATGCCATGTGATTCAAGCAAATATTAGTTTATGCAGCAACAAAAATTATGATTCGTTGTACTGGTTTCTTAAAAAATAAGCTTTTATATAGTAGATTTTTAAGACATTTTTCAGAAAATTTTTTGGAACGCCAACTTAGTCTTAATTACTGTGCGAATGAAAAATAAATTTCCAAAAAAATATTGATCCGTTTTTGAGATACCAAATTTTCCAAAAAAAAATTTTTTTTCAAAAATTCAAAAATATTATTTTGTTAAGTCTTGAAATGCAATGTTTTTCAAACTTCTTAGAACTCTATAAAAAAAATTTCACCAAAATCCGTTATGCCGATAATGAGAAAATCCAAATTCGAAAAAATGATTCTATGGAAAGCACAGTCAGAAATATTTTAATTTCATACTTTTTTTATTAAATTATGGATCGTTAAAATTTTTCTAAAGATTTTTTTTTTCAAAATTCTGGGCGCAGTTTTCGAGAAAAAATACGATTTTCGATAACCATTTCTTAACATGTACCGTTATTTTTAGGTAAAATAATTTTTTTTTTCTCACATCTTGTAGATTATTATAAGAAACTTTTATTTATGAAGATTACAAAAATCGAACGTGGGGTCTTCGAAATATTGAGTTTTGAAAAAAAAATTTGAAAATTTTCTTAAAAATCCAAAAAAAGATTTTTTTTAATATTAAAACACAATAATATTTAAACTATTGAGGAGCCTTAGCATAAAAAAAGTTATTCAAATCGGTTCTACCGTTTTGAGAAAATCAAAAACAAAAGGTTCTAAAAATAACCATTTTTTGAAAAAAAAAATTTCAACCATTACCTAGTTTTTTTTAAATCTGTGGGAAAGTTCTAGAGCAAAAAAAAATATTTATAAAATTTTGAAAAAAAAATCGTATGGCAGGTACCTATATTTTTGGTCTTTAAAAAATAAGAAAAACACGTGTGGTGCGAAAAATTTAGTTTTAGTTTAAGTTTGACGAAAATCGGCCGAGTCGTTTAGGAGGTAGTCAAACAGACAGACAGACAGAATTTCAATACCCACTTTTTTCGTCTTCGCTATCATCGTAATGTCAACAGTGTGAGTGCCAGGACTCACGGTTAAGATGTGTAAACATCAACGTTCGTCCGAGTGCGAACGTACCCAATAAACATAACATACAATGCAATCGTACTAGTTTGTGACTTTAGCTATATTCAAATGGAAGCCACTTTTTTTTCTACAATTTAACCCTTTCACTTGTATGTACTTAAATCCAAAAATATCTCTACATAGCTGTACACATAGAAACTATAGACATCTATGATTATTCCTTCTTAAAAAACAGAGCCATCTATTTCAATTAAACTTTACATTTTACCGTTAGTCAATACAAAATAATAACAACAATATAAAGGGTGTTCAGCGAAATTTGTGAACTTGTGAGAGCAAAGCATTTAGTTCAATGAAAACTGCTTCTAGAATCTGAATTTCTTGGCTTGGATTGTTCCAATAAGGTTTCGACCGGTAACCATTTTAAAAGTTAGAACGGTGTAAGATCCTGTGACCGGTCCTAGGTAAATTTATATTTTAAAATGTAATACATTTCTAATCGCAATCTTGTCATTATATTTATCTAATTAGGTGAATTTGCTATTATGTATTTAAAAAAAAAAAAAACATCTTCATCTTTTATCTACATAATTTTAAGTACCTAGAGCAATATGAACTTTATTTGTTTATTGAAATTTTGATTTGTGTTAAACAATAAGGGGTGTACAAATTAATAAATTTCACTTTTCCTTTGAATTATACATTTCTACGTTGTTCGGTTTAATATATTTTTTATGACTAAAGTTATTGTTGAAATAAATTAAACAATGACAGATTCGCATACTTGATTTCATATAAGAAAATAAAATCAATTTTCTGTTTCATTTAAAAAGTTTTCCAAAATCAGCATTTCGACAGTTCTTTGTGCTTTCCCACTCTAACGAAACACAGCACTATAAGTAAAAGTAATGCTCTTGTCTTGTCTTTGATAAATGCATATTTTGACTCTTAAATCCGCAAATAAAGCATGAGAATAGCCCTTAAGTTTTTATTTAATAATAAACTTAAACAATTCCCTCTCAACCCCCTTTACAAACTCAATTATATCAAAAACTGAAATATCAAATACCAAAACCAAAAGTTACACTATGTTTTCCGAGTTTGCACCCATAGCACTAGTTCCGTAGTTCTGGCAGTCTATGTATAGTAAGTCAATGGATGTACATAACGCTTTTCACCTTAACACACGTATTTTTGGACCATGTCCTGTAAAAACGACTTGAAATAATCAACTACTTTGCTGTCTTTAATTATTTCTAGTAAAATAATTATTTCGGAACAAGTCCAAACACATTTTTCTTGTTCATTTTCCATTATTACTTATGTTTAGGATACTCTGTAATGAACCATTACACTCCTACCCCGCCTAAGCCCCCCCGAACTACGCACCGGCCGTTCCTAATTACCCCTCTCCACCTTCGGCCCACCGAACCCACGCTCCTGTCCGCAATACTTGACCTAGTTAACCTTAGACCACGTGATAATCTCTGAAGCACCCCTCCCTACCTACGCACCTGTTCCTCAATGATAAATTAAAAATACTTACCCGACCAGCCGCATGCTCCCATAACATGCATACACCACGAAGTGTGAACAACAACTGAATAAGAAATCTTCTTATCAGTTGATAACATTTTCTCCACGCCACTCAAAGGAACCAATCAAAGCAAACCAGTGTGGTGAATTTGCACACACAAAAGATCAACAACCAGCAAGGCCTGCACTGAGGACAGCAGCACGACAACGACCATGGTACCTCGGTGGTGAATATCAAACTAAAATATATCGTCGCTGTAAATCGAATACCTCGTAACCCAGAAAAAAAACGATTTTTAAGTAATGATGCAATTATATTGTGAAAAAAATTCCGGATCTAATGAAAAATATCCTGTGAACCTAAACACTATAATTGCAGAGCCACGCGCATAATTAACAACACGTTTCTCATTGCCTCTCATTGATTTGATAATAAGTTTTTTGTCTCTCCTGAAAAATCGGCTTTTCTGGGTTAAGAGGTATTCGATCTACAGCGACGATATGTTGCAGAAGCTTCCCCGCATATCAATAGGAGATATAGGATGACGTCGCACGCGTCATTGATTTCTAAAGGAAAATAAACTTTAAAACCATAAAGCTCAAATTTAGTTTCACGAGAAAGCAATATAAACAAAAGTCATGCGAGCCACTGGAGATCAGTCAAGATCAAGTACCCAACGAGGAAAGGAGCCCTTGAAAGAAAGAACATAAAGCCGGTGAATGCCGTTGATAGCCCGCGAAAGCCGTTGATAGCCGGGTAAAACCGTTGATAGCCGGCGTAAGCCGTTGATAGCCGGGTAAAACCGTTGATAGCAGGCGTAAGCCGTTGATAGCCGGGTAAAACCGCTGATAGCCGGCGTTAGCCGTTGATAGCCGGCGAAAGCTGTTGATAGCCGGGTAAAACCGTTGATAGCTGGGTAAGACCGTTGATAGCCAGGTAAAACCGTTGATAGCCGGCGAAAACCGTTGATAGCCGGCGAAAACCGTTGATAACCAGCGAAAGCTGTTGATACCGTCTACGATAGCGTAGACCGTCAAAATTGGGACCAGCCTGAACTCCTGAAGAAGCCAGTTGCAGATCTACTACATGAAGACCGTATCCAGTACCTGCTGCAAATAGTAAACCAGCTACGGAACTCAAGCCATCGATAAAATCAAGATTGAATACCAGAATTATAGTAAAATAAATATTGTAACCCTCTGTATGTAATAAATGTTAACTATTTTAATAATTTGGATTTGTGAATAAAGAAACCCTTTAAACTTAAGCTTCTGTACTTACTTTAGTTAGTAGCCTGGACACCGGCGAGCGAAACCTCAGCCTTTGACAACAAAGTACATCACAAATTGGCGCCCGAGCAGGGAACTTTAAGGTCTATTGCGAAAGAAAAATCCAACATTAAATAATATAACCAGAAACAACATTTTACAAGAGGAAACGAAGCAATACCGAACTGAACCTGAAAATTGAAGAAAATAAAACCAGTTAAGTAACCATGTCGGACAACGAAGAAGGATTCGATATTTTTGCCAGCATAGGTTCAATTTACTTGCTGACTAGAGCCGAATTGATTGACGACATAAAGCACTTAGGCCTGAACACTGAAGGTAATATGACCATATTATGCGCTCGTTTCAGTGCCCACATAAAGGAGGCCCAGACCCGAAAATCAATTCAAAACCTTAACGAGGAATTGGAAGAGCTTGTCCTGGAAAGAGAATACGCACCAGAGACCGCTAACGGCAAAGCCTCAAATACTTCGAATGGTCAGAAAGCAGTAATGACCGAAATGAATAAGTTGCCTGAGCAACATGGCTACAACAATTATTTTTATCCAGTACCGAACATTCAGTTCCTAGGTGTAAATACCTACACGACCGCCGCTTCTACCATGTCAACCGCCGCCACCACCTATCCTGTCAGGTCCGAGTACAACCAGACGACAAAACTTCCAGGCTATAGGAATTATAACTGTACTCAATATATTAACCTGAGACAGCCGAAATACGATGCAACTACCCCGGTTGCACCCCAGATATCAGAGCCAAACCGATTTTCGCATATTTCCAGATCTATGGCGCAGACTACCGATACAACTTCACCAAACTGTGAGGCTGAAGTAATTAATACAGTGAGAAAATGGGGACTGAAGTTCGATTCCTCTGGAAATGCGCTGGAATTCATCCAACGCCTGGAAGAGCTTACCAAGTGCTATTAAATACACCCCATTGAAATGCTTCATACCTTCCCAGAGATATTAAGGGGGACCGCTTTAGAATGGTACCGGATAAACAGAGATGTATTTACGACATGGGAAGATTTTTACAAAATGTTTTTAGAGCATTTCTTACCTGCCCGGTTTATAAACAAATTAGAGGATCAAATCACCAGAAAGCGACAAGGGCCGCGAGAAAAGACAAAAGACTTCATCCATGCAACACAATACCTCATCCACCAACACCCAACGATGCATATTGGTGATAGTATTGACCGCATTTATGACCGGCTTAGACCCGAGTATCATCTGTATATTCGGAGAAAGGATTTTAGTACTCTGGAAGAACTAACAAGACTAGCGGAGGAGTTCGAATTCATTCAGAAGGAAAGCCAAAACCAGGCAACCACATCTTCTGTCAGACCTATCCAGAAGACGCTCCCAATGTTACTCCATTCAGCACGTCAAGTACCAGCACCACCGCCAGATCAATACGACCGCTCAACCCATTGCTGGAATTGTAAACAGCGAGGTCAGGCTAAGGCAAAATGCCGTCAACCCGTTCGCATGTTTTGTGCTTTCTGTGGAGAAGATGGACGATTGAGTCGGGATTGTGCTTGCCGTCCACATAGAGTTTCTATGTTGTTTGACCGGCCGAAGCTAGTTTTATATCCCAAACTAACTTCCCGAGAAACAAACAATATTCTACGCCGCCGCCGCCAGAACCAGCAAAGCACCAGGCAGGTTGTCACGACAGATCCATTGGAGACAATCAAAAAAGCCACAGTTTTTACAAACTCACCTACCGCCGACAAAAACTAGTTTTCAAAAGGAATTGGGGACGAGTAATTGCCTTTATAAAAAGACCAGGTTTGGCTGAATTAGTTTTTGGAGAAATCAGAAGATGGGTGACCTATCAACCTTAAGACGGATGATAATTTTTTTGAATTCATTATTGTTACTTTTTTTATGAAGAATTTGTGTTTGATATTTGGATTAATTTTTTTTCCAACGTAATACCGCTAGACGAGAAATTACTCGTCTCCGAAGGAGGAGTGAGTTGTAATGAACCATTACACTCCTACCCCGCCTAAGCCCCCCGAACTACGCGCCGGCCGTTCCTTATTACCCGCAATGTCTCAAGGTATTGGCTTTACTTCAATAAGTACACTCTTTTCCGCACAGACAAAGATCTTGCCAGAACTGGTACTGCCATTCTGGTAAAATCAAGTTTTCAATGCCAAAAGGTCATTATCCACGGTTTGACCACATTTGAAGTCACTTCCCAACTAACATTTCAGTTTCTATTAGCCTAGAAATATGGATATGCTGGAAGTTTCAATTTATATAATGCTTCTAAAGAGCCTTCTTCAAAAATAATTTTCCTATAGAAGTCACGGTTTCAATATCATCTTCTTTTAAACCTTTTGCAAGTAAGACACAAAGTTTTTCAGAGACTAGAACCAATTTTTCGGATATGGTTTTATAAATGAAAATAGAGAAGCTGGAACTTGTATAAATATTGCAATGTGATATGATATAGAAGTTTACATCAGTGAGTTTTCAAAAGGTTTCTATAACAATTTCCTAAGAGCTATATAGAATACGTCTCTTAAGCCTAGCAGACTTTAACAAAAAGTCTTTAAAGAAAATGTCAATGTTCAAACTTCTAAGAACTCTGCAAATGAATCTTAACAGAAACTAATACATTTAATCTTAAATAAAGTTAGGAATATTAAATTGCATGCATCAACTAATTATTTGTACACATTTATTGTAATCCATCTATGTATGTCCTTTTTAGATATTACTCAGGCAAGTATAAGAGTATAAATCGAGATCCCTATGATATATAGATATAGACAATTAGTTTGATTGTTTGCCTTGTGAACCTTAAGGCTAGGCGCGCACATTCAATTTTTAGTTGCACAACTGTTTGGTTGCTTATAGAAAACAAATGTCCGCGCAGGTGCATATAATTATATGTTACATAAAATAGCGAACTCATTTTAGGCAATCGTTTAGTTTATGTCAAAACACAAACTTTTTAGTTGCTCGAAGCAAGCGGTTGCGAAACTAAAAATTGAATGTGCGCGCCTACCCTAAGAGTCTAGCGAAGATGAAGTTGAAGTGACGAATAACCAAAATTTAAGAAAAAATACCTTCGAAAGCAGGCAGCTGAATTTCAGATCAACCATTCGGCTCTTAAAAGTTGAATTGCAATTATAAACGAGCGTTTCGAAACAGGTGCGAAGTTATAACCTGAATATCCGAGAACTTTTTTGTTTTCAAACATATAAAGGGTATTCATGTAAGCGCGGAAAACCCTCGTAAACCTCGAAAACCAGATAATTTTATCTCCGCAGAAACGAGCTGTCAAAATTTGTATGGGAAAAAAGTTTCTGCAAATCTCATAAAATTATCTCACAAATTTGCTGCGGAAAGTGCAGAAATTAACCTCGTAAACTAGAGAAGTATGGATTCTGACTTTTAATTTGACATTTCACAAAATCTTTCCCACATTTACGCAAGTATTTCTTAGGGGGTGTTCATGAAAACATGCTGCGGAAAGTTATATCTTTCTACAAAGTGGAAAATTATCTCGTTACATGAATACCCTTATAATGTAGCTGCATTTATATGATTATCTTCATTTTGATCTTCTGTGCCCATATATTAAATATAAATGTGAATTTATTTGGAAGAGGCATATATGTAAATCCAGCATGATATCTCTATATATCCCTCAAAGTGGAAATGCATAAAACTATAGATGGGTGAACTGACCAAAATGTTTGATGGTTTTATTACAAATAATATAAATAAATATTACATGATAATAATTCGCGATATTGAAGAAAGGCATAATGTATACTTAACATAACAAATTTCAAACTAAACGGAATACAAACATTTTACATATATGAATGAATGAATCGTTTTTAAGGACACAAATCAAAACAAAGAAAGAGTTAAGTAAAACATAAAAGAAATCACTACGGTCAGCAATGTAAAGATATTTTGTGCGCTCCCATTAGGTATGAAGATTAGGGCTCAATACTGAAAATTAAATAAACATTTTGTAGGTAAACCCAACAAAGGAAACTTAAGACATTTGTTTAGGTTTTCTTTTTCCTGTGTAAACGTGGCCTTGGCAAAATTGTATATCGCAGTCTTGTGTTAATTTTGAAGTTTGAGAAAGAAATAGGCTGATTAAGTTTTTGCATCTTGCAAATAGTATTCAATATGGCCCAGTGCGTAGAGAGATGGACTATTACACAAGAGATGCCGAGTTCGATCCCCAAATAAGGTATAATGTCATTCATGTTTTAAAATTATTGCAAATACATTAATTAATAACAATTCCAATGTGATACATAGTTTCAGGTTTAAAATTGATTAAATGTCGGAAAAACGTCCCCAAAGAAATATAAATTTACTTTTATTTTCGTATTTTTCAGGCTCGGTAAAAGTTCGAGTGTAAGCTTGTAATAGATATAAAAAGCCGTACGTTTGTAATTTTTGCGAAGCTTTATTGAAGCCATCTGTCAAAACTTGAACTTCAGTTCAATTTCGAATAGGACTCTGTTAAACTTCTAATATTTCATACACGAAGCTGGCACCTTTAAAAGATCTGTGCATGGTACTTCTAAGAGGATTTTCAGAATCACTTATAGAAGTACATAAAAGGTTTTGTGAGCTTGTGTAATATTCTCCTTTTTGTTCTTAAACAACCTTTACAAATGTATTAAAGAACTTCGAAAATATATTTAGTTAGACCGAATCGAAGCTGAAATGTTAGTTGGGTTGTGTAGTCATTGCACTCGAAAATAACGAAAATATCCTTATGGTATCTTTGTATAATAAGTGCTCCGCATCCCCAACTAACATCAAACACGATCTCGATTTGCTTAACGCATTCTGCCAAAATTACACTCAATTTATAATTGGGGGCGATTTCAACGAGCGCCATCAACTATGGCACGATACCTTAAGCTCTCCTCAAGGAGTATCTACGAGTATCTCTGACTGGCTCTGTGCTAATTCGCACAACCACAACTTCGAGATTGTATCTCAACCAATCCCTACATTCCCCCGAACTCCTTCGACACTTGACTTCTTCATGTGCTCTCCACATCTTATTTGTAGAATTCCCTCACTTATTAATTTCACCTGCACTGCCATCGTATCAGATTCTGACCATTTTGCGGTAAAACTAGTTATTCGTCTCCTGACAAATCTTAATACTCTTGCTACTCCTCAGCAGGAATTCATAAATTATAAACTTGGTTTTCAAGTTGAAGTCTCTTCACTTGCCTAGACATCTTGTCCTCATCATCGATAGTTTCCTCACTAACCGTAAGTTTTACGTACGCGTGGGGAGTACTAACTCAATCCCTAAGAACATCTCAGCTGGAGTCGCTAAAGAATCCCGCCTTGGACCCGATCTATTTAACCTCTATACCTCCGACCAACCTGCAAACCTGCCAATTACAAAAACTCTGCTATTCGCTGATGACTCCATCACATATAGCTCATCCATTAACCCTGATGTAGCCCTCCGAAGAGTTAAGGCACACATCCTTAGACTATGGGAATATTATCTCCAATGGGGAATTAAAGTCAATCCCTCTAAAACAGAATTAATCTGTTTTAGACGACCCTCTCGTAATGGCCTAGTAACAAAATGCAAAACCCTTTCCTTGACTCTTCCTGATAACACAGTTATCACCCCCAAGCAAAGTGTTAAATACCTTGGAGTTCACTTCTTCGAAAGGTTCAAGTTTAACCAAAACACCAAATTCACACTTCGTAAGGCAAATTATGCCTTATCACTTTTGCGTCCCCTTATGAAAGTGAGGGGTGGTCTCCAAACCAGGACGAAGCTTCTGCTATACAAGCAACTCATTCGCCCAATATTAACATATTGTTTCCCTATTTTGTTTACAATAAGCCCCACTTATATGAAAAAATTGCAATTATTCGAGCGAAAAGCTCTCCGCTATTGCACCTCCCTTCACCGAAAACCCAACTCTTACCGCTATTATAGCAATGAAAAGCTGTACGAAGCTTCAGGAATTATACCGATTGACAAATATATCTACAATCTGAGCACTAAGATGCTGAGAAAAATCCCAACACATCCCAGTCCTCTTATTAATTTAATTACAGGTAACTCAGCCACAGACGACCGATATCTCCAGGTGCTCTCCATGATGGACCATGCATTTGAAATAGCTGGAGAAGACAGCTTCGCAAACTTCTATGATATTGCACGGACGCAGCACAACAGAGGTTGAAGCCACCAACAGACCAGACAGCAATCAACAATGAACCATATCCACCCCTTCATCACCACACGAGCTAACGACCGTTAGCACTGCTCAAGGTGACGTAAATATCATAAATAATAATAAGAAAAAAATTTAGACCTAAGACACAAATGTTATTCAAATGTAAAAAGAAAACATAACCAACCTAACGAAGCAGAGCCACTTTTGTGCTCGCAGATTTTTAAGATCGACTTAAGAAATTAATTATTGTAAATATCATATGAACATATTTTGAGTGTATAAAAAATCCTGTCCGCAATACTTGGCCTAGTTAACCTTAAACCACGTGATTATCTCTGAAGCACCCCTCCCTACCTACGCACCTGTTCCTCAAAGATAAATTTAAAATACTTACCCGACCAGCCGCATGCTCCTATAGCATGCATACACCACGAAGTGTGAACAACAACTGAATAAGAAATCTTCTTATCAGTTGATAACATTTTCCCCACGCCACTCAAAGGAACCAATCAAAGCAAACTAGTGTGGTGAATTTGCACACACAAAAGATCAACAACCAGCAAGGCCTGCATGGTACCTCGGTGGTGAATATCAAACTAAAATATATGTTGCAGAAGCTTCCCCGCATATCAATAGGAGATATAGGATGACGTCGCACGCGTCATTGATTTCTAAAGGAAAATAAACTTTAAAACCATAAAGCTCACATTTAGTGTCACGAGAAAGCAATATAAATAAGAGTCATGCGAGCCACTGGAGATCAGTCAAGATCAAGTACCCAACGAGGAAAGGACTCCCCCAGCTCCAGTAGAAGAAGGTAAATTGTTCATTGGCTACCCCCCACCAGAGGTAAGGAGCCCTTGAAAGAAAGAACATAAAGCCGGTGAATACCGTTGATAGCCGGCGAAAGCCGTTGATAGCCGGGTAAAACCGTTGATAGCCGGCGTAAGCCGTTTATAGCTGGGTAAAACCATTGATAGCCGGCGTAAACCGTTGATAGCTGGGTAAAACCGTTGATAGCCGGCGAAAGCCGTTGATAGCCGGCGTAAGCCGTTGATAGCTGAGTAAAACTGTTGATAGCCGGCGTAAGCCGTTGATAGCCGGGTAAAACCGTTGCTAGCCGGCCAAAGCCGTTGATAGCCGGCGTAAGCCGTTGATAGCCGGGTAAAACCGTTGATAGTTGGCGAAAGCCGTTGATAGCCGGGTAAAACCGTTGATAGCCGGCGAAAGCCGTTGATAGTCGGGTAAAACCGTTGATAGCCGGGTAAAATCGTTGATAGCCGGCGAAAGCCGTTGATAGCCGGGTAAAACCGTTGATAGTCAGCGGAAGCCGTTGATAGCCAGGTAAAACCGTTGATAGCCGGGTAAAACCTTTGATAGCCGGCGAAAGCCGTTGATAGCCAGCGAAAGCTGTTGATAGCCGGGTAAAACCGTTGATAGCCGGCGAAAGCCGTTGATAGCCAGCAAAAGCTGTTGATTGCCGGGTAAAACCGTTGATAGCCGGCCAAAGCCGTTGATAGCCGGATAAAACCGTTGATAGCCGGCGTAAGCCGTTGATAGCGGGTAAAACTGTTGATAGCCGGCGTAAGCCGTTGATAGCCGCGTAAAACCGTTGATAGCCGGCGAAAGCCGTTGATAGCCAGCGAAAGCTGTTGATAGCCGGGTAAAACCGTTGATAGCCGGGTAAAACCGTTGATAGCCGGCGAAAGCCGTTGATAGCCGGCGTAAGCCGTTGATAGCCGGGTAAAACCGTTGATAGTCGGTGAAAGCCGTTGATAGCCGGGTAAAACCGTTTATAGCTGGCAAAAGGTTTCTTATGCATAAGTTTGGAAATTGAACCAAATTTTTCCTCAAAAAATTTTTATCTTTAGAATAAATTTTCTTTCCATTAATAATAACAAATGTTACATCGAATTCTATTTCCATTGAATCTAGATTGGGAATTGGAATAATAGCTGCATTATAAAATTTTTCTTTAGAAAATACAGGAATTGATACAACGAATATTATTCTTGTCTCCAAACTTATACGAGGTGATCGCATGCCTAATCAATGGAGGGAAAGTTAACTTCTTCCAATTTATAAAGGAAAGGGTGATACTCGAAGCTGTGATATTTACCGTTCGATTAAGCTGATGTCACACACCATGAAGATCGTTGAGCGAGTCTTGGGTAGCCGACTGCGAAAAATAATTAGGCTATCTGATGACCAGTGCGGGTTTGTCGGTGGTAAGTCAACCACGGATGCAATCCAGAGTATAAGAATAATTATGGAAAAGCATCGGGATTCTTTGGAGGATTTGCATGTCGTATTGGTTGATTTTGAAAAAGCATTCGATCGGCAACCACGAGATCTAATATGGGTGGCCCTCAGGCAACGAGGAGTTCCAGAAACCTATGTGCGGATAATTATGGACATGTATGATGGAGCAGTTACTAAAGTAAGATGCGCAGCTGGAGTCACCGAAGAATTCGAAATCACAGTAGGTGTACACCAGGGAAGTGTCTTGAGTCCCCTGCTCTTTATTACAGTTCTTGATTACCTGCTTGAAGGCAAAGTGACGGATCCAAAAGTATATCAGTTATTCTTTGCTGACGATGGAGCCATCATAAGTGAAGACCCGATATCCCTACAACGAGCACTTGACGTATGGGTGGATGTTCTAGAAGGAAGTGGGTACCGCATAAGCGCGAAAAAGACAGAATACCTATGCTGCCCATTTTCTGATCCACACAGGCCTATTCCAGACATTTATTTGAATGGAGTAGTGCTTCCCAAGTGTGAAAAGTTTAAATATCTGGGGTCTATGATAAATAACGAAGCTACTTGTGATGACGATATCAATCATCGCGTAAGCGTAGGGTGGATGAAGTGGCGGGAAAATTCTGCTATCTTCTGTGACCGAAAAATGCCCCCTAAGCTGAAAGGAAAGCTCTACACTTCAGTTGTGCGTCCAGCACTCACATACGGTTCATAATGTTGGACAATGTACAAAAAGTATGAGAGTAAGCTAACGGCAGCTGAGATGAAGATGCTTCGTATGACAGCAGGAGTTACAAAGCTTGATCGAATTAGAACTACGAAGATCCGAGGAAGCCTTCATGTTAAGAATACCATTTCCCAAAAAATTGAACACGACCGACTCAGTTGGTATTGCCATGTTCAAAGGAGAGATCCTGAGAACCCCGTCAAAAAGGCAATATCATACAACGTTCCAATTCGGAATAAAAAGAAAGGTAGGCCTAAACACTCCTGGTACAAACAAATGCAAAAACACCAGCATTCAGTTGGCCTCAGAAATGGAACAATACAAAACCGGGAGGCTTGCCGCCGATTTCTGAGGTCAACTCGGCGAACCCCACAGGCGGATCACTAGTGTGAAGCAGATACGTGGGAGAGTTATGATCCCCTCGACATCGAGATCATAACAGCGCCGAAACAAAGGAAGAAGAAGAAGATACAACGAATATTATAAGATTATTTTTTAATATTACAGCAGTTTTAATAAATGGCAAAATATCAATTGTTACATTATATTTTCTCATTTCATCAATATTGAACATACCATGTTCTAATAAATTATTTTTGAAAGTAAAATATTATCTTTTATTTTACTTACATATATCACTTTTTAAGTTTGACGTGTAGATGTAAAGTTGTAAAATAAAAGAGTTTTTATCGGTTTTGAAAAGAATGTCTTCCGTCAAAGTGGTTACGTTTTTATAAAATTCTTTCATTTTAATATCATTTTCTAGGAAATGTTTTCTGATTGTTTCGAAGTTTTGAATAATATTATTGTTGACATTAACTTGCTTGTTCATTTCCCCACTTAATTTTTTTTATATTTTTTTTCGGCACTTTCAACAAATGCATATATATTTCTTCGGCGTCAGTACTATCCATGGTACCTGCTAAAAATTCCATGACCCCATATATTAATTAAACCCCGCTTTTGACGTGTAACCCTTATATAGTATATAATATAATTCTTGTTTTATTGAATTTATTTCTGTTCCAATAATAGTCATGCCAATATCAGTCACTGAATAACTAGTTCTGAGAGATTCGAAGCTTTTTTTAATTGCTATTGTCGCCTCCAAATATTTTGATATATTTACGATATGAAGGAACTTATCGAAATGATCAATAATTTTTACTTCTTCATATCGAACAATGGTATAGCCGTTGTCATTATGTATTGGAGTAATTTCAATTCGTTGTCCGCTTGATGATTATGAGCAGTATGATTACTACCAGCATGGTCATTTCGTCTGTAATTAGATTGAAGTTTATTCTTACGTTTTACTTGGCTCTTATAAATTTTTTTTGGATGGTTATTTGATAATAAATAATTGCCTGCTTAGGGTTTGATTTTCCTACTCTATTATTTCTAACAAATTCATTCTCAAAATCTGTAACATTTTTCCTTTCTTCATGTAATTTATCAATTTTTTTTGTTTTATTTTCATGTAACATCTTAGATAATGAGGTTATTTTTTCCTCTGGAATAATATTGTTTATAAAATCTATTGATCTCATTTTCGTACTCGAATGAATCGTATTGTTGTATAAAACAACAGTTTTGTAAACTCTTTCTTCAAGGTTGTCTTTGTTACAGGGATCTGCATTAAAAAGTCTAATGTGTTCATTAAATGTTGAATGCAGCCGTTCAATATCAGAATTGCCTGTTTTCAAATAAGGAGTCGTCACATGAACTTGAATATCATTTTCAGCTAAGAATTGACTAATTGAATCTGTATTAAGTTCATTATCTGTTACGATAAGCCTTGGATTTCCAAAGTATTGAATTAGAGTTTTAAGTGCATTAATTAATGAAATCCATGTTCTATCTTCTAAAGAAAACGCTGTAGCATATTTAGTGAGCGTATCTATTGTAGTTAAATATATTACATTTCATGTAGGAAACCATATATCTACATGAACTTTATCATTATGTTTAAGAGGAGTATCCGTTACATTGAACTTGTGCTTTATTGGTATTCGGTCAAATTTAGCTAAATTACAAATGTTGCAATTATTTATAAATTTTTGAATCTCTTTTTGAATATTTGGATAGTAATAGTTAGTTTTAATTTCTTAAAATATTTCATTAATCCCTCTGTGATTATTTTTTAAGTGTTCATATTCTATTATTTTCAACAATTTCTCCTTATCAGTTAAATCTTCTAATATCTTGCTAGATTTCAATACTTTGAGATTTTTATTTTTTGAAAAATATTGTTTGTAGTTGTTTTGAAATATCAAAAACAATTCATTATCCTCACAAAATACTACTATATTAAACCCTTTTCTGGTAGTTGGTTTCTCATTAATTTATATTAAAAGTTGTTCGTATTTTCTTTATGAATATTATTTTTTTTGAAATTGATTCCTTCAATGAATTTTTTAATATGATTTGGTACTTGAAAATATTAAGAGGTTTTTCAGTTATAGAGATAAAATCAGCACTATCAGTGTCTGCACTGTGTATAGTGTCAATATCATCTTCGAATAACTCGTTAATGTTAACTGAAACTTCATCTGGGTTGACACTATTGCAGTTAATTCTACTTAAACCATCTGCAACTACGTTTTCTTTACCCTTAATATATTCAACCTGGAAGTCAAACTCAGATAACTGAACTTTCCAACGTTGAAGTTTGACGTTAGGTTCCCTTAAGTTACTGATCCACACTAACGGCCTATGATCGGTTTTGATCACAAAGCTTCTACCAAATAGGTAAGGCCTGAAATACTTCGTAGCCCATACCATGGCCAGTAGCTCTTTTTCTATAGAGTTATACTTCTTTTCATGGTCATTAAGGGCTCGACTGGCAAAACTTATAGTTTTATTATCTTGTGTTAAAACAGCCTCTAATGCATAGTTACTAGCGTCGGTTACTAGTGTAAAGTTCTTTTTGAAATCGGGATGTACTAAAATTGGATCATTTTTAAGAAGTTCTTTGAGTTTTTTAAAAGCTTGGATGAATTCTTTATCATTTTTGTTAACCCTAGTATTCTTCTTTAAATACTTTACAAGAGGATGAGCTACTTTGGAGTAATCTCTTATAAATCTCCTATAATAAACTGTTATGCCAAGAAAACTTTTAATTTCTTTTTGGTTACTTGGGAGTGATATTTTATCAATAGCCTCGATTTTTTTTTTGATCTATTTTAATTCCATCAGGAGTGATTACGTTTCCTAGGAAGTGATTTTTTTTTCATAAATTGACATTTGTTCAGTTGAATTTTGAGATTCGCTTCACTTAAGCGTTTTAAAATTTTTGATAAAGATTCTAAACGTTCTTTAATGCTAGTCGAAAAAATCAAAATGTCGTCCAGGTAAACAAGACAAATTTTACCAATATATTCTTTTAATACATTGTTAATTAATCTTTGAAATGTGGCTGGGGCATTAGGTAATCCGAACGGCATACGAAGAAATTCGTAGTGACCGCTGGATGTAGAGAACGCGGTCTTATGGATATCGCTATGTTTCATTTCAACTTGGTGAAATCCCTGAGCAAGATCCAGCGTTGTAAAATACTGACATCGGCCTAATTTATCAAATATCTCTTCGATATTTGGAATAGGCTGTCGGTCTTCGACAGTTATCTTATTGAGTTTTCGGAAATCGATAACCATTCGCCACTGTTGTTTACCAGACAAATCCTCTTTCTTTGGAACGACTATTGTAAGGACTATTAGACTCCCTTATTATACCCTGTCTAAGCATTTCCTTAATTTGTCTATCTACCTCATCCCTATGAACTTCTGGATAACGGTAAAGTTTTGAATAAACAGGTACATCATGTTTTGTATGTATTTCATGCTTAATCTCATTCGTAAATGATAAATCATCATTTTCTTTGTAAAACAACTTTTTAAATTTTTTTAAAACAGTATAAAGGAAACCTTTCTCTTATTCACTTAAATGTTCAGTATTAATTAAATCGTTTAAATCAGTTTTGTCTTTTATCACGTTGTTTCAATAGATTTCAATAATATTTTCACTGTATGCCAGATCATCATAATTTCTTCTTCTTTACTTAAATACAATCTAATAACTGCGTTATTCAAAATTATTTGCTTATTAGGGTAATCAATTATTGCGTTAAATCTTTTTAAAATATTATTGCCTATTATTCCATCATAATTATTTTTGATATCGTGCTCTAGAAAATCGCAAAATACATCTTCGTTTTCATTGAATTCCTTAAAAATTGGGAATGAGCACATTGTATTTAAAGTAAAATGATTACCAAGTGACTTTACTTGAACTTTAACTTGACTTTTCCATTTTGGATGACATAATTTTGGTTTGATGACACTGAATTCCGCTCCCGTGTAAATAAATAAAGTGTTTTTATTTTAGTGTCTATTTTTATAAAGGGAAGTTGTTTTGGCCATCTACTGAAAAATTTCCCAAATCCATTGGGTCTGTGGATCGTGGTCTATTATTTTGCTGATTATTTCCACCTCTGTTTGTATTATCTGATCTTAAGTTTTCAAAATTATTCTGACTATTCCTACTTCTGATCCAGAATAACCGTTGGTACCTTGATTATTTCTAGCTGTATTGGTATTTCCTCTTCTTGGGTTATCATTATAATTCTGATTAGTTCTACTTCTATATGTCGTTCCTGATCCATAGTTATACTTAGTGTTTTGATTATTTCTACTGGTGAAATTATTCCCAATGTGTCGATTATTATTAACAACATTGTTTCCTGATCTGTAGGTATCATAACTGTATTGGTTATTTTTATTTATTACCTATTTGTCGATTATTAAAAGTATCATTTTTATTTCTATTAATATTATATTCTGTTCTATTATTATTTTGAAAACCTTGATTATTTTCACTCCTATAATTGTTTACAAACCTTCTATTTTCATAAAAGTTTGGACTGTTCCCAGTATGGTTATGGTTCATAACAGGACCATGTAGAGTATAATTTTGTATTATTTTGTAAGCGGCATCCAATTTGGTTAGATTACGACTATATATTAAAGTTCTAGTTGGTTCAGGAAGATTTTCCTTAAAAACATTCAAAGCTATTCTATTCACTTCGTCATTTGTATAATGTGTATCACCATGTGAGAGAATACGAATGTGAATTCTATTCGTAAGCTTATTAATATCGTAATAATATTTTCCAATTGTCGAATCAATCCTACACAGTTTTAATTTACTCATATCCATCAATTTATAACTACCTTTCTTTTCGCCAAAATTTTTTAATAAAATGTCTTTAATACGTGACCAACTTTCAACTAAACCATGTCTTTGAATAACTTGGCGTGTACGCCCAACACATTTGTTTTTAAGAAACCCTAACAAAACTCTTTTATTGCTTTCGTCAAAAGTATATATGGTTGGAATAATTAAATCAATTTGTTGCAAAAAGTCCGATAATTCGTTTTTATCCGTACCATCGAAGGGTACTATATTTTTAATTCAGTTTAAAATTAAATTCATACTTTCGATAACATTTTCCATTTGTACTTTGTTTATACTATCAAACTAATAAAAGAAATTTATAAAATTAAACAATAATTTTCCACAGATTTCTGTTTCACAAATGTTATCTTAGTTTCATAAGATTCTCCAAACCTCTCGCATAAAATATCCCCATACACTGCTTTTATATCTCTATTTATTTAATATTTCTTGTTTTATGTTATTATTTTTTTTTTTAACATTAAATGTGCTTACTATTTTTAGTTTTTATTGTTTCTCTACCTTTCTTTTTTTTTAATTACTTCAAAAAAGTTATATTAAGATGAATTTTAGAATATGTTTACCGCAATTCTGTCCTGGACTTTGCTGTCTTTGGATTGCAATCGAATTTTTTTTTCACTCAGTTCTGCCTTATGATTTTGTTATAAGATGGTGATGATGATCTTGTCTTCAGAACCAACTTGTTGAATTATTTTCACACAGTTCTGTCCTATGATTTTAATGTCTTTGGATGGCAATTTTCTCTTCGGAATAAACTTATTTGATCATAATTATTTTTACTGAATGTAATAAGTTGCACTGTTATTCACACTTTTTTTTTCTTTTTTTTTCTTTTTACATGTACTTTTTTTGATTATCCTCGTCGCCAGTATCTAATGAAGTGGACAATTGGTTTATTTGTTTGCATTTGAGTGAATCAAAACTAGAGACTGAAATAAAATTATCAAATTATCTTCAAGAAAAGTATGCATAGCAGCCAAAAGTGCTGCATTGCACAATAAAAGGTATGCATCGGATTCAATGTGGAATGTGCTGATGTTTGAATAAACAAAAGCATACATTGGATCCGATGAACCAACACTTTGGGCCGTACAACAATCAAATTAAGAGACGACTTTAATATTTGAGCGAAATGGACCATTATTTAAAGAGCTCTATAAAGTTAACCATACATGTTATGAACTTAATATTTACGTGAACTCTAAATTATGAACAATTTATTGTACGGAACCTAAAAAATAAAATCCAGCATATATGGTCATTTATATAGAGTCCATTAAAAATAATGCTTCATTTCGCTCAAATATTAAAGTCGTCTCTTAATTTAATTGTTGGTAAGGCCCTTTAAGTTGATACCTACTTAACGGGTCCGGATGTGACTATATCGGTGTCTATATTGATTTTTTGTATTCTGTGCTTACTCTTTAGAGGCCAAAATTAATCTGTTTCTTCTTTAAAATGAGGAAACTACATTGAGTTTTTAAATGTATTGAAGCAATACGAAGCGGCAACGGGTTAAAGGTACCTCAATGGCGAAATTATTTGATCCAAGCGGTTCCTGAGCTTTTTAACAGTCATACATCAACAAAAATAAAACAGTCAGATGATGAAAGCTCTGGGCGAACAGCAGATTTGTTTCAATTAATTACAGCTCTATTGGAAAAATATGACATTTTTATGAGTGGTCATTTGAATGGAATTCAAATAAAAGTTGAGAATGTATGTCCCAATGCTAAATTTATCGACTGTTATGCACACGTCTTGAATTTGGTGCTGTCTCAAGGATTAACCAACATAAGAGAGTGCAAAATTTTGTTAGCACTTTGAATGGGATTGCATCGTTCGCATGCCCCTAAAGAATTTTCCGAAAGAAAAATACTATTGTTAGAACTGACTTCGTGGTGCCTTAGTTCACGACTTGTTAATGCATTCTACTCTCTACCGAAAGTATATACATATATATATATATACCTACCTACAATGATGAAAAAATACATGGGAAAGCAATGATCGAATGGCTACATCGCCATCGATCGGTTGACTGTAAATTCCTGAAAAGCTTTGAAACTGTTTTTCTTTTGAATGTGTTTTCAAAATTATTTTCACACTCAGATATGCCTGCTTAATATACTTTAAAACGCCAATTTAGGCATTATATTTTGAATAAACCAATTAAAAAAGCTACATAAATTTCTTAAAATTCAAAGAAACAAGGGGTTTCAGGAAATTTGGCAATCAACCTTGCAGGCTGTTTAACACGTGCTGAAATACGAAAAGATCGAAATGATCAATCTATATATATAAAAATCAATGCCACTTTTCGTTGTAATTCTATAACTCAAGAACGGACTAACCTATCCAAACCAAATGTTAAGGCTTTATTTGGACTATTTAGTAGATGGTTTATGTGAAGTTTGCACAAAATCGGTCGAGTGGTTCTTCATTTATCACATTTTTTGTGACAAATGAATTCAATAAATGTCGGATCATTTTGTTAGTGGGGATTTTGCTGTCAAATTGAAACTTATATTTTTAATTTGATTTATTCTTTTTTATATGAAGAAATAATGCCACAAGCCGGGCGAGCAAATATAGGTCGGCGAACGCGTAATGCAAATGATGTGGCATTACTAAGTCGATCACAGACTGCAGATAAACGCGCACAAGTTAATGCATCGCAGTAAACGTAATGAACGAAATAGATCTGTTGACCCTGTACCTGTACTGAACCTTGCACGCCGATCACGAATACGTCGTGCTGCTCTTTTGGCTAAAATGATAAGTGCTGCTTTTAATTACAACAGTCCACATTGTGATGCGGCTAACTTTCCACGTGAAACGCCCGGCATGTGTTGTGCTAATGGCAAAGTGAGATTTCCAGCATTAGAAACTCCAACCAAACCATTGTATTCATTTATTGTTGGGACATCTCAAACGTCGAATCACTTTTTGATCCATATTCAACAACACAATTCGGCATTTCAAATGACTTCTTTTAGTGCTACTAAAATTATTAGAGATAATTATTATGATTGTCCCATGTTTATATCAATCTGAATCATAAAGTATTCGATAGTTTTAAGAATTCTGATCCAACATCTACCTGAAATTGCATACATGTTACAGATTCAGGGCCAGATTTATCATCAAGCTGGTTCGTTATTGCCATACTTCGACGCTGATCATCAATTTTTGCAAATTTATTTTATTGGTGATGAAAATCGTGAATTGGATCAACGTTGTGCAATTGTTTCGAATACAAGACGAGAAATTATTCGTGAGCTACAAAGGTTTTTCCATCAGTATAACGCATTAGTTCAATTGTTCAAAATTGCTCTCGATCGTATGCCATCTGATAATCACAAAATCGTAATAGGGGCTGATAGAACACCTTTTGGAGAGCATGCAAGGCGATTCAATGTACCCACAATTGATGAGGTTGCAATTGTAATTCTTGGTGATCAGTTTCAATCCCGTGATATTGTACTTCATTGCAGAAATGAGCAATTGCAACATGTTTCGGAACTTCATCGTATATGACACAATCATGCAAGCCGTTTCCAATAATGCAGGTGGATTATATTTCTTGGATGCGCCTGGTTCGTTATGTCATTGATTTTAGCTATTCTAATTATTCGATCGGAACAGAAAATTGTATTAGCACTTGCATCTTCGGGAATTACTGCTACATTATTAGAAGGTGGTCGGACTGCACACTCTGCACTAAAATTGCCATTGAATGTACAGGTGATTGAAACTCCAACTTGCAATATTTCGAGAAATTCTGCTATGGCAAAAGTTCTGCGATTAACGCCATTTATTTTATGGGATGAGTGTACAACAGCGAATAAAAAATCACTAGAAGCATTTAATCGAACAATGCAAGATTTACGTGGTAATCAACAGTGTTATGAATCAAGATGAGGCAATGAATTATCCAATTGAATTTTTAAATTCATTGGAACTAGCTGGTATGCCACCGCATTGCTTGAATTTGAAAATTGGTTCTTTGATCATATTATTGCGAAATATTAATCCACCAAAACTGTGTAATGGTATCAGATTGGCAATGAAAAAGTTATTGCCAAATTTGATTAAAGCTACGATCTTAGCTGCTAAATCAAAAGGAGAAGTTTGTTTGATATCACGTATCCCTATGATTCCAACTGATATGCCATTTGAGTTCAAACGATTAAAATATACTGTGCATTTATCATTTGCGATGTCCGTCAATAAGGATCAAGGGCAAACACTTCACGTTTGTGGTGTGGATTTGGAGGAATCATGTTTTTCACATGGTCAACTTTATGTTGCCTGTTCCAGAGTCGGTACCCCCAGCCGTTTGTTTATTCATGCCCAAAATAGAAAAACAAAGAATATTGTTTATCCAAATATTTTGGATTAAGTTTTAAAATAACTAGCAATTAATAAAATATTTTTTTGTTTGAATAAATGAATTTGATGTTGCAATTAATTTTTTTTTATTATTTCACTTTATACGTAGCGAAGCACGTATTGTTCAAACATGAACATACCCAATCTATAATGTGTGTGTAAAATAAAGGTAAGACAGATCATCCTAAGCATACACTGACGGTTATCTACAGATAAATAACATTTTAACATTTAAGTAAACAACATAGACATTAAGAATAGAAAGATAAGAAACATAAAAATTAAGAATAGAAAGATAAGAGAAGAAAATTGTATATATATAGAAGTAACAGTGAAATAAAATTAGTATTCATTTAGACTTACAACCGAGTTTACTCAACATTTGGTCCTTCGAGCAATATTAAAAATTTTCCCCCACCAGTGGTAAGAGATTTTTAATAAACGAACAAGTGTCAATTTAGCGTTATCAGAGCTACAAATACTGATAAAGTGTCAATTTAGCGTTATCAGAGCTACAAATACTGATAAAGTGAAAATTAGCGTTGTCAGAGCTAAAATACTGACAAGTGAAAAAAAAAAATCATATACAGTGAAAAAGCGTTGTCAGAGCTTAAATACTGACAAGTGAAAAAAAAAAAAACAGAATAACATAATACAAAAAAAAAAAAAAAAAAACAAAAACAAATTCAAAATGTCATCAGATCATCTAAAAATAATTGAAACACAGGTTAAAATCTTAAAAAACCTTGAAAAATTACTAAAAGAAGGAGAAAGTGTAACAAGGCGGAGCAAAAATCAAGAAATTATTGTCTATGCTGAAAAGAATCTTCAAGCATTTAAGGAAAATGACAAGCTACTTCATAAGCTTGGTGTTATTGATGTTCCCTATTTTAAGGAACAATGGATGAAAAGAGCAGAGAACTACTTTCAGAAAATTCAAAATTTGCTGAAAAACAAAGATCTGGACAGTGTAGAACAAGGCATAAGCGAAGCAGCGTTATCCAGCAAATTAGCAGAATTAAAAACTGTTAATCAGCAGCTAGCCACTGGACTAGACTTGCAGCAAAAACAAATGAATGAGATGATGATGAAAACAATAGCAAATCACGAAACTCATATAGACTTAACGAAAATACCTATAATAATGGAGAGCTTAAAGAAAACAATAGACGAGGCGAAATTAGAGGCCATTTCCCATCCTCATAATAAAAACATATGGATTGGAAAAGTGAAACGATGGAATGAACGATTGCAAGTTGAGCTGGCTAAGATGAATCCAATAAAAGAAGGGGCATTCAGAGAAGACAATTATATAATCGAGTTGGAAGATGATGTGAAATTACTTCTTGACAAGTTGGAAGGAAAACATGAGGGCATAAAATCTGATCCATGTGCAAATGTATCAACAAGAACACCAAACATTGAACTGCCTAGATTCGATGGAAAAATTGAAGAATGGAAGATATTCTCTGACCTGTTTATAGATTTGGTTCACAATAACAATGATGTGCCAGATTCTGTGAAATTAAATCACTTGCGATCATGTATAGCCGGCGAAGCTCGAACTTCAATTGCTAGCCTCATACAAGGATCTTCGTCAAATTACAAAGAAGCATGAAAGACTCTGATCAGAAGATACGAAAATAAAAGAATCAATTTCTCCACACAATTAAATTACTTGCTGGACATGCCAATGATGAACGCTACATCACCTTCTAGTGTTAAAAAACTTCACGATGCAACAAATGAATGTATTTACATAATCAAAACGACAATAGGCAAAGAAAAGAATGAAAACGATGAAATATTTGCTCACCTACTCCTTCGAAAATTTGACAAGGAGGGCTTACAATTATATGAGCAACACATCAAAAAACCAAGCCAAATACAAAAACTGGAGGATGTTATGGACTTTCTTGAGCAATTATTTCAAACCCTTGAGCCTCAACAACAAACAATGACTCGAAGCAAAGAATACAAAAAACTAGGTGGAAACTTCCAATCAGACAGAAGGGAGTGGAACTGTGATTTCTGTAAGCAGAGTGGTCATCGAATTTATCACTGTGAGCAATTCTTAAACACCGAGATACCCTATCGATTAACATACATACGCAATAAGCAAATATACAGTATATATCTTAAGCACAGTGCAAAAACCAAATGCTTCTCTCAAACAAAATGTAAGAAGTGTAATAAATCGCATAACACTCTACTACACAACGACAACTACCAAACGAAGAAAAGGGTCGAGGGAAACCAATACAAAAAATGGAGTCCTTCAGACAACAACAATAAAAAGGAGAAGTCATTATCTTCCCTTATGGTAAAGAAGAAGTCCAATGGTAATATTAGCTACAGCACAAATATCAGCCAAATCGTCAAATGGTGAAACATGTCCGTTACGGGCATTGATTGATCAGGGCTCTCAAATATCAATGATATCTGAGGAAGCAGCGCATATCCTCTCCTTGCCAAGGAAAAGAATAAGAACAGAATTAACTGGACTCTCAGATGCAGCAGTGGGTACATCAAAATCAAGAGTGTGTTTAGAGATAAGACCAAGATTTATGAGCAACAACAAAATGCAAGCAGAGTTTTTGGTACTACCCACCCTCATAAAACCACTACCTGACGAATCATTTGAATTTAATAAAAATGAGTGGGAAAACTATATTCTGACAGATCCAAACTTAAATACAAAAGATCGTATTGACATCATCATCAAATGGAGGCAATGGAAATATGTAGTTACGGCAGACATCGAAAAAATGTACAGGCAGATCAACATAACTGAAGAACATCAAGAGTATCATCAAATATTTTGGAGAGAACAACCAAGAGACAATATAAGAGAATATAAACTGACAACAGTTACGTATGGAACATCAGCAGCTCCATTCTTAGCAATCCGAACATTGCAAGAAGTCGCAAACCAATGCAAGGAAAAAGACATCAGAATAAAAGAAATCATAAGGGAAGAATTTTACGTTGACGACTTAATGACAGGCGCCAACAACGAAGACGAATGCAGATACGTAATAAAAGCAGTAAGTGAAAAACTTTCAAATGCTGGCTTTCAATTACGAAAATGGTCTTCAAACAATCAAAATTTGCTGACTGGCATAATTTCGAATAATGAGCATAAAATAATTGATGTCAAAGAAGACGACACCATGAAAACATTGGGACTTCACTGGGATCTAGATCAAGACGAGTTCCGATTTGTGATAGATTCATCTAATATAAGCATTTCAAAAACCAAAAGAGGTGTGTTATCAAATATTGCAAAAATATTCGATCCTATTGGATGGCTTGCTCCAGTCACGATAAGAGCGAAAATATTCATACAAATATTATGGCAAATAAACCATGACTGGGATGATGAATTTGAGAACTTGTTCAAATCAATTGAATACACAATATGATTGTACAAGCAACTATAATAAACAGCACGCATGAACTACTGAAGATTCAAAGGGACCTAGAACAGTTCAAGAAAGAAAACATTCACCTTAAGGGCTTGGACTTTCACCACATAAGCGGTCACAGCGGATTAATGTTAAGTTGCATTTTGGTTATTATTTTAGTAATTTATATAATACGGGGCATAATATTCAGAAAAAGAATTTTAGCACTTTCTGTTGGCCCGCAGAATGTTCAAACATGAACATACCCAATCTATAGATAACCCAATGTGTGTGTAAAATAAAAATAAGACATATCATCCTAAGCATACACTGACGGTTATCTACAGATAAATAACATTTTAACATTTAAGTAAACAACATAGACATTAAGAATAGAAAGATAAGAAACATAGACATTAAGAATAGAAAGATAAGACAAGAAAATTGTTTATAAGAAGTAACAGTAAAATAAAATTAGTATTCATTTCGACTTACAACCGTGTTTACTCAACACGTACCGGGCTGCTAGTTTGATATAAATGAAACAAAATACAGGACATTATTCTTTGAAATAGTTTACAATTTAAGCATACAGAATTACAGATATCAGAAAGGTTTGCATCCTTTGACAAACGGAAATATTTCGATTTACTGAACGGGAACAAATTTATTAAATATCGCAAAAAAAATAAAAACAATGTTCCTGAAAGAAGTAATTAAAAATATAATTGCTGACCAAATATATATATATAAATATTTGAATTTACTCAATCAAAGAATCAATTGGCTGTTTTTCTATGAAAACACAGATGCTATGCAGTCAACAGGTGCAACATCAGCTGGGACTTTAAAAACGATAACCCTATTTCTTGGTCTGAAAACATAAGTTTTGAAAACTTGTACAAGACATTAAATGGGGTTATCGTTTTTAAAGTCCCAGCTTCAACAGCGTCTATAGAGCGCTTCTTTTCTGCATTGAAGAGATTAAAAACGTACCTTCGAAGTACTGATGGTCAGGAGAAAATGAGCTATTTTATTTGGTATTTATGTCTATCTAAAAGGCCCTTTTATCGATACATTTTTAAGCCTTTCATCTTATGTTCTTAATTTATGAAATATTGTTTGTGTTTTTTGTCCTTATTAATAAAATTTAAAAAACTACCGGCGGTCAGCCATCAGACGAATAGGGGGAATAACATGTAGCATACGAAAACAGGCACGTGCCGTAAGTAGTCGGAACTGGTGGAAGTGTGATCATAGCCTCTCCGCGGCGGCCGCTAGAAACAAGCCTTTTAAAAAAGGTTTGGCTAATATGATCAGGCTGGTTCCACAGGTTGGCGACAGGTTAATTCCCTGTCCCGTTAAACTAAGAAAATTTCGAGAACGACAACAAGCCTCGGAAACGGACTGATCACACGACGACAACCCACGCAAAGAAAAAGGAAAAACGATTTACGAATTTTCTTATGGAACGTACGATCGCTCTATAGAGCTCCAGCTGCTCAGCAGCTAGCCGATGCCCTGTCAAAATATAAAGCCGACATAACAGCTCTCCAAGAAATCAGATGGACAGGGAATGGTGTTTTACAGAAGAAAGAATATGACGTACATTACAGCCATCATACAAAACACCATGTGCTCGGGGTAGGCTTCCTAGTCAGCGAAAAAATTAAGTCTACTATCATCGGCTTTAACGCTATAAGCGAAAGGCTATGCACCCTTCGCGTGCGAGGCAAATTTACGAACATCAGCCTCATTAACGTTCATGGACCTACGGAGGAGTCCTCAGACGAAGAAAAAGAGACTTACTACGAACAAGTCGAGAGGGCCTGATGGAGTCACTCGTAACCAAATAGACCACGTGTTGATAGACCGTCGCCACCACTCGAACTTGATGACGGTACGAACGTACCGAGGTGCCAATATCGACTCGGATCACTATCTTGTTGGTATGGTTTTCCGAGGGCGGATTGCCTTGCGAAGACGCATTGCATCCGCCGATCAGGTTCGAATCAACACGGCTGCTCTGCGCAATGAAAACACCAGTAACACCTTTGGTAATGCGTTAGGACTCGCCCTAGAAACACCTGATTTAGGGAGAGTAAGTCCTGGAGCCAGTATGCTGGGCGTAAATGAGAAGTGGACACGTCTTAAAAATACTGTCATTAGTACTGCCAGCTGCATCTTAGGCAGCAGTCGTAAAAATCGGAACGACTGGTTTGATGATGAATGCAAGCTAGCGACTGAACGAATATTGCGTACCGAGCAATGCAACAATCTCATAGAACGCGGGCACGCGAAGAGGATAATATAAAGAGCTCAGAAGAACAGAAAAATGGCTTCACAGACAAAAGAAATCAGCCTGGGAGAAGAACCTAATCTGTGAAATAGAAAACAGCCGAGAGCGAGGTCTGCACCAGGCGCGGAAGTTCTACCAATCCATCCGAAACATGACGCAGTACACACCACGCTGCACATACTGCAAGGACGGAGAGGGAAATCTGATCACCGATCCTGAAAGCATACTGGAGCGATGGGAAGTGTACTTTAATGAATTGCTAAATGGTCAGCTCACTGCAGAAGTGGAGGCTCCACTACTTCAAGAAGAATACCCTATGTTGCCGCCACCAAGCATAGAAGAAGTTGAGAAGGCTTTAGGCCGGCTTAAACAGAACAAAGCCCCGGGAGCCGATGGCATACCAGCCGAATTATTCCATTACGGCGGGCCAGCCTTACGTCAACAATTCATGATATTATAGTACAGGTATGGGAGCAGGAAGAAATGCCAGAAGACTGGCGAAAAGGTTTAATATGCCCCATACATAAGAAGGGAGATGTCACAACGTGCAGCAATTATAGAGGTATCACGTTGTTGAGTACCGCCTATAAGATACTCTCCTCTATCCTACAAGTTGGCGTAGACCAGTACGCCCGAAGCCTTGGGGTGCGCAACTGGATGGAGTCGGCTAGAGACCGGAATAGGTGGGGAGACTTGTTGAAAGAGGCCAGGACCGGAACCCGATTGTCGAGCCGATGATGATGATGATGAAAAAACTACCATTTTGTTTTTTTTTTTAAACTTCCTCATACCACAGAGCTAAGCCAATGCTAAGGATGAGGAATCGCCACTGATCACATTTTCAATTTTGTAACATTGTACTAGAGCTTGGATAGTTTTGGTGTAGTGGCATCCCTGCAGTAGAAGCGACAATTGGTTAGTTCATTCCTTTTGACGTCTATTCGGTGACATGAGTTTGACAAGTTCAAAATTTAGTTCTCCAAACATATAACGAAGATGTTTATCTCCATCTTCGTTTTTATATTTAAGTGCATAATTATTGTTTAAATTAAATGCTTTTTTCTGAAACTATTAACGAATTATTGTTTTTAATTATTACTGCTTCTGTTGGTTTTTTCGTTTTAATCATTCTCCTATAGCCAAGAAGGATTCGGCGCTTGTGCTGTGATTGTTTGGTTAAATCACGCTGTATAAACACACCTGTGCCTTTCTCATTGGAGCCAGTGTTGAGTTTCATTTTTATAATTGATTGGTTTTCAGTTAATTTTGTTGTTTCTTGGTTTTGAACCAATTTTCCAAGTAGAAGTTTTGTGATTAATTCAATTTTCACGTGTGGGTCAACATTTTCTTTCGGTAAAGTGAGAATGATGTTTTTTTCCTCTCAATTTGCGACTCTGCATCTCTAGTTCTTCTTCCAAAGCATTACACCTAGCTTCGAAATGTCGAACTTGGATTGATAAATCCTGATTTTGTTCCCGCAATAAATTTATTTCTATATTTAGCTTTGACAAATCGTCTTTGCGGTTGCTTTCTCAAGCTCGGTATGAAGAGATTCATCGATGATGGTTTTGATTTTTTGGAAATCGCTATTTGAGATGGACATGATTGGATGTGTTTTATAAGCTAATGGTATTCTGTTTGTAATCACTGTTTTAGAATTCGGGTTTTCTTCCGGTGAGGTTTGGCTCAATTTTCTTTTGTTTTCGATCATGTGATAGACAAGACAACTCCAAGATTTATTTAAAAGCTTATATTACTATGTTTACCTGTTATATTAACACTTTTAAGTAAAGAAATGGAAATAATAGGTAATTAATGAATTTTTGTAGAATTTTTGTGAATTTTTTTAAAAAAAATTGCCGGAGCGATATAAAAATTTAACCAACTACTTTCAACACAGTTTTGCCAAAAACTTTTATACCATTTTTTTAGGTACATTTTCCAAATAGGCATCCATACCCCAAACGTAACTCTTGTTGAGAACTCTTAAGGAAACGGGGAAGGAATTGAGGGTTTTGACAAGTACCCGACGAACACGTTTTAAAACTGCTCTGCTATTTTAAAAAACATTACAAAATTTTTAGAAAACCGTATTGTCAACAGTTGTTAGAAACATGTCTAAACATTTTTCTGAAGAAAATTGAGCCCAAAGTCAAAAAATTAGAATGGGTAGGAAAAACGGAACATGCTTGAAACTGGATATCCCAAGACCAAGATAAGATATCAAACTTGCTGGAGCGCAATTACAAAGGCTGATATTTGTTCTGAAAATAAAGGCCTAAATTAAGTTTTTATCGTTAGTACTAAAAACGCAATTACCGTTAACATGGGTCAGGGTACACTAAAATAAGCTTTTTCTTAGATTCCCGATATATGATATAAAAATTGGAGATAGGCCCTTATTGTACAACGATTTTTTTCTTAGAATATATTCAAGAATCACGCCCTAAAATATTATGCACTTATTAAGAGACACTCTGTATAAGCTTCACGGTATGTTATTAAGGCGATTAGTCGCCAAAGACAAAATCAAATAAACTAAGCAATATCTACTGCTATTTCCAATATTCCATTAAGTCTAATTCATTTATTTTTAATTCGGAAATACAAACTAGAAGCTTGAGTGATATCAATATATATAAAACTTATAGTAATCTCATGAAGAAGAACGATTGGGGCGGCATCTTAAGCATAGCGATCGTACTTGTTAGATTTGTCTCTGTTAAATTTTGGAGATTTTATCTAATTCAAAATATGGGTGCAGAGATAATAAAAGAATGAGAAAATTAAATTCTGCTGACAATGTGTATAGAAATAAAAAATAGGAATAATGAAAGAATGAGAAAATGGTATACAGGGATGTATATGGGTCGTTTTAAAAAAATTACATTTTTAGCGTTATAGCTTCTATATTTTTTGCATTTCAATTTAAAGACTTGAAATTTGGAATGGAACTGTGTTTATATGTCAGCATTATAAGAAAAAATTTGAAGATCGATTGATGGTAACGAATATTCATGGTAATTAATAGTGTGTAATCTCAGTGGCCTTTTTGGGATGTGATTTTGATGCTTAATCAGTTTTATTAATATTTTTAATGATGAAAATGATTTTTTTTTAATTTTCGGCCTTGTCGTTTGAAAGGCCTTCTCTTAAACTTTAATTTTATGATATGCAAAAAAAAAAAAATTTTTGTTGTCCCAGTACTTAGTTGAATGAGTGTGACAAGATTTTGAAAAAAATATAATTAAACATTTTCGCTTTTTCACACAACTACACAATTTTTAATAATTTTTTACGATACATCATCTTATAGTACGTCAAAAAACCTTCAATTTCATGTTTTATTATAATTTAATTATTGCAGTTAATCCTTTAAAATTTACATACAATATAATTTTTTCATCCGAGTAAAAATTCAGTGTAATCTCCGTGGCCTTGTTATCTTTGTACCATATCAATATTTTTTAGTCTAACCACCGCCAAAAGAAAGGTATTTAATCGTACTTGAACCTAATATAATTTGGATGACATTGAATTACATTGACTATATTAAAATTGAGAAATAGTCGATTTTGTAATCTCCGTGGCCTGTAATCTCCGTGGCAATTTTCGTATTTGTTTTTATTATTATTTTTTATATTCAAGATAAATATACTGAATTTCATCATTCCTTACAGTATTGGTACCGTAAAAGTTCCAAGAAAGTTATGTGTCTTTATTTAAAAATATTTTTTTGACTGTTTCATGCTTTTAAACAAAATCATTTCGTAAACAAACAACTTTTTTATTAATTATCCTATTAAATTTATTTGCTTTCCACAAAATTTCAACTATTTATTGTTACTATTTATTTTGTGGATTATTGTTATTTTATGCAAGAAAAGAACATTTTTAATACATTCGAAAATGAATGTATTAAATATAATGAAAAATATTCGAAATTATTTTTGCGCAACTCGGAGAACTCCTTTTCTACTTGTTTACTATAGATTTAGAAACTAAAACCCAAGAAAAACTGAAAAAAAATTTTTTTCAAACGATCAATAAAAAATGTCAATTTTTTAAAAATGACCCATAGGTGAAGTTTTGTGAGGATAGGAACCATGATTGTCAAACACAAAAATCAATTATAGAACGGAATCATGGTGTTTAAAATGGAGTGTAAAAACAGCCTTGATTTTGATGAAACGATCGCTTTCCATTGACCAGCGAAATCAAGCATCATTGTGCGTGGTTAGTACTTGGATGGAGGACCGTTCAAATACCAACCGTTTGCTGTTGACATGTGTTTATTCTGTTGTTCTTTCTTTCTGTGTGTCTCTCTCTGTTGTATTATCTAAGCCGATGGCCTCAGTTGCCAGTGCAGAAATCATATTAGTGTTTACTCACTTTTGACGCTCACTGTAAATAAACAGATTTTCGCCAAAAAAAATAGTAGAAATTAATAGTCTTGGACAGTACGTAGACATAATAGTCCAGTCAAAGCGTCATGAAAAAGGGCCTGACCTTGCGCGCAGAGGCATGGTCAATTTTTTTTTCATGGATCGATAGGTGCTTATGAGAAAAGCTTAAAACCAAATTTGCACCACATGACAACTTTTTTTACCAAAGTTATTGGTAAAAATGTGTTTTGTGTCATTTTTTGTTCATTTGCGAATATCTCGGCTCCACTATCTCGTACAAACAAAAATTAAACATGTATTTATTCCTAATAAAATTATCTATTATGTTTTAAAAAAAATATTTGTTTAATCAAATGAAAAAAAAAGTTATAGTAAGTTAAACAAATTTTTTGTTGTTTCAAAATCACTTTTTCGTGATTATTAAGAAAAAAGCTCATTTAACGATAAAATTTTTATATTTTATTATTAAAGTTCTTGTGATTCCCTACAATTTAAAAAAAAATTCAACACCCTACGATGAACGAAAGCCGAGTAATAAATTATTGAACATAGGTAAGTCAGCGCACCCACGCATTTTATGATTTTATGTTTTAATTAATATCTCAGCCCCAGTATGTCGCAAAGTGAAAATAAAAAACGGTATTGCTAATAACAATATTTTCTATCAACTTGCATTTAATTTAATATGTTTGAGCCAAAACATAAAAAGTTACCATTGGTTTCAACGTTTTTTGTCTTGTTTTTAATACCTTTTTTTCATATTTATTGAGAAATAAACTGTATTTCACGATAACTATTTTTCAGTTTTGGATTTTGGTCTTATAGTCCTGCTAATTTTCTTCAAATTAAAAAAAAAAATTAGTCCATTACGACAAACGGGAGCCAAGATATTCATGATTTAAAAATTTAGGAAAGCTTACAATTTAGTATTTTAACCTTGTAGCTTGTAATTTTGGTGTCGCCAGCAACAAGACATATTGGTATCCTTCAAACACTCCACACATACTTACACATATTTGTTGCTTCTTGTTGCTGGCGACACCAGAACTACAAGCTACAAGGTTAAAATACTAAATTGTAAGCTTTCCTAAATTTTTAAATCATGAATATCTTGGCTCCCGTTTGTCGTAATGGACTAATTTTTTTTTTTAATTTGAAGAAAATTAGCAGGACTATAAGACCAAAATCGAAAACTGAAAAATAGTTATCGTGAAATACAGTTTTTTTCTCAATAAATATGAAAAAAAGGTATTAAAAACAAGACAAAAAACGTTGAAACCAATGGTAACTTTTTATGTTTTGGCTCAAACATATTAAATTAAATGCAAGTTGATAGAAAATATTGTTATTAGCAATACCGTTTTTTATTTTCACTTTGCGACATACTGGGGCTGAGATATTAATTAAAACATAAAATCATAAAATGCGTGGGTGCGCTGACTTACCTATGTTCAATAATTTATTACTCGGCTTTCGTTCATCGTAGGGTGTTGAATTTTTTTTTAAATTGTAGGGAATCACAAGAACTTTAATAATAAAATATAAAAATTTTATCGTTAAATGAGCTTTTTTCTTAATAATCACGAAAAAGTGATTTTGAAACAACAAAAAATTTGTTTAACTTACTATAACTTTTTTTTTCATTTGATTAAACAAATATTTTTTTTAAAACATAATAGATAATTTTATTAGGAATAAATACATGTTTAATTTTTGTTTGTACGAGATAGTGGAGCCGAGATATTCGCAAATGAACAAAAAATGACACAAAACACATTTTTACCAATAACTTTGGTAAAAAAAGTTGTCATGTGGTGCAAATTTGGTATTAAGCTTTTCTCATAAGCACCTATCGATCCATGAAAAAAAAATTGACCATGCCTCTGCGCGCAAGGTCAAATGACGCTTTGACTGTTTTATTTTCCCCCAGATCTGATCCAGATTGGATCTTCATTCAAAATAACATGTAAAACAAAAACAATACAAGGCCCAGTTTTGTTTGTATTTGTTGTTTTACATGTTATTTTTAAAACAAAATCCAATCCGGATCAGATCTGGGGGAAAATAAAACACAGCTAATATGTGTTTAAAAGGCTCGAAATATTCACTTTTGTTTATTTTAATTATGTATATGTACCTACCTTCAATATATGTACATTCGTTTTGATGTTTAATATTACAATAAAGATTTTCATGACAAACAAAAAAAAATTGTTCACAACAAAAGATACGTCTGTTCGTGTTAAATGCCAATTTCTATACAATTTTATTTTGACATACATACTAGATTAAAATTCATAGGAACTAGTAGTTTTGCGCAAGTAAACGAACAGACAAATTTTTTGAGAAAATGGAAAAATAAATCTACTTTTAGAGTTTTATTAACTAAAACTCACAATTATATCAAATAAATGATTCGAAACACAATGTATTGAAAATTAATGAAATTTTGTAATATTGCAATGAGATAAATAATGACAGAGTCAAAATTCCGAAAATGGTTCTATGATAGGTTTGGTCAGTAATGTGTTAATTTCATTTTGTTTTATTGAATTATATATCGTATAAATTAAGTGAACCACAAAAAAGTAATCTCAATTCTAGGTGCCTTTTTCGAAATTTTACGATTTTTGAAAACCAGTTTTTTTTTTCAAGCGTTAATTTTTTTTAAATCTATGGAACACTTTTTAAAATAAAAAAAAACTAAAACTTTTGTCTCAATTTTTTTTTCAAATTCAAAGGAGTACATAGAAATTTTTGTTAAAATCTTTAGAGCCGTTAATGAGAAAGTCAAAAATCAAAAAACGGTTTTATGACGGGTATTAAAATATTATAATAAAACATTTTCCTAACATTTTGTTTGATCAAGATGTAGACCATGCCCATAATAGCACATCTATTTTTTTTTTTATCAAAATCGTTAGAGCCGTTTTTGAGATAAATAAGGTGAATGGGAGGTACCGTTAGTTTTGTAACTTAAAAAAATTTCAATTTCTACTCTTTGAATTGTGTACATTGAAATTGCCTGCAATAGTCTGAACAACGCATCAAACCCATTAAGAGTTGAATTGCTGTCAAGATTTGGACTCCTATAAATGAAACAATAATGGATGATGTGCTTGCGGACAGTAAAGTTCGTATGAGAATAATGCCCGTATTGAGAAAGGTTCTGGCAAGCAACATCATATCTAACGTACACTAAAAGGCCGTGATGGCGAAAGAGTAATGGCCTGAGGTTATAGCCAGGCAGGCAAAATTCAGAAAGAGCAGTATTCGCACAAACCTGTGTTTCACCTAGTGCAAAAACAGCTGGTCTGTACTTAACAGAATGGGCGTAGACGTCAAAGAAATTCCTTCTTAGCCAACGAATATTTGTATACATATTTATAAATAACATATTATACAGGGTGTCCGGTTATTTGTGTGCCATACTTTGGGATGTGATTCTTGCTCATATTCTAAGAAAAAAATTGTTTTACAGTTAAGTCTGATTTTCAATGTTGACATCACTTTATGACGATTTAAAAAACGGCTAACTTTGGTGTACCCTGACCCATGTTAAGGTCAATTTCTCTGCCAGTACTAATAGTAGGGACCTCATTTTAGACTTTTTTTTAGTAGAAATACTAAAACTACGTTTAAATTGAGCTGATATGTTTTTAGACTTGCCAGATATTCAATTTTAAATGGTGTTCAATTTTTCTTGCCTGAGCAAAATTTTTACTTTGAGGTCAATTTTTTCAAAAAATGCGTCATAAACATAAAGTTTTCTTATTTTTACCTAATGAATAAAATAATAATAAAAAAACTCAATTATAAGTGCGCCCAAAACCCATATATATGTTATGTTACTTGGGAAAATCTGGGACAGGTAAAAGATAGAATTTTGGGTGTTTTACCTACTTTTATTGCAGCACTTGGTATTTTAAGTGGTTTTCCAAGAATTGATAGATTTTAGGTAATTTTTAAGACTGTGCAATCATGAAAAGGGTTAAAAGTATACTTATGCCTACTTTCTGTCAAAACCCTAATTACCTTACCTCTTCTCAGGGAGAGTTAAATTTGGGTATGAATCTTTAATGGGTAAATTAACTAAATTTGTGGTATAAAAGAATAGAAAAACAAATTCATTCATCAGATTATTAAGCTAAGTCAGGATTACAGTTGGATAAGAGCGCTTTTTGAAATTGTAGGGTCGTCATAAATGATTATTAATTTTCCAATAATTTTCTCGCCCAAAAACACTCAGCTTAAAAATCACTGAGATAAATAAAAAAGAAAAATAACAAATGCAATCAAGTAGCTGGTTTGATTGATTTGATTTGACGAAGAGAAAATTCGAAATAAAAAGGATTATTCTCGGTTAATGGTTTCTGAAATGTTTTTGTTTTGTTAGGAACAATTTGTGTGAATGTGCAAATTATCAAAAAAAAAAATCAAAAAACTTGTGCCTATAACCTTCGTACCATCACGCAATCTCATTTTTAATTGCGTAAACCAAAGATAAAAAAAAAAAAAAAAATGCAAATAATAATATTGGAAAACTAAAGCCAAATAATGTATACCCTTGTGTGATAAAGTGCTTAAACCTATTTGTAACTAATAACTAATTGATACAAGCTAATTTGAAACATTATGTACATTGTACATGTCTGACAAATCGTTTCATTGAGTTTCCCAGATGTGTTCCTGTTTCTCCTGATGTGTTCCTGCGCTGATAGCATGACTTATAGTTTTCTTTATAAGGTTTTTCATTTTTTTTAACAAATAGTGTAATTGTGATATAATTTTAAATCAAGAATGCTTTCCTTATAATTTTTCAATTTTCTTTTGTTATTAATTTGTGGAATCATTGTGGAATGTTTAAATGTGTTACCATTCTTTTGCTTTTTTTTTGTATAAGTATATCGAAAATCCACAAGAAGTAGTTTCCCTTAAATAATAATCTGTAATATATTAAAGTCGGTGCCTTAAAACTCCCTCGGTGTGTTCGTGTTTTTGTGTATAATTTGTAGCCAGGTGAAGAGATATCCGGAACAAGTCCGCACTAGTAGAAGGATACAGGTAATTGTTTGTGCTTAATCATACAAATTCCAAAAATGTAATTTTTTAAAAATCTGAGGTTGTGGCATTGAACTTAGATAAATATTATTAAATATTAGTTAAATATTAAAAAAAAATTGAAAGTATCAAAATATCAAAATTTTAATTTTTTTAGTTTAATATTTTTCTTCTTTTAATTAATAATAATTAGTAATTAAATTTGTTTTTATAATGAACCTAAAAACGTATTCTTTTATTTAAAGAACTACTTTTATCTAAAGATATCATTGGAGATATGGAAGGTTAAATTTTTCAGATGAGTGGTTAAGGATTAAAGGGGCATGAGAGTCCTTGACAGGTGAACTTTCGTAGGTGAGGCTGAGAGCCTATATTATAGGAGCTGTCGCAAATAGCTTAGTGCGCGGCAGCCAAGGTGTCATCTCAGCAATGAGATAGACAGAGGGAGGGCAGTTCAAGGGTACCATTAACACCAAAGGTGCCCAAGCATTGAAGGGACTAGTACTTGAATAATTTTAGGAATTCTTAGTTTGCTTCCAAGCATTTTTAAATTTGTTTGTATATAACGTAGCTTACTTTCAATAGTCCGTTTTATCTGTTTGCTTTTTTATAATTTCTATCCTAGTATCTATACTTCAATTTTGTATTTTTCTTAGAATAAGAAGAATTAGAAGAATACGCAGACATTTTATTCGTTTATGGGTTGTGCAATGGAAATTCAAGAAGAGCACAACGAAGATAGATACCAGGAACTTTATTCTAACAGACGACTTCCTTCCCGAAATGTTTTTGGAAAGACCTTTCGAAGGCTTCGATAAACTGGATCAGTTTCAACTGCAAGAACTAACGCTGGCGCTGCAAGCACAAGAAGAGTTTCGGTCGATGAAATAATACTGGCAGCTGTTGAAATCGATCCTTCCATCAGCATAAGACGCTTGGTTCCAAAGTTTAATGCTTCCAAACACAGAATTTTCAGTATACTGCATGGAGAAAATATGTATCCATATCACCATATACCTGTGCAATAACTGCTTCCCGATGATTTCGAAAAGAGTCTCGAATTTTGCAACTGGTTGCTAGAGAGGAGCTTGGATGATAACCAGTTTATAAACAGAATTCTTTGGACAGACGAATCTCAATTCACAAGAGATGGTATTACGAATTTCCATAATCTCCATACATGGGCTTCGAACAATCTACATTCAAGGCGGCAAAGATCATTTCAGCACACTCAGTGTCAATATGTGGGCAGGTGTAATTGGAAATAAATTAATCGGGCCTTTCAAATAAACACCCCCGGCTTGAATCTTCTAACTATCTGGAGTTCTTACAAAATAATCTACCAGACATATTGGAGGATGTTCCACTGCTTCAACGTGCTTCATCATATTTCTAACAAGATGTTGCTCTGGCCCCCTATGGTCGGGAAGTTAAGGATTGGCGGAATGAAGAATATGGTGATCGATGGATACGTAGAAATGGACCAATTCACTGGTCTGCAAGATCTCCCGATCTCACTGTACTGGATTTTTTTGTATGGAGACTAATGAAAGAAATGAGTTACTTATGTATCTGAATTAACAACTTTAACTGAATAAGAACAACGTATTTCCGAAGGATCACTAAAAGTAAGGTTATTGAGGATAAACATTCAAAATGAAATCCAAAAACGGGCTCTAGCATGCATTCAAAACGCAGAAGGGCACTTTGAGCACTTATTATTATGACTGTGTTTGAGTGTACATAAAATAAAAAATTACTTAAAACTACACAAATTATTGTTTTATTCAAACCCATTACACCTCAGGGCAAAAAAATTTTTTTACCTGTCTTAGATTTTCCCAGGTATCATAAAATGTATGGGTTCTTGGGTTCACTTTTTAATGAGTTTTTTTTAGTATTGTCTTGTTCATCAGGTAAAAATAAGAAAACTTTATGTTTATTATGCATTTTTTGGAAAAAAAAATTAACTCAGTCAAAATTTTGTTCGGGCAAAAAAAATTTAACAACATTTTAAATTGAATGTCTGGCAACCCTTAAAACATTACAGCTTAATTTAAACGTAGTTTTAAGGGATAGTATTTCTACTAAAAAAAAAGTCTAAAATGATCTCCCTACTAATTTTTATAGGTACTTTGATTGTAATAAACCACTAATAAGAATAGTTGAATGCGACTATGGAGAATTCTGACTACTTAATAGTAAGTTTTAACTTTTTAATAGTCAAAATAAGAAAATAACTTTTTAAATAAGTACTCAATTCTTTAACATTTAATAACAAATATTAACATTTTAATAGTTAACAAAATAATAAATTAGTTTTAAATAGGTAGGATAAATTGTTTTCACAAACGACTTCTTAAAATAGTTGAATACGACTATGGTGTAGTAGATATAAGTATGTAATTTCAAAAAAATATATGGTAACCCTTTGTCTGATAAAAGTTATAAATAAAATAATTTAAATATGCATTATTTTGAAGGCGCCTTATTTTTTCCGACGTAAAATGTTAGAATTAGTTGATAAAGTTTCAACCGCATTTATATTTCCGTTCCCATATATGCAAAATAATAAATATAATGCATCGCTATTATAATATAATAATTTATCGACTTACAAAATAAATACTTTCACAAACATGAAGTTGTTGTATTAGCACATATGTATGTATACAAAACTAAAAGTATTTTGTTTCTTTCTTTATTCAGTTTACAAATACTCTGTTCTCTTTTTACCTACCTCTAGAGGTTACTCGCAACAACAATGTGCATTTAATAATCTAGTTTAACTATATGTATAGTTATAGATAACTACTATCGATATAATCAAAATAAACTATGTGCATAGTCAAGTTTAATTGGGATTATAGTTATTTACCAAAATAACTATTTGTAAAAGTCGTATGTAACTTCTTTATAGTTAATATTAACTAGAAAAAAAGTAAAAAAGTTAATAACAAATAAATATAGTCATAAATAACTATTTTGTAACTATTTGGCATAGCTGTCGCTATTCGGACTATGGAAATAGTCAAAAAATAGTTATTAATGGCTATTTATTTCTCTGAGTGTATACACTTCATAGCTGTACACTTTATTTTGTGGAGAAGACAGCTTCGCAAACTTCTATGATGTTGCACGGACGCAGCACAATAGAGGTTGAAGCCACCAAAAGACCAGACAGCAATCAACAATGACCCATATCCACCCCTTCATCACCACACGAGCCAACGACCGTTAGCACTGCTCAAGCTGACGTAAATATCATAAATAATAATAAGAAAAAAATTTAGACCTAAGACACAAATGTTATTCAAATGTAAAAAGAAAACATAACCAACCTAACGAAGCAGAGCCCCTTTTGTGCTCGCAGATTTATAAGATAGACTTAAGAAATTAATTATTGTAAATATCATATGAACATATTTTGAGTGTAATTAAAAATAAACTATTGTATATATAAAAAAAAAAAAAAAAAAAAACACTTTATTTTGACGCTAACAGTATGTAATTGTTATTGTTTTCCGTTTTGCAAGTTATAATTGAGGTCTTGGAAATTTATGACACAACAACTAGTTAAAATTATCAATTTTTTATTTTCATGTCAATGATCAATTTCTATGCCAGAACGAAAATGTCTCCAATATTTTAATTCAAGATTATTGGTAGTCCTTATTAAGCCTTGTACAATAAATTAAAAATATATTTAAAAATGAAAATAATTTATATATTAGTTTTAAGCAATCTGTAAGAAGAAACTCGATAGATTAATAAATAAATTTTTGTATGCTAGTTAATTTAATTAAGTTTTTAAAACATACGCTTGTTTTCCAGAATTATATTTCTGGCATCCGAGCCCAGCTAATTATCAGTCACTTTATTTCCATGAAGCATTCATGATTTTGTACTATCAGTGTCAAAAGTTAGTAAGCACCTAAATGATTTCTTGAGTTAGATGGAATTGAACCCAAAAAACAAACAAAAATTAAATTCCAATAATACAAACTAATAGCTTTATTTAAAAGCAAAAAATCAAAACCAAAATAAAAAATAAAAAATTAACTAGTGCATTTTTTTCTAATAAAAACTAAAAATACTCCCTTTTTTACGTGTCAAAGGTAAGTAAACATCTGTTATATCTTAAAATTATTTATTTATATAGTACCGTAAGTAAAAAAAATTCAGTATTTAGTTTGACCACCTTTATACTTCATAACATCTTTTAGTCGGCGTGACATTGAAACAACAATGTTATTTCTAACATCGGAAGATATTTAAGACAGTTCATATTTTTTTTTTATTATTATTTAAGACAGTTCTTCAATTAAAACCTTTTTAGGTCATCTTTGTTCTTGATAGTCCTTTTGCGAAATTTTGCGGTCCAAATGATCCTATAAATGTTCTATGTGGCTTAGGTCCTGCGAATGGGCAGGGTGGTAGAGGTGCTTTTAAGTTCTATAAAGCACTCATTCTTTAAGGAACCGCGAGGTTTGCTTAGAATCATTGCCTTACTAAGAGATCCAATTGCCAAACATAAATAATTTGCTTAAGTTCTCTTGAAGATTATTTCTTAGTATGTTAAGATAGTCTTGTTTATTCATTGTACTTTCAATAAAAACAAGATTTCCGATCGACCATGCTGCCATTTATCCCCACACATGTTTTACTTTATTTTGTTCATTATTGAATAAAAATAAGAAATTTGATTTTTATTATTAGAACCCATTGTTTATTTGTTTATTCAAATTCCATGTAACTCCAGAAATCATAATGGTGTTAACTCACTTTTGACACTCACTGTAAATCAAGCAAGCTAAAGCAATATCATACATTCTTAAGAAACAAAAAACGAATAAAAAGACACATCACTTTCATTTTTCACGAGCCTAAGTTATGTGTGTAGATCAGGTACGGAAACAAACATGCATAATCATTACTTCTTAACACAGAGTGCTTACAATCGCCCTTCGCATCCTAAGAAATGTGGCTTAAATTTCTCTTTTGGCCTATATTAAGTATAACTTACTTTTTACTTCATTTATAAGGCTTGATAGCTCAGAGAATCTGAGCTTCCATCTTATTTAACAATAATAATTGGGCATTATATTCTTTAACAAATATTTCTACAACAACAATGAGTTACGATATTATTACCTGCCTGCAAATATTCTAAAAGAATTTCAATTAAACAAAAAATAATATTGAAATTAGAAGAACTTGTCTTTGGGACTGACTGTAATATAATATGTATTGGTATTGGACTATCTATTAACTCTTTTATTTTTTTTTTTCATAGAATACTAGTAAAATTTTTGGTGGAGCCTACTAATAGTACTCTGTAAAAATTGCATACCAAATATTGCTGGCTCATAGCTTATGGATACTATTCTATGAATAAACAAGTTTTCATTTTACACTTTTCTTTTTCTTCATGAAACGTTTTGTGTTGTGCGTTTTATTTATGTACATATGTATATTTACTATATTTGCGGTATGTTTTTCGGTTTTCTGATATTTGAATCAAAACTGACTTTTTTTTTAACGTTTTGAAGATCTCAGATAGGTATATTAACGTTTCTAATATGCGAAAACACTTTTATCTTTTCTCTGCTACACATTTAAGCAAATTAAATATTTAGTAGGGCTGAAAGTCTTAGTTTTGCTCTCTTTTCAAATATTAACTTGTAATTTAAAATTATATGTAGGTATGTAAATAAATAATAATAATAAATATTTATAAGGAACGCTATAAAATATCCAGCCAACATTTTATAGCATATTTTATCGATCTTCATTTCAATGAAAAGTGACATACGGTAAACTATGAAATATTGCTGGTGGCGGTGTAACTTTCTCTTTGAATCATGGAAATGGAAGTTAAGTGCAATGTTTGTGTGTGTAAGATTTCGTTTAGTGCTTGTGTTTCGTAAAGTAAGAGATATGGTAGATAGGTTACATACATACATCTTATTCATACAAGAGGGGCAAACAAAAAGTCATCTTATTAAATCGATCGAATTTTGTATGGAACATAAGATTTAAATAAAAACTAATCTTATATATTTTTTATAAGTAATTTTAGGGTCGTAACCAAAATTACAACGATTGGGTAGCATACAAAAAATAACCACAAAATAACATATTTGTTAAGCTTATGACTAAATAGGTATATGACATCTTTTAAAACTTCGAAAAATTTCATTAATTTATATTAATCCGTATTTTAAACTGAAAAAGCTTAAACTAGGTTTAATTCAATTAATTATATTAGCATATATGTAAGTTTATACATGTTTTCCTATTAAATAAGAACAAGAACTTTCACTGAATACCCCCGATAACAAATATGAATAGATTCCCCTATTAAAAAGGTGAAGATTCCCTTCTAGTATAAGACAGTGTTTATTTTAATATGTTTTATTTTCTTCGCATTTTTGATTAAAATTCGAAAAATATATTATTGTCTTTCATATATGCTAAAACTTTTCAAAATTGTATACAAAGGAATTTGATGTTTAAACATACTGGAAGATTTAAATCTATAATTCCTCATAGAAACAATGACAATAATACATTATTATAATCTAATGCAATAAATCAAAAAAGTACTTACAACAATATCTGGTTGAATATTGGCAATTACTTGTGGCCATTTTATATTTGAAGAATATCCGTTTGTTGGTTTAAGATATTTTCACACAAAAGTCAGAAAGTAAAAACTAGCACAAGACACAGACTGACTTTCACTTTTTCTTTTTTTAAGTTATTTGAATACAAACCGTCAGTAACGATAAAGAAATTCTGTGAACCGTAATAACTTTTAATTATGGAATCATTTTTTGTTTGCACTCAAAATATATTGAACAGATCGACTGATTTAAAACAAATATTTTCACAAAATATAAATTAAGTATAAGCTTTTCACCAAAAATTCACTCATGTTTTGTTTTCTTTTTCTTAATAAAGAAAGTAACTCTTCATCCAGTTCGTGACGATTTCTTCGACTTACTTTACCCGTCTGTTGGTAGATCATCAATGAAACTTCCGCTCGTCCTATGTTTTTAGGTATTTTCTCTTTCTTTCGTTCTTTTGAACATTTTACTTCAAGTATTGCGTTTGATGTTGTGCTAAGAGCTTAGTACATATTTTCTCAGTAATACTCGTAAATAAGTATTTAAAATTAAAAATACAAGTATGTAATATCATTAATAAAGTCATTTAATATTTGAAAAAAAAATATATGATTAAAAAATCGAGTTGTATTTTCAGGGAAGTAACAATAATGTACAATATTTATTATTTAACATTACTTGAGTGTGCATATATGTACATTTAATCTAGCTGTGTACAAAGATAAGATTTTTTGGTGTTTCAATTTAAAATAGAGTAAAAGAAAGTATATTAGTATGTAATGTTAAACATTTATTTTAAAAAGTTGATAGATGGATAGATAGATAGATAGATAATTTGATTTATTTTTTTCAATCATATTTTTTTACAATTTAACAATAATTCATAAATCATATAAGCATGACTTTTAAGGAGTTGATTTTTGGTATTCGATAGATTTCTTAAATATAAAAATGTCATCCATACATGAAATATATCTATGAAGATACAATAATTGACCATTCAATTGAAATAAAATTTATATCGCAGCAAGAAAGAACGAAAATCAAGTACTTTTGTTTTCTTGATTCTTCGCCACAATGAATTTTTCAAAAACAAAGCACTTTTCTGGCCAAACTGAAACATGTTTCTAAATTTTCTTTAAAATTTGTTTAGAAAAAATCGATACTTAAATTTTTAGTATCTAATGATATACATTTAGGAACATCATTTGAAAAAATTGGGTACCCGTTTTCAAGATATTGAATTTTCAAAAAAAAATTACAAACAATTTTATTTATTTATTTTTATTTCGAAAGGCTATACACATTAGGATACATATTTTATAAACTAGTAATAACTTTAAAATTAAAATTTAACAATGACAGCAATGAAAAAGAAAAAATTAAATAACATTTTTTGGAAAAAACAAAAATTATACAATAAAATTAGATCAAATTGCTGATTGAAAAAAAAAGAGAAAAGCAAATAAAAGAATAGATAAAAATAAAGGCGGAAAGGAAAAGGATAAAAAGAAAACAGAAAAAACCTGAAATGATAAAGTATAGAAAAACAAAATGTACGACTGGGTCGCATGAACTTGCTTTTATGTAAAAGATTAAGAATTTCAAAATTGAATGTTATTAGAGAAAATATGTTCATAAACACAAAACTCATTTTGTAGGTTCTTTTATTAGTGAGAGATAAAACAGAATGCCATGTGATTTCTTAAGCAAATATTAGCTATGCAAGAACAAAAATTATGAGTCGTTGTAGTGGTTTCATAAAAATTAAGCTGTCATATACAAAATTTTTAAAACATTTTTAAGAAAACATTTTCGTACGCCAACTTAAAGTTTTTATTACTGTACGAATAATAATAAATTTCCAAAAAAATATCGAGAAACATTTTTGAGATGTCGAATTTTCAAAAAAAAGAGATTTTTTTCAAAATTCAAAAAATATTTTTTGTGAAGTTTTGAAATGCAATGTTTTCAAACTTTTTAGAAGCTGCTCTGGTAAAAATTTCATTAAAATCCGTTATGCCGATAATAAGAAATTCAAAAATTAAAACAAATAATTCTATAATACATAGGTACAGTCAATATAATCTAAATTTCAATTTTTCTTAATTAAATAATAGATCGTAAAAATTAATCGAAAGAAAAAAAATTATCAAAATCTTAAGCGTTTTTGAGAAAAATACGATTTTCGAAAACTATTTTTTAACATTTTAATGTTGGATACCGTTATTTTTAGGTATAATACAATTTTTTTTTCTCAAATCTTGTAGATTTTATTAGAAATCTTTTGTTTATCAAGCTTAAGCAAATCGAGTATGGGCTTTTCGTAATATTGAGTTTTGAAAATAAAATTTGATATTTGTTTTAAAAATCCAAAAAAATGTTTTTTGAAAATTTTAATAGATTATTTTGGGGTAATGTGGTATAGACGGGTTGGCGCTATACCGCAGACAATGCGCGGGGGGCGACGCGACGTTCGGGTCCGCGCCACACAGTCGCTGCCATGGGTGGCCAGCTTCGCGGATCTTAAGGATTTTAACTCCCTTTTTGGGGCTCACACCCGCTTAAGCAACTCCGTTGGTCCGCTAAGGATATGTTCAGTCGCCAAGCAGACGCCTGTAGCAACAGTTCTCTTGGGCAACAGTACATAACTGTTAGTTGTTTACTCCAATTAATTAATGTAAAAATGGCTTTTTTTCCAAAAAAAAGGAAAAAACGCAAGAAACTTTATTTATCCTGGTTTTTCCAAACTTTTATAGAAATCAAAAAAGGCCAGAATTTTGTTTGGAAAAATGCCTAAAATTCTGGAAAGATTGCCATTAAATTCTGGGCCGGAATTTGTATGAACAAAATTTTGGCGATTTTTCAAAATAAAAAACTGGCGTAGTTTCCCTAGCCTTAATTTCCGGGAGCCGTTCAGAGCAGTAATTGAGTGAAGTTGAGTTTTTTTTTGGGTAAAACAAAAAGTGTGCTCTCAAAAGTTGTATTTCAAGCTAGTTTATAAATTCTTTGCAAAAATAAATTAATTACCTACGAAAAATAAATGTAAGTTTTGTTCAAAAGTGTTAAGTTTATATTATATTAATTTTCTTTTACAAATATACAGCTGATGTGGTATACTTGCCGTGGCTAATGTGGTATAGTATACCGCATTACCCATCATAAAAGTTTATTACTTTTTAAAATTGAATCAGTCTTTAGAAAAAACACAATTCTAAAGACTCATTCATTAAAATGCCTGAAAAGGGTGAAGTAAGAAAATGGGCCATATATGCTGTAAGGAATGAAAAAAATTTGAATTTTGCTAGCTACTAAGAAATTTGATGTCCCACACACAACTCTTCAACGCTATGCTTGAAGTGAAAAGTCAGTGCGAGATGTTCTCTCTATAAAGTCGGGTCGAAAACCAACATTTAATGAAGAAATTGGAAATGGAATCTCGTTTGTAGAGTCTTACAAGGAGATACATTTGTTCTCTAGCTTTCCAAATAGCATAAAGGAATAAAATATATTGACGTTTTAGATTTAGCGCGTGAAAAAGGTGTTGTCATGTTATCTCTTTGTTGCGAAAACGACAGAATAATTCACACAAAATAATTCACACACAGCGTAATTTGAATTACCAAATAGAACAACAAACAAAACAACATAAACAACATGACACCATTTACAAAATAGCACGACCAACAGCCAACAGCAACACCTCCAACAGATATATGTAAACGAATCAACCTGTGGCAGTTAATCATATTTCCTTACATTACATTTTTGTATGTATATTTGTACATTTTATTTAGAATTAATTTATTGTAAAATAAGCATTTATTTTATATAAAAGTAGAATATTTAGAACAATAAAGTCACTTGGTATTAATACGGCAAACTACCAGTTCGTTCTTTTTTTGACTTCCCCCGACCAGAGGTAAGGTGTCTCTAAATAGCGAATTGTCGAATTAACATTGGTCCATCGAGAAGAAAGTGAAACAGTGAAAGCGTTACCAAGGCTTCTGACATTGGTTTAAATTTTAATTGAAACAAATTAAAATCGACAATACTTACAAAAAAGCGTTATCAGGGCTATTAACACTGATAAATTTAAGCTACCTACAAAAGTATGTTGTGAAATTAATACTAAACTAAATCTACGAAAATAAAATTCACGATTCCGAAACATACAAATCAAATACAACCTAATTAAAAATAAAATAATAAGTGCAAATCATCATGTTGGACGAAACTGAAGTTTTCATCATCGTAGCCAAGGAGAAAACCTTGGCTGAGGAAATTGATAACCTAAATAGAAATTTTGGGAAAGACAGTGTATCAAGAAAAACCCAAAGGTATAAGGAAGAAAGACTTCAACGCCTTAGTGAACTATGGTCAGAGTTTGACTCAAACCATAAGAAAATAGTGTCTACCGTGAAGAAAGACACTCCTTATATGCAGAAGGATACGTACAACTGAGTGAAGTCTGTGTACGAAGAGTTCAAAAATAAATTGGACTCACTAAATCCAATCCCAGAAACACTAAAAACCACTGATCGTGACGCGAAAAACAAAGATAATATAAGTGAAGTCCAAAATCAAAGGTTGAAAAAAACTCAAGCTAAGAATTCGAGGAAACATTCATAGATTACTCGAGGGAAATCTATGAATACCAGCAAAATATGTTGCTTGAGCAGCTTCGCAACATTACCGATCTGCATGAGGACTTCATGGCAAATGCATCGGAAGAAGATCTAAAAGAACCGTACGTCACCAACAACGAATACAAAGGAATAAAGCAAGACATCAACAGATTCTTGCACGAAATGGCTTCGATTATAAGCAGCACCAACAATGAAAACAAACCGAAACACGAAACATTGCCCCCGATGCTGAAAATTCCTACATTTAAAGGTGATTACCTAGAATGGCAACAATTTTATGACTTGTTCGTCAATAATATTCATGCCAAAACAATCCTTTCCACGACCGAAAAGATGGAGTATCTGAAGACTCACTTAGAAGGAGAACCCCTTTATTTAATAAAACACCTAACATTTTCAAGTGACAACTACAATAGTGCTTGGGAAATTTTGAAAGGCAGGTATAACAATGAGAGAAAGATTGTGTCTATGCACATAGAAAAATGCTAAAGACTGGGCATAGTAGCACTCCTACAGCTACTTCTATAAAGAACACTTTAGATGCCATCAAGGAAGGTCTAGCAGCATTGAAAAATTTGGGCTATGATACACCATCATGGGGTCCAATGATTGTCCATCTCACAACAAAGTCCCTCGACGCAGAATCAAGAAACTTATTCGAGCAAGGACTAGACGAACCAAATAAGATGCCTGCAATGAAGACTCTTCTCTTGTCAACTAATAAAAAACAACCAAAAAATACAGTTCGTAACTTCGTCATAGATGATAAACCAATTCAGTGTCCGATATGCAATGGGGAGCATACAATATATAAGTGCACAAAATTCCTTAAGCTGTCTCCGAAAGAAAGATGGCAGCAGTGCAAGCAAGCCAAGCTGTGCTTAAATTGTCTAAAACATAACAGGCAGCTTCAGTGCTTCAGCAAAAGGAATTGTCACCACTGTAACAAAAATCATCATTCGTTCCTACACATGGAATGGGCTGAGAGACTTCCCCAAAAACAATCAGATTCAGTTCAAAAAGACTCAAAACAAGTAAATCATAGCGAACAGAATCAAAACGTCATTCTCGTAACAGCCATACTAAAGATAAGCAATGAAGACGGACTTGGCCACGGTGTTACAGTACTAGCACTCATCGACCCTGGATCGCAAGCATCATTGATCACTGAAGCTATCGCACAAACGTTAAAACTCAAAAGACATAATATTTGTGTTGAAGTTAGTGGTTTGGGTGCAACAAAAGCAGGAACTGCTAAAAACAAGGTAGATGTCTTAATAAAGCCACACTTTACTACAGAGTTTAATCTCCAATTAGAAGCTCTGGTACTCCCCAAACTCACAAGACAACTACCATCCAAAACTACAAATTGCCTTAAAATTGGAAATTTGGATCAGTTACAACTCGCTGATCCTACTTTCAATATTCCTGGACCGATTGATATGATAATCGGCGCTGATGCGTATGGCGATATAATTCTTGACGGAATTAAACGAGATGCTGCAAACTCGCTTATAGCTCAGAAGTCACAGCTGGGGTGGTTGATATCTGGGCGAACATCAAACGATGAATTTGAAAACTACAGTGTCACTGGACTGGTGGCACAGATCTCAGTTGATCAGCAACTAGAACAATTCTGGGAGCTAGAAGACATTTCCCAACCAAATTATCTAAAGCCAGACGATAAACAGTGTGAACAGCTGATTAAAGAATCACATTACCGAAAGAAAGATGGGAGGTATGTTGTTAAGATTCCATTTAAAGAGGAATCAACGCACATTAAACAACTCGGTGAATCCAAAAATCGAGCTATAGCCAGATTTCGCCAGCTCGAGCTCCAGTTGAACAAAAATCCAAAGTTAAAAGACGACTATGCAGAAGTTATAAACGAGTTTCTTAACCTGGGGCACATGGTAGAAGCCACTAGCCACCCATCCAAAGGTAACAAGTATACCAATAACAATATTTTCTACATGCCTCATCATGCCGTCATTAAACCTACAAGTACAACAACCAAACTAAGAGTCGTATTCGACGGATCGGCAAAATCAACAACTGGAGTGAGCCTAAATCAGTTGATGTTGGTAGGCCCCAAGCTGCAAGACGATATTACAACAATTATGATGCGGTGGAGAAAACACAGATACGTCCTTACTTCAGATATAGAAAAAATGTACCGCCAAATCGAACAACACGAAGACCATCAAGACTATGTTGCGAGTCTGGGTACCACAGGGGTGTATCTTTGGTGCTGAAAAAAGGGCTTGGCATGCTTGTTTTGGCTCGGCTTAGCTCGAAGGATGGGGGTGGATCTTGCCCCCTTTCCATGCACCACCCACTCTGCAAACAAAAAAAATCTCATGCCTTAATATGGGGATAGGATAGGAAAGGATAAATCTAAGGAGCAGGAATCATAGGATTTGGATCAATAAAAGAAGGATAAGTACAAATCCAGCAACCTATGCCACTGTCTGAGAGAAAGGATGAGTTTTGAGCCGGTACTTATTGAGAAAAAAAAGTTTTATTCTAAAAAAATTTAACTAAAATCTAATCCCTAAAATCTAAATTTATATCCATACCGATATAATGAATTTCCATCATATTCTGATTAAACCCTATCCTAAACCTAACTAGAAACTAATCAAAATTAAAGTATATCCTTCCCCAAAAAAAATCGACTCTCAACCCACTGTCTCTCTCAGACAATGGTTCGCCAAACCACCGAAGTCAAGACAGATGTTATTGTCAATCAGCTGGCCTACCCACCCTTGTATATTTCGAATACAACCATCGCCATCTCCCTGGCCTGGTTTCAGGAGATGGCCCCTAACACAAGTAACCAGTCATAACTACGCTAATTCATCTTACAAGTCCAAACATGCATTTGCGTATACTTAAACTTTGGTCGTTTTTATAATCTCTTCCGGAAAGTCGGCTCAGCCGAGCCTCCACACCCCGACGCCAACTGTCTTACCACATCATTTTAATGCAAAAATCCAAAATTTTCTTTATATATTATAAGGTCTTTAATAACAATCATTTCAAATTCTACTTCACAAAAAGGTATTAAAAATCCTGCAATCAAACAAAAGCTAATGTTAAAACTAATATAAAAGAAAAGGAGTTTTCCCTAAAGTAAAAGGGTGAAATATAATCAAAAGGAAAAAAAAATATACCAATTCGTCTTTTCTTCAATCATATGCGATGCGATTTCAATGTCAAAACACATATATACATTTATACATCAAAGTGAAATTTATTGGTTTTGCTTAAGAAAATAGTTACTCACTGTTCTTCGTCCTCTGGAGTTCTGCCGGCAGCACGTTCCTGGATGACGGTGACTGGTGAGAATAAGGCTATATTTTGGGCCTTGTAATGTGCTAGATTGTTCTTGGAATATATATCCACACCATATATATATACAATGACAAGGACCTTAACCTCGCATAGATGATTTGGTTAATTTTAGTTTTAAAACACTTCTTTCACCTTTTTTTACACTTCAATTAAGATTTACTGCTATCTATATCTTTCTTATGATTCATTTAAAAGCTATTGCAGCATAATATAAAAAAATTACCAAAAAAAAGGAAAAGAAAAAAAAATTAAAGATACTTCTTTAAATTAACTTTCTAAAACTGTACAGTTAAAATTTTACTGTCTCTACGGTGTATTGAATAAACGTTATTATCTACAAACTATTATTCACTTCACACTGTTCAATTGTTCATCTTTGTTGTTTAGCTATTAGAGCACCCCATTACATGCGCTGTCCCTAGGGACCAACAGAAATTCTCGTATCAAAATTGGCTTTGACCTCTAAACCGAAGCAGAGGTCGAGGTTGATCTCCTCTGGATTATCCCAGATCGACTATGTATCGACACCTTTGATTGGATCTGTCTCTGTACATATATATATATATTTGTATAGTTTGTCCAACCAGATCCAAAGTACTCCTGAACCTGACACAGGTACCAATCCCAAATCCTCAACCTAAAATATATATATATTTTTCTCGTTAAGAACTTCAATCCGATTTGAATAATTATTCTTTTGATAATATTTATACATTTGGCTAAATTGTAATTGTATATCTATAGATATATTACCTCTGCTAATTATATATGTACGTGGATATTTTTCTAACCACATCGAAAAATATCGTCCTCTTTTTTAGGGATATCCTGGCACTTTAATTTCTATTTTTTTAAAAAAAAATTAATATTATTATCTGTACATACTTTAATAAACGTACAAAAAAATGTATTGCCTTCACGAGGAAATTAATCGTTTTCCTCTTTTTTTTTCAATTGCCACTATTTAGTGGTAATATGCCAATGCTTTTATACCGCACTGTATAGTATCAATTCGGTGCTTGCATTCGCGCTCTTACTTTTGAAATGGCAAGAAAATATTCGTTGCACTTCAAAGGTTCATTGACTTATTGTCCTACTTTCGTCTTCCTTTTGTGTCCTACTTCCATTTCTCCTATTTCAATATTCTTGCTCTTCCCCTTCTTTTGCAAATCTTCCATTCTCGTTTTGAATTCTGCAATAAAATTCTTCTTTCTCCCCTTTTGATTGGGAAACCAGGTTTTCCCCGCCTCAGTATGCAATCTATTTGATCATTGCTATATAAGTGTTTACTACTTCTCTTTATTATTATGAAAGCCTATGTACATCCGGTAGGTACCTTATGATACATTTTCGATTTTAAAAATAACAAATGAGTAAAAAAAAACCTCGAATTAATCAAGAGATCATATTTCGAAACCGAACATATCACTCTTTTAACATTAAACTAATAAGAGTATAAAAATTAACGCAAATAAAACTTATCAATACTATTTTTGTCTCATCGGATTTCCAAAAATTCGTACTCTTGACTTTTTCCTCCTATTCCTACTCAAGTTCTCCTATCCGTCAATAGCTCGCGCTACTTTCGTTAGATGTCCCCCCTTTTTTTTTACTTATTGTCCTTTCCTGTGACATTTGGATTTTTCACAACTCATTTCAAGTGTATATTTTCTTATTTTTCTGTGAGCATTAAGCTTGAAAAGCAGTCTTGCATATTTATGCATTAGTGTATTATTTTTATAAAACGAAACAAGGATTTGAAAGTGGATCATGTGGAAATATAAAAGCAAACAAAAAGAAAGGAAAAGAAACAACCCCTAGCTCAACATAAACCTAACCTTACGCACAGCAACAAGTTCGAAGCATTTCAGCCGGTGAGTTTTTCTTTTTACATACATACCTACATCTTTTTACTAATTTACATTTGAATATTTGTTCTTTCTTTTCAGATATATCTTCACGAACTGAGTTGTAGCTGGGTTACTCATCAGAAGGATAAGTCAAGAAAGTCGCCGAGAATGTTCCTTGGGTTTTCGTCATAATACGAAACTAAACCAGGAGCACTCTCGGACGAGACCCCCCATTTTGCCTCATACAGAATTATTGTTTATCTTTTTTTTTTTCTTTCCTTTTAGATACAATCGCATCGTCAGGATCGTCGCTGCATTAGACTAAATGGAAACTCTTTTATATGCTCATTGCTCACGCGCGCCAAAAGGATATCTTATCTTCACAGGATACTAATGTATGTATTTGTCCTAGAGCTGTAATTTTTATTGTTTTGCTCTTCTTTCTTATTTCTTTGATTTTACCTACGTAGCGTAGATAATAAATATGAATCTTGAATCTAAAATATCACTATTGTGTTGCTACTGTTAGGATTTATTTAATCTGTAAGAAGATTCACGGTGTATTTTTGTTTCCCATTTTTGCGTGCCATGACCTTTGTTTTTCTTTGGTAAGTGAATATTGATTTTCACTTGCAAGATTCTATTTGTTGAGTCCGGTTTTCTGGTATTGGTGTGTAGATATCTACCGAAATTGATTTACTGAAACTGATGCTAAATCAAAGTCCTGTCGCTTGTCGGACAAGGGATTTAAGCATCTGGTCAATCGTGCTGCCACGATCTTTCGTTATATATTTTTTTTCACCTCTAAGTAAGTATTTTACTCTATCTCTCGGATTTGAATTTGAGTAACTTCCATGAGTGAAGAGACTCAAAACAACTTGTTGTTCTTATGCATATTGAACTGCATAGATATAAGCATTTAAATATATTGCTTTTTGCTAAGGTTGGTGGGTGAAATGAAGTTCTGGTTTCTAATTCTGTTTGTGCTTATGGAGCAATATGGGCTACGTAACAGGCTCGACGGCAGTATTCGAGTGGCCGTGAGAAGACTGACCTCGTAAAAGAAAGGAGCCTATTTCGTCTATAATTTCGTCTAGTATGACCGAGTTATATAACATGATTTCGATTGGAATTACTTTCACATAGAGTGCCGTTCGGAAACGTGTGGTTCGTCCCACGCCCTGATCCTAACTTAACACCCTATATCCCGCTTTCTAGTCCGGGCATTTATCTTAAAGCTTGTTTGAAAACTTTTCGTTTAGTTTCAAGTTAGTTTTTTTTTTCTTTACCGGAGTTTTTTGGTACAAACAAAAGATATTTTCCTGATTTGTTTTGTTTTGCTTCTTAACAGTATTGACTAAGTCAGTTTGTAACATTTGTTTCAGTCTTTCAGTCTCAGTGTCATTCATAAATTGGACTCTAACTTCAATCTATTATTCTCAGAATAAATAAGTGTAAATCTATAAGATTGCTAAGCACCTAAAATAAAATAAAAGGTATTTAGGTAATAAATCTTGTTTAACAAAATATTAATTTTGTTATTAATATATATATATAAACAAATAAATGAATAAATAAAACATCTCAACAGTGACTAACAAAAAACTATGCAATGAATAAATGACTAATAAATAAATCTCTAATAAATAAATACTTAAATGAACAAATACATAACTGAATAAATAAATAAAATATCTCTACATTTACTAAATAAAAAAACTATGAATTGAATAAATCTCCAATAAATAAATAAATAATATCTCTATACATCCTTACATTTATATCACAGATCTAATAAATAAATAAATAAATAATATAATATCTCTATACGTCACTACATTCATATCACAGAGCTAATAAATAAATAAATAATAAAATATCTCTATACGTCACTACATTCATATCACAGAGCTAATAAATAAATAAATAATAAAATATCTCTATACGTCACTACATTCATATCACAGAGCGCTAAAGCAACAGCAACTGAATGCGTCCGTTTTTTTTTTTTTTTTTTTTCAGATAATTACGTATGTATGTCTTTTGCGTGAAAGACACCTACTTTTTCGCCTCTCAAATTGCCTACCTCGTATAAAGAATTTCCAATTGGTTTCAAAATAATTGATTTTATGAACTTAGGTCCTAGTTTAGCGTTATATTGATCTGCTAGTTTACTTTGTTTAAAATTGCGTCTATAAACAATTTGACCTGTCTTATATGAGATATTTCTACTTCTTGTGTTGTAGATTTTAGTGGATTTGTCATGAGCAAGTTTCAAGTTGTCAAAAATATTTTTTCTTAGTAATGCCAGTTTATCAGCTTTATTAGTTATCTCTATATTTGTGTCTTTGAGCATATCCAGTCTACGAAGAAGCTCATAAGTGTCCCCGTGTTACACCATTTGGGTACCAAATACTGCGTAGTATGGTTCATATGTTGTTGCATCATGTACCACACTCCTCAGTGAAAACGCAGTGCTACTCACAAGGGTATCCCAGTTCCGTTGATCACTATCAATATATGATCTTATTTTCGCTAAAACAGAACGATTCACTCTTTCTGAAGCATTAGCTTGGGGAGAATAAAAGGCAGTTCGTACATGCTTTACCCCGTACCTTTTTAGAAAGCTGGAAAACAACTCTGAAACGAATTGCTTTCCATTGTCAGAGTGGATGTACTCGGGAACACCGAAAGTATGGAATACCGATTCTTCAAGGTATTTCACTACTTCAGCTGCTGTTGCTTTACGGATAGGCTTTAAAAATACATATTTACTAAAATGATCAAGTATGATAAAAATATGTGTGTTTCCAGTTCTAGTTCTTGGGTATGGTCCTAAAAAGTCAATATAAAGTCGTTGAAAGGGTCGTTCAGTCATAGTCTGTTGTCCCATGGGTGGCCTTAAAATTGAATTAGTTGGCTTATTACATTTACACACGTCGCAGTTCTTTACGTAATTTTGTACATCTACCGTCATGTTTGGCCAAAAATATTTTTGTCTAAGTTTAGATAGAGTCTTGTGGATTCCTCCATGGCCAGCCGTAAAGGAATCATGCGCTGTTTTCAAAAGACCCCCACTCAACTCCCTCGGTACCCAAAGTTTCCACGTTCTGTCTTCTTGGATTGGGTCTCCTGTCCGTCTGTCAGTTCGTTTGTAAACGTAACCGTCTGAAATACATATGTCAGGAAGTTTGTGTTGGTTCTCGTTAATAGTCTTCTTCAACTCAACATACTCTTCTGATGAAAAGTATGGTGAATTGAAGTCAACTTCTGGAATTTCGGTAGTGACCTCGTCCATATGGATTCTGGAGAGAGTATCCGGGACCACATTGAGGGTACCCTTCCTATGTTCTATGGTGAAATCGAAACCTTGGAGCTTAAAACTCCACCGAGCTAGCCGACCACTCAAATCTTTTTGTGTCATCAGCCACTTAAGGCTCGCGTGATCGGTTATTATGGTAAATGGTAATCCCTCAATGTAGGCCCGGAACTTCTTGACGGACAAAACAGCCGCATAGCACTCAAGTTCAGTTACACTGTAATTCCGCTGAGCGGAATTCAGCTTTTGAGACATGAATGCTATGGGCCGTTCGTTCTTCTCTTCGTCCATTTGGAAAAGAACACTCCCTACTCCTGAAGATGATGCGTCGCATTGTATATAAAAGTGTTTGGTAAAGTCGGGGTTCGTTAGTATCGGTGCTGTCACTAAAATAGTTTTCAGTTCTTCAAAAGCAGCTAGTGCTTCGTCTGTCATTATGAAGTCTTTTCCCTTTTTAAGGCAGTCGGTCATTGGGGCTGATACAGACGCAAAATTTGGGATAAAGCGCCTGTACCATCCAGTCATCCCTAGGAACCGACGGAGTTGCTTGGGGGTTTTCGGAACAGGGAAGTCTTTAACAGCAGAAACCTTTTCAGGGTCAGTTCTCAAGCAACCATCACCGACGCAATAGCCTAAGTATTTGATCTCTTTAAAACAGAACTTGCTCTTTTCCACGTTTATCGTCAGACCCGCTTCCCGCAAACATCTCGCCACCTCTTTGAGAACGCTCATGTGGGTTTCAAAATCTGGAGAGCAAACCAAGAGATCATCCAGATAAACAAAGACATTCTCTCTCAAACGAGCGGGAATGACCTTATCCATCAGCTTGCACATTCTCTGAGCAGCGTTGCACAATCCAAACGGCATAACCGTGAACTGGTACAACGGTCGCCCAGGGACTGTGAAAGCTGTCTTCTCTCTTGATTTCCTCTCCAGAGGTATCTGCCAAAAAGCGTCCTTCAAATCGATACTCGAGATAAAATGCGTATCGCGGAGTCGACTCAAAATCCCTTCAATATGAGGGAGAGGGTACGCAAATTTTTTCGTGGCTGCGTTCACCTTCCGTGAATCCAAACAAAGTCTGTTCTTGCCTGGCTTACGTACCAGCACAACCGGAGAGCTGTATGCGCTATTGCTCTCCTCAATGACTCCTAACTCGAGCATCCGATCGAGCTCAGCATACATTAGCCTCTGAATGACAGGTGAAATCGGGTAATGTCTTTGTTTGATGGGAATGGTTTCGTCTTCCATCTCAATGACATGCTCTTCGACTGTCGTCTTACCCAATCCCAGAACTGCGAACGAAGGAAATGTCTGCTTGACCCGCTCCAGCTCCTCCGATTGTGCTGACGTAAGCTTTCGCAAAGGATCGTCCTCTTGCCCTTGCGTCGATGACGGGCTATCGAGACCGCTGATTACGTTTGGAGCAACTTTGAAAGTTCTCCAGAAATTGACCCCTAGATAAAGCTGCTGTTGCAGGCTCGGAACCACATACAGTTCCATCTCTTGGGTGTTACCGCCCCATGAGACGTTGGCCTTGAATCGTCCTGTTATTTGTTGTTGTTTCCCGTCTGCAGTTCGTATGTCCTCTGTCATTTTTGTTACAGGTATATTTTGTCTCTGTATAAACTTTATTGCACCATTCCCTAGACAGCTAACAGAAGCCCCGCTGTCTAAAAGACCCATTATTTCCTCACCGTTTATTAAAACTTTTGCATAAGGACGGTTGTCGTCTGTGATTGCTAGAATCGAAGATTCAATATTATTTTTCCTTAACCTAAGTATTGCACATTTTTCCCGTAACTTTTGTATTTTCCTAAAATTTCGACTTTTATTTTCCTCTACACAAGTGACTTCCTCATTGAATATTCTTCGTTTTGCTTCCGCATACTCTATCATACGCTGATGTAAACTCTTGTGAACTGATAAAGGAGTTTTATCTATAAATCTCTCATCAACGCTTCTTAATTCTCTTTTTAAGATTCTTATTTGGGCAGATTCTGCTTTTCCGGGAGACATGTCTGCGTCAGCGGTGTGTTCCCGGTTGCACTGCCGACCTTCAGGTTTTCCTGATGACAGTTTGCACAACTGAATGAAATGTTTCCCTTCCCACAACTGAAACACGTTAATGAATGAAATGTGGAAGGACATGTTGCTGAAGTATGGTCTGTCGAAAGTTCTATCTTTTTGTCTCTATCATTGTTCTTATAAGTTGTATGTCTTTTGTCCGTTTTAGAATTAGTGCGTACTTTGTCCGTATAGTTATGTTGCACTGCCGCCACATGTATTTCCTCATCTGAATCCTCCAACATGCATCGGCTGCGAGAAAGTTGACATTCATCAACCTCATTTATCTGTTTTCTAAACCTAGCTTCCCTAGACGCGAGGTGTTTTTCAGCACGCCGACATTCTTCTCGTAAGTCTTGTATACGACTGATATTACATCCAAAAATTAGATTGGCAACCCTGTCTTTTATATTTTGACGTACGATAGATACTATATCTTTTTCTGTTGGTTTATTCTGCATTTGTAGCGTGAGATCGCGTACATCTGCATAAAACTCGTCAAAGCTTTCATGAGGCTGTTGCTTTTTGTCCATGATCGCTCGGAGAATTTCATGGTCTCTTTTGCTGTTCCGAAATTGACTCAATAATTCGTTCTTTAAATCGAAGTAATTAAGTATTTCGTCACCTTGGTTCTCTTCTAAATATTGCCAGTACCACTTTTCAGCAGATCCTGACAACAAATGGTGAAAATTAGCAAAGACTTGCTCGTATGTGGCACCATTTTTTGTTCGGAGAGTTTCTATCCGGAAGATGAAACTCTCTACGGTCATTGTCTTAGGGGTCCCATCAAATTTGATACCCCATTTATGAATATCAATCTTTTTGCCAAAGTCCTGGCTACTACTATTCCGTGTAGGATTTGATTGCTTTGCAGCTGACGCTTGACTGACCGATTCGTTTGGCTTCAGTGTTACTTCTGATGGGGACTTAACATTTTGTTCATGTTTATTGTGCAGCAAAATTGTAGATTTTTCCACCAAACGCAAGCGTTCGTGTATAGTCATCACATTATTGGTGACAAGATCTACCATTTTTCTCATTGCTGACATATTTCTCATTTGCTCTGCCAAAACTGCCATAGTTTTCGTTTGAGTTTCATGGAGAGCTCGTGAGACTGCTGAATCTATGACTTTACAAATATTGTCACCTACTTGTACTTGTTCTTCAACTTCGCCACTGGATTCTTGCAATGTCAAATCTGTGTTAAGTACCTGTAACTTTTCCTTCTCAATTCTTTGAGTCATCTTCCCTATACTTTCTCGAGTTTCTTCTTCCCCCACTACTTCTTCTACTTCCTGATCAGATTCAATCAAAGCTCTACGCACCTTTCTAATACTATCTGTGCTTGATCTTGGTAGATTTTCAAATTGAACCCCACCTTCAGCCCTTTCTTCGTTTTCTGCACTGTTTTCATCAGAATCAGTAAATGGATTTCCTAACACTGTCTGGTTTGGATTGAATTCCCCCTGTGTCAGGTTAGGTTCTTGGCGTGGGGTTAATACACCATCACTGCCAGCAGTTACTGCTCGTGTCTGACGCCTATGAACCATTTTCTTGGCCTCTGGTTTTGGGTCAGTTTTCTTAGCAACTGCTCCCGTGTTCTTACCCACCATTGCTAAACTAAAATGTTGTCTGAATGCAATTTCTTTTCCTTTTCTCTTTCACTCTTCTTTCCTTTCTTTTTCTTTTTCTTCTTTTTTTCTTTTAAATTCAAAAATATTCAAAAATCAAATTCAGAAAAAAATTAAAAAAATTCAAATTCAAAAATAAAAAATGAAAAAATATAAGAAAATTCAGTAAAAAAATTAGTAATAAAAAAATTTCACTAAGGAGATAGAGATAGTTCAAAATTCTGTATCTATCCTTGTGTTTATTATCCAAAATGTATCCTCTTTTTCTTTTCTGTGTTTTTTTTTTTTTCATAAAATATTTCATTAATTTTTCAAAAATAATCTTGATTTCTTGAAAAGTTTAAAATTAAATTCAAAAATATGTTGTTAAAAAAAATCTTCTTTAGTAATTGTGTTGGTTTTGTATATAATGATGTTGCTTGGGGTGTGGAGTCCCGTCAAAGTTTCCAAAACATTCCAGGAAGAGTCGTTACATAATTAGTCCTGTCATGTCATGTCATGTCAGTAGGTTTTGTCAAATGTCAATGTTAGCTATGGCTGGTGCTTCTGTGATTTGACGAGTGCTTCCGTTTATCTCTTGCTTCCTTACCACATCGTACTATCTGGTGTATAACCTGATAATAGGTTGATCAGGAATCCAAGATAAACTTCCACACGAACAGGATCTTCATGCCTCACACTTAGACCTCACTATCAGTCAGGCAATGCCCGACTCATCGGATAGCGCCAAGTGCTCAACATGAATATCCTATTCCGCTCCTTGAGTAGTGATGGATCTTGGACTACCTCACTAAACCCCCTGGTTCTTAGACCTGTAGAGTTGGACAGCTGTCTTCAAACCATCGCTTTCAAGGAGCTTATACGGTAGCAAAACTTGTACTATAATAGGGAATATGAATGGGAATTTTTAAATTTAGTGAAGAAAAAAATGAAAAAATTGAATGTGAGATAATTGTAAGTCCGAGGGGATGACCTTGATTAATCAAAATCATCTCCTCGAAGTTCCAATTAATCTCGAAGCCGTTCGTCGTTGGGCGCCATTGTTGCGAGTCTGGGTACCACAGGGGTGTATCTTTGGTGCTGAAAAAAGGGCTTGGCATGCTTGTTTTGGCTCGGCTTAGCTCGAAGGATGGGGGTGGATCTTGCCCCCTTTCCATGCACCACCCACTCTGCAAACAAAAAAAATCTCATGCCTTAATATGGGGATAGGATAGGAAAGGATAAATCTAAGGAGCAGGAATCATAGGATTTGGATCAATAAAAGAAGGATAAGTACAAATCCAGCAACCTATGCCACTGTCTGAGAGAAAGGATGAGTTTTGAGCCGGTACTTATTGAGAAAAAAAAGTTTTATTCTAAAAAAATTTAACTAAAATCTAATCCCTAAAATCTAAATTTATATCCATACCGATATAATGAATTTCCATCATATTCTGATTAAACCCTATCCTAAACCTAACTAGAAACTAATCAAAATTAAAGTATATCCTTCCCCAAAAAAAATCGACTCTCAACCCACTGTCTCTCTCAGACAATGGTTCGCCAAACCACCGAAGTCAAGACAGATGTTATTGTCAATCAGCTGGCCTACCCACCCTTGTATATTTCGAATACAACCATCGCCATCTCCCTGGCCTGGTTTCAGGAGATGGCCCCTAACACAAGTAACCAGTCATAACTACGCTAATTCATCTTACAAGTCCAAACATGCATTTGCGTATACTTAAACTTTGGTCGTTTTTATAATCTCTTCCGGAAAGTCGGCTCAGCCGAGCCTCCACACCCCGACGCCAACTGTCTTACCACATCATTTTAATGCAAAAATCCAAAATTTTCTTTATATATTATAAGGTCTTTAATAACAATCATTTCAAATTCTACTTCACAAAAAGGTATTAAAAATCCTGCAATCAAACAAAAGCTAATGTTAAAACTAATATAAAAGAAAAGGAGTTTTCCCTAAAGTAAAAGGGTGAAATATAATCAAAAGGAAAAAAAAATATACCAATTCGTCTTTTCTTCAATCATATGCGATGCGATTTCAATGTCAAAACACATATATACATTTATACATCAAAGTGAAATTTATTGGTTTTGCTTAAGAAAATAGTTACTCACTGTTCTTCGTCCTCTGGAGTTCTGCCGGCAGCACGTTCCTGGATGACGGTGACTGGTGAGAATAAGGCTATATTTTGGGCCTTGTAATGTGCTAGATTGTTCTTGGAATATATATCCACACCATATATATATACAATGACAAGGACCTTAACCTCGCATAGATGATTTGGTTAATTTTAGTTTTAAAACACTTCTTTCACCTTTTTTTACACTTCAATTAAGATTTACTGCTATCTATATCTTTCTTATGATTCATTTAAAAGCTATTGCAGCATAATATAAAAAAATTACCAAAAAAAAGGAAAAGAAAAAAAAATTAAAGATACTTCTTTAAATTAACTTTCTAAAACTGTACAGTTAAAATTTTACTGTCTCTACGGTGTATTGAATAAACGTTATTATCTACAAACTATTATTCACTTCACACTGTTCAATTGTTCATCTTTGTTGTTTAGCTATTAGAGCACCCCATTACATGCGCTGTCCCTAGGGACCAACAGAAATTCTCGTATCAAAATTGGCTTTGACCTCTAAACCGAAGCAGAGGTCGAGGTTGATCTCCTCTGGATTATCCCAGATCGACTATGTATCGACACCTTTGATTGGATCTGTCTCTGTACATATATATATATATTTGTATAGTTTGTCCAACCAGATCCAAAGTACTCCTGAACCTGACACAGGTACCAATCCCAAATCCTCAACCTAAAATATATATATATTTTTCTCGTTAAGAACTTCAATCCGATTTGAATAATTATTCTTTTGATAATATTTATACATTTGGCTAAATTGTAATTGTATATCTATAGATATATTACCTCTGCTAATTATATATGTACGTGGATATTTTTCTAACCACATCGAAAAATATCGTCCTCTTTTTTAGGGATATCCTGGCACTTTAATTTCTATTTTTTTAAAAAAAAATTAATATTATTATCTGTACATACTTTAATAAACGTACAAAAAAATGTATTGCCTTCACGAGGAAATTAATCGTTTTCCTCTTTTTTTTTCAATTGCCACTATTTAGTGGTAATATGCCAATGCTTTTATACCGCACTGTATAGTATCAATTCGGTGCTTGCATTCGCGCTCTTACTTTTGAAATGGCAAGAAAATATTCGTTGCACTTCAAAGGTTCATTGACTTATTGTCCTACTTTCGTCTTCCTTTTGTGTCCTACTTCCATTTCTCCTATTTCAATATTCTTGCTCTTCCCCTTCTTTTGCAAATCTTCCATTCTCGTTTTGAATTCTGCAATAAAATTCTTCTTTCTCCCCTTTTGATTGGGAAACCAGGTTTTCCCCGCCTCAGTATGCAATCTATTTGATCATTGCTATATAAGTGTTTACTACTTCTCTTTATTATTATGAAAGCCTATGTACATCCGGTAGGTACCTTATGATACATTTTCGATTTTAAAAATAACAAATGAGTAAAAAAAAACCTCGAATTAATCAAGAGATCATATTTCGAAACCGAACATATCACTCTTTTAACATTAAACTAATAAGAGTATAAAAATTAACGCAAATAAAACTTATCAATACTATTTTTGTCTCATCGGATTTCCAAAAATTCGTACTCTTGACTTTTTCCTCCTATTCCTACTCAAGTTCTCCTATCCGTCAATAGCTCGCGCTACTTTCGTTAGATGTCCCCCCTTTTTTTTTACTTATTGTCCTTTCCTGTGACATTTGGATTTTTCACAACTCATTTCAAGTGTATATTTTCTTATTTTTCTGTGAGCATTAAGCTTGAAAAGCAGTCTTGCATATTTATGCATTAGTGTATTATTTTTATAAAACGAAACAAGGATTTGAAAGTGGATCATGTGGAAATATAAAAGCAAACAAAAAGGAAGGAAAAGAAACAACCCCTAGCTCAACATAAACCTAACCTTACGCACAGCAACAAGTTCGAAGCATTTCAGCCGGTGAGTTTTTCTTTTTACATACATACCTACATCTTTTTACTAATTTACATTTGAATATTTGTTCTTTCTTTTCAGATATATCTTCACGAACTGAGTTGTAGCTGGGTTACTCATCAGAAGGATAAGTCAAGAAAGTCGCCGAGAATGTTCCTTGGGTTTTCGTCATAATACGAAACTAAACCAGGAGCACTCTCGGACGAGACCCCCCATTTTGCCTCATACAGAATTATTGTTTATCTTTTTTTTTTTCTTTCCTTTTAGATACAATCGCATCGTCAGGATCGTCGCTGCATTAGACTAAATGGAAACTCTTTTATATGCTCATTGCTCACGCGCGCCAAAAGGATATCTTATCTTCACAGGATACTAATGTATGTATTTGTCCTAGAGCTGTAATTTTTATTGTTTTGCTCTTCTTTCTTATTTCTTTGATTTTACCTACGTAGCGTAGATAATAAATATGAATCTTGAATCTAAAATATCACTATTGTGTTGCTACTGTTAGGATTTATTTAATCTGTAAGAAGATTCACGGTGTATTTTTGTTTCCCATTTTTGCGTGCCATGACCTTTGTTTTTCTTTGGTAAGTGAATATTGATTTTCACTTGCAAGATTCTATTTGTTGAGTCCGGTTTTCTGGTATTGGTGTGTAGATATCTACCGAAATTGATTTACTGAAACTGATGCTAAATCAAAGTCCTGTCGCTTGTCGGACAAGGGATTTAAGCATCTGGTCAATCGTGCTGCCACGATCTTTCGTTATATATTTTTTTTCACCTCTAAGTAAGTATTTTACTCTATCTCTCGGATTTGAATTTGAGTAACTTCCATGAGTGAAGAGACTCAAAACAACTTGTTGTTCTTATGCATATTGAACTGCATAGATATAAGCATTTAAATATATTGCTTTTTGCTAAGGTTGGTGGGTGAAATGAAGTTCTGGTTTCTAATTCTGTTTGTGCTTATGGAGCAATATGGGCTACGTAACAACTACCAAAGAATTTTGTGGCGAAGTTCTACTGACCAACCCATCAAAGAGTATAAAGTTACTACTGTCATGTATAGTACAGCATCTGCACCATACTTGGCTATTAAAACTCTTCAACAACTAGCTGAAGACGAACAATAAAAGTATCCAGTCGCTGCAGAAATAGTCAAACATGACTTTTATGTTGATGATCTTATGTCGGGAGGCGACACAATTACAGAATGCAGAAATGCTCAGAAGGACCATAAGGATATGTTAAGTAGTGCCTGCGAAAATGGGCTGCTAACAGCAAAACAGCGCGAAAATCTTAATCCAGCGTATTTGGCAAGCTGAAATCAAGTGGAATGACCCACTTCCAATCGAACTTCAGAAACAATGGAACAAATTGAAGACGAATCTAGTAGCAGTTGAAGACATCAGAATCCCAAGATGGATAGGTACCACAAAGTATAAACACATTGAGCTTCATGGGTTTCGTGATGCTTCTGAAGCAGCATATGCGGCAGTAGTCTATGCAAGAATAGCTCTGCCAAGTGGTTTTTATGTTACAACAATCTTAACCGCAAAAACAAAAGTGGCACCAATAAGAAAGAAACTTCCTCTTCCAAAACTAGAACTATGTGGTGCTCATCTTCTATCAAAACTATTAGCAGAAACATTAAAAACATTTGGCTTGCAAGTTAAACAAATATTTGCCTATAACATTTTTTTTTTTTTTTTTATAATTAGCACACACTCAAAGGTTTTTTGTATACCCTTAATATGTCAGAGACACAGCGGGAGCATTAGGAAAAAAGGGAGAGGTTAGAAAGGAGGTGTCGGTGTATATTGGTTTTGAATTCTTGAACATTGCAATGACTGGGAAAGACAGAGCGTGGTAAGAAATTCCACATTCGCGTAGTACGGCTAAAAAACGAATCTCTGTACTTCACAGTACGACCGAAGTTGGGCTCGAGGGTAAATTGATGGGCATTCCTAGAAGTGCGAGTATTACGGTTGGATTGTATAAGGGGAGGAATGCAACTGGCTATTTAACTAGAGCAAAGTCTGTTAAAATAACGGTAAAAAAGGGTGAGGCAAGAAACATTACGACGATGTTGGAGTGACGTAAATGATCCAATGATGTTGTTGTCACCAATCATTTTAAAAGCTCTTCTTTGAATACTGTCCAAAAGACTTAAGTTAGTAAGTTACTGGAGCACCAGCCCATAGATGGGAGTTATACTCAAGTTTTGGACGTATATGGGCTTATCTCTGTAAATTTTAACTTCTTGAGTTTGAAAAAAAACAAAAAACCAAATTTAAAGCACGCATGTAAATTTGAGTTTTTCTTCAATTATAGACCACGAATAAATAAAAAACTTCAAAATATATAATATGTAGGTATTGTTTGTTGAAGAGTTTAAAGGTATAAAGTATAGAAAAATGAATTTAAAATAATTTATTTTAAGCACCGAGTTAATTGATTTGGTTTTTATTTTTAATCTTCACAGCTTCTGTTTTCAAACTTATTTGTTTAACACTTTTACCATTTTTTTTATAATTTCTACAATTTAAATTACGCTCACTGTAAGGGTAAAATCGAACAATGCTTTGGTGTGCTAGTAAAAAATGTGCATTTTTTGAAACAGTTACGTTTTTTACGTTCGTTTTGTTAACTTCATAAAATTTGAAGCCAAAGTTTTTTTTACTCTAGATAGCTTAAATAATGATGCAGACCATAAAAAAATGCCCCATGATCAATGTTAAAAAAATAGACACGAAAATTTGTGACAATTAAAGATTTATGAAAAATCACGCATGGCAGTTTTTTTCTAAAATTTATATCATATAGGACTATTTATAAGGAAGGCACGTACTCAAAATGAATGATTTCAATTAATTTTGACCTTCATTTATCTGGAAAAAAACAAAAATTGTACTAAGTAATCCTATGTTAAACATTATTTTTGCAATAATACAAAACGTTAATTACCCACGCACGCAGCCAAAAGTCTCAATATTCGATGATTTTTTCGATTTCAAACACTTTCGCACTATCTCGATGGTTCATTTGATAAATTGAATAGTTAAAACTCAATGATATATATAATATTATAAGTTCCAAAACCTGAATATTTAATGATATTGTCTATATAGTTATATAGAGAATATTGAGGTGTTCAGTTTCGTTGATGCAAGTGCCACTCATAGATAGTGGCGATGGGGGTATATCACGCTTTAACGATACAAGACAGCATTGAGTTTTCGAAGCATTAAATTCGACGCGGTTTCTTATTCCCCATTGTACAATGCTGTTTAGGTCGTGATTTAATGAACTTATCATATTTCGTCGTTGCAGTTCCACATCCGAAGAGTAGGGATGTGAGTCTGAAAACGAATATGAAAAGCTAAGAGTACTATCGTCAGCAAAACAGTTAATTGGATTAGAAGTTACAGACAGGAGATCATTAATAAAAATGAGGAAGAGGGTTGGAAACAAAACGGAGCCCTGGGGCGCACCAGTATTTATATTGTGGCTTTCAGACTTGAATCCGTCTAGTACAACTTGTATTGAACGGTTCGAAAGAAAATTTCTAATCCAACGAAGTAGGGATTCGTCGGTGCCGAAAGCACGCATTTTCGATAAAATAGCAAGATGCCAGACTTTATCAAATGCCTTTGAAATATCAAGTGCAATAATCTTACTCTTTCCGAAACAATGTAAAGATTTGTTCCACTTTTCGGTTAGATAAACCATCAAATCACCAGTGGACCTATTGCTACGAAAGCCATACTGCCGGTCATTAAGAAGCTTTTGTTCTTCAAGATATTTCTTGAGCTGATAATTAATCAGCGTTTCCATGACCTTGGAAAGAAGGGACGTTAGTGCGATCGGTCGAAATTTTGAGGGAGAAGAAGAGTCGCCTCTTTTTGGAATCGGCTGAACAAATGCTGTTTTCCATCTACTCGGAACGAGCCTAGAAGAATAGGATAGATGGAAAAGCTTACGCAGGGGTTTTGCTAGCGTGGAAGAACACCTCTTCAGAATAATAGCGGGGATACCATCTGGACCAGCGGATTTATGTATGTTGAGATCCTTTAAGACTCTTGCCACGGTACGAGTACGAAAAAAGATTTGTCCCATAGAATCACTAACGCGCTCAAGAATTGGGGGAGTCATGACACTAACCGGCAATGTGGAATTTGCGGCGAACTGCCTTACAAACAAGCTAGCTTTATTAATAGAGCTAACGAACGAAAGGAGTGTCATTGACAACAAGTGTAGGACCCGAGAAAGAGCAAGAATTCCTCATATTTTTTACAAATGACCAAAAATTCTTACTGCCTTTGGGACATTGCAGTATTTTTTGCCTTGATTTTTGATCATGTAAAAATTTGGTCCGTCGAATATGGGCGTTGCAGGCCTTCCTGGCTTGTTTGAACTTTTTCCGGTTTTCCTCAGTTGGGTTGGCTCTAAAACACCGGAAGCATACCTCTTTTTCCTTGATAACCTCTTTACATCAGCTCAAATAAAACCATGATTTATCCTTGGGTCTGATACTTTTAACCCTATTCGGGATAAAATTTTTCATTCCCAAAAGAATTATGTTAGTTATCATATCTACGCTGGAATCTACGTCACTATCGAGGAAGCATAGTGACCAGTTAAAGATCCTGAAAAAGTTATTCAAACCGTTTCAGTTGGCTTTCTCGTACTGCCATACGGTTCTTCTAGGAGCTCTTTCTCTAACTGGATTTGTTTCACACGAGAAATTTGCAGATATAACACTATGGTCAGATGTGCCTAAAGGCGTCAATACACTTATTGTGTATTTATCAGGGTCAGAGGTAAGAAACAAGTCAAGAGTATTTTCTGCTCAGCCATTAACTTTCGATATTCGAGTAGGCTCGTTGACAAGCTGAGTAAGGTGGTTAAACTCAGCAAAAATCTCAACACACATTCCTTCGGGTGTTGTCTGGCCCAAATGAAGAAGCCAAGAAGAATTGTGAACATTGAAATCACCCGTAATAACGATTTCAGTGCGAGGATATAGGATATAGGGAAACAATTCTTTGGATGGAGTCGGACAGAGCATCAAATTCGTGAGAAGTTGAAACTCTATCCAAATTTGGGCTTCTATAAAGAAAGCAATAGTGAATGATGTGCTTATTAATGGAAACTTTAAACCACATAAAATTGAAGAAGGAGTTGATGCAGCGACCATATTGTGGTAAGAGCTGATAAGCAACATCATTGCTAATATATATGGCGAGACCATGGTGGGAAAAGAATAATGGCACCAAGCTATACCCATGAATAAAGAATTCAGCAGGATCGGAATCCTCACCCACTTGGGTTTCACTCAGTGCCAAAACAGCTGGCCTGTTAGAAACAGTGTGGATATACGCAGCCAGAAAATTCGCTCTCAGCCCGCGAATATTACAATAATCAACTCTAAAATTACCAGCCATTGCAATATAACAAAAAAACTAAAACCAAAATAGACGAAATCTAAGAGAAAAAATCACTGTATAAGATTAATAAAAAGCCTTCTCAACGCAAACATCACTAAAAGTGTTATGCCTTTAGTAGTGACGTTGAATTGATCCGAACCCTAACAATCAAACAGTAATCCTCTATACATCTGTTATCGTATGACCTAGCAAATGCAAACACATGAGAGAGCTTATATAAGCTCAGCACAATGCATGCACCCACTAGGCCACACAACTGTAGGAAAAAAAGGAAGGGAGGGAAAATGTCACTTACCGTGCTACTGACATAGGTATTTCTTGTTGTAATTTATTCCTATGACTGCTTGATTTTTTTTTTTTTTTTGTTCTTGTTTTGTTGTTGTGGCTATTTGTTTCTTTTATATTTTGGGTTTGGGTGATTATTTTTGTTTTTTTTTTGTTTGTAGGTATTTATTAAAAAATTTTCTGTTTGCTATTTTTTTTTTTGTTTTTGTTTAATTAAATTGTTATGTTTTGTGGTGCGTCTGCGACGGGGATAGAGACGGGGGCAAAGAAAAAAACGAACGGAAGCACAGCACGGCACGAGGACATCGACCGACCTTTTCATACGCTCACTGACAACATTGGCTTGGATCCAAAAATGTCCCTCTACCTGGAAGACATTTGTTGCAAACCGAGTGTCGGAAATACAAGAGGCAACAGACACAACATGTTGGAGGCATGTACGATCATCTGACAATCCAGCTGATCATGGTTCAAGAGGATGTTTACCAGAACAGATGCCGAGCAATCAACTATGGTGGAATGGACCTGATTGGCTGCAATTTAATTCAGATCATTGGCCTTCACAAGAACAACATCCGAATGCAGTGATCGATATTCCCGAAACCAGAAAGATTTTAACGATTCAAGCAGAACAAATTAGTGACTTTACCAAGAGATTCTCCAACTACTCAAAGTTAATAAGAGTAGCCGCTTATTGCAGACGATATAAAGCTAACTGCAGAAGTAAGAGACTGAACATCCCAATAGAAACTGGCATTTTAACAGTAAAAGAGTTGAATGTTGCCATCAAAGGAATTATTCGATATATTCAAGAAAAAGTATATTCTGAAGAACTAAAATGCCTACGAAGCGGAAAGAACATCAACAAAAAAAGTAAGGTACTTTCCCCAAACCCATTTTTGAATGACGAGAATATCCTTGTTGTGGGCGGCCGACTACAAAATGCGGAAATTCCTTGTACAGAAAAACATCCAATCATCCTGCCTCACGAAGAATGGTTTACGAAATTGCTGGTTGAGGACGCCCATGAGCGAACGCTGCACGGTGGTATCCGACTTACACTTGCAAAACTAAGGCAGCGTTATTGGATCATTCAAGCTAAAAGATGTATTCGGCAAGTCATACATAAATGTATGAAATGCTTTCGTTTTACTGGGCAGCCAGGAACTCAACAGATGGGACTACTTCTAGCAGCTAGAATTACACCATCAAGACCTTTTACCCACACAGGTGTTGATTATGCTGGACCAATTCAAATACTTATCTCCAAAGGGCGAGGAAATCGATCGACCAAGGGCTACATCGCCATATTCGTGTGCTTCGCTACCAAGGCAGTCCACATTGAACTTGTGAGTGACCTCACCTCAGCAGCATTCATGGCAGCATTGAAACAATTTACCTCAAGAAGAGGAATATGTTCGCATTTCTACAGTGACAATGGAACTACATTCGTTGGAGCTAACAAGGAAATCCAACAACAGATGCAAGCGATCGTACTGCGTTGTGAGGGAGACGCATCATCAAAGCTCGTGAAAGACGAAATCCAATGGAACTTCATACCCCCGTATCACCTCACTTCGGTGGACTATGGGAATCAAGTATTAAATCAACAAAACATCACCTTAAACGACTTATTGATGAAACTATGCTAACATTTGAGGAACTCTCAACCTTACTGACTCAAATAGAAGCTTGTTTAAATTCTCGACCACTAACTACAATCCAAAACTATGTTGATGATACTACAATTCTAACCCCTGGACATTTCTTGATTGGAAGTTCTTTTAATGCAGTTCCCGAACCAATAATTGAAGAGAGAAAAACATTCCGATCTCGATGGCAGTTAATTAAAAAAATGACTCAAGATTTTTGGAAGATCTGGTCATCTGAATATCTTTCGCAACTCCAACAACTTTCCAAATGGAAACAAAAAGAAGAAAACATTGAAGTTGGTGACATTGTGCTCATCAAAGAAGACCGGCTACCACCAACAACCTGGTTGATGGGAAAAATATCGGCAGTACATCCCGGCAACGACATCAGTGTTCGAGCTAAAATTGTGTTGATTGCATATAGAAAATGAACAACCAGATACACCAGTGCGACAAATAAATGTATCAACAAATCGACTACAACCGTTCTTTTGGCTATTCATACTATTCGGACTACTGAACTTGACTACTTCCGTATCCACACCTTATCAGCAGAAAGTCGAAATTACACCATTTGAAAGCCAACCAGGAATATACCTCGAAGATGTAGGACAAGCAAATCTTATTTCTAGTTCTTGGAGGGCGATTGTGTTTTATAACATGACTAACTACTGGCATGAATTCGAAACTTATGCAAAACTAGTCAAAGCAATGGAAACATTTTGTAGATCAACAGAACTTACAGAAGTAAAGTCAACAACGTGTGAAGAAACATTGAGACAATTTCAACACCAACTTCAACAAATTGAGCTCAACAACGAAATCTTGCTTCATGCTAATGACGACTCAATGAGAAGACAAAAACGATCACCCTTTGATTTCATCGGAACGGTAATCAATGAACTATTCGGAATACTTGATCAAAGATTCGCTGACAAGTATGAGGAAACAATAATTCAAACCGTTAACGAAAATGAGAAGCATATACTAGATTTAATGAAAAATCAGACGACCATAGTTGATTCTACTGTCAAGATCTTTGAAAAAGAACAGTTAGAAAATAAGAAACAGATTCAGCTTTTAAGTACAATGGTTATGAAACTCAATAATGAAACAAAGAGGTATGAAAACATAAAGATGTTCTCCTCAGCTGCTCTAAACACCATCCTTATCATCATAAATTATAAGTCGACTCAGAGCATACTGCTTCATATAGTGCTTTCAACACACACTGGAAGGATACATCCACTCATCCTTACAGTGCAACAATTTAAAGACGAACTTACGAAAATTCATGAAAAAATCCCCCGATCTTTGATGATTCCTGGAGAGAGGCATCATCAATCAATACTCCTACTGTATAAAACCTTAAGTTTGATGGGAAGAGTTACTGGCAGCAACATCATAATAGAAATATCTCTTCCTTTGCTGTACAACGAAGAATTCAAGCTTTATAAAGTACTCCCAGTTCCAACTTTCAACAATGGAAAATTCACTTGCATCATTCCATCAGCCCACTTTCAACTCTTTATCCTCCGAACGTCAGTTTTTCGTGGACACCATCCGCTTATGGAATTCTTCGCCGCTTAGTGTAAGAAGACAGTACTGTGCACGTAATTTTTGTGATGTTTTGCTATTGCATTTGAATAGTGAATAAAATACTTTCTTTTCTTTTTAATTATCATAATTTTATAATTTAATTTGAATATTTAAATGATTAACATAGTTGCCTAACTTAAAGTAAATTTTAAAATTCAATTCTCTAGCTTCATTGTTTAATTAATCACCATGTTTTTATACTTTTGCAAATTTAAAGATTTAACGATCTAATGTAAAAGATTTGAAGTACAATAAATTAAATGAAATGAAATGAAAAAATGAAATGAATCTACAAGTAAACCACTATTACCCGATCAACGAAGAAGAATTTTTACGTTGCAAGGAAAGGCTATTTGAAACTTACTGGTGTACTCTCCAACACCCATTATATACAGCTGGAGCTTCAGTCAGCTCATGTGAAATTAATAAAATTCAACACAACCATCAACTAATGGACTCATGTGAGTTAAAAGACATCCTAGCAAAGGCGTACTGGATTGAGATGCATCAACAGAACACTTGGATCTATAGTGTTCCAAATTCAACGACAGTCAACATCAATTGCGACTTCAATTCAGTACCGATCATCTTCAGAAGTAGAGGGATAGTGAAGCTGCCAGCAAACTGCATGATCCATGACCAGTTTATGACAGTTATTGGAAGACAAACGATGACAAGCAGATTGAAATATTCATTTTTGCCATCATTCAACATCTCTGACCAGTTCACTTTGTTAAACTCCAAAACAGAGCAACAACCGATCCTACATCAGTCAAATAATTCTTTGGAAATATCAAAACTGGAAACTGCAATAGAACTTCAAAAGAGTCAAGAAAATATCTTGAAAGAAATCAGGACCCACCGAATTCATCAGTACTCGCTTTTTGGATCTACTGGGTTCCTGCTTGTAATCTTCCTTATGTCATTATCATAGTTCGAAGAAGAAATCGACCGCCTACGCCAATGAAAAGATCAACGCAAACAATAAGGAAGGCACGTTGCGATAACAACAGAATAATTCGCACAGAATAATTCACACACAGCATAATTCGAATTACCAAATAGAGCAACATACAAAACAACATAACAACATGACACCATTTACAAAAAAGCACGACCAACATCCAACAGCAACACCTCCAACAGATATATGTACACGAATCAACCTGTGGCAATTAATCATATTTCCTTACATTGCATTTTTGTATGTATATTTGTACATTTTATTTAGAATTAATTTATTGTAAAATAGCAGTTCGTTCTTCTAATGATGAATTACGTCGTTTTCTCAAGAACATGCTCGCGTGCTCCTTAGAAGGAGGTCCGAAGGAAATAGATAGTTTCTAAGATATAAGTTTAATAGTTTCTATTAAAACTATAATACTCGTAATACAAAAATTTGTTCATGTATTTACAGAAATTCTTGTACCATCTACAACAAACGAAAAAAAAATTACCTACTTTAAACGAGTGAATTGCAAGCACTATACTCTGTCCAATAAAAATATGCAGTGTTGGCAAGATAGGACGTTTGCCTCGCATTCTGGCTACAGTGAATTGCATAAATCTGTCCTTTATTAAAGCTCTCACAGGGCTATAGTCAGCACTGGATTTACCCTTAGGCCAACAAGGCCTAGGCCTAGGGCATCACGACAGAGGGGGCACCACAAAAATAAACTACACACAATGAAGGAACAGAATCTCAATAAACATCAAAGTTAATATACAATGGATTGTCATACGTGTATAATAACGGAAGCTAGCAAAGGAACAAGAACAAAAATCTTTGACAAAAAACTAAAAGATTTTAAACTTTTTTACACCACTCGAAGAAAATAGACATAAATGGTGAGGGTTCTGATCCTGGAGAAGAAATACTTAGTCAGTCATTAATTTTCGGTGATTCATCCAAGAACGACAATCAAGCTACTCATGAAAATGAAGTTGGTGTTTCTTCTGGATCGAACAGCGGAACATTGGAAGATGATGATGCAAATATAGAAATCCTGATCCTGCGCTATGGACTAAATTTTTCGCAGATGATATTGAATATTGGATCGCCTATGGATCGCAATAATCATGATGGTCCTTTTTTTAAATCTCGACGAACATACGCAGAAGTTAAAACTAGAGTTTGTCAGTATTCTTATTTTGTTGGTAAAAAAGCAAATGGTGAGACTTATAAATGTGAGTGGCTTTTGTATTCCCTCTCAACAGGAGCATTGTTCTGCTTTTATTGTAAGCTATTTTGTGATCACTCTAGGCCAGGTCTAACTTTTATAAATCGTAAATGTTTTTCTGATTGAAAAAATTCTTGTTCAATAGATAATCATGAAAAATCTCAGAGTCATAAAGGGAATATGATGGATTACATTACAATTTACAAGTAGATAGATCCCTCTTCGAAATTCAGACAGATTTCGAAAAACAAATGCAAGATTCGTGTTCATACTGGAAACACGTACTTATGAGGGTGGTTGCTGTTATTTGCACATTATCTGAACGTGACATTTAGAGGCTCTGAAGAAAAAATTTGGTTCATCAAATAATGGCAACTTTATGGGTCTTCTCGAATTAATAGCAAAGTTTGATCCTTTCTTGGCAACTCATATTTCGAAATTCGGACATCCTGGTTCAGGAGCACCTTCGTACCTGTCTAAAACTCAAACAAAAGAGTTCGCAAACAAATTGTTTAACAAATAAATTTTTCTGGATATTTTAGCTTGTCTGTAGATTCTACGCCAGATTTGTCACATCTGGATCAATTGAGTATTGTTATACGCTTTGTTAAAGATGGCCAACCTATTGAACGTTTCTTAATCACCCCTATTACAGAATTCGGCGAATGAGCTAAAGTGACAGTTTCAATTAATTTCCAAACTTTTGCTATTACTGAATCCGACGAAATAAAGTTGAACGACTGTCGGTAACAATCCCTGCACCACCGACATTATGTTCAACTTATCTGGTATTGTTAAATCCGCATTCCATTCGCACTCCATACAATTTCTATCATTTTACATTCGTGCCAATTTCGACACGAATCTGAAGTGAATCTTTGATTAAACGAAAAAATAAACAATGGAAAGCACAAAGATGTAAGTCAAAAGCTTATCATAATAAATGTTTAAGGGTTAGCTTAACAAATTTTAATAGAAAACGGACAACCAATCGGAAACAATTCAGAGAAATGGTGAAAATGATGAAGACACACAAGGCATAGCCAGAAATCTATCAAAAAAAAAAAAGAATTCTCATACTGGGTATGGAAGTAAAAGTAAAGTATCTAAGTGAAAAAAAAAACATATAAATTTTGAAATGCAGAGGGCAAACATACGATAATGCTCCGAATATGTCTGGTCAGTATAAAGGGATGCAACGAAAAATTGTTCTGAGAAACCCATATGCAGTCTAGGTATGTACCTTGCGCATCACACTCTTTAAATCTTGGTGGTCGCAGAGCTTTGGAGTACTGTCTTATCGCAGTTGACTTCTTTTCTGTCGTACAATCGCTTTACAATTATTTTTTTCTGCATCAACTAGTAGATGGGAAACTGCTCTTCAAAATGCTGCAGCTACTTCTGCAATAATTAAATCATATAATAAACTATTGGATACTTAAAACGACATGTCTGAAGATAATACACTTAAAGGAGATGCTCGAAGGAAAGCTGGTGATCTGCAGAACAAAATGAATAAACTAGAATTCGCTTTAATGCTTATAATCTGCATTTGTTTTGCAAAGTGAAGACGTATTGTATAAATCATTGGCCGATCAACTGGAAAACATGCGTGATAATTTCAAGAGCATTGAAATACGCTCTAAAGATCTTCTACGTGATGGCAGCTACACGGTTACATGAAACCGTATTCGAAAAAAAAATGGATAACGATGGTAATACTCCCGAAGTTCATTTGGGTCCAAAGGAAATTTTTCGAGTAATAAATGTTCACTGTACGCGAAGAAGCCATGACGAAGAAGGACGTTTGGTGCAATCATCGAGGGTTACACCGAAACGTTGTATTGAGTTGTTTGAAGAGATGTCTACTTCTTCGATGGATATATTCTCAGTGGCATCTTCTGCGATTGGAGTAGGGACAGGTTCTACGTATGACGGTGAAGTGGGAATTTGGAGAAGCTTATCATGAAGTGAGACATTTGATGAAGAAAGTGGCACAGAATCACCAGGAGGTACTTGAACATCAGCAAGAGCCACATATTGATCCAATGTAACAGGAACTCTAAATATGTTTGAGGCTTTCACTGCACCTAGCAGCTCATCCACGCTCCGATAATATAAAAGAAAATTAGAGGCACCATTTACTTTTAGGCCTAGGGCCCAAAAAAGCTAAATCCGGCCCTGGTTATAGTAGTGTTGATTTTAAATGGACCCTTCTTTAAAGCTCTAAAATCAAAAGCACCTCAACAGAAACCTAAGGAAAATAAAATACACGACTGGATCGCACGAACTTGCTCTTATGTAAAAGTACTTTGGAATTTAAGATACATTTTATAAATATAAAACATGGATTTAATGAGATAATAATGTTCAAATGCATAAAATTGCTAAAAAAAAATTTCAATTTCCCCTTTAGGGAATCACCGAAGACCCTTAAGAGGCCTCCGCCCAAAATATTGGAAAAAACGTGAAATTGGGCAAATTCGTGCAAGGTTTGTGAAGTCAATTTAAGACGTATTGAAATAAAATAAATTGCATATGAAAGAATTACATTTTATCTTGAAAAGCGTCGAGCCACTTTTTTAATTTTTTTATATTTTTCTTACTAAATTTTAATATTCCGGTTGCTTCTTTCGTTAAATTCCACAAAACTGCTAAAGTTGTGCAAGGTTTGTGAGAAATTGAAGTGGAAAACTTATAATATTTTTACGTCATTTTAAAGGTAATGAAGAGACTTAGAAGAGCGTCGGAGCGGATTTTTAATTTTGGGCTCTATTTTTGAATAATCATCTTTTGAAAAACATTAAAATTGCTCATTTTCCAATGCATTTTTTAATGTGTAGTTATGTGAAAAGATCATCATAACTTTCCCAAAATGACATAATGCTTTCTGAAATTGTTTATATTAAAAAAAAGTAATCAAAAAGTAACTTTTTATTGCTAAATAACACATTTTACAAAAGTCTTTTTTTTTGCACAAAAGTCGTTACTTTTGTTTACTGGCTGTTTTTAGTTCATCTATTTGCCAAAACGTGGTTTTTTTCGAAGATAGCTATTTTTTGTTGGAACTGAAGCAAAAAGAAGTATGACGAACATGAAAGGCGAGTAGGCTTTTGGGTATAGGAGAATTTCAGTAAAGTGGTGGTGTAGAAGGGGAACAAATGGATGTGAGCAGAACCACGGTGACGGACGATGGATGATAATATTTGAGGGCTATGGTGGTATAGGGATTGGTAAGCGATGAGTAGAGTATGGTGTGAATGTAAAATGACGCAAAGGAGTAGATTTAACTTGTTGATTGTTTTGTGTGTTTTTAGGAAGAGAAGTAACTACATATGGACATTGGTTGGTATGCGAAAAGCATTGAATTGAATTATTATGAAGCTCGGTATGTTTGCTATCATAAGAAATCGGTTTGTATCTTTTTTTGTATTGCGATGAACGACGAGGTGAATATCCTTTTTTCGAATAGGTATTGGTTTTTTAATAATTTGGACAAATATTGGATTTTGAGGGAATTGAGAATCTTGAAATTTTTCATTTTTGAGCTAAAATTTTCAACTTTTTCATTTCAAGGCAGGTATTAGTTTTTGCAATTTTGAGAAGAGATATTAGAGTTTTTAGGACATTACCCAATACCCAACCCCTTTTTAGTAAAATGACTTTTTTAAAGCAGAATACAATATTCTCAGAAAATAAAATATTAAATTATCCTTTCTTATTCATAAAAATGATGTTTGTCCTAGAGTGGGCGCAAGGTCAATTATAGATTTTGTTCATTTTTTTGAGTTGTAACATTTCGGGTGTGATTACACCCAAGACACGAATACAAAAAACGCTCCTATAAATAAGAAAAAATTGGTATACATTCTTAATTATTGCAATTACAATAATTATTGTAAGTATCTACAATCTTTTTTTTTATTTTATTATTGTATGTAGATATGTATTGTATACTTAAATGTTTCTAATTAAAATTTTGTTCATAATTAGGTTGGAAGGAAGGTGTGATATCAGCTGAAACGTTACAACTCAATAATAATTAATCCACAAACATGATTTTCATAAACAAAATGGCGCAAGATTTTAAACATTTAAAACCTACTCTAAATCAATTTTAGAATGGGGTTTGACTATAAATATCGTAAAAGGAGAACCGACTTTTTTGTTAATTTTATACGCAAAACTACACTACTCGTCGCACTTTAATAGTAGCAAATAGGTACTTTATCTTTTAAAAGTATACTTTACCCAGATTAACAATGGTCATTTCATACCAAAACAAATTGGAGTTGATTTTTTTAAAAGATGTGCTTTGTACGTAGATTGAATATTAGAAATGCGAAACAGTTGTTCAAAAGTGCTCTTCGATCTTAAATTTTCCAATATTGCAGCGGGCGATGGATAAATAAATCTGTTATTATTATAATTACAAAATTCTTTATTTAGAAAATATAAGAAGTATATAAAAGAAAGTAGAACAATGACATAATATGCCCTTCTGTCGAAATAATTGACGTGTATTCTTACATACAAAAATAAAAAGAAAAAGTATATAGTTTAATTGTAGAAACAAAATTATTGAGTTGAAACTATAGAGTTACAAAAGAATTAATTTAAAAAAAAACATTAGTTAGTTTGTTGGATTTAAGTTACTGTTTGCAAATACATTTATACAAAGCAAAATTATGATTTTATTTGCTTACTTATTACTATATTTAAAGGCATAATCACCATAATTTTCCATTTTATGATATATGTAGGTGTATAGGTACCTACATACATACATATGTAACTTCATTTTGCTAGACATATTGGAGCTTCTAGGTAGATACAAATAATATTTTTTTCTTGCTCAAATGTTCCATCGCCTAATAATTCACACAATGGAAAGGTTGAACCTACACTTACCCCTCTACACATCTTTACAATACCCTTTTCTACAAACAGATCAAACAGAGCAGAAGACACAAAAATAAAACAAGCAAATGAAAGAAGGTTGTGTGTAGGCTGTAACTTCTCTGCAACCCAAATGCAACTTTCGAAGATCAAACATGTTGAATGTACAAATGCGGAGTGATTATTTTAATTCGAAGTTCCAATCTTCGAATCTGAGTTCGACATTTTGGCCGGAGGCCTCTTAACTACCGAGATTGAAAGAAATAGGTTCAGTGGTTTAGGCACAAACATACAGAGGTACAAACATACAGACACACTGAAACATGTTTTTGTGTACTAAATTTTTCTTAAAATTTTTATAAAAAAATTATTATGCAAATTGTTAGTATTTAATAACATAAATTTTAAAACGTAATTTAAAAATTTAATCCTGTATTGGTTTTCAAGATATTGAATTTTCAAAAAAAAAAATAGTATTATTTTTTTAAAAATCCAAAAACTATTTTTTCGAAAAGAATTTTACTTTATATTTTTTAAAATGCAAAGCAGCTCCTGCATAAAAATTTTGGTTAAAATCGTTAGAGCCGTTGGTGAGAAATTCGAAAATCAAAAAAACGGTTCTATGACAGGTACCCCTAATAACATTTCCCCCCAAATTTTTTTCTGACCAAAACATAGTCCCTGCCCATAATATCACACCTAATTTTTTTTATAAAAATCGTTAGATCCGTTTTCGAGATAAATAAGATTTTGCATTACGGGTGTATGGGGGGTACCGTTAGTTTTGGAGCTAAAAAAAAAATTTCAATTTCCCCTCTAGGGAATCACCGAAGCCCCTTAAGTACCGAGTTTGAAGAAAATACCTCCAGTAGTTTAGGCTCTAGTTCGAGGTACAGACATACAGACATACAGACAGACAGACAGACAGACGGAATTACCGGACCCACTTTTTTCGTCTTCGCTATCATCGTAATGTCAACTTTGATCAAAATCTCGAGTTCGATTTTTTTTCCAAATGCAGAACTTGCCCTATAGTACCTATATCGCAAGTAATAAACTGAACAAGTTACGAAATGAAGAAGGGTAACTCTGAACGCACATCAATATTTAATGGGGGTTGAAATTGAATAGCACCAACAGCCATAGACCACAGCAATTCAGTGCACACTCAGATGTGCAGTCAATAGGACGTCAGGCCTGCGTCAGATGCAATCGAAAATTTATGGGCGCACAAACACTTTTTTATTGAGGAGTTCTTTCAATTTAGTATGGTGCAAAACGCTACTGATTTTGAAAAAGCTCTCCCATAAGACGTGTACTGCATATTTTTGTTGGATGAAGTACAGCACCGGGCTTTCACCTAGTGTTCCTCAATCTGCGTTTCATCAAGTTTCATCAACATCATTGGAATCAACCACAAATATTACCCATGATAACAATAAAGGTTTTGTCACACCTTGAGACATATAACCATCACCCGAAATAAAAAGGATGGCAACTAGCAACGAGGGTAGGAAATCTAAGGCTACTGTCCTCACTTCATCGCCTTACAGGCTTGAATTGGAAACAAGGATTAAAAAAATAAATCAAAAACGACTCCTAAACTAATAAAATCAATGAGTCAAAAGATAATTGCAAAAAAAAAAAAGAAGTTTCAAGTGAAAACGCTGTGGAGGCCCCATATCCTAAAATATTGAAATGTGCAGCACAAAAAAAAATTGGGAAAACAAATCGAACTTCTAAAACCGTCGACGGTGATGATGAATCATCAAGTGGTTCAGAGATGAGCATTTAATTTCAGGATTCGGATGACGAGGAACAATTTGACGATGTTCCTCCATCGGGTGACGGTATCTGCATCTTCTGCAATAAACAGTGCAAGGATGAAGAAAGCACAAGTGTGAAATGGACATCGTGTTTACAATGTGAAATGGCTTGGGCGCATGAAAAATTGTATTCCTCAAAAGAGTGTCATATTTTGTTGCTGTTCCTGCTCAGAAGTTTTTCCATAGTGAAAATATTATAATTACACTAGCTTACACAAAAAAAGTACCTCAACAAAAAAGTATTTTCTAGACTAATTTTGGCTCTCTGAACGGGTTGGTTACGAAATCCCGAATCACAAAATCCCGAATCACAAAATCCCGATTCACAAAATCCCGATTCACAAAATCCCGAATCACGAAATCCCGAATCACGAAATCCCGCCATTTCAATACTAAATTGACAGCACTTGCAAATTTCAAAGTGATTAGCCAATCAGAATCAAGAACAAGGATAAAACAATGAGAATCAACGAGGACGCATCTATTCAATACTAAATTGACAGCACTGTAATCATCATTGGAAACTTCAAAGTGATTAGCCAATCAGAATCAAGAACAAGGATAAAACAATGAGAATCAACGAGAACGCACTTATACCCAAATAAGTTGGTCAATAAAAAGTATAAAAACAGGAGTGATTTCGGAATATTTTTCAGTTTCGCTTCGAATTCCGTGGAGGTGACACCACGTCGGTCGTCGCAATAAAGTGTAAATTAAAAAAGATTATTGAAAGGGGTATTGTTCTTGATTCCATTTTGGTTGGTAGTGCAAAGACGCGACGCTTAAGTGAGTTTTAAACGTTGAAAGAATTTTAATTTAACGCTTAAAAATCATTTTAAGCGATTGCAGACTCTAGGGAGAGTTGCTGTTTAAGCAAAATTTATTTTTTTTGGAAATTCTAGGGGATTATTGAAGGGATAGTTAGCTCGATTCTTTTTAGAACCACAAAACATTGAAAGAGTAAAAATTTATTTTTAAAATAAAAAAAAAGTTCAATTTTTTTCAAAAAAATTGTGGAAAAAAGTTTTTTAAAAAAATTGAAAGGTGACACTCCCTAGATCACGAATATGCAATTTTTATCTCGCTAACATGCCCAGTTTAGCCAGAAATCACGTTTGAACATGTCAACTTTGGGGGGTCTACGAGGCTCCGTTTAGTCGCAAATTGCATTTAAAGATAAAAATTCGTTTTTCGTTTCATGCGATACGTGGATTGAAAGGTGGCACTCCCTAGATCACGAATATGCAATTTTTATCTCGCTAAGATGCCCAGTTTAGCCAGAAATCACGTTTGAACATGTCAACTTTGGGGGGTCTACGAGGCTCCGTTTAGTCGCAAATTGCATTTAAAGATAAAAATTCGTTTTTCGTTTCATGCGATACGTGGATTGAAAGGTGGCACTCCCTAGATCACGAAAATGCAATTTTTAACTCGCTAAGATGCCTAGTTTAGCTAGAAATCACGTTTGAAATGTCAACTTTGGGGGGTCTACGAGGCTCCGTTTAGTCGCAAATTGCATTTAAAGATAAAAATTCGTTTTTCGTTTCATGCGATACGTGGATTGAAAGGTGGCACTCCCTAGATCAACTTTGGGGGGTCTACGAGGCTCCGTTTAGCCACAAATCGCGTTTAAAGATACAAAATATTTTTTCATACATTTTAATAGGCAAGGTGATGTAGTAACAGTTTTCTTGGGCAACAGTACCTTGGGTGGCCCGCTGCGCGGGTTTTCAGGATTTTAACTCCCTTTTTCGGAGACACACTCGCTCACGCAACTCCGTTGCTCCGCTTAGGGTATGTAAAGTCGCCAGGCAGGCGCCTGTAGCAACAGTTTTCTTAATCAAAATACTTGCTGTTCAAGAAAATTATTTCTATTTACAATATTCAATGTTTTTTATCTCTTAAAATAACTTTTTCTAGCTCAAAATCATTTGAGCAGCGTTTAAAGCTAATCGGCAAGGAATATCTCAACACATATTCTTCGTATTCGCTATCATCGGCATCAAAATCAGGCCGCATCTTAGATACGGACTTCTAAAACGCTTAAAATGTAATTTAAGCATAAAATTAAAATTCTTTCGTCCAATTTGAGGAGCTTTTTCTTTCAAAAAATATTAATTTTTTTCACGCTTAAAATACATTTTGAGCGTTTTGGCATATTTTTTTTTTTTTAAGTAGTCCATTCTATATTTTTTTCAAGCTAAAAATTCGTTTTTGGTGTCATTTCGAACTCCATTTACCAATGAAATTTTCTATGAAGAAGCTAAAAATTCATTTGATTTGAGGAGCGTTTTCATGGTTTTTCTTTAAAAAAAAATAATTTTTTTTCACGCTTAAAATAAATTTTGAGCGTTTTGGCAAAATTCTTTTTTTTTCTAAGCGAAAAATAATTTTTTCAAGCAAAAAATTAATTTTCAGTGTCATTTGGACCAAAAATTCATTCACCAATGTTCACCAATGAAATTTTCAAAGAAAAAGAAATATTAATTCCAAGCTACTACCATCTCGGAGTTCTACAACGAACTGAATTTTTCCCGAACCAACAGTTCCTTAAATACTTTCCATTTGCTCAAGAATAAATTAAAATAAAATACTTTATTAAAAGTACTAAAATAGTATTGAAATCCCGTCAAATATTTCCAAAAATATCTGTCGGCGGGATTTTTATTTTTATTTTCGGCGGGATTTCGTGATTCGGGATTCTGATCGGCGGGATTTCGTTACTCTCCCCTCTGAACACGAAAATGGCAATCATTTATTTTTCCAAAGAAGCGTTTTCGAGATATGATCAAAAAACGTGTTTTTCTGCTCCTTTTCCATGTATAAGCCTAATTCTCAAAAACCTTCGAACTAATCAACATATACTTTATAGTTTTGAATAGATATTTTGTTTGTCTTTCCAACAGTATACGACTTGTGTAAATCGGCCCAACAATCATCAAGAAAAAGCCGTTCAAAGTTTCAAAAAACACAATTTTTCGCCGTTTTTTTGAAAATCGCTTGTTTTAAGTCATTCCGTAAGGATAGAAATAAAAATATTTAAAATAGTCTTAAGATTTCTGGTGGAAGATATTGTTTTTACAAAGCTAAAACGCATAAGATCAATGAAATCGAATAATAAATGTGGAAGTTATGAAACATTACGTGAAGGCAGACCATTTCAGTTTTTTTCAAAAAAAATATGTTTTTCAGTTTTATCTACCTGTTTAAGAATTGTTGGAAAAAATATACAAACTCAGAGCATTTACTGTAGTGCCTTATAGTAAAGTTATGCTATATTGTCAACCTGTGCTACGTTCTTTGTGAGGTTAATTGCATTTGGAAACGGAAATAGGAAGTATTTATCGTTTGGAAAGTCAGTTGAATGGAGAAACCCAATTGATCATGTGACTGACTGTTAGTTCTGCTTAACTAAAATACAAGGAAGCAAATTTCGGAAAGCTTTTTATCCCGAAGTACAATCAGTAACAAAGATTGCGCCACATTCTTCTCGGTATCCAAAACATGAACCACCAGGAACCAAAATACTCGTAACAGCCGGAGAAGTATCAGATTTGAATTCCAGTATCATCAGCAGTTTGGAAATTTATTGAAAGTCCAAAACTAAAGCTATTTAATCAATTCCAACTCAATGATTTATGCCGTGATCCCAACTTATCTTAAGAGAAGTCTGAGTTGCTCGCTTCGAGATTGCAGGAATTTAACTGCTTGGAAGCAGAAACAAAAGTCACTTATTACAGAAATCGGAATAAGAAATTTGAAAGGTATTATTCAAAAACGGGTGACTTTTGTTATTGCAATGATGTGACAGGATTATTTGCTGAATTTGGAGAACACCACGAAGCTAAGGATTGGCGGCTTTTTATCGACGGTAGCAAGTATAGCATGAATGCTGTTTTACCTCATAAAGGGAACACGAAACCATCAATCCCGATTGGTCACTCCACAAATGTAAAAGAGGACTACAAGACCATGGAAAAACTTCTTCAACTTGTGAAATACAATTCGTATAACTGGAAAAACTGCTGTGATTTAAAAGTCGTGGCTTAACTTACTGGAATGCAGGGTGGCTACACAAAATACTGCTGTTTTGTGTGTTTTTGGGATAGCAGAGCAGATAAAAAGCATTTCATCCAACGAAATTGACCACTTCGTGAAAATCATGTAGTAGGAAAGAGCAACGTTGCTGAAAAAGCACTTGTTGAGAATCAAAATGTAATACTTCCACCATTGCACATAAACTCGGCATTATGAAAAATTTTGTAAAAGCCTTAGCAAAAGATCCCGAAAACAAAGCATTAACATATTTGAAAACAAAGTTTCCCAAGCTGTCGACCGAAAAAATTAAGGCGGGTATATTCGTTGGTCCACAGATAAAAAAATTGTTTAGTGACACCGGATTTTTGAATTGTCTAAAAAAAAAAACGAGAAAAGAGCATGGAATGCTTTTCAAGACTTAGTTCATAGATTTTTGGGAAACCACAGAAGTCCAAACTATCGTCAATTGATCGAAAAAATGATGATTACATTTCATGATAGTGGTGAGTATTTAGCAGATTAGTGTTTCAAAAACAATGAATTCTGTGATGACTCAAGTGAAATGCAGATTTAACTTAAATGTATTAATATACTTTATTATTTCTTAACTCAATGTATAATTATAATGGCATGTGAAGCATGGAAGGAAGGAGAAACAACTGACACAAAATATGTCATGATGTTCTATTCAATTATATAAAAGCTTCATGCTGAATAAGTTAAAACATTGGTGAAACTCATCACAGTATCCCCCTTCAGTTGGTTGTCCTTTAACAATAATTTCAAATCAGATAAGATGTATTCGTTTATTTTACAAACTTTGGAATTCATTATTTTTCAAGCTTCTTAAATGATATTTCTTTATAACTTTTTCAGATGTACCTCCGTTATTAGCATTTAATTCTTTATGGACAGTTTTTAAATTATCCTCCTCTAAATTTGTTACTACAACATTTTTAATATTAGATTCAACAATAGGTTCATTATTTTCAGTTTTGTTTAACAAATTATTATAATCCTCATTTACAGTTAAAGGAATATAATTTTTATTATTTTGGTCGCAAACACTGATTATTTGATTTAAATGTCTTTTCCAGATCTTATTAGATTCAGTTACTTCTACTAAATAAATTTGCCTGCCCAATATTTTTACAATTTTAGCCTTAGTCCAAATTACTTTATTAGCTTTACAATAATCTTTAACCATAACAATTTCATTTAAGTAAAATTTTTTTCTTGTTTTAGATCTATAATTTTGTTTTTGATTTTCTTGTTGTTTTTTTCGTAAAAAAAATCGAACTCGAGATTTTGATCAAAGTTGACATTACGATGATAGCGAAGACCAAAAAAGTGGGTCTCGCAATTCTGTCTGTCTGTCTGTCTGTCGGTTCGACTATAGCCTAAACCGCTCGGCCGATTTTCTTCAAACTTGGTAGATATGGGTTTTAATTTTTTCCCCCCGGACATTTTTTTTTGTTTTTTTTTAAGACCAAAAATAACGGTACCTGCCATACGATTTTTTTTTCGAAATTTTATAAATATTTTTTCTTCTCAAAAACTGTCCCACAGAATTTAAAAAAAAAAATTTGAAAAAATTCATTTGGTTAAAACTAGCTAATGGTTGAAAAAAAATTTACAAAAAATTGTTATTTTTGGTAGCCCCCCTGAGTCCATTTTTTTTTGTTTTTGATTTTCTCGAAAACGGTACAGCCGATTTAAATAATTTTTTTTATGCCAAAGCTCCTCCAAAGTTTGAATATTATTACATATTCAAATTTTCAATTTTTAATTTTTTGGATTTAAAAAAAAAAAAAAAAAATTTTTTTTTGGAAACTCAATATTTCGAAAACCCCATGCTCGATTTTTTTCAAACTTGACAAAATAAAGTTTTTTAACATAATATACAAGATTTGAGAAAAAAACTTTTGTTTCATCTAAAACTAACGGTACCTTCCATACAAATTTTAAAAAATGGTTTTCGAAAATCGTATTTTTCTCGAAAACGGTTCCGAGAATTTTGCTAAAATTTTTTTTCTTTTGATTAATCTTTACGATCTATAATTTAATAAAAAAAAATTTTAAATCTAGATATTACTGACTGTACCTACCATAGAACGATTTTTTCGAATTTTGAATTTCTCATTATCGACATAACGGATTTTAATAATTTTTTTTATAAAAAAGCTCCAAAAAAGTTTAAAAAACATTGCATTTAAAAACTTAAGAAAAAATATTTTTTCAATTTTTAGAAAAAAAAGTCAATTTTTTTTTTGAAAATTCGATATCTCAAGAACGGCTTAGTATTTTTTTTGGAAATTAGACTTTTATTCGTATAATAATAAAAGCTTAAGGTTGGCGTACAAAAATTTTTTCTTAAAAATGTTTTAAAAATTTTGTACATAAAAGCTTATTTTTTTAAGGAACCACTACAACGACTTATAATTTTTGTTATTGAATAAATTCATATTTGCATAGCATTGTGGTTTTATCTCTTACTACTAAAAGAATTTAAAAAATTAATTTTATCCTTATGAACAGTTTTCTTTAATAACATTCGTTTTTAAAATTCCTAGTCTATTACATAGGAGCAAGTTCGTGCGACCCAGTCGTGCATTTTATTTAATATTTGTTTCAAGTTTAGTCAAATCAATTTGCATGTTTCGCTTAGGATTAAGTAGGTCTAACCTAGTTTTTAATTTTCTACCTAACATTAGTTCAGCTGGAGATACACCTGTACTAGAATGAATAGTACCTATAATCTAATAGAAAAGAATTTAATGCTGAACAAATTTCAACATTTTCATCAGCTCCTAAAGCGCGTTTTAATGCATTTTTGATTGTTTTGACAAAATTTTCGGCCTGCCCATTCGTAGACGGGTTTCCTACTGGCGTTGTCCGATGTTTTATACCATTTATTTTTAAATAATTTTCAAATTCATTCGAAACAAATGCTGTTCCGTTATCAGACACTAATGTCTTATAGGGACGCCAAAACGCGCAAATAGTGGTCTTAATTTATTAATAGTCGCTTTACTTGTTGTATTAGTGCCCATATCTAAACATTCTGAACACTTTAGATACTATTATATTTATCAGTTCGCGATTCTTTTTCAACAAATTACTAATCTCTTTGACATAATTTATGTAACACGAATTCGAATCTCCAATTTGCATATCGATAGAATCTTCGTTTGGAAAACGAGAAAAATTATCTGCAACATTCGCTTGTGACCTTATGCATTCAATTTTAAACGTATAACCCGTTAAAACTAGCGCAATTCGTTGCAAACGATTTGCTGCCATCTGTGGTATACCTTTTTTGGACCCGAAGATATGCATAAGCGGTTTATTATCGGTCACTAATGTAAATTCCCTGCCGTAAAAGTAATGGTGAAATCGCGTTACTCCAAAAAGAATCGCTATAGCTTCCCTGTCTAACTGGGAGTACTTTTGCTCTGTCTCAGTCAACTTTCGCGACGCAAACTCTATTGGCCTTTCTAAACCGTTTCCATATACTTGAGAAAGGACAGCGCCAAGTCCAATGGGACTTGCATCCACCGTAAGCTTGGTTACCAGCTTTGGATTAAAATGCGCCAATTCAGTCCTAGAAATGAGTTCTTTTTTTATTTTGTCAATGGCTTGCGAATGCAAATCTGTCCATTCGAATTTCGCAGTTTTCTTTAATAGATCGTATAATGGCGCGCAAAGTGTAGCTATATTTGGCAAAAACTTCCTATAAAAGTTAACGACCCCAAGAAACGATTGCAGTTCCTTCAAACATGTTGAATTTTTAATTTCTTTAATCGTTTTTATCTTTTTTGGGCAAGTTTTTAACCCAGATTTGTCTATCACATGACCTAAATAATTTATTGACCTAGCTAAGAACGTGCATTTTTCCTTATTTAACTTAAGACCTGCGTCTTGTAAAATTTTTAAAACATGCTTAACTTTTTCGACATGCATTTTTCGATTCGGAGCTGTAATTAATACGTCATCAAGGAATACAACCACCCATTTTATGCCCATTAACAAGCTATCCATCATTTTTTGAAACACTGCCGGGGCTGATGCCAATCCATAAACTAAACGCGTATAGCGAAAAAGACCTTTTGATGTGGATATCGTTGTTAATTTTCTCGACTCATTATCTAGAACCAACTGCTGGTATGCCATCGAAAGATCTAACTTTGTGAATTCTTCACCACCATGCAGTTGCGCGAATAAATCTTCGATCCGAGGAAGGGGATATTTATCAACTAATAATTGAGGATTAACCGTGATCTTAAAATCCCCGCAAATTCGCACTTCTCCTGACTTTTTCAAAATGGGAACGATTGGAGTTTCCCCCTCACTGAAATTTACAGGTTCTAATACACCTAGCTCTACCAACTTGTCAATTTCATTTTCAACTTTTTCTTTCAAAGCTAATGGCATTTGGCGTGGCTTGAAGAACTTAGGACTACAGTCACTTTTAACATGCAACGATATTAAACTTTTATTAAATTTACCTAATTTTCCGTCAAATAATTCACTAAAATTTTCAGTGATTGCATGCACTTGATGTAAAATGTTATTTTCTACATAATTAAGATTCGCAAATTTAATACCAAATTCATTTAAGAAATTTCGGCCTAGCAATGGTGGACCGCCATTTTCGACAACAACAACTTTAATCTTTTTACACACATTATTGTATAACACATCCATTACACAAACACCAATAGGTTTTATTTTTGTGCCATTGTAGTTATTAAAAACTAAACTAGATTCGGTCATTGCATGCAAATTAAAATGATCGCGGTATGTTTTCAAAGAGATAGCGGACACAGAAGCTCCCGTGTCAATTTCCATCATAATAGGAATACCATTCATATACATTTTTAATTTAATAGGTTCATTAGATTCTAAGCAAGAAGTTAAATTAAATAAAGATAACTCAGCACCTTTCAAATACTTAAAATCTTGTTGTCCGTTACTCTTACTAATTTTATTGGGACACACTCGGTACAAATGTCCTCGAGTATTAAATCGCTTGCATCGATAGTTCTTGAATCCACACGAGATTCTCGTATGATTTGAAAGTCCGCAAATCGTACACTTACTGTTGTTGTAACCACCTTGTTGTTTTTGGCCACGCTGCTGCTGATGATGTTGTTTGCCTCTTACTTGTCCACTGCTGCTCTTCTGCTTCGCCTGGCCCATTCGATAAATACCGTCTATTAAACTTGGTTCTTGTTTGATGCTCACATCAAGCTCGTATTTGTGCTTTACACACTCAACCGCATTAGCAATTTCAACGGCTTTATCGAATGTTAGCTTTGCCACACTCTCCAAGAACAGCTTATCTTTTGCCGCTCCCTTTTGCAGTCCCATCACGAACTTATCGCGAAGAGCTGAATTAAGCTCGTCACCAAATTCACAGCTAATCGAAAGAGATCGTACTCTTGCTGCCCATTGGCTTACCGTTTCGAGATTATCTTTGACTGCAGAATAGAATTTATGGCGCTCAGCAAACCCAGAAACTGTTGGTTTAAGATGTTCGCCGAAAGCTTTACATAGAATGTCAAACGATGTAGTTTCTATTTTATTTGGATGAATCAAATTATTCTCCAATTTATAAGACTGCTCCGATAAAGCATTAATTAAAATAGCTTTTTTCTTAGCCTCTTCTTTCACATCATTGGCAATAAAAAACTGTTCCAATTGCACTTTAAATGTATGCCAATCATTTCGGTTAAAATCGAATTTTTCCACAGACCCGATTATCGACATTTTGCACTTGTTGGTGTTATTTGTTTTATCCCATCCTCGTCGCCACTGTGATGACTCAAGTGAAAGGCAGATTTAACTTATATTAATATATACTTTATTATTTCTTAACTCAATGTATAATTACGAGTAATGGCATGTGAAGCATGCAAGGAAGGAGAAACAACTGACACAAAATATGTCATGATGTTCTATTCAATTATATAAAAGCTTCATGCTGAATAAGTTAAAACATTGGTGAAACTCATCACAAATTCTATTGACAACTAAAATTTAAATATTATGTGTTCCTTTCAGGTGCTCGCATGTCTTTGAAAATGCACTTCCTGCACAGCCATTTGGAAACTTTTCCCTCGAATTTAGGAGCTGAAAGCGATGAACAAGGTGAAAGATTCCACCAGGACCTCGCTATCATCAACAAAAGGTATGAGGGCTTTTGGGACCAAGGGATGATGAGTAACTACTGCTGGATGCAGCTCCGCGAAGATTCAACGCCACATAAAAGAAGAAGTGTAAACAATACTTCATATTTTCAATAAAAATTATGAAAAAAAGAAAAAACCTAAATGATCTGCCTTCACGTAATGTTTCATAACTTCCATATTTATTATCCGATTTCATTAATATTATGCGTTTTAGCTTTGTAAAAACAGTATCTTCCACCAGAAATCTTAAGACTATTTTAAATATTTTTATTTCTATTCTTACGGAATGACTTAAAACAAGCGATTTTCAAAAAACGGCGAAAAATTGTGTTTTTTGAAACTTTGAACGGCTTTTTCTTGATGATTGTTGGGCCGATTTACACAAGTCGTATACTGTTGGAAAGACAAACAAAATATCTATTCAAAACTATAAAGTACATGTTGATTAGTTCGACGGTTTTTGAGAATTAGGCTTATACATGGAAAAAGAGCAGAAAAACACGTTTTTTGATCATATCTCGAAAACGCTTCTTGGGAAAAATAAATAATTGCCATTTTCGTGTTCAGAGAGCCAAAATTAGTCTAGAAAATACTTTTTTGTTGAGGTACTCGCCAAAAACCGAAAATTTGTAAACTAGTGTTATCTATCTATTCAAAACCCTTTTTTAAACAACTAAGAAGATTTTTTCTTAATTATTATTTATTTTTAAACTATATTAGGTAAAGCTCCTTTTATTATTCATACATTCTGCATTATTATTTTTTTACTTTTTCAAAAAAAATTAATTTAATGTGGTATAAGATATCACATTAGACAGCATAGTGTACCACATTACCCTTTAATTTTCAAAAGTGATGATTTCGAGGTCATATAAATATTTTGTCTACATCTTTGTTGGTTATTGTTACAATTCGAAAAATGGAAATACTCGTAGCTTAGTAGCTTATATGTTTTAGGTAAAATCCCCCAAATTAAGGAGCATTTGTTTCATTATTTTTTCTCTTAAGTCAAAAAAACGAACATGTATACCACGATACCCCAACTTCCTCTACCCAATAATATTCAAACTTTTGGAGATCCTTAGCATAAAAAAAAAGATCAAAATCGGTGGTACCGTTTTTAATAAAATCAAAAACAAAAAATTGTTCCAAGCGAGGTACCATTAATAAACATTTTTTGGAAAATTTACTTTACCAAGCTTTAACTAAATGAAATCTTAGGATTTTTTTTTTAAAGAAATCTGTGGAACAGTTTTTGAGAAAACATTTTTATTATAAAATTTCGAAAAAAAATTTGTATGGCAGCTACCGTTATTTTTGGTCTTAAAAAAGAAAAAAGGTGTGGGGGAAAAATTTATAAATGATATCTAACAAGTTTAACAAAAATCGGCCGAGCCATTTAGGCTGCAGTCGAACGGACAGATAGGCAGACAGAGATTCGTGACCCATCGCTATCATCGTAATGTCAACTTTGATCAAAATCTGGAGTTCGATGATTTTAACCAATGCATAACTTGCTAAAATTGGGTCTTAAAACATGTATTGTTGTTGATGTACTTAATATGGCGAAGCAAAGAATTCCACAGACGTAAAGCGTTGATGAAAAATTGGCGCTCAGATGTTAATGAGGTGGGTTTCAATTGGTTGGTCAGACCTGGCTGGAAAAGCCCTCGTAATTCTCTTAAAAAGATAGGGTGGGGTAGCGAACACTATATCCGAGAGCAAGGATAAGGTACAAAAGTAATTCTCGAGTGGCATGTTAAGTAAACAATTCGATGCTCTGTCGGACTACGTAGCCCAAAGATGTACATATCTAATTATGTTGTTGAAGATGATATCGAGCTATCTTTTGCAAGTATAATTGCAACCATAGACTTAAATGGGAAAAACTAAACTTTTGCAAAGCATTGCACACGTCTTCATCGGCTTGTATGACTAGGAGACCCAAAACATGCGTAACATTCCGTATTCCTTACCGACTACGCCCGCCGCCGTTGATGGGCTTATCCAATGTTTGATTTCGGTTATAGCAAAATTCACATATTCAACAGTTTTTTATTTAAAGTTATTTGAGTTTTTCAGATATAACCAAGATTTTGATCGATTTAAGGCCAGTCCATTAGTCCAAAGTGCTAGTTTTTCGAGGTCCTTATTCAGACAGCAAACACCATCTTAAATGAGAACAAGACCGCGGCCGAGGTTCATTTGTACATTGTCAGCAAACATATGTAACGAGCAGTTATCAAATACGGAGGAAATATCATTAACGTAAAGCGAAAAAGTAATGGGCCAAGAACGGATCCTTGTGGAACTTCACTGGGGTAAGGAGAAAATTGGATAAATTGTTACTTATTTCAACTGTTTGTATTCTATTGGATAAATAAAAAGATATAAGCTTTGTAGCATCAGGCGAAAAGTTATAAAGCTGGCGAAGTTTATGTGCAAGTTTTCCATGTACAACTGTGTTGAATGCCTTTGAAAAATATAGAGAAAGAATTAAAGAATTTACTTGTGCGAACTGTCGACTATTAAGGGAAGTATTCAATTTGCCACAAAACAATCAAGTATTAGCTAAACGAATTTCCATCACAACTTCATTGCGAAGTGTATTGGAAATAAAAGATTAACAAAAGCTTTGATTTTCTTGAATTTTTATTTTTTTTAACAATAACAAACAATTTGTTCGCACAAATATATTTTAAATAAAAGGTTAACAAAAAACAAGAACTTTGATTGATTGACAAGTAGTGTCGCTGATGATTTAAATGCAACTTACAATAATATTTTATTTTGCAGATGGTTTGCATAAGGCAAAACCAAAAGGTGATAGTAAATACCATATAATAAATTCTCAGCGCGTGAGGCAAGACTTTGAACTTTACTTAGAGATCATATTTCATCTGGTCTCACGCTGCTGAGGGAGTTAGGTGGAAATTGGGTTGTAGGATATGTATGAAAATGGGAATTGGAATAATTAAATAATAAAAATTGACAAAAAATGTATTTGGTGCTTTTGTGGAAGTGATAGGAAATAATTTCACACCGCATAAGCTTCTTATTCAAAGCCATGTGATAAAACATTGGTCGGGTTGATCTTAGCTTAGGTTGATTCCTTGGGAATGCTTGGTTTTTATTTATTATATATTTTATTTACCTTAGGTTAATTCTTTGGGAATGCTGTGATTTTATATGTTATATATTTAACATACTCTCCCCCTTTGAGGAATCTAATCTCTCAAAATTCTAAATTTGTGTTTCGATTTCAAAACGACGAGCGTTCCCTCTAGGAAGAGCATTTCTTCTAGGAAGAGGTTTGGGCCTTTTTTTTATTAAGGAAATGAATGCCATCATTACAATGAATAAAATGAAGCTGAATCCATAGTGATGGTAGTCATGCATATATATATCATTACCCCTATATCCTTGCCTACATCCTTAGCTAATTCATTTATTTGGTTTTTTTTTTTTTTTTTTTTTTTATAATCTACACGCGCTCAAGGGATTATGATTACCCTTTAAATGTTTGAACACAGCGCGGGCGTGAAGTTAAGGAAAAGAAAGTAGGATAGGAAAGATGTGTGGCACGATGTTCTGAGACTGAAGGTTGTTGTCTCAGCTATTTTATCTCCAGGGATGGCGGCTGAACTAAAGCGGAGAATGCCGTGTCTTATTTCTATGTCGCTTATGATTCACATTATTTTATTCGTGTTCATCCTTGTTGGGTATACTAGTTTAACTCAATTACTTGTTGTTAGTGTTATGCCTGAACAACATGTAATGAGTAAACCAGCAACCCATTGATGACAATTTTTAGAAGGTTTTTAATGGAATTAAAACGACATAGACGACGGCAGGGATCGAACCTGTGATCATGAGGTTCACAGGCGAGCACACATCCATCGCGCCACGGCCACCCCTTTCTTTATATTCTGTAGGTATTTCTGTATTCGTCTCATTGCTCGAAGATGTAGGGAGATTATTTGATTGTTTTGTTTTGATTGTTTCTGAAATTTTAATAAGAGGAATAAATAATTTGTTTAAGGTGGTATTGCTCAGAACTCGCCCGTTTATAACTAGGTTTGGAAGTTTTAATGTGCATGGTCTTAGAAACTCCAAAAAACCACGGCCAATTATGGTTATGCTCTTCGTTATTCTTTCACAAACTAGTAAACCAGTTACTGTATCCTCAAGAGCAAATAGCTCTTTGCAAATAGCTATTTGCATCTCTAAGACTGATCCATTGATCGTGAAGAATGGATTTTTTTTAGAGAGCAGTAACTTAGAGCATTCTCTTAGTGATTCAGTAATTAAACTTCACAATAATTATTACTGCCTTAATGGATCATTGTTGGCACATGTTGGTCACAAATAAAGTGTCTAGTTGAAAGAAGCTGACAAGATAATAATTGAATTTCTGTTAGTGCAAAATACCTTTTACTCGTTAGAGTAACTGCCAGATATTGGGATGATAGTTCTATTTTGAAACTTGAATTATTTTGAAATGTGCGAAAGGGAACTAAATTGAAAAGCTGGAATTCTTGGTTATCAACCAAAGGAAACATCATTTCAAATACTATTGAGTCATTAAAACTTCGTACCTTGATGGATGACAGCTTAAACATATTTAATACAGATGCTGTGGGAATGTTAAGATGAGATGGAAAATTGTAATGGCGAAATAAAATGAGGATTCATTTTGGCATTGTTAAGGCTAAGTAGAATGTCAAGTAATGTATCTTGCACCATTTCCAGATTTGTAATTGATAGGATCAAATACGATGTTAACGCAGAAAACCGTTGATTAACATCAATTATTTCTTGATGCTTTTCAATGCTATTTAAAGATTTTTCGAAGATAGATTTTAAACCTTGATATTGCTGACTTAATTGGAGATTGCTTCGATTAAGTAGATTTACTGTTGCATCTGCTATTGAGCTTTTTTTTTAAGAGATGTAAGAGGTGTTGTTCATCTTGGTTGACCAATGATATTTGATGATGGATGTCTTTAGCATCATCTTGATCCAATACTGCAAATAAACTATGTGCTACGTTTCCGATAAAATCGAAAGGAGATCTAGCAATTCTTTCATTTGCTATAAGAAGTATGATAGCTATAAACGAGATCATTGTTCGATTCAATAACGTTTACTCTATGTTTCATTGCGGTGAGTGTAGGCAAACAAAACGGATTAGTTTTCAAGTCATCTAAACAGATTTTATTCATTCTCTCTAGGTAAGTTTTCACTTCTCCTAGCTCTAACCAATACGATGACAAATTATAAAACATATAAATGTTCCAAAAACTGTTAACAGTGCTAGCACAACCTATGTCCTCAAAATAAATGCCTGTGGAAACGTCGAATTTTGTAATCCTTATTGGTTCACTTTCTAAGGAGGCTGCTAAAGCAACATGAAACATAATAATGATGTCATAGACTTACCGAGGAATATTCCGCGTCTTAATCTCATTGAGGCTTGATTTTTTACTGGGGGTTGCGGACTTTGTTCTCGCTCTTCTGCATGATCAGGTGGTAAAGGGCATAGATTTTGAATCGCTCGTTGATATGTTCCTGTTTCCGTTTTAACATGTGCCACTCGCACTAAACCATCAGATCCCTTGACGACTTTGACTACACGTCCAAGCTTCGATTTCATTGGATGCTGGTGTGCATCTTTTAAAACAACCATTGTTTTAGGTTTTAAATTTTGGGCTTGCAACTTCTACTTTAACTTCTGTTGAAGAAGGTTGAGGTATTCGTTTGACCATCTTTGCCAAAAATGCTGTTGAATGTGCCGAATCTGACGAAATTTGTCTAATCTTGTGATTTTATGATCAGTAATGTTAGGTTCAGGTAGTGCAGTTAATGGAGCCCCAATAAGGAAATGACCTGGAGTCAAAGCCTGCAAGTCATTAGGATCTGAGGAGATTGGTGTAAGTGGGCGTGAATTTAAGATCGATTCTATTTTAACTACGACTGTTGAAAGTTCTTCATAAGTTAGAGAAGCTTATCCTAGGTATTTTATTAATAGAGTTTTTGCTGATTTAACAGCAGCCTCACAAATGCCTCCAAAATGTTGAGAGCGAGGTGGAATGTGTTTCTAGTTGATTCCCATTTTTAGGCAATTCGAATTGATTGATGATTGAGTTTCAGATGAGTCTAAAAAAACTTGAAAGTCTTTTAATTGATTTCTTGCACCAACAAAATTTGTGGTGTTGTCACTGAATTTGGTTTGGTATACACGTCGTCTTTCAATAAAATATGCACGAAAGAAAAATAGATCGGATACGAGGCGTTCATTACGTGTATAATCTATTTATTTTATTTTCATAATTGTTCATAAGAAAGAATAGAAATTGTACTCAATTTGACATTTACTATAACACTTTGATACAATTCAATTTACGATTTACATTTAAATTCATTCTTTTTCTCATTATTTAAACTAACCTATTTCTCGTTTAATTCTCTTCTCTTAAACTCTTAAACTTTAATTTACATTATCGAAGCTTTTCTCAATACCTTCTTTGTGACTCACTTCTAAATGCATCTCAATATTTTAGTCATAACTTGCTTAATTTTTCTTTTGGATTCTATTTGTCCTTGTAATCCAATTTCGTTCACAGGTTTAAAGATTATATTTTTTTTGTTTGGACTCACCGAATTTCTTTAGTATATATATACATATATAATTAATTTTTTTTATACTAATTTAAATTTTTGAACGGGCAAAAGCCTCTCCCAAATTTCTCCATTCAAGTCGGTTGAAACCTATTCTTCTCCAACCTCCTTTGAATTTTTGTATGTTATCTATCCATCTTTTCCTTTGTCCACTTACTTTTCTTTTTCCGTCTAATGGTATCTATTCTGTCACAAGTTTTTTCTGGCTATACAGTGCCTCCAGCGCATAATCGGACAGTAGTTTCATTTATATAAAATGTGCTGTAAACTTTGAAAAAAAAAAACCGCTATATGTACATTTTTTTCGCTTTTATTTAAAGTAGTACTCTTATTTATCTTATTATCAACAAAAAACTTATTATTTTCAAATGATTAACTTTTAATCTAAAGAGAAAAACAAAATAAGATCAGTTTTTAAAGTCCAACGAATAATCGGATAAAGTAAAAAATCTTATTTAAAGTAGTAAAAATCCATCAGCTAGTATTTCGTTGCAAACTCTTTACTATCCAGAACGGCTTGTAGACGATTTGGGATGGATTTAACCAAATATTGGCACACATCAGGCTCAATAGAGTTCCAAGCTTCAATTAAAGCCTCTTTAAGCTGATTTAGGGAGTTAAATTTTTGTTTGTACACCCTCCTAGCCAATTCTTCTCACAGATGTTCGATCACATTAAGGTCTGGGCTCTGTGCTGGTGTATCAATAAGTTTGGGGCAATTATGGATCAACCACAGCTTTGCAACACCTGATGTGTGCTTGGGATCATTGTCGTGATAGAATGCACATTTATTTGCGATTCCCAGTTTTTCCGCACTCTGCTTCACATTTTGTTTCAAAATGTTGAGGTAGGCAAACTTGTCCATTTTACCATCTATAAAATGCAAATTGCCTACCCCAGCACTGCAGCCCCAAACCATGACAGAGTCCCCTCCATGTTTTATTGTGGCTTTGGTATTTTCTTGCTGGAACTCAGCATTTGGCTTACGCCACACATACATCTTCCCATACGAGCCATACAAATTCAATTTGCTCTCATCAGTGAACGAAACCTTGAAGCATCGAAAACTACAAATGAAAATATACTTTTTTAAGAAATATGATCACATTACCGTATTTCAAAAATTTTGTTTTAATAAATACTAACCGACCCAGCTCTCGAAATTCGAGTGCCAATTTATTTATTATTTATTATTTATATATTTGGCAGTGTTTTCAAGCAAATTTATTAAATTAAATTTTATTTTATGTAATATGCAAAGTGTTCGACAGTGCAAAAACAAAAATGACCCACAGTGTGTAAATGCGTGTCTCAAGTATATTCTGCACATCTCCGTAACTGTGGCTTTCCAACCATATAAAATTTATCGAAATCGGTTAAATACTTTTGGAGAAAAGTGTACCACAAAAAACATGTTTGCCGTTTTATTATATGATTCTCTCGCATATTTTAATCTTTTGTTTTTATTTTTGAGAGTAATAAATGGTCTTTTTCTGGCAACTCTTCCATAGTATTCGTATCTATGGAGAGTATTGCGGACAGTGTTGAGACAAACATCCTTTCCAACACGATTTTTTAGGGAAATTTGAAGATCTTTTGCTGTTTTGAATGGATTTTGTTTTATTTCTTTTAATATTGACCGCTCTTCCCTTTCACTTAAAAGTTTGACTTGACCTTCTCGACTTTTGTTGGCCAATCTAAATTCATCTGTGTACCTTTTTATGATATCTTGGACTGTAGAATTGCCTCGTCCAACCAACTCGGCATTTTCTCTTACCGTTTTGCCTTCAAAATTTAATTTTATAATTAATGGTCTTAGTTCGGCAATTGTTTGTTTTTCACTTGGAGCCACTTGGAGCACTTCTTGGTTGAACATTCATTGAAAGACTGGTTAGAACAAAAAAAAAACTGCCTTGGAGTGAAAATTTGAAAGTAACTATATTTTTCATTTACTCTCTTTGATTTGTCCGATTATTCCTTGGACTTTTTTATTTTGTTTTTCTCTTTGAATTAACCGTTAACATTTGAAAATGTATAGTTTTTTTGTTGTTATTTGGATAAGTAATTGTAATACTTTAAATAAGAGCGAAAAAAATATACATATAGCGTTTTTTTTCTAAGTTTACAGCCTATTATATATAAATGAAACTACTGTCCGATTATGCTTTAGAGCTACTGTACGTGCTATATGCCCGGTTCATTCCCATTTAAACCGTCTCGCCTTATAAGTAACATCTTCAATGTTTGTTCTTCTCCTTATAACATTATTAGGTATGTGTTCACTTCTACTTATTTTGAGAATGGATCTCTTCATAGCTCTTTGACACACTGAAAACTAATCCATTGATGTTTTGTTGTTGTTCCATGTTTGCGCTCCGTAAGTGAGCACTGGTAATATTGCTCTGTCCATTATGTATTTCGTACATCCTGGTGTTGAAATGGCTCCAAGGATGTCTTTTATATTCCAGAACTGCTTCCATCCATTGGTTATTCTTTGTTGAATATTTTTCTCTTCCATATTCTTAAAGGATAAAATCTGCCCGAGGTAAGTGAAATCATCTACGTAATCTATCTGGCATCCATCTAGAATTGTCGGCGTATACAGTGTCGGACAAAACTAAAGCACGAAAAAATATCACATTGGAAACATACGAATAAAAAGTGAATACACTCGTGATACTTTTATATTTTTTATTTTTTCTTAATCACAACATATTATTCTATATTTTACAGCTTTTAATTTGATTTTAAATCTTAACGTATTTCTAAAAAATAAAAATTGTTCAAAACTCATTACAAAGTAGCGCGACAAAACTAAAGCACATGTACCATATTTCTGTTTACAGTTATCGAATTTTACCGCTTACTTCTTAAATGCTACTACCTTCACTTGTTATTTTGTCAAGCATGTTCTAGGCAAAACAAAAAAAATTAATCGCGGATCTTTGCACCATGCTAACAGTCAAAGCTAATGAAGAATTTAAAATTTAAATGAAAATTGTTAAAATAGCGCGGAATAAATATTCCAATAAATTAAAAGAAAAGAATAGTGCCCGACTTTCAAAGCGGTGAATCAATTACATTTATTGGCAATAAATATGGTACAAGCCATACGGTTATTTCTCGGATAATAGCTCGATTTCGTGCTCGGGGTACTGTTCAAACAGTGCACAATGGTGGTAGACCTCGAAAAACCACGTCGCATTGCGATAAAAGAATAATGAGCTTAATCAAAAGGGACCCTTATATTACCCTAAAAAAATAACTAGACTTATAAATATCTTGTAGAACGGTCTGGCGAAGAGCGGTTGATAGTGGCTGGAAAGCTCGTCGTGCTGTAAAAAGGGACATTTATTTCCCTTAATAATAAACGTGCAAGACTAAACGCACCTTAGCTGGACTAGGGAAAAATGGAAGACGGTTCTATTCTCTGATGAATGGAAATTTAATTTAAAAGGATCGGACAGATTTCGTACGGTACGAAGCCCGAAAGGTGGACGCCTCAATCCTTGATTTAACAAGCCAACTGTGAAGCACTGTGGGGGAAACATTACTGTCTGGGGATGTTTTTCCAGTCAAGGGATCGGGCCACTTCATAAGATAAGTGGTATAATGGATCGTTTCATGTACCAGGAAAGCCTTCAAAACGTCATGCTTCCGTATGCGGAGGAGAATATGCCGTTGCGATGGATCTTCCAACATGACAACGATCCGAAACATACCGCTAAATTGGTGAAAGATTGGCTTAATGAAGGTAATATTATGGTTATAAAGTGGCCAGCGCAATCCCCTGATCTCAAACCCACGGAGAATCTATGGGAAATGGTAGATTAGAGGATTGATCGAACGAAATGTAACAATTTTGACTCGCTACTTAACAACAAGTACAAACTGTCTGGGAAAACATCCCCGTACAAATAATTGACAATCTCATTGCATCCATGCCTCGTCGATGTGATGCAATTATCAAAAATAATGTTTACGACACCAAATAGTAACATTAAAACTTTTTTGATGTGTAAACATCTTTCCCGGCGGTAGAGTGAATCGAAAACGTGTGTAAAACTTATACGTCCCGTGTAACCCGTTACAGTTACACTTTACGGTTACACGTTACGGTTACACGTTCCATGTAGCAATCTACCTTACCGACGATTGCATTTAATACCATGTTTACATTGTAAATATTGCGTACTTGCGACATCGTGTTTACATTGGAGACTTTGAGTACTGAAATCTCGATTTTCTTACTTTCCATTGCTGGCTAGAACTTAATTTAATCCCTCAACATTTCTTCCCCTCTCGACCGATTAGGCCTATTCTGCCACATTTGTTACTCTGCTATAGATTTTCTGTTATGAATCATAAAAGATTTCCACCTTAAAAGATCTTTTATGATTGGTATTCAGAGGTTCGAACTTTTATAAAAGTGCTAGTCGCGCACTGGCAACTGTGATCGAAATCAAATAGTTTAATCACCACTTGAAAGAGAACCGCGCACTGGCAACTCTTTACTCACGCTCACACTCTTTTCTCTCTTGCGCTTATGGAAAACAGCTCAACTATTACGAATTAATTTTAGACAATCGTTTAGTTTGTGTCAAAACACAAACTTTTTAATTGCTCGAATCGAGTTGATTTAAGTGCGAGATCTGTTATGAAACTGAACTAAATCTGTTATCATAATCAGCTGTGATTATGTAAAATATTTCATCTGACATAATTTAAATGGATGACGAACAAAAAAGTAAACTCTTAGGCTAGGCGCGCACATTCAATTTTTAGTTTCGAAACTGCTTGGTTCGAGCAACTAAAAAGATTGTGTTTTGATACAAAATTAACGATTGTGCGCACATTCAATTTTTAGTTGCACAACTGTTTGGTTGCTTGCTTATAGAAAACAGATGAACTATTTAGTTGAATGTCCGCGCAGGTGCATATAATTATATATTACACAGAATAGCGAACTCATTTTAGGCAATCGCTTAGTTTGTATCAAAACACAAACTTTTAGTTGCTCGAACCAAGCAGTTGCGAAACTAAAAATTGAATATGCACGCCTAGCCTGAGGCTATTTTGTGTAACATATAATTATATGTACCTGCGCGGACATTCAAGTACAGAAACCTAAAAAAAAAGTTAAAGGATTGGTTTGATTTTGATAAGGTGAACGCTCCATCTAGTGGTTTGTCAAAAAAAAAGTTTTGACTTTTTCGCTGCATGACAAGTATATTTGTTGGCGGTGTTAAGCCAGATATACATTGTTCAAATGCATGAAAAGCACGTACAAGTCTATTATTTCAGTGGCTAGAGAACGTTGCCCTTTGTGGTTTTTTTTCAGCAAGATTGTGTTTTTACGAATTTTTTTGAGATTTTTGTAATTTTATCCGAGTAATTTGTTTTATTTTGCCTGTCTATTTTATCATACAATTTTCGTTTGATGTTTTAATATTTTAATCAGTGCTTATGCTGAGCTGTGTTCTCATCTCTTCAACGAACTATACGCAAATGAACCAATAAATAGAGCTGTGTCAATCGGGATCGATTCGATTTTTTTGATCGGATCATCGAAAAGTATTGATGATCGAAATCAATCATTTTAATCGATCTCAATCTCAATCATTTACATGATTCTCGATTCTGGATTCTCGATTTTCTATTTCAATCTCAATCATTTCAATGAGTCTCGATTTTCGATATCAGTTGACTCGATTAATCATGATTTACTTGATTCCATTTCTTCCGATTCAATCAACGTGGATTATGAACGCCAAACGGACGGTGGACTGGAACTTCTGGGTTGAACTCGGCATTGAACAACATGATTGATCGGGTTGGTCGTTGATGTTGTAGGCCGCAAAAACAATTGTTGGGTTGAACTGATGTTACTTGATGTATCAGGATCCGGTATGTTTAATGTGGATTTTTGGACGTTTCTTAATCCATCGGCATCGTAGCCATCCTTTGATGGAATTCGACAGTTTATGACTTGACGAAAAGAGGACGAATTCAGTTATGACGTACAAAGTATATTTCGTACCAAATGTCAGCCGAAAGCCCTAAAATTGCACTTTTCCGGAGCAACAAATAAAATCTCTTTTTTTTTGGCATTTTTAGACGTTTTTTAATCCATTGACATCGTAGCCATCCTTTGATGGAATTTGACAGTTTATGACTTGACGAATAGAGGACGAATTCAGTTATGACGTACAATATATATTTCGTACCAAATGTTAGCCGAAAGCCCTAAAATTGCTCTTTTCCGAAGCAACAAATAAAATCTCTTTTTCTTGAATTTTTTGACACTTTTTAATCCATGAAGTAGCCTCATCATAGAGTATTTTGTGAGAACTATCAAAGCCACAAGTCAATCTTATCATCGAAATCGAAATTAATATCGAATAGGAACAGTATTGAATCATTTCAGTGAAATGAAAATGATCGAATGATCGATTGATTGAAAAGATCGGATCATTTTCGTAATCGATTGTTGAACGATTCGATCATTTGAAATGAACGATTTACACAGCTCTAAATAAATACATGATCAATTATCAACCTTGCATATACAATATTTCTATGCAGTACGCTAGATTGAAAAGATTTTGATTTTTCTTTAAGCCTACATCCAATCTATACGTGTGACTTTTTCACTAATACACTTACAATTGCTGAGAAAAATGCGGAGTTATCGTTCATTCTTCTTTGTGGTTTTCTTTTTTATATTTGGAGTCATCTCTCCGCACTCTTTACTCTAGTGAGTGAATCGAAGTTCACTGTGCGAACGCCAAACAGAAATGAAACATACTTGACAAATAAAGAAAACCATAAAGAAGAAAGAACTATAGCTTTGCAATTTTTCTAACCCCAGCAATTTTGTGTACCCCCGCCACCACACACGTCTCTCTCCAACGGGCTTACAAATCGCAAGGTAATATTGCTTCGTTTAAAAGCAGTCTAACACATGCCACGAACTACTTCATCGAAGCATATTGTCGATAAGGTTTTTGGGTTGTGTGAAATGAATAAGTGTCGACACGGCAGTGCGAACTTTGGGAATCGATGTAGTATGCCGACATGGCGTGTAAGGCCAGCCGCGCACTAGCAACTGTGATCCAAATCAAATAGTTTAATCACCAGTTGATAGAGTACCGCGCACTGGCAACTCTTTACTTACGCTCACACTCTTTTCTCTCTTGCGCTTATAGAAAACAGCTCAACTGTAGCGAATTAATCCCATATAAGCACATATGTTTCATATTTTATAGCAACTTAAGAGTTGTGAAACTAAAAATTGAATGTGCGCGCCTGGCCTTAAAAGGATCGAAATAGTTCGTCGACACAATTTGGTATGTTGTTATTCGGTTTTAGTTGTTAACTAGTGTTTTTGATCCCATTAATCTTAAATTCACTTTATAATTTTTTGATTATTACATTAAAAGTATCCTAAACACAAGTAATAATGGAAAATGAAAATGTTCAACTTTTTTTGATGAATGCGCTATCCAGTGTATTATAGAGATCAGTGGGTATATATCTAAAGTCACAAACTAGTACGATTGCATTGTATGTTTATTGGGTACGTTCGATAACAAAAATTCGGCACTCGGACGAACGTTGATGTTTACACATCTTAACCGTGAGTCCTGGCACTCACACTTTTTTTTTATTTATTTTGTATATGAAAGCAAAAAGTGCTTTAGTTTTGTCGCGCTACTTTGTAATGAGTTTTGAACAATTTTTATTTTTTAGAAATATGTTATGATTAAGAAAAAATAAAAAGTATAAAAGTATCACGAGTGTATTCACTTTTTATTCGTATGTTTCCAATGTGATATTTTTTCGTGCTTTAGTTTTGTCCGACACTGTATATTCGATTCGACATCATTTTGGTTTTTTCTCGGTTTTTGTGAAGTCCTGCTCCTTGACATTTTGTTTGTAGTTCGTTTATCATTCTCTGAAGTTCATGCGATGAAGCACTAATGAGAACAATGTCATCCGCATATAGAAGTTTACAAAGTCGCTCACCATTAATCGACACACCATAGTCATCCCAGTTCAGAGTTCGAAAAATGTCTTTCAGAACAGCGGCGAATAACATTAGTGAAATTGGATCCCCTTGTCGAACTCCTCTTCCTATTCTAAATTTTTGTCCAGTAATTTCGGTTTTGACACGTGCTTTCCAGATACATGAATGATGGATCGAATCGAATGCTTTCGTAAAATTAATAAAATAGAAATAGATAGATCGCCGACATGACACTAATTGGACGATAGTTGTTAATATCATTATGATTTCCTTTCTTATGAATTAGAATTATGTCTGATTTGCGCCATTGCTTTGGTACTATGTTCTTCAAGTGAAAGAACTTCGTTAAACATTTTACAAAGAACTTTTGCAGTTGTTGGTAAAACTAGTTTTAACATCTTATTTTGGATTCCGTCATTTCCAAAGCACTTATCGTTTCTTGACTCTTTTGTACCATGTTCTATTTCGCATCTCAAAAAATCTAATACCTCTGAAGTATTAAGTTGATTTGGGATTTCTATTTCTTCGGAAGAATGAAATAGACCTTTATAAAAGTTTATTGCAATAGTATATCTATTTGTCTATGTGTTCCGTCAAAAATAAGGAAAGTGTCGTCAACATATCAAACACTGAAATAAAAACATGCACTGGAGTTTACAAAATTAAATGCGATGACTGCAACAAATATTACATAGGACAGACGGGAAGAACATTTTACGAAAGATTTACAGAACATTTACCTAAACCAAACACAAAATCAAATTATGCTTTGCACCTCATTGACGAGAAACACAATTATTCGAATTTTAACAATAACCTCAGCCCAATGCACTTTTGTAAGAAAGGAAGACTACTTGACACATTAGAAGAGTTCGAGATTTAAAAAGCAAATAAACTAGAACAGGACAAACTAATGTTTGAAACAAACGCACTATTCGACACCGCCCTCACCATTGACTTTTTATATATCTATCTATATATCTAGTATGTCAATGGCCCTCACATTATGCACAAGATGAAACAAGAGAACAATACAATATTCAGATGACAGAAATAAATAAACAGCAAGTGGCAATTTGCATATTTATACTCTGTCCAATAAAAATATGCAGTACACGTATTATGGGGGAGCTTTTTGAAAATCAGTAACGTGTTATATTTTTGCACCATACTAAATTGAAACAACTCCTCCATAAAAAGTGTTTGTGCGCCCGTAAATTTGCGATTGCATCTGACGCAGACCCAACGTCCTATTGATCGCACATCTGAGTGTGCATGTGCACTGAATTCCTGTGGCCTATGGCTGTTGATGCTATTCAATTTCAACCCCCATTGAATATCGATGTGCATCCAGAGTTACCCTTGTCCATTTACTAACTTGTTCAGTTTTTTTTCCTTTGGTTTCTGTTGAGGTGCTTTTGATTTTAGAGCTTTAAAAAAAGGGTCCATATAAAATCAACACTACGATAAGCCTGTGAGAGCTTTATTGAAGGACAGATTTATGCAATTCACTGTAGCCAGAATGCGAGGCAAACGTCCTACCTTGCCCACACTGCATATTTTTATTGGACAGAGTATAAGAAAAAATCGTGATAGTCTGATGATGGAAATTTATTTCCGAAACGCGTAACATAATTATAATTCAAAATAAGTTGTACAAATTTGTGTTTTTAAATACATTTAAAATTTAAAATTAAAAGTTTCTTTTCTTTTCTTTTTATTATTTATATCAGTTCTTAGTATGTTCGGACATTGTGTTGTCTAAAACTTACTTCCATGAGTTCGGATCTTTCTTTGTCGAATGATTAAGTTTTAATGTTGCTCTCACCATTCTATGGTCTGTGCAAAATTCAAACCAGTTCGAAACTTCTACATTTTTGACTATTTTTCGGTTATTTGTTAGGATGAAGTCCACTTCGTTTTTTACTTTGCCTGGAATTTCCATGTCCATTTACTAGAGTCCTTCTTATGAAATAAAGTGTTTGTAACCGTAAGCCTTTTTTCCCATAGGCTTTAAGCCTAGTACGCAGATCGCGCTAAATTTTATCTTCCATACAAAATTCAGCCCGAGATAAATTTTAGCTAGGATTTTTAGCTGAACAGTACGCAGTTCACGCGCTGAACTCAAATTGTAATCTACTACCTTTTCAAAAAGTCTCCACTTACTTTAGCGCGTGAAATAATGTTGAACACATTCTTTCACAGATAAATCTCTGACATTTGCAAAGTTCTGTGTATTATATCCGCGAATTTACGAGTATTTAAAAAGTTTTTGATTTACAAAAGCTAAAATTTCAAAAAAAGCTAAATATTAAATACTAATTATTGCATCGCCTCAACTAGGTTAAGTAGTTTATTATGTGGGAGATGTTTATGAGGACATTTTTCCATAAAATTGATTCAGTTGTATCGAATCCTTCGGCGATTCTAGTTGCATGGCGAAAATAGTTTAGATATGTTGTATAAAATAAAACCATAAAGGCAAATTAAATTTAAATTATTTTTTTTTTACAGTGCGAGCAAAACACTTGCGAAACCTGAAGCAATCAGGGCATGTAGGTTTCGACATCCTACCCGATCAATTGATGAATAAAAGCGTCCAAAATGGAATATGTGCATTGGTAAGATTTTTATCAAAATATCTCTTCTTAATATCTTTCTAATTTGTTGTTTTTGTGTTTGTAGGAGAAACTGGTCTTGGTAAGTCAACACTCATGGACACCTTGTTCAATACTAGTTTCGAATCGACCCCAAGTCCTCATACTCTGCCAAATGTGAAACTAAAAGCCCACACTTACGACCTTCAAGAAAGTAATATCCGATTGAAGTTGACCATATGTGACACCGTTGGTTATGGACAATAATAAAGACGATTCTTTCAAAGCAGTCGTTGATTACATCGATGCACAATTTGAAGCATATCTGCAAGAGGAGTTGAAAATCAAACGTTCGTTGTCTTCATGTCACGATAGCCGCATTCACGTTTGTTTGTATTTCATTTGTCCTACTGGACATGGACTTAAATCTCTTGACTTAGTGTACATGAAAAAATTGGACATAAAAGTCAATATCATTCCGATTATTGCTATAAGGCCGATACAATCTCTAAAGCCGAATTGCAGCGATTTAAAGCAAAAATCATTGAAGAACTGAGCAATAATGGGGTTCAAATATACCAATTTCCAACAGACGTTAAAACAGTTGCTGAAAATAATACAGCTATGAATGCCCATGTACCATTTGCTGTTGTCGGCAGCACTGAATTTGTTAGAGTGGCTAATAAAATGATTCGTGCCCGTCAATACCCCTGGGGTACAGTTCAAGTGGAAAACAAAACACATTGTGATTTTGTTAAGTTGCGTGAAATGCTGATCCGAACTAATATGGAAGATATGCGCGAGAAAATACATACTCGGCACTATGAACTCTATCAATAGAAGCGTCTCGAACAGATGGGATTCACTGATGGGGACAGTGATAATAAACCAGTGAGTAAATAATAACAATCGTTTAAGATTGTATAATTTATCCTTGAATTCTAATATTTACATTAAACTAATTTATTTATAGGTTTCATTCCAACAAACTTTCGAAACCAAACGCTCACAGCATTTAGCTGAACTTCAAGCTAAAGAAGAAGAAGTCAGACAAATGTTTGTTCAACGTGTCAAAGAAAAGGAAGCTGAACTTAAAGAAAGCGAAAAAGAGGTACATTATTTTGTGCAACTCTGTATAATCATACTTATTCGAATACCGATTCTTTTTCCTTACAGCTTCATGCTAAGTTTGATAAACTTAAAAAAGATCATGCTGACGAAAAACGAAAGCTCGAAGAATCAAGAAAAAAAACTCGAAGAAGAATTTGTCGAATTTAAGCACAAATGGTTGCTTCTCATACATTGACATTAGGCAAGAGTAAGAAGAAGTAAAAAGATCTGCAAATGAAAATTATAAATGATCACTTAATTAGCAGACCTATTTTGAATCTACATATTTCGATTATATTAACAGTATTTAGCATCCATAGGTAGGTACATAGTTTTTTGTTCGTCTTTTTCCATAAAGATATTTTAAGTACATTTTATTCATTTTATTAATTAATTCTGTTTTTGTCTATAAACAAATGAACCATATTCCGACAAATAATTATTTAAGCTATAAATTGTATTTAACATACATATGTAAATGTTTTGGTTAAACATTATTAAAGTGTCTTCGTTTAAACTCGTTGCAAACAAAATAAGCAATTTAGTTTTAATTAAAAAATAAAAATAAAAAAACTTATCCATGTGTACAGTTATGTGGCACCTATCGAGAAAAATCACTATCAGCTAATCAAAATCATAAGTTATTAAAATATAAAAAAAAAAATTATCATAATTAGATAGGCCTTTAGTAGTTATTTACGAATGTGAACGTCTTGCAAGCTCTAGTGGGAGCAATAGTGCATAGAAGTGCATCAGATATTCAGTTTTTTCCAAAGTCTAAAAAATTGTGATAAAAAATTTGGCATAACTTTAAAATGAAGAGCTACTTGATAAACAGTACCGTCTTCACCCGTTACAAGCAATGGTGAGCCATTTTCGTTGTTCATGAGTTGTTGATCACCAACAAGCTGTAAGAGATTGCCAGACTGCTCCATGTCTTGCAAATCTCCTTGTTCTTGGTGTTGTTGATGATCTGCGGTCATAAGCAGTTGAGTTTGCAGAACACCAGATTGCATTGATGTGATCTGGTGGCGATGTCTGTTGAACGCCTGGTGATTGAGATTTTCTTTGAGCAATAGTAGCCGTTCGTGATTGACTCTGGAGCACACGAGTGTTTGTCTGCACAGTTTTTGTGTTTCCTGATTGAATCCTAGTTTGTTGTTGGTGATAACCTGCTGTATGATGCCGTACGAGCAATTGTTGTTTGACTATTAATAAGTCTTGGACTCGAGCTTCTAGCAATATTCGATTGTTGTACCTGAGTTATTTGAATGTTGCCAATGTTTGACAGAGGGTTTGAGGTTAGCGTTTTATTTATTTGAGGGCATTGCGGAAATTGTATGAATAAATCAGCTGCTATCAATCAGGTCGACATTTCAATCTATCTCTCCAACTTCAAAATTTATCTTGGATTTTAGCAAACAATCGGAGAGATAAAAATTGTAGAGATAAAATTTAGTTTAGCTTGAACTGCATACCAGGCTTAAAGCGCGAGAAAGATACCAGGAACTTTATTCAAACCGACGACTTGCTAGTTTACGAGTATTTGGAAATAAATGTCGAAAGCTTCGAGAAAAGGGAGCAGTTTCAAATAAACGACCTCCTTCCCTCGAATTCGACCTTGACGCGGTGGGAAGGCTTACGTCATGCAGAGACAACAAACAAAATTCAAAACCTTCAATAAAAACCATGGAAAAAGCTACAAATAAAGAGAAAATTCGAACGGGGATATACGTTCGGCAGGAGTCGCGACTGCCGGCACTGGCTTGGCCTCTAACGAGGATAAGTCGCCAGCGACTGATATAGCTTTACGTGGCGAAACGGCTATCAAGCCTGGCACAGTTTGCGGAACAACTGTTAAGACAGGGTACGCGGACTGTAGTAAGACCCCACTTCAGTGGTAAGGCGGCCTTAAAAAAAACGGTCTGCTGCAACCACTACGAGACATCTTTTATCTCCCAAAAAATCGAAACGCGCTCGCGAATTGCGGAATGCTAGGAGAATCATCAAAAGACTAGGTGATAAACTAGAAACTAATGGTGACTCAAAGCAGGAGGCATCTTTAGCATGGGCTAAAAGCGTCATTGATAAACAGCAAGATGCTGAGACCGGCGGCAACTTCACGTCAAAGCGACAAAGGTCTATTGAGGGAACCACTTCGGAACCCAAGCACCCTAAAGTGCAGAAGACCAGAACGGCATCAGATGCGTTAAGAAGGGATGATCTTTCTTTTAACGATGCGCTAAAATCTAATATAATTGTTGCAGTCATCGACAAAAGCGATTTTTTTTTTTTTTTTTTTAAGATTAAGATTAAGAATTTTATTTTTCAATTTGTTGTATATACAATTTGACTTAAAACTAACTTATTACTAAATTAAATCATGTTGGCACAACAATAGGGGCCCAACGTTCTTCATTTGGCTTTATTTAATGCTATTTGCTTACAAAATCATATTAATGTTTTCTTAATCTAATTCATGATTTTTTAATATTAACTAAATAATAATTTTTGATGAGTGGGCGTTTTATCCCCTATAGTATTGATTGTTGTTCTTCTCGTAAAAGGGTGCATTGTCGTTATGGATGATGTCTTCAAATTGATCGTCAGTGATGGCTCGGGTGTATAGATACTTGTCACGAGGCTCTAGTTCATGCTGGAGAAGTTGTTGCACTTCTGTGTTGGGATGATCTTCCAGGTTCCTGATGATTTTTCCGGAGAGCTGCAGTAAATACTCGTCCAGTGGTATAAGCTTTGCTTCTTTATACAGATTCCTTGTTGGTATACATTTCTTCGTCAGTGGGTTACGGTACAGTCCAGTGCAAATGCGGAGCATCTTTCTTTCAAAAAGCTTCATCTTTTTCATTGCTGTAGGTGAAATAGTAAACCAGATGGGAAAGGCGTAGGTCAGAACGGGTCGAATAAGTTGTTTGTATACAAGCAGCTTGGTTTTTTACTTAGTCCATTTCGCCTCCTGAGAAGCGGATGGACCAAGTGCAGAGAATAGTTGGCTCTCTTCAACATCAAGTCTGCATGCCTTTTGAATTTGAATTTGTTGGAAAAATTGATTCCCAAGTACTTTGTTGATGATTTGACAGTCACTTCAGAGTTGTCTGGAAGCTTTATTTTGATTGCATCACAGCGTGTTGCAAACGCTCGTCTTCTAATGACAGTCACTGGTGTTCTGAAGCAGATGAGTTCAGTCTTTTCGCTGTTTATCCTCAGTCTCCATTTGACATAGTATTCCCATAGGTTTTTAATGTGCTCTTGCACTCTCCTGGCAGCAATTTCTGGTGAAAAAGCGGTGGCGTATGTGATTGAGTTGTCTGCATAAAGCTTCGTCTTTGTACCTGGTATGTTGGCTGGTTGATCAGCAGTGTAAATGTTGAACAGCAGCGGTCCAAGTTTTGATCCTTGAGGAACTCCAGCGTTAATTCCTTTGGTTGATGACACATGTTTTTTTACCTGTACATAAAAAAAGTCTATGGGTTAGGAAATTTTTAACAAAAGCGATATCGATTGCAAGATCTCAGCAGATCGCTGGGCAGTGGTAACAAGAGAGCTCTCGGTACGCTACCTGGACATTATGAAGGCCAATCCAGGACCACCCCCAGTTATTAGAGATAACAGCTGGCACCGAGGCCAAGTAAAGATTATCTCTTGTGGAGATCAGAGATCCTGCAATATATATAAGCTGCTGTCAGCAAGTTAGGAGAAATTTTGGCGCGAAGCTCGAGGTCGTTGCTAGAGAGCAAATCCCTACAAGGCCTAGGGCTCGTACCTGGATTCCAGAGGAACCCTCTCGTCCGGACGTAATCCTTAAAATAATTCAAAGTAGTAATCCAGACCTGCCCACTCATAACTGGAAAGTTGCGAAAGTGGATGAACAAAGGGCGCTTCAAGATCTGCAATCATTGTAGTGAATAAAGAGTTCTTTGCTCCTCTACTGGCAACCAAAGGTGTGATTGGGTACGGATTCTCTTCGATTACTCTAAAGATCTACAAAAAAGATGCGGAAAACAACGTTCCTCCATAACCAATAGGTACTTCCACAGTCGCAGAGTCTGTGGTAGACATCGATCCAGCAATGGAAATTGATGCTTCCAGCAGCTCTGAGTCTGAAGTGAAGACTACAAATATCGCCGTAAAGGCTCCTGAAATCGTCGACAGTCTCTCCGAGAAGGAAGCTGAAGACTCAATGAGGAAGCCTCTTCTGAGTGCAGATGAACCCATCGGATAAAGGTAAACGCAGATCGTGCATATTATTTTAAAGTAGTTCTAATGTATATTTACTTAATTCATGGTCGATATATAACCGCCACCAGATTACACACCAAAAATAGGACATATTGGATAGAGTCGGCATATCTTGGCCATGACAACCCTGTACCTCCTGGCGAAATGTTCAAGAGGTAGAATATCAGCCTCCTAATTGGGTGTGATGCAAACGCCCATTACACTGTATGGGGCAGTACAGATATAAATAAGTACTAACCTTATAGTCAGTAACATCGGCAATAAACCTACCTTTGTTACCAGAAACCGACAAGAAGTGCTAGACATCACTCCTGTCTCTGATACCATGTATCAAATGAGAACGAATTGGAATTGGAGGAACATTCATTCTCAGACCATAGATATATCCAATTCAGTTTAAATGAAAACCAAGCGGCCAGTTTTTCAAATTATCGGAAAACAAATTGGAAAACGTATAGGGACATTCTGAAGAGATCGCTCAAAACCGAATCTCTAGACATCCCCTCCAATACCTCAGATCTAGATAACAAAGCCAAGGATCTCACAATAACCCTGAATAATACAATGAACATTTCCTGTCCTCTTCTTCTAGTTAGAGGAAAACAGAAACCTTATTGCTGGAATTCAGGACTAGAAACGCTCAGAAAAATTTGTAGAAAACTCTTCAATCGAGCTAAATACACAAAAGAATCCTCATATTGGGACTTATATAATGAATCCTTAAAGATTTATAAGAAACAATTGAGGACAAGTAAAAGATCTTCATGGAGAAACTTCTCTGATAAAATAGAAGATACTTCCGAAGCATCTAGATTGAGGAAAATACTCTGAACAAAACCAGTCATGCCAAGCTCTTTGAAAATGTCAAATGGCTCCTGGATAATTTCATGTGAAGAATCACTCAACTTGCTACTTTACAATCACTTCTCAGGTAGCTCGCAAAACATTTGTAACATAAACTCAATGGAGTCAAACAACAAACTTATAAATGTCCAAGGGTTAGAAATAAGGGACAAACTAAAATCGGCAGTTAATAGCTTCGATCCATACAAATCGGCGGGACCGTACGGTATAATACCAGCTGAACTGCAAGTTGCTTCATATATTATCTTACCCACTTCGGAGATAATACTCATGCAACCCACTCTCAACAGGCTACTCAATTGGACAGATCGCTGTGGACTAGGTGTAAGCCCCCACAGGACTGAACTAGTCCTCTTAACAAGGAAATACAAAATTCCTCAACTATTTACTATTTACTATTTATTGGTTTAAAGCAGAACTTAATATTAAGATTAACATCTTTTAGATAATTAAGCCTTGTTGTGGAATTACGTTAATGGACATATGTATAAATAATATTAGATTATATATGAATAAATATTTTTATCAACTAAGTATTTACAAACAATATATGTATATTAAAAAAAGAAAAAAATAAAAAATAAAAAAAAGAATGAGAATGAAAGAAATCGATTCACATATTATGTACACTTATAGAGGTAAAGTTACAAACATTTTTTTATATTTTTGTTTTTTTTTTGTTTTTTTTGTTTTTTTTTTTATTTTTTTTTTTTTTTTTTTTTTTTTTTCACAACAATCGACCCAGCTCCAGCAACAAGAAACTTCAACCCAATATTCAATTTTGAAATGATGTGAAACATAACTGGGGTTCAATTTTAATGATTTGGAACATAAACTGGTTCAATTTTAATGATTTGAAACATAAATTAATTTGAAAAATATTTCGTTAAGTTACTCTGAAAATGTTTCAGATTATCTATTCTCCTTAGTTGACGTGGCAACGAATTCCAAAGACGAACTGCACTAACGAAAAACTGTCGCTCAGAAGACTGACAAGTAAAGCGTGGAACAGAGATTTGGTTGGTTCTGTCAGAAGATAGAAAAGTTATATGGTTATAGAGGTCCGGTGGTTGCTTCGTATGGACAATTTTAAATAACATGGTAAGCGTTCTTAATTGTAATAAATTCGCAGAGCTAAATCCATACAGACTTTTCGTATAATTCGAAATGTGGTCAAATCTTTGGAGTCCAAAAACATAACGAGCTGCATTATTAAAAACAACATTCAATTTTCTCTGCGAAACGGCATCTAAGCTACAAAAAATTTCACACCCGTACGTTAAAATAGGCACTACCAATGTTTTGACCAGCATTTTCCTAGTTTCTACTGGTGTGAACTTCTTTGCAACAGATAGTGTTCTCAGCGCACCATATGCCTTTCCTACCACAGCGTTTACATGATTGCTCCATGTAAGATTACGATTAAAGTGTATACCTAAATTTTTCGCCGTATTAACGTACTCCACTGGGGTGTTGTTTAGGAATATGGTCGGAAAATAGCTTAAGTCTAAAGTCTTATTCGAAATGACGAGACACTTAGTCTTAAGCGGGTTAAGAACAAGACCATTGGCGTTAGACCATTCAGATAAGGCCTTCAGATCTGTATTAATATTATCAATGCAATTTTCGATTAGACCCAATGCTGTACTTCCGAGATATTGTACATCATCAGCAAACATACTCGTTTCACCATGCCTCAAGATACTTGGTAAGTTATTCACATAGGAAGAGAATAATAGTGGACCCAGAATAGATCCTTGTGGTACACCTCGCGATAAAAATATGAACTCAGATGTTTTCGTTCCAGAGACCACAGCTTGACTCCTTCCAGATAAATATGAAAAAATGAGGTTAACTGCTCGAGTTGAAAATCCAAAGTCGGTTGACAGTTTATGGCACATAATGTTGTGATCAATAGTATCAAAGGCCTTAGAGTAGTCAAGAAGAACCAAGAATGAGACTTTGTCTTCATCCATGGCCTTCCTTACTTGCTCAACGACATTCAATAGAGCAGTGGTGCTGCTATGTTGAGACCGAAAACCAGACTGTTTTGATGAGAGGAGACTATTCAAAGTAAAATATCGAGTAATCTGCTTATGCATTAATTTTTCAACTATTTTTGAAAAAAATGGTAAAATTGATATAGGGCGATATTCTGGTTTTTGTTTGTTTTTTGGAATAGGAATGATTTTTGAAAGTTTCCATTGAGAAGGAAAAATACTAGTAGTAAATATTGTATTTATAATATGAGTAACAAATGGTAAAATATGTGGTAATATTGCTTTAAAGAATGATGGATGCACTTTATCAAAACCTATGGCATTTGACTTAAGTGATATCAAACTTTCTACAACATCTTCCGGGGTTACTCCTGAAAAGTCGAATACATCTTGCAGTCTCGATGACGCGTCTTCAACATGCAAAGCAATTGGTCTACTCGAGACTTGGGGAACTGAAGTGATGAAAAATTTATTCAATTCAGAACAGTTAACATCCAAATCTTCGTGACCTTGCTTCCCAATTCCTAGTCCACGTATATTTTTCCAAAGCTTGCGCCCATTCTGAGACCGATTCAAATGATTTGTATACCATTTAGTTTTCTCTGCATTTATAAGGCTGACACATTTGTTTCGCATATGCCGGTATTGTTGGCGATCTTCGGCTATCCTAAATCGTTTCCATTTATTGTATATGCGATTTCTTTGACTTATACAGTTTCGTATCTCTAGTGTAAACCAAGGGTTATCACCATGCTTAACAGTTCTAGTTTTCAATGGAACATGGATGTCAAATAACCTATTGACATTGCATTGTAAAAATTCAACTTGTTCGTCTGGAGATCTAATGTAATAAACATTCTGCCAATAGACTGATCTGATGTCAGATTCAAGGGATACAACATTAAGGTTTTTGAAATCTCGATACTGAAAAGTAATTGTTGGTCTAACAGGAGAAAAATCAAAGGATAGGTGTATTAGGTTATGACGTGATAAACCTGGTGCTGATAACTGATCGTATAAGATAACTTTATGAATTTCGCTTACAAAAAAAACATCCAGAAGAGTACTTGAGCTTTGCGAGAAGTGGGTTGGTTTGCTAACATTAACCGGATGTAGATTGAATGTACTCATATTGTCCGTCAAACTTTTATCTACTATAATGTTACAGTTGAAATCACCACAAATTATGATATTTGGAAATAGCATACAGTTTTCTTCTAGAAAGGAATAAAAAGGGGATAAATCAATATTTAAATAGGGTCTATATACAACACCTAGTAGGAGTCTATCATAATGACTCGTAATTTCAATACAAATACTTTGAAAGGAACAATTGGGAGGAGTTGTGAATCTTACTTTGGCTTTCAACGACTCTTTAACATACAATGCTACACCTCCACCAATACGTTCAAATCTATCAACTCTATGCATTTTGTAACCAGCCATGGAATAGAAAATATCGTTAATACCGTTTCTGAACCATGTTTCTGATACGGCAATGACATCAACCTCGGAACCTTGAAACAAATCTCTAAATTCATCGATTTTTCCACTCAGGCTCTGCGCGTTTAAATGGCAAACTTTAAAACCATGATTTTGAGCAAAACGTTTACCATGACCTTAGTTACATTAGCACCTCCATCATTGGAAAACGTTATATTACGATTTCGTTCACCCGCCATCATCATATTTGGAAAGTGAAATGATAAGACGTGAACCAAGAAGAACAGAGAAACTATAAAAATGGTATGAATTGGAAGAAAATTCCATTATTGAAGAAGAGTGTAAGGCAAATCGTTGTGCTGTTAAAAAAATTAAGCTTGAAGTAAAAGTACCTAAAAACATTAAATAAAGAGTTATAGAAATAATTAAAAATAAATTACAGAATGTTTTTATAATGAAAATTTTCATAATGAAATAAATAAGAAAAAACAAGGCATTAATTAAAAACTCTTACGAATTAATAAAATAGTTTTCCTACTTTATCGGCAACTCTGCAATATCGGCATTATTTTTAGGCAACTCTGCATTATCGGCATTATTTTGGACGACTACTGGCAACACTGCTGATACATCGATGACATCTTTAAACTCCGCTGTCAATCTCTCAATATTGCTTATTATGACAGCATCTCCATGCACTTGATGTTTTATGTACACGATGCCACGAAACGTAAACACTGTTGAAATTCGTTTTCGTTTTTTTAGATTCAGTGCAACATGAAGAATTTGTTGGTTTTTCTTCGTCAAACATTCGCGGATATAGATGGGATATTCGGACTCAATTCCCACGTCGCGAAGTATGAGTTGTCGCTTGTGTGTTCTGCGGAATTCGGCAATTTTTCCAAGCATGAGGTTCCTTTCGTAAGATGAAAAGAATTTGATAATTACGGGTGAAGTGTTGTTCCTTTCGTTGTGACGAGTGCGAAATATAGATTTGAGTGTTGGCACCTTCATGTCAAGTGAAAGGCATAGGTGATTGAAAATACTGACCAGATTTCGTTGGTCGGCGGGTATGTTATATAAAACAGCATCCGTTGAAATGTTGTTTATTTCTTGTGCTTCTAGTGCTTCCTTTAGAATTGCTATCTCAGTTGTAAGTTTATTCGTATAAGTTGTGATCTCAGTGGTAGGCATTTTTGTTTTAAGAACATCAACATCGTAGATGACGTTAGCGATGTTTTGATTAAGTGTTTTTATTTCATTTTGATTTATTTTGTTTTGTTCCATAAATATTATGTGCTCGTCTTCAATTTTTGTTAAACGAGAACCGAAAGTTTTGACATTAGCTTGGATCTCACCTATTTGTTGATCGATATTTGTTATTGTTGAATCGATTTTAGATATTTTTATTGTCATGTTTGTGAGATTTTCATTAAGTTTTCTTAACTGAAGTTGCATATCCTTTAATGGAGTTGAGTTATAAGGATTCGAAGTTTGTGTACGAAGCCTTGGTAAGGGGGAAGTTGTTGTAGGAGTTCCTTGCAGCTTCAGTCCGGCAACTTGTTGTGTTCCGCTTCGGCTTTGGATTTTTTGAGTGACATGTCGGTGGATTATATATATATAAATAAATATATATGTATATATATATATTTGTTACAAAATAATTATTTTGTAAGCCAAATTACGAACAAAATAAATTAGTATTCAAAGAACGAAATTAATTAAATAGAACTTTAGCACCTAATTTAACAAAAACCCGTATTTTCAACCACGTAGGAAACTTTTTAAAGCGGGAAAACGTATTTAAAATCAGCAAGAAATTTTACACGACTTATTAGTGTTTCATTCTTACACTAGACCCTCCATCGATTAAAAGTGTTCCACTTACTTTCTCAGATGAAGCTTATTTTAGATAAAAAGTTAAGTTGGAAACATCATATACAGGAAAGAGTAAGAAAAGCCACAGTAGCTCTTTTTTCTTGTAAGAAAGCCGTGGGGATCAAGTGGGGCTTTTCTCCACAAATTACTCACTGGCTATATACTAAGGTCATCAGACCGATACTCACTTACTGGGTGACCGTATGGTGAACAACCTTAGATAAAGCGACAAATCGCGATAAACTAAGCAAAGTACAACGTTCATCGTGTATGTTCATCAGGGGAGCTCTCCGTTCGAAACCTTCCGCTGATGGCCGCGAGCACAGCCGTACGTCTCAAAGCCATCTCTCAATGGACCAATAACTCTATTGGCCACACCACCATCCCGAATTTATTCGGAACTTTCCCAAGTCACTCCGACTACATCACTTCCTTGTTGGTTTTCGATAAGAACTTTGAAGTCACCATTCCCTCAAGGTCAGTTTGGGGGAAGGGGTTTTTATAGAAAATAAATCGGTACATTTTTATGCAGATGGATCGAAGACTGAAGGGGTCGACCCATAGAATCCGTTGCGTCCGTTGCCGTGCCGTATTCAACTGACAGCTTGATTAAATATACGCTTTTTCATAAGAGACGACCAATAGGTGTCGCATGCGACGGACGCAACGGAACAACTAGCCTAACTTTTAACTTTTCTCTCCGGCAAATGCGGTGACAGCCGTTGTCATCAGCAATTTGAAGTTTCATGTTTTTGCTAGTGATGGGGTGAGACAAACTGCTACCTTAGAGATGTTACTCTAGTTGTGATTTATACTGTCAGTGAAATAGCAATAACAGTCCATTGGCATTAACGATAAAGTTTTAAAATTGTTACGTGGTTAATGAAATGGTACACAAAATTGATTATATATATATATATATATGTGTTAATATATATATGTATGTATATACCATAGAGATCTTTTGTACAGAGAAAAAGTGAAGCTTTACGACCATTTTGTTGGAGGAAAAAAATTTAAGCAATGGAAATAAATGCATTTAACAAATGAATTGAACAAATAAAAATACTTAACTTTAGAAAAAATCACCTCCGCAAAAAAGAAACAGCACACAAAACACAATAGAATTGTTGTTGTATTCGTTTCCACCAAAATGGTGGCCGAGCTTCACTTTTGAAAGCGATGTTGTTTATCTAGGTATATATATTAGGTGTGTTTTTTTGCAAGTCCATATAGAATTGTAAAAAAAAAACGACATTCTGACAAGATTATGATTACTGACTCTACGTCAATTTGTGTCAAAATTACTTCTAAAGCAGAACCAAATCCTGCTACTGAATAACACTAATTGAACCACTCTCAGTGATAAATAGGCACATCTCTAGTACCGCTTCACTTTTTCTGAACAATTGACTCATCTCTAGTTCGTTTGAAGTTTGTGGTGCATTGAAAATTGAATGCGAAATCGTCAAAATATTGCAACGGATTCATTTGGTCACCCTCATTCCGTTAAATGCGACAACGGCACCGCATCCGTTGTCGAAACGGACGCAACGGATTCTATGGGTCGGCCCCTTGAAAACGGAGTGGGTGGTGGTGTGTACTCAGATGGACTAAGTGCCAGGTCACAGGGACATTCCGGGGAATTGCAAGGCCGACGAACTCGCCAGAATTGGAACGTAAAATGCCTATCTTGCCCGATAAGGTAAATATAGGTATGCCTATAGCTACAAGTTAACTTATGCTGATACGAATTGCTCTGGAACAATCAAACACAAGATGGCTTAACACTACCACTTTTATGGCGACCAAACAAATCTGGCCTAAACTGGATTTGAAACGATCAAAATGTCTATTGTCCCTCAGTAGATCTCAGGTCAGCTCCGTAATAGGTTTCATAACTGGACGCTGTCTCATAGGTAGACATGCCGCACGACTCGGTGTACTATCAAACGATTTTTGCAGGAGTTGCTTGGACGAGGAGGAAGAGGAAACAATCCCACACCTTCTTTGTACATGCCCTGCTCTCTCTTACAGACGCAAGCTGCATCTAGGAGAATATTTCTATAATGAACCAAGCGATCTCATAAACACAGACATTTTAAGTCTCCTTCGCTTCATCATTTACCAACACGGGAAAACTTACCAGGTCCGAACATAAGCGTGTAAGACAGATTGATAGCTCTTTCTCGAATCTATGGGTGGTGGTGCATGGCCGTTCTTAGTTCGTGGAGTGATTTGTCTGGGTTATTCCGATAACGAACGAGACTCAAATATATTAAATAGATGCTTTCAGGATTATGGTGTTGAAGCTTTCATAGCCTTCATTCATGAATATACTCGTAGTAAAATATAATTATTGTGTTTGAATGTGTTTATGTTAGTGGAGCCGTACCTGTTTGTTTGTCCCATTATAAGGACACTAGCTTCTTAAATGGACAAATTGCGTCTAGCAATAATGAGATTGAGCAATAACAGTTCTGGAATACCCTTAGATGTCCTGGGCTGCACGCGCGCTACAATGAAAGTATCAACGCGTATTTCCTAGACCGAGAGGTCCGGGTAAACCGCTGAACCACTTTCATGCTTGGGATTGTGAACTGAAACTGTTCACATGAACTTGGAATTCCCAGTAAGTGCGAGTCATTAACTCGTATTGATTACGTCCTTGCCCTTTGTACACATTGCCCGTCGCTACTACCGATTGAATTATTTAGTGAGGTCTCCGGACGTGATCACTGTGACGCTAACGTGTTACTGTTGTTTCGCAGAAGTTGACCAAACTTGATGGTTTAGAGGAAGTAAAAGTCGTAACAAGTCTAGTTTTAACTAGTAAGGAACCTTTTTGTTCCCTATTAGATCGTGGTATCACAATGGACCTCTACTGGTCTAAGTGTGTCAGACGCCTTAATGACAGCCACTTTCACTTAACCTAACCTAAATAGACGACCTAACGAAACAAGCTATTTAAAGTTCTTCCACTTAGAAAGTTTGGGCTTTGTATATAAAATTTATTATTATTCTATTTATTCTAATTTTTTTTTTAATTAATTTGAATTTTCTAAGCGAGTGAAAATTATTTTTGCTCAAAAAACTATTAAAGTATTACAAATTTTCTATATTTTTTTGCAAACAAAATTTATATGAATAAATTTTATATCCATATATGTACCCACGTACGTAATTATATTAATTGAAAAAAAAAACAATTTCCACTACCTAACCACCCACTGCATCTAATGTAGGCATTTAACCTAGTTGATTGCAACTATTATTTTTTTTCTTCACAATTACACCAATTATTATACTTTTGAATAACAAAAATAATAATAATTGCAATCAACATAGGTAAGTTATAGCCTTTTCCCACCGAGCTAAAACGCGGTTTTCGCAAAAAAAATCCAAAACCTACACCAAAACATAAGTTTTACCATACATTTTTACTCAGCAGAAGTTTTCGTAAAACCAAAGTTTTATATAAAACCTGCCGAAAACTAGTTTGGATACCATGATGATCTAAGGAAACACACCTTTTTTGGAAAGATGATTTAAACAAACACACCGTATTAAAAATTCAGCGTGCTGAATAGCAGAAATGTCATAAAGAAAACAGTTAGAACTAATTGAATTTCAGTTATAGAATGAAAAAGGAAAGATTATTGTACTGGATTGTACTGGTAAGCTTTGTTTTGTTTTTGAAATAATCAATACAATAAGACGAGGAATTTCTCCTTGAACTGTGGGCCGAAAAGGAGCCGGAATTTCGAGGAAGCAGAAAAAATACTCACATCTATCAAGAGATGTCGGCGGCGTTCGAGGGACGGCCAGTTACGTAAACACCGGACGAAATAAAGATGAAAATACATAACTTAACAACAAAATATAAGTAAGTTTGTTATTTACTAAATATAAATCAACAAGTATCTATTTATCATTGCGTTTGTTCTCTTTCAGGAGCGAAAAAAAATTAGTTGGACCGCCCGGAGGGTCACCTTCAGAATGGCTTTTATACACAAAAGTACATGCCATTCTTGGGGACCACAGAATCCATAATTTGGATTTCATTGTGGAGGACAGTCGCCCGTCCGGTAAATTAAAACAAAATATATTATGAAACATTGTTATTTATGTACATTTTAATTTTCAGCTGATTCACTTCCGACTTCTGGGGAGCCCACGTCAAGCAGATACTCCTCGTCCACATATTCCTAGGTCTTATCCTATTTTCTATCAAACTGATCAAATCTTTCCTTTTTTCCAAAGTCTCAGAATTTCCAATTTGTAATGACGTAGAAGCTTGAGAGGACGAAACGAAGCTTAATAAGAACTTATTATTTTGTTCAAGTTTCTTTTTATGAATAAAAATTAATTTTAACTGGTTACGATCCATTTTAATTTCACAGATAATATAAGAACGACAATTTCCAACTTCAGAGAAATGTATCAATGCATAATTTGACTGTTGGTTGTCAAAACAAAGTGAGATGTCAAACGAAAACCTGGAATTAACAGTGGCAACACATTTTCGGGTTTTCGTAAATTTTTTGCCGAAAACCGAGTTTTCAGCTCGGTGGGAAAAGGCTATTACCTAATATATTAAGATAAAGTACCTATCTAGATATACTAAAATTCAATCCTATCAAGAATCAAATTTCAAAATTATTCCTACATTAAATCTATTCAAATAGGTATGTGTTCATACGAATACAATGCAACGTTGTATTTTGGTTAGATATGCCAAAATTTAACAACGTTGCTTTGTTGCGTATGAAATAGACAAAACAAAACAAATATTCTTGACAAAAAAATATAACAACAAAAAACAGAAGGTCCTTCAAAAGAAAAATGCTAAAAAACAAATTTGATTTTCTCATTCTCGTTTTTCTCATTGCCAGAGCTGATAAAATTTTCTCGCTCTTCCTCAATTACCACCCCACCCTAAATCAAAAGTCTCCACGACAATATTTTCCTCCGACAGCGCCATCGGTAGAGTGTATTCCATAACATTTTTTTCTGTTCCATGAGAGTACTATAGTTTTTATATACAAAGGTTTTTATATACAAAGTAAAGAACAGCTCAGTAAGAAGCTCCCAGCCGCCGTGGATTCACTTATTACAGACGCCGACCATCAGTGGTCCCAGTATTGCGATATCATCAAAGAGGTAGTCGAAACCGCTGCAGGCTACCAACCACAACCACCCCAGAGAAAGAATCCGCGGTATGATTATGAATGCTTTCAACTGAAAAGAGACATAGAAGAAACACATGCGAATGTGCGCAGCAGAAAACAAGAGCAGCGAGAGAATATTATATTGTAACGAAACGACCTAATGCCGCGATTAGAGGACCAAATAAAAGAAAATTAATTATTTTGTATTTTTCCCGAGAGGGTTTACTTAAATTTATTTAAACTTTATTTATTTATTTTTTTTTTAATTTTATTTCTGATTTTCAATTTTCTATTTTCTTAATCGGTGGGCGAACCAAAAGCGAACTCGCCTTCTCATCGTTGCAGCGGCTTTTTATAAGGCATTGGATGGTTTCCAATGTTTTCTTCTCTCCACTTTTGCTGAATGGAATGGTTTTCCATTGTGCTTGTGCATGGTTTCTCTCTTGGAAGTTTGACATTTCGCGCCAATTTAGTGATTTTTTAATAAATAATAAAAAAATAGATTCTGGACTCTAGTTACGATGTTCCTCACATTGCTCCCCCCTTAAGATCTTAGCTCCTGCTGAGTCCTAACCTGGTTTTATATGAAGCTAAACGATCCACGTGTACGACTTTCGTTTTACTTTTGCCTTTACATTGTATCTTGTAAACCAAGTCCGACAATCGGGCTTTTATTAGAACTGGCCCTTCCCAGTCGCTTTGTAGTTTTGGTGATACTCCTTTTCTTCGTTTAGGGTTATGAAACCACGCCTCTTCACCTGGAATAAAACAAATTTGGTTTTTTTATGTCATACCTCGTTTTCATGGCATTCGCGGCTAGATGCAGGTTTTCTCGAGCTGTTTCATGAGTCTTAAGTTGGCGTTTGCTGAGTTCTAGGGCGTAGGAAGGTGCATTCCAATTATCGACATTTGGAGTTCCAAAAGCCAGGTCAGAAGGGAGTTTTACTTCTTGCCCAAGATTCAGGTAAGCTGGGGAGAATCCTGTAGCTTCATGCTCTGCAGATCTATATGCCAAATGAGCTTGCTGCAAATCCAAAATTGTGCGGTTAAATCTCTCAACCATGCCATCTGATTGCGGGTGTTGTTCTAGTTTTTTCGACACCAAGTATTTTCAATACCGCTCTGAACACGTCCGCTTCAAAATTGCGACCCTGATCTGAATGTATAATCTGTGGTACTCCAAAGCGACAGAACACTTGATCCACCAAGGGCCCAAGGACTACTTCTGCTGTCTGATTGGGGGTTGCAAAACACTCTGGCCATTTGGTAAAGTAGTCCATGACAACGACTATATAGCGATCCCCATCGATAGTGCGCGGGAGTGGACCGAGAATGTCGATGGCTATTCTTTCAAATGGGCATCCTGGTCGACTAGGATGTAAACCTCAGCGGGTTCTTCGTTGTGGCCCACGTCGATCCGCACAAATCTCACAAGTCAAACACCAAACTTTAACATCTACGCTTCGGCCGAACCAGAAGTACCTGCATTTCACCTTGGAAAGAGTCTTCTTCTGGCCTAAATGACCACCACTAGGACCAAAACTATCGCGCAGTGAGGTGAGTATGTTGGGTATTAACATTTTTGGAACCTCTATAAGTTTAATGAAATTGTCTGGTATTTCTTCCCAAAGTCGAACTAAAGTTCCATTTTCTAGGCTGAGTTGATCATAGATCGACCAGTAGAATTTTACATACTTGTTTTGGCTAAGATTATCGGCTTTTTCAGGTCGTCTGTCATTTTCTTTTCATTCTATTACCATCTTGAGTGTAGAGTCTTGCCTCTGTTCCTGATCTAGTCTTCCTGGATGGACGTAATTAGGGCGCGCTTCTACGATTCTTCTTCCACTTCTTCCGCCTTTGTGCAGTGCTTGCAACTGCCACACACTCTTTGAGATAGCGCATCTGCATTTCCGTGTCTCGGGCCAGGTCGATGTTGGATGTCGAAATGATATTGCTGCAGATTCTCTAGCCATCGCGCCATCTGTCCTTCAGGGTGCTTAAAGTTGCACCACCAGCGTAATGAAGCATGATCCGTTCGTAGGGTAAACGTGCTACCAAAAAGGTAATGGTGGAAATGACGGACGGATAGAACAACTGCCAAAAGTTTCCTCCTTGTTACGCAGTAGTTACGTTCCGTGCGGCTAAGAGTCTTACTAAAATATTCTATGACCACTTCCTGAGTAAATTTTGTTTTCAGCTCACTAAAAGCATTCTCACAGCTTGGACTCCAGGAAAAACGTCGATTTTCTTCTGTCAATTCAGAGAGGGGTTTGGTTATAGTCGAAAATCTCTTAATAAAACGGTGATAGTAATAACAGAGGCCTAGAAAACTCCGCAATTGCTTTTTATTTCGAGGAACTGGCCATTGCTAAACGGCTTTAATCTTTTCGGGATCGGTGACAAGACCATTTTCAGAGACAATATGTCCCAAGTAGTTCATGATTTTTCTCAGGAAGTGACATTTGCTGGAATTAGGCTTCAGATTAGCAGTTCGGAGACGCTGGAATATTTGATTTAAAACTAGGAGATGTTCATCGAAGGTACGGGCGTAAGCAATGATGTCATCTAAGTAAATGAGCACCGTTTGCCAGGACATACCTTGGAATATTTTGTCCATCAACCGTTCAAAGGTGGTAGGGGCATTGCAAAGCCCAAAAGGCATAACGTTGAACTGCCATAGTCCATCTCCAGTGGAGAACGCTGTCTTTTCTTTATCTTGTTCGTTCATCTCTACCTGCCAATACCCACTCTGCAAATCCATTGTAGAGAACCACTTAGCTCCGTCCAAGGTCGAAAAGAGGTCATCCATTCGGGGTAACGGGTAAGAATCTTTCTTTGTCTTTTCATTCAGGAGTCTGTTATCCACACAGAAACGGTAGGTCTCATCTTTCTTTCTAACAAGGACGATCGGAGATGCCCATGGGCCGTTGCAGGGTTCTATGATGTGTTTATTTTTCACGTCTTTGACCAGTTGCGCCACTTCTTCTCTTTTCGCCAACGGGATTCTGCGAGTTGGCACTTTGATTGGTTTTGAGTTGGCAGTATCTATAGTGTGCTTTATTAAGCTTGTTCTACCTTGGTCTTGTGTAGAAAATACGTCTTTGTATGAAACAAGAAGATTTGTAAAACGAATTATCTGGTCTGGAGTAAGACCTTCCACAGCATCTATCAGATCTTGAAGATGTGATGGCGGAGAGTTTATAGGCGCAGTTGTGTCACAGATTTCGGCAATACAAGCTCGTCCAACGACCATGTCTCTTGGTAACATTGCTTCCTTTTCGGTTGTGTTGATAACTCTTACGGTAACCTGTTTTTGTTTTTCACTGATGAAAGATCGTGCTAGGAATACACCCTTTGGTTACTGATTCTGATAAGAAGATTCAATAAAGGTGGTTCCTTCTTTTAAATCGATCGGCCTTGGCATTTGAAATATAACCTCAGAATGAGCGGATAGGACTTCTTTATCTTTTGTAAAGAGGATGCTGGTTTCAGTTACGGCAGCTAGTTGAAGTAGGAGCTTCCTTCCTCGGACTTCTAATGATGACTCGGAGAAATCAAGGGTGCACATATTTTCCTAAAGAAAATCTATGCCTAGGATAGTAGGTACTATTTGGCCTACAACGACGAAAGTTTGTTGGAACTCTTTATGACTGAGAACTATTACAACTTCTGCCGTACCTAGGGACCAAAGTTTTCCTCCAGAAATTCCTTCTATCCGAATTGGGTATCCTGATACTTGACCTGTCATTGGGAGGAATTTTCACTTATGATCGAAACATCGGCCCCAGAATCTATAAGAAAACTATGTCGCTCTCGTTCGATGTAACCTTCTAGTGACAATCCAGCTCCATTAGCTACTCCTGCCAAAACTGAGTTAGATTGTGGAATGTGCTTTGGTAAAGAAAATTTGGATAATGTTGGACGTGTTGGCGTTCGCTTCACTTCACCGGCAGCTATCAGTTTTTCGTCTCATTAAAATGGGATGATGTTGTTGCTCCTGCTGAGCCGTGGCGTTGCTTAGGAGATGTGGTTACTGCTAGAACATTTCTGTGACTACGGCGGCCAAATCGAGATGTAATCTCCAGTGCAATTCTAAGAGCCTCTGACAGATTACGAGGCCGCGCTACTGCCACTAGATTTTGGGCTTGATCATCTCTTGTGCCTTCAATGAACTGGGTAAGCACAATTTCTTCTACAACCTTCTCTGTTCCGCCTGGGAAAACGGAAGTTGCGAGGAGGAATAACCTGACCGAATCTCAACCGAGGGTGGTTCTTTCAGAGTAACCTGGTTAATTAAAGATATATCACCAGCTGTAAGTCTAGTAGCTGCAGACGAAGTAGTTAGATATCTCATTGTTGATGGTGGAAGTTCAAGATTCAATCTGTTTTGTTGTATTGGTTCATGCGAAGCCGCGAGATTCATCACATCTGTAAAATCAGAATTTGAAAAAAAGATTTCGGAGGATGCTTGACGTGCATCATGGGCTATGTTTGCACGGGGCTGCTCAGAAGAGAATGTCACTGAATTCGATGCAGTAGGGACGTCAGTTACTTGTCGTTGTTGGTGTAGCTGCTGAAGGTGCGCTTGTTGTAGTTGTCGTTGTGGTTCTGGGAGTTGTCCTAAGGGCGCGTCGCTTGTGCAGGGTGTATCATCGGCATCGTGTTGGTGAAAAGGGTTGGTAGAAGACATCGGGTGAGGGGAAGAGTGTGAGGACACTTCTGCAGCAAAAGTCCTATTACTCAGAGTTCTCTCCAATTCCTCAAGTTTTGTTTCCATAGTTGACTGCCTGCCTGCCAGTTCAGCTTTCCATTGAGAAATCTTCATTTCCCAGTACTGAATTTTGTCGATCGAGTGTTGCTCTAAGAGCGCCTTCATTTCTTCAATATTCATAGTGCGGTGGTAAGAATAATCGAATTCTGTTAATACCTGACACCAATGTAACGAAAACGACCTAATGCCATGATTAGAGGACCAAATAAAAGAAAATTAATTATTTTGTATAGTTCCCGAGAGGGTTTATTTAAATTTATTTAAACTTTATTTATTTATTTTTTTTTTATTTTATTTCTGATTTTCAATTTTCTATTTTCTTTCGGTGGGCGAACCAAAAGCGAACTCGCCTTCTCATCGTTGCAGCCTTGTATATAAAAACTATAGTACTCTCATGAAGAGGAACGAACGATGCGGCGCCATACGAGCGTATTCCATAACTTTTTACGTAGAGTTGTGGAGAGTAAGGACAGTCGATAATCAGAAAGGGGTGATAATATTTTCGGTAAAAGCAAACCGAAGGTGCAGAACAAAGCGACGACAAGAAAGCTATTTTCTGTTTTCTTTTTATCAATTTTCTATATAAATAAGTATGAGGTGGCATTTTTTGCTTCACGCATAGAGAAAAAACGGTATATCGTCGCTGTAGATCGTATACCTCCTAACCCAGAAAAGTCGATTTTTCAGGAGAGACAAAAAACTTATTATCAAAACAATAAGACGTGTTGTTAATTATGCGCGTGGCTCTGCAATTATAGTTTTTAGGTTCACAGGATATTTTTCATTAGATCCGGAATTTTTTTCACAATGTAATTGCATCATTACCTAAAAATCGGTTTTTTCTTGCGAGGTATTCGATCTACACTTCTACAGCGACGATATTGTTAGGTTTGATTTTTTTCGTTGTGTTTATATTGTAGCAAATGTAGGATTTTTATTCAAATACACGAATTCTTAAGCGGTTACAACTCAGAACAATTATTTTATGTAGATAGATAATTATTTTTGTAGGCAGATTTTTCAAATGTAGGATTTTGAGAATTGGAGTTTTGAGTATTATTCTGAAATACAGAACAATTAAGTATATTGAAAGCTAAAATTTTGAAGAGTAGAATTTTGGAATGCAGAATTTTGGGAAATTAAATTTTGAAATGCATAAAAATTAATAAGTAAAATTTTGAAAAGCAGAAGTTTGAAATAGGAATTTTGAAATGCAGAAAGCTTAATAAGTAAATTTTGAACAGCAGAAGTTTTAAAAAGGAATTTTGAAATGCAGAAATCTTGAAAAGGCAAATTTTGAAATGCAGAATTTTAGCAAATAAAATTTCGAAATGCAGAAATCTTAAAAATTAAAATTTTGAAAAAGATATTTTGAGAAGTAGAACTCTGAAATGCATAAAACTTAATAGGTACAATTTGAAAAGCAGAATTATGAGAAGTAGAATTTTGAAATGCAAAATTTTGGGAAATATAATCTTGAAAAATGTACTTTGAGAAGTTGAATTCTTAAATGCAGAAAAATTAATAAGTAAAATTAGAAATTTAAAATTTTGAGAAGTAGAATTTCAAAATGTAGAATTTTGAAATGCAAAATAACAAACAAAATCATGTGATACATCACTCCCTACATCACGAGTATGCAATTTTTAACTCGCTAAGATGCCTAGTTTAGCCAAAAATCACGTTTGAAAATGTCAACTTTGGGGGGTGTACGGAGCTCCGTTTAGCCGCAAATCGCATTTAAGGGTAAACATTTGTTTTTCGTTACATGCGATACGTGGATTGAAAGGTGGCACTCCCTAGACCACGAATATGCAATTTTTAATCCTCTAAGATGCCTAGTTTAGCCAGAAATCACGTTAGAAGATGTCAACTTTGGGGGGTCTACGAAGCTCCGTTTAGCGGCAAATCGCATTTAAAGATAAACATTTGTGTTTCGAAAAAAAAAATATTTTCACATTTTTTACTTCTAATGGAACAAAAATATATGTATGTAGATATTAAATGTATTTTTTTTTGGTTAATTTGTAATAAACTTCAACTACTAAATCAGAAAAAAAAACAATTTCTGCTAAAATAATTAACATGGCGATTTTTAAATGTGGCAACCATGTCTTATTTTTCCATATTTCAGCCGTTTTTTTTAGAGGCAAATGGATAGGTGTTTGAGCAGCATTATACATTCATTGCCAATAAATTTGCGTTTTTTTTTCTCATTATCATTGTCTGTTATTTATTTTAAGGTACATAATGGTTGAAAAAAAAATTTTCAAAAAATGGTAATTTTTTGTATTCCCCATGGAACCGTTTTTTTTTGTTTTTCATTGTCTCAAAAACGGTACAACCGATTTTGATAATTTTTTTTTGCTAAAGCTCCCCAAAAACTTAAATAGAATTGTGTATTAAAATTTTCAAAAAAAAAATTTGGATTTTTAAAATAAACTTTTCAAAACTCAATATTTCGAAAACCCCATGCTAGATTTTTTTAAACTTGATAAGTAAAAGTTTATCAATATAATCTACAAGATGTGATACAAGATGTGAGAAAAAAATGTATTTTACTTAAAAATAAAGGTACCCACCATATAAATGTAAAATAAAAAAATAAGAAATGGTTTTCAAAAATCGTATTTTTCTCAAAAACGGGCGCCTGGAATTTAAATAATTTTTTTTTCTTTGTATGATCTTTAATTTAAAAAGACAAATTTTGAAATTAAGATATTAGGTACAGCTTGTACCTAGCATCGAACCATTTTTTCAAATTTTGACATTTGACAATTTTCTCATTATCGAAATTTTTTATAGAGATGCTTCCAAAAAGTTTAAAAACATTGCGTCTTAAAGCTTTGAAAAAAATATTTTTTTAATTTTTGGAAAAAAACTTAATTTTTTTCCTTGGAAAATTCGATATCTCAAAAACGGCTCAGTATTTTATTTCCAAACCTAATTTCCATTCGTACAATAATAAAAACTTAAGGTGGGCGTACCAAATTTTTTTTATTTTATTTTCACTTAAAAAATTATGTAATTGCAAGTTTTGCATGTGCAAAAAATTTAACTCGAGATTTTGATCAAAGTTAACTTTACGATGATTGAGAACACGAAAAAATATTTTTTTATCTAAGAAAATTGTTTTTTAAAAATCAATGTCTTGAAAAAGTTTGAGCGACTAATTTTTGAAAATATTTCCTAGAATCTTTATTTTTAAATACTTAAAATTAATATCCCAAATTTTTTTCTAGAACGATTTTAAAGAAATTTCTTATATTCAAAATTAGTTCAATAATAAAAGGTTTTTTAAACTTTGTTTGCATAAATTCGTACTTTTTATATTTATATTAACAAAGTACAAAAAAAAACTAAATTTTTATTTTAATGAATTAATAGTTTGATAAAAATTCGTAGACAAACATTAAAAGAAATATTTGTTTGTTCAAAATTCGCAGGGCAAATATCTTATATTTTTACAAAAAATATGGATAAGAACTACTTTTTGTAAAAAAATGTTTATTTTTATTTAAAAAAATTTTCATGTGGGATTAATCAATAATTTTTTAAAATTGACACTAAATTTCTTTTTTTTTTATTTTTCTAAAATTGCTTTAAGCATTTACAATGCATACAAAATATTTTTTCCAAAAAACGTATTTGATTTTTTTTTTAAATATTATGTCAATAATAATTTTATTCGATTTATTCTAATGTTTTTTTAATTAATTTAAGTTTTCTAAAATTATTTTTTTCTCGAAAAACTTATTTGATTTTTTTTCACAATTGTTTTATGTGAATATTTATACAGTTCTGAAATTGTTTATATACACATAAAAAGTATTAAAAAATTTCTATATTTTGTGCAAACAAAGTTTATAGGTATGAATAAATTTTAAAAACTGTTCTATACCTATATCAAATTTCTTTTTTTTTTTATTTTTAATTATATAAATACCTATCAACGAATACAAATATTTTTTTTTGTAATCAAAATTATTTTCTACCATACCATATTTTATATAGGTATGTACATATGAAAAAGCTATTTTCTTTAATAAAAATATAGGTATACGTACCTATTAGATTTTCTTAAAGAAATAGTTTTGTACCTATGTAAGAATATATGTACATAATTATATTAATTGCAAACAAAAACAATTTCCACTACCTAACCACCCACTGCATCTAATGTAAGCAGTTAACCTAGTTGATTGCAATTATTATTTTTGTTCTTCAAAATTACACCAATTATTATACTTTTGAATAACAAAAATAATAAAAATTGCAATCAACATAGATAAGTTACCTAATATATTAAGATAAAGTACCTATATAGGTATACTAATATTAAAAAAAGCCTAATCCTATCAAGAATCAAATTTCAAAAAAGCAACATTGTATTTTGGTTAAATATACCGAAATTGAACAACGTTGCTTTGTTGCGTATGAAATAGACAAACAAAACAAATATTCTTGACAAAAAAAAATATAACAACAAAACACACAGAAGATCCCTCAAAAGAAAAATGCTACAAAACAAATTTCATTTTCTCATTCCCGTCTTTCTCATTGCCACGTGGCTAACAAAATTTTCTCGTTCTTTCCTCAATTACCACCTCACCCTAAATCAAGTCTCCACGAAATTTTTTCCTCCGGCAGCGCCATCGGTAGAGTGTATTCCATAACATTTTTTTCTGTTCCATGAGAGTACTATAGTTTTTATATACATATACAACGATAAAGCTTCGCAAAAATTACAAACGCACCGCTTTTTATGTCTATTACAAACTTACACTAGAACTTTTGCCGAGCCTGAAAAATACGAAAATAAAAGTAAATTTATATTTCTTTGAAGACGTTTTCCCGACATTTAATCAATTTTACCCTGAAACTATGTATCACATTGGAATTGGTATTAATTATTGTATTTGGAATAATTTTAAAACATGAATGACATTATACCTTATTTAGGGATCGAACTCGGCATCTCTTATGTAATAGTCCATCTCTCTACGCACTGGGCCATATTGAATATTATTTGGAAGATGCAAACACTTAATCAGCCTATTTCTTTCTCAAACTTCAAAATTAACACAAGACTGCGATATAAAATTTTGCCAAGGCCACGTTCACACAAGAAAAACAAAACCTAAACAAATGTCTTAAATTTCCTTTGTTGGGTTTACATACAAAATGTTTATTTAATTTTCAGTATTGAGCCCTAATCTTCATACCTAATGGGAGCGCACAAAATATCTTTAAATTGCTGACCGTAGTGATTTGTTTTATGTTAAACTTAACTCTTTCTTTGTTTTGATTTGTGTCCTTAGAAAAGATTCATTCATTCATATAAAATATTTGACATTTGTTATATGTTATGTAGGTATACATATGCCTTTCTTCAATAGCGTGAATTATTTTTATTTGTAATATTTAATTTTATTATGTGCAATAAAATTATCAAACATTTTGGTCAGTTTACCCATCTATAGTTGTATGCATTTCCACTCTGAGGGATATATAGAGATATCATGCTGGATTTACATATGTTTCTTCCAAAGAAATTCACATTTATATCTAATATATGGGCACAGAAAATCAAAAAGAAGATAATCATATAAATGCAGCTACATTAGATATACATATGTTTGAAAACAAAAAAGTTCTTGGATATTCGCGTTATAACTTCACACTTGTTTCGAAACGCTCGTTTATAATTGCAATTCAACTTTCAAGAGCCGAAGTTGATCTGAAATTTAGCTGCCTGCTTTCGAAGGTATTTTTTCTCAAATTTTGGTTATTCGTCACTTCAACTTCATCTTCGCTAGACTCTTATGCTAGGTGCGCACATTCAATTTTAGTTTCGCAACTGCTTGGTTCGAGTAAGTAAAAAGTTTGTGTTTTGACATAAACTAAACGATTGCCTAAAATGAGTTCGCTATTTTGCGTAACATATAATTATATGCACCTGCGCGGACATTCAACCAAATAATTCATCTGTTTTCTATAAGCAACCAAACAGTTGTGCAGCTAAAAATTGAATGTGCGCGCCTAGCCTAAAGGTTCACAAAGCAAACAATCAAACTAATTGTCTATGCTATATATCATAGTGATAAATTTGCTAATTTGCTAAATAAACTTTATCTAATAGGGATGTCGATTTATACTCTTATACTTGCCTGAGTTATATCTAAAAAGTACATACATAGATGGATTACAATAAATGTGTACAAATAATTAGGTAACATACATCAATTTAATATTCCTAACTTTAATTAAGATTAAATGTATTAGTTTTTGTTAAGTTTCATTTGCAGAGTTCTTAGAAGTTTGAACATTGATATTTTCTTTAAAGACTTTTTGTTAAAGTCTGCTAGGCTTAAGAGACGTATTCTATATAGCTGTTAGGAAATTGTTATAGAAACCTTTTGAAAACTCACTGATGCAAACATCTATATCATATCACATTGCAATCTTTATACAACTTCCAGCTTCTCTATTTTCATTTATAAAACCATATCCGAAAAATTGGTTCTAGTCTCTGAAAAACTTCTGTGTCTTACTTGCAAAAGGTTTAAAAGAAGATGATATTGAAACCGTGACTTCTATAAGAAAATTATTTTTGAAGAAGGCCCTTTAGAAGCATTATATAAATTGAAACTTCCAGCATGTCCATATTTCTAAGCTAACAGAAACTGAAATGTTAGTTGGGTTGTGTTTAAAAGAAAGGTCGCACCAGTCTTTTTTTGGTCTGTACAGTCCAATATTCTTCTCCTTAATTTGTGTTCTCATTATAAAATGATAGAGGGCATCAATTTTCAATTCCTTGCATTTTTTTTTTAAGTCCTATGAACATCCATTATGCTCTGAAAATTTTGTTCTACATAAAGCTTCTTGGTGTCTTTTCGACAATAATGGGACGGGAGCTTAGTAAGATCATCAGGAAATGTTTGTAAAAAGCTCAAACGCAGATCACTTTTACTAATGTTAGGCGAATCAGAAATGTTGGGTGCATCCTTGATTCCTCCTTCACTTCGTTTGACTCAGCTTTGTATTGACCACTCTCTTAAGCCCGTTGTTGAAATATACATTTTTTTACATACCTGTATTATTTTATTGTTAATATTTAGAGTATATTTAAATGTATTTTTTCGCCGCGAATCTTTTCCAGGCAATTACATTCATCTAACTGAACCGCAGACAAAAACTTTGCTCTCCTCCCAGTTCAGATTTGACCACATTCGTTTAAAAATTTGTTGTCTTTGACTATTCGAAATCTCGAAACATTTATTTTGTGGTCCTTTTTGCCTTTTTTTGCATTGCAACGCTCTCCAATAATTCGGACCTCTCTTGGTACGTTATGAAATGTTTTTTTTTTATCTTTAAGCTTAGAGTACCTATCCTAAAAATGTTTTACCTTTCATTCTGAGCTCTTGATTTTTCTTCTTTTTATTCTTCATAATATTTATAGAGAAAGATTGATCATCAAAATCAATATCTGAAGTAGAGTTAACGGTTAATTATTTTGGAAAAAAAATCCATTCAGTAACAGGTTACCTTTATATTTTTATAAACCTTGCTGGTTTTTGTCCCTAATCCATTAACATTTTGGTAATATATTAGTACTTGTTGTAGCTGCTTCGCCGGGATTTTCGCATTGTCTGATGTCGTAGAAAATTTGTCTTTTCTTTTTTTGATGATCTGTTTTCGAATTCGTGCATAATAATACCATTGGGCCAAAAGGACGTTGAATTTAAAAGGAAGAATAGTGAATCAGGTACTTTGATTTTGAACGATGAATATTTGGAGTAATTACGCTGAATCATTTTTTCAACACATAAGTATCGAGTTGTGCCAATCTTATTTTGTATATAGTTTTTAATATCTAGAGCATTAGTCTTTGGGTCAAGTTTAGAAATGAAGACGGTCTTTTGCCCTTCGACTATTTTGAGCCCGGAATTAATAGGAGACACATGGTTAATATTCTGTTCAGGTAGAATATCCTGTTCAGTATTTGCGGATGTTAAAGAGGGAGTAGAACGTTCGTTCGCTGAAGATACGTTAAAAGGGGATGGTGATTTTGGTGCAGATAATATTGTTCTCAATGTAGCTTTCTTGTGACTCCTCATTTTGAGATGAATTACCTGGACAATCCACAGGATCAACTACATATGTATGTTATCTCAACCTATGTCACTGTGTAGAGATTTTTCCGAAGAATATACGATATAGTCGTCCTCATTTGTAAAATAGTTTTCTGCAAACTCAAATTCGTTTTCTATTTTAATGATTTATACAAATAATAAATTATTATTTTACAATTCTGGAACCAATAATGAACAAAATTACCGTTGTTTAACATTAAAACGGTTGTAGCTTGACAGTTTTCTGTTTTTTGTAAAGCTAATTCCGGCATTAATTTTCCTCGAGATGCCATAATAACGATGCAGTTCCTCGTATGTCTAAAATAAAATCTTTAAATAATAAAGGAAGGACATCGTAAGTATTTGCCTCAACTAAAGTTGACTGTATCACATTTATTTTAAAAGATTCTTTAAAACTTCTTAATTTATTGTAAATTTAAGATTAAATACTCACCAAATAACACTATTTTGTATATTTAAATAAATTCGATAAAACCATCACTAAAACGAAATCTTTGCGCACGACACTTAGGTTCACGTTCACTTTAAGAGACTAACGAGGTACTGTATACTATTTTCCAAATCTTCATTTATTCGAGGTTTTGTTTTTTTAAGTTTTCTTATTTTTTTTAGAACAAACACATTTAACTAAAAATGCCAATAGGTGACGCTGATTTTTCTGCTTTTTATGAGACCAAAATCCAAAAATTGATTTTTTCTTCTTACGCGGTCCTGCCATCTAACCATCGATATACTCAAAGGAAATTTGTTAGCTACATACAGTGACGGACAAAACAATAAGACCAGTAGGGATGCTTTAACAATTAGCTCTCTCTTTCTTAAAAAAAATTGTTATAATTTTTTCTTTATGTAAGTCCTGCTAACAACGGTTAATTCTTGATGCTAGCGACTAAAATTAAGAATAAACTGCTTATTACTGTGAAAAGGTAAGCAAATAAAAAAAAAATATCCATTAGAGCTGGACAAAACAAAAGGACCAGGTGAGTTTTGTTTGTTTTTAGGTTGAAATTAATAAGATTTTAATAAAACATTATACAGTACTCCATTCTTGGAATATTATACATATATAAAACAAGTGAATTCACAAGAATAAACGCAACATGGGTCGCGGCGTACATTTTTCCGAAACTATGAGGGAAACTATCATCAAACTGATCCAAAACATTTGTGTATAACGCACTACAACCCCAAAAAGCAAAAGAAAAAACAGGCAGACCACGGAAAACATCCCCAAGACTTGATGCTCAGATTAAGCGCCTGGCCAAGAAGGACCCATTTAAATCTTCTAGGGATATAAAAAAGGAACTGGACTTGCCCATCAGTGAAAGAACGGTTAGGAGACGGCTTGAGGAACAGCATCTTTTCGGAAGAAGTCCTAGGGAAGTACCACTGCTTACCAAAAGACATCGAAAAAATAGAATACATTTTGCCAAACAACATTTAAATTGGGTAGACCCAAATAATGAAAAAAAAAAATGGCGAAACATTCTATGGTCTGACGAAACCAAAGTAAATTTGGTAGGATCAGACGGTAAGAGGTGGGTAAGACGTTCAAATAATGCTGCACATCAACCACAGTACACAACCAAAACAGTGAAGCATGGAGGTGGGAACATCATGGTTTGGGGATGTTTTTCGTGGTACGGGGTATGTCCAATTTTTCGGATGAAATGCCTTTAAGGTGGAAGTTCATGCATGACAATGGCACGAAGCATACATCTCGCAAAGTTAAAAGCTGGTTAGAAGAGAAAAGGATTGATCTAGTGACCTGGCCGGCTCAATCGCCCGATTTAAATCCATTGGAAAATTTATGGGCAATTGCAAAAAAAATCTCTGGCTGGTGAAAAATCAAAAACTCCTTGATTCAAAGCATTTTGTGGTATATCGTCGTGACAGATGTAATTTTATCTCTGAACGAGGAGGAGGAATCCTGATTGCCGTGAGCACTAATTTTTGTAGTAAAGAAGTTATTTTACTTAACTTAGATATTGAACAATTATGTATTTCTATAAGCTTATTTTCTACATATAATACTTCGTTATTTTTTATAGTTAGTTATATTCCACCTAATAGTACTTTTGATGTTTATGAAAAACACTTTTTGAATATCGATTATATTAATAACAGTTGCTCTAATTTCGAAAATGTATGTTGCTTTGACAAATAAATTAAAAACTTTAACCGATGTATCAGTTTTAAATAATATTAAATTTGATTCTGACCATAGACTTGTAAGAGCAAAAATTACTATCAATCATAAGACATTAAAAAGAAATAAGCAAAACTTACACATCCCTAGATCAGTGACTCAGACTAATATTGATGCATTTAACGAAATTTTGAGAAATGAAATAAATTTAAATATTAACGAAGATGAAATTGATCGCGACCTCCAAACAATATATGACAAAATTGAACTAATAATAAAGAATGCAGCTAAGATATCGATAATGACCATACAAACTGAACAAAATGAAAAAATTTCTGATGATACAAAAAAACTTATCTTACGTAGAGAACAACTAAGAAACAAGGAAATTACAACATCTCAGGAAAAAATCGAACTAAAACATATTCGAAAAGAGATAAAAGAAGAAACAAAAATGGATATTCAAATATTCAATGACAAAGTGATTAAAGAAATATTAACTACCACGAAATCAATCAAAAAGACAAAACAATTTTTAAACAAAGGGACAGACTGGATTATAACAATGAAAAACAACAACAAAGATATATCAAACCGAAAAAATATTAATGAAACCGCCACAAAATTTTTCGAACAACTATTTAAATCCAACACAAATACAAATATTATAACACCACCAATTATAAACAACAACCTAAATAATAGCCCACTTCTGATCAAAAAGGATATAGAACAAGCAATTGACGTTCTAAAGAAAGAAAAATGTGTCGGAAACGATGGTATAGCGGCTGAGATGCTTATATACGGAAAACAATCATTATCACCTATTCTGACATTGCTATTCAATAATATACTAATAACGCAAAAGATACCCAAACAATGGACTCAAACTACCATAACCCTGATTCATAAAAAAGGACAAAAAGACGATGTAAATAACTATAGACCCATAAGCAATATATCGACCATCTACAAACTTTTTTCAAAAATAATATATCGAACCATCAAGGAGAAACTTAACACGAACCAACCAATAGAACAAGCAGGATTTCGTGAAGGATACTCAACTACAGACCACCTACATACGATGAACCAACTAATAGAAAAATTCAATGAATTCAAGAAACCACTATACTTTTTATTCATAGACTTCAGTAAAGCGTTTGACTCCATTGAACATGCCACTATTTGGGAAGCATTAATGAATCAAGGCATAAACCCTATCATAATCCAGACATACAAAAACCTTTATGACAACAGTTGGGCAAAAATGAAAACGGAAATATCAGGACGAGAATTTAAAATAAATAGAGGAGTTAGACAAGGAGATCCGATGTCCCCACCAATGTTTTCTGCTGTGCTGGAGGAAATATTTAAGAAACTTAATTGGAAAAGATATGGAATTAAAATAGGGGAAAAGTATTTATTTATTTATTTATTTATTTATTTATTTATTTATTCATCAAGCAGATATACATTAAAAAATATATAATCTTAAAGACTACTGAATAAATTTTTAGCAACATGCGATACTTTACAACTTTGAATAAATACCTTACATAACTTAAAAATAATAAAACACCTAACCACCAGAGTTTAAAATAGTTAATAAATTAATAATATGACTTTTAAAGATATCACGACTAGTATTATTATGAAAATCAATAATCGAAGCAACTGAGTTGGCCTGTCTAAGGCACCTAGTTATTGGCTCGTTAAGACCATAATTAACCCTATGAAACGGTTCAAAAAATATACTATGCACTCGAAGATCTCTCGTTGGAGCATATATTCTTATAAGGGACAAAAGAAAAGGGCAATTTATTTGATTTTTAAGAATGTCTCTAATAAAAATTATTTCAAAATACTTTCTCCGAGTTTCTAAAAGCTGAAGACCGATCAGATAACATCTTGAAAGATAAGATGGCATTCGTATATTCCAATGTAGTCTATAAATCACTATTCTGGAAAATCTTTTTTGGATACTTTCGATTCGATTTGAGTGGATAGCATAGTAGGGGTTCCAAATTACACAACAGTATTCAAGGACCGGCCTTACATAGGAATAAAATAATGCTCTGAATGTGTAAGGGTCAGAAAATTCCTTAGAGTTACGTGAGATAAATCCAAGTAAGGAATTTGCTTTCGCAACAATAAAATCTATATGAAGGCAAAACGTTAGCTTAGGATCGAAGATGACACCTAGGTCTTTTTTTTCGGTAATTTTTTGCAATGGAATACCATTAATATTATAAACATAGTTTATAGGCGACAAATTTCGGAGAAAAGATAGAAAATCACATTTGGAAACATTCAAAAACAACTGATGAGAGTTACACCAATCAGCTAAGTTATTTAGGTCATTCTGAAGAAGAAGGCAGTCTTCAACAGATTTAATGCATCGGAATATTTTTATATCATCAGCGAACATAAGACATTGAGAAGAAATTATACAATCGGGAATATCGTTAATAAATAGCAAAAAAAGAAGCGGGCCTAAATGACTTCCTTGAGGTACCCCAGAAGTCACAAATATGGGATCAGATATGATGTTATTAATACGCACATATTGAGAGCGCCCTTTTAAATAAGATTCGAACCATCTCAATATATTTGAGTGGAAACCAAGGGCAAAAAGCTTCTTAATTAAAACTGTATGATTTACCTTATCGAACGCCTTTGAAAAATCTGTATAAATCACGTCACTTTGATAACCATTTTCAAGATTTTGTATTAAATCATTGGATAAGATTGTTAAATTAGTGGTAGTTGACCTACCAGAGACAAAACCATGTTGAGCAGGCGAAATAAGTTCACGAACAACAAAGGATAACTTTTCATAAACTAATTTTTCAAGTAATTTAGGAATCGTTGAAAGTTTGCTTATTGGACGATAATTTGAAACAATCTGCTTAGGACCTGATTTATGAATCGGGATAATATACGTTACCTTCCAATCATCTAAAAAAAGTCCAGTATTTAAAGAAGCATTAAAGAGTCGAGTTAACGGATCTAAAAGGGAGGCTACACAAAATTTTAAGATTAAAGGAGGAATACCATCAGGACCTGGTTGTTTGTCCTGGTTTAACTCGGATATAGCCTTTTCGACATCAGTGCAATTTAAATGTAGGGAGCTGATATTGATTTGATTCTCAGGTGTGGTAGTTGAAAAATTATTAGGCAAATTAGATGGAGAATAAACCGATTGGAAGAAATTCGAGAACATATTGCATATCGTTTTAAGATCATTTGATACTGTCCCTGAAAATTGCATGCAATTTGGAATACCATTGGAACATTTCTTACTTTTGACGAAATTCCAAAAACACTTGCTATTCTGCTTCAAATTTGATTCTATGTGATATAAGTAATCTTTATATAAGAACTTATTTAGTACATCAAATTCTTTTTGAAGTCGTACGTAGTTGCATAGCAAAATATTATTGTTATTAGACTTTCGGAAAAGTTTATATGCTTTATTTTTTTTATTGCTCAAGTTACATAATCTTTTATTATACCAGACTGGTTTGGAGTTATTACGAATGACTACTTTTGGTATATAAAGGTTCATTGCCTCAGTTAAAGAACAATGAAAAAGGTTATATGCATCACATAATTGAAAGTTATCAACAATATTGCTCCAAGGAAAGATATTCATATAATTATTGATAGAGTTGTAATCGCCGTTTTTATAATCATATTTACATAAATCATTACTAAAAGGTTTGAAATATTCATAACATTTAAAGTTAATACATAAAGCCAAATGATGAATAGTGTTTGGAAAAATTGGACAAATATTTTTATTTATATCAGTGCAAAATTCTCTATCGACAAAAACAAGGTCAAGAGTACGATTTAAATCATTATAGAATTTATTAATTTGAATAAGATTATATTCAGCAAACGAATCAATTACTAAGCATTCATGAACATTACTAACATTAAAAGGAATAAGGCACAACTCATCTGGATCTAGGATCCAATTTATGTGACAAAGATTAAAATCACCTAGTACGATTAAGTTTTGATTAGAATTAGTAGCATTTAAAACAAATCGAGCATTTTCAATGTGTGAATTATATAAATCAATAGAACTACCTGGTGGTATATAACTCAATATAATAAAAATATTCGTCGAGTTGTTTAAGTTGACACACACAGCTAGTTGATCAACGTCAATTTCTGATGAGAGAGACGGTAGTTCAATTTCACGACATGAAAACGATGAGCGGACAGCAATAAGGACACCTCCTCCTCTAGATTGATTAGTTTTTGCAAAGCTTCTGTCTTTTCGGAAAACGTAGTATAAATTTTCATTAAAAATTTCGGAGTTTAAATGTTTATCAGTTAGCCACGTTTCAGTTAATGCAAAAATGTCATAATACGAAGATGAAGAATTAAAATACAATTCACTAGTTTTTGTACGAAGACCACCAATATTTTGGTAGTAGAGAAGAAAGTCTTTTCTAACACTCGAAGGCTGGGAATTTTCGCATGATATTGAGCTATTTATAGAAACGTTCGTTGACTCAGCAGATTCTTCACTTATGTTTTGTGGGAATGAAGCCGTGCTTCTTCGTTTTTTGAAATGAATTGAAAAGCACGTAGCTTTGTACCTATAGGCCAGATGTTGTCGATGAACATTGCATCATTGTACTCAGCTGGAACTCCAATTTTAAAATTAATGAACTTAATATTTTCTTCAGGTTCACTTCGTTTTATTAACTTATAACACGAAATGACACCGGGGCTTATATCAAGAGCAGCAGCTAAATGATTGACGATAGATTCAGTGGCGACAGAAGGTCGAAAACTACCAAGATGGAACCATTTTTTTTTAAAAGAAACATCATTTTGCAGGATTTCACAAGAGCCTCTAACAGTTCTAGGGATATTATTCCGATGAACACCCATACGTGAAAAAGATACATTTTCGGTAGTTGGGCGATTGTGTGCATTATTAATTTCAGCTGGATTTTCATCCGTGATTTTGGCAGCATTTCCATCAAGGTTTTTATCATTAAGAACAAAACCAGCATCATCAGCAACACCAGGAACGTCAGGAACAACCGCAACATTCGCAACCACAGGAACTCCATCAAGAGTAACACCTCCAACACCAACCAAATCGGTAGCAGCAACAGCACTAGAATCTTTTACCACACTACTATAAGTAGCAATAGTATCATAATCGGATTTGACAGTGGCAACATTGTTTGCGTTATTTACAGTGGCAACACTGGTATTAGATTCACTCACCACATCGACAAGAGAGCAAGAATTATTTTGTGCATGTACATCAACGGTTGCATTATTGTTATTGGAATTAGCAACGTCGGAATTAAGCGACACATTTATATTAGAATTATTTTTTTTTGATTTTGCTTTGACTCCCGCTGTTGAAGGAATCGTCAAAGATTTTTTGTTTGAAGGCGAAAGTGGTTTAGAAGTTGAAGCAGCAATCCGAGGGGGTATGGGGGTTACATTTATAGGCTTAATTGTTTGGCGAGGGAATGCAGGTGAGGAAAAGCTTTTATTTATGACATTTGCAGGGGCATTGAGATTTGATTTAGCTTTAGCACGGGTGGTCAAAGGTTTTTTTGTTTTACTTGTGCTAGCTTCATGGGCATCGCGAAACAAGTTAAACTCATCACACAGATTATTAAGCTTTTTTGTTAATGCATTTAATTTTGCTTCAGAACTGACAGAATTATAGTTACTGCACAGATCACATCTCCAACAGATATTTTCATATTGGTTTATCAAATTTATCACATTGGGTTCTAATTTTAAGCATTGTATATGAAATGTTAAGCAACAAATAACGCACGACACATAATCACTATCGGTCGTTTTAATTTCGCAAATAAAGCATTCATTCGAGAAAGGCATTGTACTAGGCGCATAGAAAGAAATTATAAATAACCGTGTGATACGAGAGCACAGTGATGACTGAGTATCTGAGTATCTAAATAACCTGAGATTCGCTGATGACATCGTACTAGTATCAATGAACGCCAAACAAATTGAATCGATGCTTAACGAATTAACTACTGTATGTAAACGCTATGGACTTAACATAAACCAAGCAAAAACAAAAGCAATGACCAACCACACAAAAATTGACATCACATTAGACGAGAAAAAGATTGAATATGTAGAAGATTACATCTACCTTGGACAATTAAAATCATTCAAGGACCAAGAAAATAAGGAAATAAACAGACGAATCACGAACAGTTGGAAGCAATTCTGGAACGTTCATCAAATAAAAGAATCAAATTTAACTAACGACACAAAAAAATATATAATGGACTCTGGAATACTACCCGTCATGACTTATGGACTACAAGCAGTTGCTTTGACCTCGAATTTAATGGAAAAACTTAGGATATGCCAGACTAAACTGGAGAGAAAAATTTTAAATATAAGACAAATTCAAAGAATAAGAAACGAAGATATAAGACAACAAACCAAAATCATCGACGTTATAGAAAGAACAAGAGGACTTAAATGGAGCTGGGCAGGACACATCTCAAGACTTCAGGAGCAAAGATGGACAAAAATAATTACAAAATGGACTCCAGCGGACAAAAGACCACCTGGAAGACCTAAGAAAAGATGGATTGACGATTTGGTGAACTACAGACAAAATTGGTACAATGAAGCTAAAGACAGAGAATTATGGACAATATTGGGGGAGGCTTATGCCAGAAATATGTCTACATAAATAGAATTTAAAAAAAAAAAAAAATTGTATTTTATTTTATTTTATTAAATTTTCAATATTATTTAAAAGTTTTTAACCAGACTTTGTTTGTAATTTAAATTTAAATTAAAAAAAAAATGTAAAAAGATAAAATTTGTACTTAAACTTTAACTTCAAATGGCAAATAAAAGCTTCAAATAATAATAATAATAATGTTGCTTTGGAGATTATAACTTATCTAATATTACATGGACTTGGTCAGAAATTGATAATATGTTGTTAGCTTCCAATATGAATAGAGATTTTGAATATTATTTTATTGATTCTCTTCATTCACTAAATCTACACCAAATTAATAGAATTCCAAATGCTTTGAACAAAATATTAGATCTTATATTTGTATGTAATGAGTATCTTAATTCTAAAGTTTCTCTAGTTCCGTTTTCTCTCTTAAATGATTCTATTCATCATCAGGAATTATATATTGAAATTGAATTGTATATATTTTCTTCTTATATATCTCAGAATTGCTTAAAATCATATAATTTTAACAAAGCTAACTTCATTGAAGTAAACAATTTTCTTGATTCTTTTGATTGGATTCAAGAATTTAATGATTTAAATATTGAACAAATGTATTCAAAGTTTGTATCAATTATATTTGATTCTTTTTCCAAATTTGTTCCTATCATCTCTAATTCAAAGTCTAAGAAAAATCTAAAGCTACCATGGTATAATGATCATTTATCAAATCTTAAAAATGTTAAACTTAAAGCCTTTAAAAAGTATAAGAGTACTAATAGTGAATTAGATTATGCTAAATTTAGTAAATTGAGAAAAGAGTTTTTTACTCTTAATAAATTCCTTTACAAATGTTATATTATGAATATTGAAAGCAATATAAAGTCCAATAGTAGCTCATTTTGGACATTTGTGAATGTTAAAAGAAAGTCTTCTGGATACCCGAATAACATGTCATATAAGAATATAGATGCTTCAAATACAAAAGAAATTCTCAATCTATTTGCGGACTTCTTCCAAACAGTATACTCAAATCCAAATGATGTGAATAAATCTTATTTGCCCAATTTACCTAGTAAGGTTAATATTGGTGAGTTAAATTTAAGTATAAATGAAGTTCTCTTAGAACTTAAGTCCCTTAAGCCGAATGCTAAGCCTGGTGTAGACGGTATACCAGCTTTATTCCTAAAAAAATCTGCTGATTCGCTTAGCCTTCCTCTGTTCTGTATTTTTAACAAATCTCTCTCTGAAGGGATCTTCCTAAAAGAATGGAAAACCTCGTATATTATTCCAATTCATAAGTCAGGTTCTAAGAACTTAATTGATAACTACAGAGGAATTTCTAAACTATCGGCTATCCCTAAACTATTCGAAAGCATTGTGAAAACAAAATTAGAGTTTTTAACTCGCGAATCCATTTCTGAATTACAGCATGGTTTTATGTCTACAACTACAAATTTGGCCCTGTTTTCTTCGTATGTTATTGAGAATATTGAGAGGAAAAATCAAGTTGATGCAATCTACACTGATTTCAGTAAGGCTTTTGATTCTGTAAACCATTTTAGTTTAATACAAAAACTTAAATTATATGGTTTCCATTCTTCATTCTTAAGTTGGATATCTTCCTATTTAATTGGTAGGTCAGAAAAGATTTTCATCAATAATTCTTTTTCAAAATCGCTGAATTGTATGTCTGGTGTTCCTCAAGGAAGCCATCTTGGCCCCCTTTTGTTCAATATCTTTATAAACGATATTACATCAGTTATAAAATATTCACATTGCCTTCTCTATGCTGATGACCTGAAATTGTTTATAAAAATTAACAGTGTCGATGACTGTCGCCTTTTGCAATGTGATATGGATCAAATCTCTGAATGGTGTAAATTGAATTGTTTGAAATTAAACATAAAAAATGTAATGTCATTTCATTCTTCAAAATACAATCAAACATAAGCTTTGTCTACCATATTGATTCAATTCCCCTCTCACGGGTGGAAAAAATAAAGGACCTTGGCATTATGTTAGATTCATCTTTTTCATTTAAAGTTCATATTGATTATATGATTGCAAAAGCTAATCTTCTTGTTGGTTTCATTAAACGAAATTGTAATGATTTTTGCGATCCTTATGCCTTGCTTTCTCTCTATATATCTTTAGTTAGATCGATACTTGAATACTCAGATATTGTCTGGAATCCTGATTTGAAAACCTATTCTGATCGTATAGAAAAAGTTCAAAGACGTTTTTCTAAATTTATATTTTATAAAATGAAATGGCCTTTTATTCCGGATTATAAGTCCCGTTGTTTACTATTGGGAATTAAATCACTTGAATCCAGAAGATGTATGCATGATATTGTGTTTGTAAGGGATATTTTGAATAATCATATTAAATGCCCATCCTTGCTCTCTAAAATATCATTTTATGTTCCTTCAAGAGCTTTACGTACCAGAGATTCGCTTTTTGAACAATACCACAGAACAAACTACGGTAGAAATGAACCAATTTGTAGATGTATAAGGCATTTCAATGAATTTTGCAAGAGTGTTGAGCTAACTTGGGCAAAAGATTTGTTCAAAACAAAATTATTGTTAATATTGAAATTTTAATATAATTCATTTATGTATTTTCTTTTTGTTTTTCATTGTAATTTATTTTGTATATAATTATATATTTTTATTTGTAAATATTATTTCTAATATCTGTTAGCATAAGCTTGTAGATCAATAAATAAATAAATAAATAAATAAATAAATAAAAAAATAAAGATGAACTGAACAAATTCAAAAAAGCCTGGTACGCTATACCGCAAAGTACCTGCAGCAAACTTGTCGATTCAATGCCAAGCTGTGACTCAAAACAAGGGTTATACTACAAAATATTGACTTTCGGTAGTGAAAACTTTTAAAAGTATAAACAAATTTACAAATAAAATTAATGGTCCTATTGTTTTGTCCATTTAAAAATAACCTTATTTTCTTATTTTTTAATTTAGTAAGTAAGTATGTATATATTTTTTAAAAAGTTTATGAATTAATTTAGTTTTAGACTCGTTAAAATAAGTCGTACAATAAAAAAAATTATAAAAAAATATATTTTTTTTTTACATATAATTGAGAACTATAAAAATGGTCCTATTGTTTTGTCCATCACTGTATATCAAAATGTTCCTGTTTGTCCTGCAATAATAACCTAAAATATTCGATTTGTAGAACTTAAGCAGTTCTACGCTTTTCTGTATTAATAATTTAAGAAAACTCAATACCTAAAAAAAATTCTTCAAGCCATTTACTATACCTACAAACCAAAAAATATATGCTTTGTGGTTTTCATCTACCTAGCAGAAAATGGATATAAGAAATTCTGAAAATCGGAGAGATTTCTCTTTTGCATCCGAATTTTTCTTGAATGCAAAAAACGGAAACCTTTATATACATTCAATAACAAAGCAAATGTATGAACTGTACATAATTAAAAGAAATACGAATAGATGTTCCTTTGAAAGAAATTGATCAGACCAAAAACATAAATGTTAAAAAAAGAGCCAAGTTCTTCTATACAAAAACCTGATATCTGATATCTAAAACTACTCCAAGTTCTTACTTCATGAAGGTTTAATACCGAATATTTAAAGTAGAATAATATTGAAACAGCTACAATGTAATAGATAAATTTAATTATTTAATGATAACTGACTAAAATTTGAAGGGTTCACTTGTCAAGTTTTTAAAACCTTTCGAATTTGGGCATAAAAAAAAACTTGCCAAGTAAGCCCATCAAATTTTAGTCAGTAATCATTAGAAAATAAAATTTTTCTATTACATTGTAGCTGTTTCAATATTATTCTACTTTAAATATTCGGTATTAAACCTTCATGAAGTAAGAACTTGGCGTAGTTTTAGATATCAGTACTTTTCACGGCTGACTTGTTACACAAAGGTTTTTTGTATAGAAGAACTTGGCTCTTTTTTTAACATTTATGTTTTTGGTCTGATCTCACATTCCCCTGAATGGAAAACCTCAATTTTTATTTTTGGTCCTTGATATGCGATTTGAGCCATACCGTTCTACCAAATTTCATTGTTCTACTGCAATCGGAAGTGTGAAATATATAATTAACATTAGTTCTCAGGAAGTGGGCGGATACCACGCCCCTGAAGGAAAACCTAGATTTTTATATTTTTTTCTTTGAATGCAATTTAAGCCCAACCACTTTACCGAATTTCATTGTTTTACAGCAGTCGGAAGTGCTCCATTCAACCAACACCAATTCGGAGAAAGTGGGCGGATACCACACCCCCTGAATGGAAAACCTCAATTTTTATTTTTGGTCCTTGATATGCGATTTGAGCCTTACCGTTCTACCAAATTTCATTGTTCTACTGCAATTGGAAGTGTGCCATATATAATTAACATTAGTTCTGAGGAAGTGGGCGGATACCACGCCCCTGAAGGAAAACCGCTATTTTTATATTTTTTTCTTTGAATGCAATTTAAGCCCAACCACTTTACCGAATTTCATCGTTTTACAGCAGTCGGAAGTGCTCCATTCAACCAACACCAATTCGGTGAAAGTGGGCGGATACCAAGCCCCCTGAAAGGAAAACCTTGGTGTTTATTTTTGGTTCTTTATATGCAATATAAGCCCTACCGGTTCATCAAATTTCTTAGTTTTACAGCAGTCGGAAGTGCTCCATTCAACCAACACCAATTCGGAGAAAGTGGGCTGATACCACGCCCCCTGAATGGAAAATTTCAAATTTTCGATTTTTTCCTCTGCTTGCATAACAAGACCTACCGTTGTGTAAAATTACAAGATTCTACGATGTCGGAAAGTGCTCCATAATTTTGATGATCTGTCAGTCAGTCAGTCAGTCAGTTACGGTTTTTGTGATTTTTGAGGCCTTATATCTCAGGAACAGCTTATGCTAGAAAATTGAAATTTGGTGAGGCGCCTGTGCCTGACTAGCTTAGCATTTATTCGGAGTTTTAAGTTTCTGACCTCATTGGTACTGAAGATAGGAAGGGGTCAAAAATCGCCTGAGTTTGTTCCTGTAAAAAGGGTGTAGTGCCAGAACTTGGCTGGGCACTACCGTGCCCTTTGATTCAAAATAGCTTTTATGGCCTTTAGTGCACAAAAATTGGATTTCGTCCCGACGATCTCACATAGACTAATCAGTTGACTGTGAGGACCTTGTCGATACGCAATTTCTTACATCGATTTTTTGACAAAAATCCAATGTGAACTATACCCAACCAAGATTAAAATTGTAATCATTAACGTTGGAAGATTTTGCCCGTGGTCTGGCATTGATTCCATATGAAGGGTTTTATATTACAAACTCTATATACTACTGAAATAAATCAGCCAAGTAGAAAACTTAGCACTATTAATGAACATGTTGAATTATTGATTCAAAATAGCTTTTATGGCCTTTAGTCCACAAAAATTGGCGTTTCGTCCATGTGAGCTCGCCGGGACGAAACGCCAATTTGTGTGGACTAAAGGCCATAAAAGCTACAAGTCCATTAAAAGTGCTAAGTCTTCTACTTGGCTGATTTATTTCAGTAGTATATAGAGTTTGTATTATAAAAACCTTCATATAGAACCTTTGAAAGAAAGTTATAGAAAAGGAGTAAAACCAAGCAAACATATAAAATTCAAATGTTACAAGAATCCAGATTATACAAACGTTCTCCAAAACGGTGTGGCATTCTTCAATTATTTAAAGATACGAAAAGGTTTCGATAAAGGTCAATAACCAAACACTGAATTAAAGACTTTAGCCTATTTTTCTGTTCTTGAAATGTATATTTGTGCAGGAACAAGAGTTTCTCATTACCGTGTTTTTTTCTAGTGCGAGTATTTTTTACCTACAATACGTTAGTTTTTCAAAACATTTATGTAGATACTCTTGCAAGAAATAAAATGAGTTGCAGACATTAAAAAAAAAATTTTATGCTTCTGAACATTTTCTATAACAAAGTTCATGTTTTTATAGGTAGAGAACACTTTTAATCTAAATACATATACGTTTAAAATAAGAGCGAATTTGTGCGACCCAGTCGTGAGTTTTATTTTTATTGAAATGAAAATAAAAAAATAAATCAGTTATTTTAGTGTCTTGTTTTGAATTTTACATACAGTCTCATTTCCTAGATTTCATACTTACGTATATTAGGAAGATGAATGGCATTCCATTAAATTTGTTTCTTCCAAATGTGCCTTTTTTCCTAAAATAATAATCAAAAATATCCGATTAGTAAAACGTAATGTTTTTTTCTGTGAAAATCAATATGTTGGAAGGTAATTGATTTAAAAAAAATCAATTTCCAAAAAGTATTCTTCAAACCATTTTTAATACCATCAAAATAAAAATATCAGACCAAAAACATAAATTTAAAAAAAAGAGCCAAGTTCTTCTATACAAAAACCTTTGTGTAACAAGTCAGCCGTGAAAAGTACTGAGATCTAAAAGTACGCTGGGTTCTTACTTCATGAAGGTTTAATACCGAATATTTAAAGTAGAATAATATTGAAACAGCTACAATGTAATAGAGAAATTTTATTATTTAATGATTACTGACTAAAATTTGATGGGTTCACTTGTCAAGTTTTTAAAACCTTTCAAATTTGAGCATAACAAAAAACTTGCCAAGTAAGCCCATTAAATTTTAGTCAGTAATCATTAAATAATAAAATTTCTCTATTACATTGTAGCTGTTTCAATATTATTCTACTTTAAATATTCGGTATTAAACCTTCATGAAGTAAGAACTTGGCGTACTTTTAGATCTCAGTACTTTTCACGGCTGACTTGGTACACAAAGGTTTTTGTATAGAAGAACTTGGCTCTTTTTTTAACATTTATGTTTTTGGTCTGATCTCACTCCTTTTTGCAAAGATTTTATTAATTTTCCAAGTCAAAATCTCGAAAGATACGGAAAGATAGAAGGATGTACTCAATTTGGTTTAAAGCTTCCTATTTCTTTTGGTATATTTTCTTTTTGTTATTGGTTGTTTTGATTTGCGCTTAATTATTTCTTCTCGTCCTGGCAAGATACCTAACACTAACATACCCACCTTAATTACGGCAATCAGAAGTGCTCTATATAAATTAAACATTTTCTCAGAAAGTGGGTGGATACCATGCCCCCGAATAGAAAACCCCAATTTTTATTTTTGGTCCTTTATATGCAATTTGAGCCTTACCGTTCAACCAAATTTCATTGTTCTACTGCAATCGGAAGTGCGCCATGTATAATTTACATTAGTTCTGAGGAAGTGGGCGAATACCACGCCCCTGAATGGAAAACTTCAAATTTTATATTTTTTTCTTTGTATGCAATTTAAGGCCTACCACTTTACCCAATTTTATCGTTTTACAGCACTTGGAAGTGCTCCATTCAACCAACACCAATTCGGAGAAAGTGGGCGGATACCACGCCCCCTGAATGGAAAACCTCGATTTTTATTCTTGTTCCTTTATATGCAATTTGAACCCTACCGTTCTACCAAATTTCATTGTTCTACTGCAATCGGAAGTGCGCCATGTATAATTTACATCGGTTCTGAGGAAGTGGGCGGATACCACGCCCAAGAATGGAAAACCTAGATTTTTATTCTTGGTCTCTTATATGCAATTTGAACCCTACCGTTCTACCAAATTTCATTGTTCTACTGCAATCGGAAGTGCGCCATGTATAATTTACATCAGTTCTGAGGAAGTGGGCGAATACCACGCCCCTGAATGGAAAACTTCAAATTTTATATTTTTTTCTTTGTATGCAATTCAATTCCTAACACTTTACCAAATTTCATCGTTTTACAGCTCTTGGAAGTGCTCCATTCAACCAACACCAATTCGAAGAAAGTAGGCGGATACCACGCCCCCTGAATTGAAAACCTTAATTTTTATTTTTGGTCTTTTATATGTATTTTGAGCCCTACCGTTGTACCAAATTTCATCGTTTTACAGCAGTCGGAAGTGCTCCATTGAACCAACACCAATTCGGAGAAAGTGGGCGGATACCACGCCCCTTTATATGTATTTTGAGCCCTACCTTTGTACCAAATTTCATCGTTTTACAGCATTCGGAGAAAGTGGGCGGATACCACGCCCCCTGAATAAAAAACCTCAAATTTTCGATTTTTTCCTCTACTTGCATGACAAGACCTACCGTTGTGCAAAATTACAAGATTCTACGATGTCGCGAAGTGCTCCATAATTTTGATGAGGTGTCAGTCAGTGAGTCAGTCAGTTATGGTTTTTGTGATTTTTGGGGCCTTATATCTCAGGAACCGCTTATAATAGAAAACTGAAATTTGGTGAGGCGCCTGTGCTTGTCTAGCTTAGCATATATTCGGAGTTTTAAGTTTCTGACTTCATTGGTACTGAAGATAGGAAGGGGTCAAAAATCGCCTGAGTTAGTTCCTGTAAAAAGGGTGTAGTGCCAGAACTTGGCTGGGCACTACCGTGCCCTTTGATATACTTGGCGTTTTTTTAATCCACCACAGCGGAAAATGGATATAAGAAATTGTGAAAATCGAAGAAACTATATGCACCTATGAAAGAAAGGCTGAGTTCGTAATTGCAATGATTGTTACCCCTGCGCTGACTAGAACATGCTTCGAATACATTTATGAACACAATTACAACAGCATGTGTGCAGTCATTATACTTTGTTAAAAATGAGTTCAAAATTGCCAAATTTTACTCACATTTGATCCTCTGCCATTTTCCTGCAAATTCAGCAACATAAAAAAAACACATGCCAAATCTTTGTATATACACTCTATAGTATTCCTATGCAACACGATTTTACAGTATTACATGCGGATCCAGATGTCGCAAAATCGCTTATTTTAGCTTTGAACCTGACCAAAATAAACAGGGAAAATCTTATAAAGAAATTGGATTTTGTTTTTAATCCCCTTACACCCCGACTCCACAAGATATCTGTCTCTCCAACTCAATGTCTGACATCTCTACCTCTACATTTTCTTATTGCTTCGCTGGGCAAATTATGTCATGATTTTTCATTTCTATCCCTACTGCACGGGATGCGTTTTGGGCGGACAACAGAAATTACCATAAGGTAAAACTAACAAAAATTATATATATTTGCAAAGAAAAGAATGCGCATCTACCTTAAGTATAAATAAATAACACCAAACAAAACTTAACGCACGAACAAATGAATAACATGACACTTTAATGTATTTACTTACAAAATAAAAAAAAAATATTTGCCGACGGAATACTTGACAAGAACCAACAAAATGAGAAGACACGAAATAATGAGACAAAAGTACGAAAAAAACCATCTGTCAAATTTCATATCAGACATCTATATCAAGACAAAACCGCTGATATAGATCGCTGACATCACACCATAAGAGGAAATATCGCGTCTCCATTGGTGATTTCATATCATGATGAGCATCCTGAGAGAATTTATCTCCTGTGGAGTCGGGGTCTTATGAATTCTTGCAAACAGTCTGCCAATGTGTAGATGGCTGCGGCGTGCGCGACGTAAGTGGATGATCTTGGTGGTTGGTTTTCTTTAATTATTTCACAAATATTTTGTTTCGTTTTTTTAGCTTATGGATGCAGGTGTAAGAATGAATGCGAGCCTAATATGTATAGTAGGTTTGTACGTATTTGATAATCTATAAGGCTAGCCGCGCACTAGCAACTTTTAGTTGCGAAACTGTTTGGTTACTTATAAAAAACAGATGAACTGTTTGGTTGAATATCCGTGAATTTGCAGATAATTATATGTTCAATAAAATGGCGAACTTATTTTAGGCAATCGTTTAGTTTGTGTCAAAACACAAACTTTTTAGTTGCTCGAACCAAGCAGTTTCGCAACTAAAAGTTGCTAGTGCGCGGCTAGCCTAAGTGTGTATTGTGAGTTTTACGCTTTGAGTATATGTAATATGGAGGGCTCGTTCCTATCCCTAATGCATTGTAGTACTTGAAGTTGTGATAGGGGTCGCTGTCTCACTTTCTGTAAGTTAAGGATACAGCCGTATAATCCGATTTGTGCTTACATTCTCCTCGCATATAGTTCTCCGTCACATGTGATATGAAGCACTCGGCAATAACTTTGTCTTATACTACGTTTTCACCAAGAGTAAATCCGCTAGAGATTTAAAATAAATCTTGAAGTGTTTTCACCAAAGAAACTGAGATTTATTTGACGTTTTCACTCTGTCTTGTCATTCAATTGTCAATTTGGACAAGCGAAAAAAAAATTGCAATTGGGTAGTAAACAGGAAAAAAACAGATAATTCTATTTTGTGTTGATTGTCAATGAAGAAAGTGGGTGTTCATAGGTGCGTTCTACAAAATAAGGTTTGTTTGTTTTGCAAATCTTCTGATTGCGAGAAGATTTCAAGGAGATTTATTTTAAATCTTCATTTGAGGTGATTTATTTTTGTATGGTAAATCTACGAGATTTAAAGGAGATTTATGGTAAATCCACTTAAATCCCGGATTTACCTTTGGTGAAAACGTAGTATTACACAAATTTGAGATTTGAGTAGCGCCCCCTATGATAGTCACGCATTTGGAATAGAAACGAGCCCCCCATATTATTATATACTCAAAGGTTTTATGTATTCTGCCTTGCAATTTTGGGTAGAATGTTTTCTTTGGATTTTTGGGTTTAAATTACAAATCGTTAAATGTAGGACAAATGCAAGGATATGGAAAAGGTATTTTTTCATATTTTATCATAGGCCGCCTATGATAGCATAGCCAGGGTAGAACTTTACAAAGCCATGAGAGAATTCGGCATCCCAAATAAATTGACACGACTATGTAGGTTCACCATGACCAACGTAACAAGCCAAGTGAAAATAGCCGGATTGTTATCCAGACCAATCAACATCTTTAATGGACTCCGACAAGGGGACGATTTGGCCTGCCTCCTCTTCAACCTGGCGTTGGAGAAAGCAATCCGTGACTCTTGCACGGCAACAAGAGGGACCATCGTCAACAGGTCCAGCCAGTTACTGGCTTACGCAGACGACATCGACATCATCGGAAGAACCGAACAAGCTGTACACGATTCCTTCATCCAGATCGAGCAGGCGGCACAAAATCTGGGGCTGCACATTAGTGAAGGTAAAACAAAGTACATGGTGGCGTCGAATGCGAGAGGAACAGTTGGTCAAACAATCAAGGTTGCGGAGCACGAATTTGAAGTGGTGCAATCCTTTAAATACCTTGGGTCAATAGTAGCAGCCGATAACAATATAGAAGAAGAAATACGCGGGCGGCTTCTCAAATCCAACAGAGCCTACTATAGTCTGTCAAAGCTCTTCAAATCCAGAAATCTCACCATAACTTCAAAACTGCTGCTGTACAGGACCATGGTCCTGCCAGTACTCACATATGGATCCGAGACTTGGGTGCTTAGCAAAAGGCACTCCGACCTCTTAGCTGCGTTCGAGAGAAAAGTCTTAAGGAGAATTGTTGGCCCCGTATGTGAGGAAGGACGATTCCGGAGACGGTACAATCATGAACTGTACGCAATCTACCTTGAAGCAGATATCGTGACAAAAATTAAGCTCGGTAGACTCCGGTGGGCAGGGCACCTAGCTCGCATGAGCGAAGAGGAACCTGCTCGGAAAGTTCTTTGTGGTACATTCTATGGTAGACGACAGCGTGGTAGACCATGCTTGCGCTGGAGAGATGGCGTAGACCAGGACGCCCGAATCCTTGGGGTGCGCAACTGGATGGCATCGGCTAGAGACCGGGATAGGTGGAGAGACTTGTTGAAAGAGGCCAGGACCGGAACCCGGTTGTCGAGCCAATGATGATGATGATTTTTTCGGATATTTTGTCCTTGGTTTTTCGGTGATCTTGACATAATTTTGATTGTCGCTGAGAATTTTATGCTATGCTAGTTTCTCACTGTTTTGGTGGATTAAAAAAAAGATAAATGTACCTATTTCTAAGCTTTTTTGGTGTCTTTTCAGAAAAGGTAGACAAGTTTTAAAGACAAATGGAAATCTAGCATTTTTATAAACTTATAATTATGTAGTTAATAAGGCATTTAAATATTATTTTTCTATAGGTACCTTTTTAATTAAATAGAAAGGAAGGTAGGTACGTAGCATCAAATATGTTTAAAAGAAAGAATGGCGCAAAATTTTAAACAGCCTAGTAGCAGTAGGTATTAAGGTATTAGTATAATATACCTACTACTTAACATTTTGCTAACTTTAATGTAGCTTACAAACTCATTCATTAATGGCAGTTCGTGCAAACAAATATGCAAACAGACCTTGTTTTACGTTTCTAAATGTCAAAGAGTCTTATGAAGTTAACACGATGCAGCATCGACGTTTTAAACTATATATTTTCATACTAAAACAGGCTTAACATAGTACTAATTAAAATAATTAATTCTAATATTGTCATGATCAAAATATTATCATCATAAGTAAATTAGAGAATGTCACAAATAAAAAGAAAATGCATAAACTTTTTAATTTTGGTTGTAAGTCCTGGTTGAGTACAAAAAGATAATAGGTATGTAGATAAATAAATAATACCTGAGTGACCGTGCACTGAACGATTTTTGGGTCACTAGTTTGTTGATCGATTTAGGGTAGGTTTAAGGTTTTGAAGATAAGTGAGTTAAATTTCTTTCTAATGATGTAGGTATTTTTTGTATACATATTTCTTTGTTCGCAATACAAAATAGGTAGGTAGGTATGTGTAGATTTCATAGAGGCTACGTAAATTAAAAGCAATTTTTTAAGTTTTACAAAGTTTTAAGACAGTAATATGAATGTAAACTTATTACTTGCATACCTACTATATGTACGCATAAATATGTATGTTTATACTTTTTTTGGTTTTAAATTGCTTTTAAAACTGACCAGAAAGGATTTTGTTTATATTGGAAAAAACACATACGAAAACGAAATAACAAAAAGTGTTTTTAGGAAAATCGATTTCAATAAAGGATGGTTTGTGAATTTAAGAAAAAAACTACAACAAAATTACTAAGTCTGTATTTTTTGATGGGATGAGTGGAATTTGAGGTATCAGCATATCTTTTAATTTAAAAAAAGTGTACAGTGATGAACAAAATTTAAGTGAAAATTTTATTAATTTTTAATCAAATTGAATAGAAAATATGATAGACAAAATATTTTGTTTGTTTTTGAAACTCTTGCTCATACTTCCAAAAAAATCAGTTCGATAATTAGATAATGATAATAGAAGATAAATAGGTACTTTCGTTCCTTTAATTTCTTGTTGATTTTTCTGGTCTGATAAATATGTAAATAAAGTATCTTGAAATACAAAGAAATTTCAATTTCAAATTTTATTGTTCTTATTTACAAAATCTCCTCAATAGCTTAAATATAAAAATAAGAATAGTTAGTGCCATAATTTATTTAAGAAACAAAATAGCGTTAATGGCACATCTAATTAATAATTTTTTTGTGTGGGGTGTACAGTTTGTATTCACACAATTAAACAAGAAGCTCAACATTATTATTCATAATCGTAGTTCAATATAAAAAAAAAGAAGAATTTAAGAAAAATTTCAGAAACAAGGTTAGTTTATTATAAAGCAAATTGAATTAACATTTCGATATCACGATGATCCAAATCAAGAAGCCACACTTTTAATTCTTTCAAAAAGATATTCAGATTACTTATCTTACGAATTTTAACCGGTAGTGTATTAATAAGTTTACACGAAATAATTGGGTAAGAGTTTCTGTAACTAGTGGTGCGAAAAAAGACATCCCGAAATTTGTATAATCCCAGCGGATAAAGATAATGTCACTGTTGCAATTTCGAAATATCCACATTATGAATGATGTGATGAGAAATCGAGATACGTATGCCATTTTTAAAAATGACCCTAACAGTCAAAAAATTGTAAATGAATTTGAAAACAAAAGTATTAGGGCAACATATGTACATTGCCAACAGTTCAAAAATGTTTATCTAACTGAAGATTCATAAAGAAAACTTGCCTTTATGACCAATCGGCTCTTCCACAAATGTCCCTTGCTATCAACTTTCAAAATATATTGTGATTATCAAAAAAATTACTGAAAACTCAAGACATAACTTAAAAATGACAACACATTTTATTGAAACTATTCACAAATAATTTTGGAAGAAAATGATGTAGGTACTTGTTTTTTCATGTGATTTTATTTTTCAATCTCAAAACGTATTGGAATTAGTTGAAAAAAGTAGAACACTATAAACCCTTTACCGCATAAAAAACCATATCTGGGTTTATCAAGCTTTTTAAAGTACGACTTGCTTTGAACAGCATCACGAAGCAACTTTTTCTTGAGCTAAAAGAAGATTTTCTTTGCAGTTTATCAGAAAATAATTACAACTCAAGTTTGACGTGGCCTAAAACAAAACAAAATCTCATAAATGGGGATACAAAAATTAAGTCTTGACTGGGGTATCTGGATTAAGTTATGATTTGGACATTTTTGCAAGTGATCAAAGTACTCGTAACACTCGTCTTGAGGGCGCTCCTGATTTGAGTATTAGTGGAAATGGGGTTACTCATCTCATAGTAACTATACTCAGACATGTCAACCATACAATCTTCTTTGATAATTGGTTCAACAGTCCGAGACTCTAGGTACATCTTACCTTAAATGGTCTTAACTCTTAAGAGCATAATAAACCATATAATGGTCTCTTAACTTGTAATTGAAAATGGACTTGGTGCATTTTAACCCAATTGTGACTATTTATATGTAAAACGTTTTGAATATAAAAAGCAAAAAACCCAAATAAACCTTGAAAAATGTTAATTAAATTTTCATTTTTATTTCCTTCATAATTCTTGCAGTAGAGGGTAAAAAAACTCAGATTATAAAGAAATAATTTTTAGAACTTTTACGTTTTTGTATTGTTGATAGTAAATATCAGTCAGATCGGTCCCTTCAACTAAATCAGCAAATGGATATAGACAACAATCACTGACCTGTCGAACGTGGCAAGGAACCAAAAGAGTTGGAAAAGTTCGAAAGAACAATCTAACGATTTTGCAGCGGAAAATATCGTAAACCTAATAAAAAATGGTTTTCTAAATACACTGTATAATTTAATAAAGGCAAGACCTTTAATGATTTATATGACAACTGTATTAAAAACCAGACTAAAATCTATTGCCAACCATTCAAATCCACTTGTCAAAGGTTAATGGGATAGAAACGTTGATGAAATCTCAGACCCTCTATATTACATATCGCCCTTTAATCTTTTGCTAACATACTTAATACTTTCCAAACACTTATATCAAACTCTTCAAAGGTCAAAATTAAAACCAATAAAATATCTCATTTGTAAATAATAAACTTTTGTTATTATTATTACCTATTAGTTTTAATATTATTACAAAACCTATAGTCATTAGTTTTAAGTTTGGCTTTTTAGAGCCGTTATATGAACGTATGTCGGGAGCAAGTATACAAAATTAAAATTAAAATTAAAGATACATTTTTGAATTTATATGCATAATTATATTGATCCAAAAGAATATGTATAGTAATTCTTTAATAGTAGTGTGATCAGCCAGACATAAATTAAGAAGTCAGCAGCTTAAACAAAATTTATTTTTAAAGCTGCCGACTTCTTCATCAAAACTTTAGTAATCAAAACTAAATTTGTGAATTTAAGCCTCAATAAAGAAAACTGAACTGAACTAACATTGCAAGGAGCCACATGATCCTACGGGTCTGGTGGAGGGTTGATTTCTCAGATGGGGGTAAAGGAGGGGACTATGCCCTTAGAATCTCTCCTTAACCAGATAATTATGTGAAGACAGGCATTTCCTCAATGACATAGAAATATACCCTCCGACAACTTAAGCTATAGCTTGCTATATCTCATCAATACCCTTAATGGACTTGAATAACACAACCCCTAGGGTAACATTACAGCTTTACATTGATTTGAGTGTGACGATAAAAGATCCACTGTCAGCCAAGTCAAAAAAATTTAAATAATTTATTTTTAATTCTTAAACCAAATGCAGTCAATTTAAATTTAGCATTCTTAATTCAATTCACGTTTAAAACTGCAAAACAAGGTAATCTTTTATACCTTGATGTAAATCCATTAGAGAAAATAATCATTAAATATCTCATTGATATAATAAACAAACTTCTTTCGGACGTTTGAAAACAACCAAAACAAGTGATTATAAAAATATCAATCAGAGAACAAATAGAGTTCCAAACCAAAGTCATACCTATTATATTTCGTCATAACCACATTGAAAATTATAATAGACACATTATCTTCTAATTAATTTCCTAAAAAAAAAATAAGTAGACAATTTATTAAGAGCAAACGATATAAGAAAGTAACTTATTCCAAATTCTCAAATCGTTAATTAAAAATTTAAAAAATTGACAAATTTAAAAACAGTGTCTACCTACCTATACCTAGGTACCAAGATAAATGAGAATCACCCAAGCCGCTTAGGCTGCAGTCGAACAGACAGACAAAATTGCAAGACCACTTTTTTCGACTTCGCTATCATCGTAATCTGATTTCGATTTTTTTACGAATGTGTAACTTACTTTATTATTTATAGTACATATGTACCTATAAGTCGCAAATAAAAATCGTAATGTTAACCCTACAATACATGATTTTTTTAAATCATATCAAAAAAAAATATATGTGATTCTATATAGTGTCTGGACATAATAAATTGCAAAAATAATAATCAAAATCCATTGCTTTTGTAGATATTTATTTTTTCAATTTTGTTCCATATGTGGTACAATATGCATTTATTTTATTTAACTGGCAAAGTGAAAGAACTTCTACTTTGGCGTGATGACGTACTTGGCCCTGATATGCTGGCCTGATGATTTGTTGATTCTTCATTCACATTTTCGGCGAGGGTAGTACCACAATTAGTAGAAGAAAATTCTGCATACCTGTGGTCTATTTCACCAAATTACAAATACAATCACAAATTTGTAATTGTAAAATATAATTACAAATTTGTAAATTGATTTTCTGTTTCACAAACTACAAACATAATTCCAACAAATTTGTAAGAAAATAGACAAAAAGTAGGGGAAATTGTAATTTACAATTACAACGTTTAATTTCCAGACTTGTAGACTACAATTTTGTTCACAAATTTGTAAGTCGGCCGATAGAAAACATCAACAGCTATGAATAAGCAAAATAAAAGTGCTGCATCGGTGTCAATGAAAAGTGTTTTTCAGTCTCATTTTCAATCCGTGGTTCAATTTATCGTATTATTTCTTTTGCCTTAACACGTTTCAAGCGAAATTTTTTGTTGAATGTAAAAGTATCAGAAATTTCGTAATTTATACGCGGTCGATAAATTTGTCTTCGTCTATTTAGCACGAAATGGTCACTTATATCACTATCGGTGCTACTATGCCTACGACCGACGCACGGCGACGTAACGACATTCTTAAACTGGAAACGAGATTCTTATTGAAAATTACAAATTGTAATCAAATCTACGCATCATCTTTCTATTGTAAGAATTTTTCATAAACTGAACAAACTTGTAAAGTTATTTCATTTGGTGAAACACAAACTTACAAAAAAAATTATATTTTACAAATTTGTATTTGTAAACTACAAAAACAAAAATAGTTTTGGTGAAACGAAAATTATCTCGTGAAACAGAATTAATCAATTTTTCTACAAATTTGTGTAAAAAAGCACTTGTAATTTACAATTTGTAAGTTGGTAAAATAGACCGCTCAATATCATTTTCAGAGTCACTATCTTCATTTATTTGGTGCAAGTTTTCTCTGATTTTTACCATGTCATCATCACTTTCCGCACTCGAAAAGTCTTGACCGTCTTCACTTTCTGACGGTATATCTAAATACTGCTCAATCAACTCGTTAGACAATACCTTTTTCGCCATAATCTGTAATAAAATCCAACTAAAACAAAATTATAGAAGTGAACTAATGCATGGTGTACCATATCTGGAACATTTAAATAAGTTGGTGTGTTAGAACACAAAACAGTAATATTTAAAAAAAATAACTAAGCTTTATTTAATATACACTATTTCCAATGTAATTGTATTTTTTCCACTTCCTAACATTCAAAAAACAATTTTTTTAAGAATTTTCAATTTACGTAAACCACGAATTCGCGCCGATCTTTCAAATTGTGTACGAATCACAATATCAATCGATTGCTAACACCATCTGGTGAAACTTACGAGTATCATTACTAATCCGTTGCTAAGTGGGCAAAGATTATTCCATCAGTCGACAGATGTCACTAGGTGTCTTTAAACAAACAGTAAACTTATGTCGATTTCCTTTTACACTAGGGATTTTAGGGATTGCGATCCCTTGTCAAATTTTGACTTTTACCACACCAAAAAAATCGATTTTTTTTTTGACAGAGATCAAATCTTTCGAATCCGTATTTGGAGAGGGATTTACATGTATACGAAATACGCACACTAAAAAGACAAATTTTGACAAGGGATCGCAATCCCTAAAATCCCTAGTGTAAAAGGAAATCGACATTAATTATTTGGTTGTACCAGATATGGTACATTATACAATGTAGGGTTAAGACTGATTAAAATCTAAACTTCGATTTTTTTACAAATGCATAACATTCCATATTGTACCTACATTATACCTACCTATGTCGCAAGTAAAAATAAGGACTAAAATCCAAAAAAAGCTAATTTGAATCAATAATTCAACAAGTCCAATAATTGTGCTAAGTTTTCTACTTGGCTGATTTATTTCAGTAGTAGGTACACTAGAGTTTGTATTATAAAAACCTTCATGCAAGTAAAAATGTACATCCAGATCTAGAGGCCAGCAAACACTGAGAACAAAATACAACCGCCACCATGTCTACCATTTCATCACAAAAATGGCAAAAATATTAGGTATATTCTTCACCCTCAAATGAAAACAGAGAAATCCTTCCAAAAAAAAACTCTTATTTGCAACCTTCCTTGATATAGGTATTTTTCTGACCTACAAAAATTTTCAGATAACAAAAAAACCCCTTGCAAATGATCGAGATCGCCGATGAATGAAAAAAAAATAGATACCCCCAACCTCCAAGTATATACCTACATGCGCATGCGTATACAAAAAAAAATTAATAAAAACAATAGTAAATCCCCGCTGAAAGCTAAAATAAGATTTTCTTCACAACTGAAAAAAAAAATCATCAAACACCAGCTACCAGGACAAAACAACAAAAACATACACAGAATAAAAGGTAGGTCAAGAACCTCAACAAAAAATCTTCATAACCAAATTTACAAAAACAAAACTAAAGCAATCTTTCATCCCTCACGTCTCACTTCTTACCAGACACAACGTATTGAATATCTATACACAAAGGTATAGAAAGATAAACAAAAATCATCCACACAAGAAAAAGTCCTTTTTTGATTCCCTTTATTTTATAACCGCTATTTATTTAAAATTTTGAATAGTTTTACACTCTGAAATAGTCTGAAATAGTACTCATGCCGACGATAGATGTTCTCGTAAAATAAGGTTTCATGAGAATACTATAGAGTTTATATACAAAGCTATAGTGTAGGTATATACAAAGCTTTTATGAACACAAATGTTGCCATGCTCAAGCAGAGATGATGCTGTTTGTTTACAATTATGAACGCAATTTTTGCAGGACTGCGGCAGTTTTGCAATTATGAACTCAGCCAAAGTTAGAGAATTAGAAATGAAATAAAACCAAGCAAACACGTTAAGTTCAAATACTGTAAAACTCCAGGGAAATCTAAAGCTTTCCAAACCGTTCTGTCATTATTATTTTATTTATTCTGACAAAGGTCAATTACCAAACGCAGAAGTAATTTTTGTATGCCTACTTTTCTGTTCTTGAAATTAATATTTGTGCACAAACAAGAGTTTCTAATTATAGTATTTTTCTTTTATGCGAGTTTATTGTAATACGTTTAATTTCAAACAGAAATTTAAGGGAAAAACAACTTGTTTTGGATTGGTTTTCTTAAAAGCAAGTGTTTCATATATCCTTAATATATAGTACCATTATCGGCCAGAAGCAATATCAACAAACAAATAACGAAACCCGTTTTGCAGAAGAGAAGACTCCGCCCTTTCGCGTTATTTCTATTAAAACTCACAAAATTCAATTGAACCCACGATACATACCTATTTTAATTTATTATTACCTATATTTTACTATTATTACTGACACACTCTTAAATAAATTGAAGTAAATTTACTTTTGAAAGATGAGAATATGTACTGGAAATGGATTAAGATCCGAACCCTTTCATTGTTTTATGTCCAAGAAGACAGCATTTACAATGTTATGCATTTTTCTCGAATGAAAACACGTTCACATCTTCTTCAAGGTGCTTCTTCAAGGTGTGCAGGTACATATGTAGGTAGGAATCTTGTCATGAGAAACTCCAGTTCTCTAATCAAGGGCGTACGCAGGGTTTGTCAAAGTAAATTCTAATTTAATTTATTAGTTCACTTTAAAATTAATTATATTTTTTTAAACCTAGATATTGTCGGTTTTAATAGGTTCAAACCCTTCAATTCAAAATAAACGACTTCACAAAAAAATTTTTAATACGATTTTATAAAACAGACACATTTTAACAGCTTTTGAACATAAATTAAAACGGTATTAGTATAGGAATCCTATTTTAAGACATATTGCAAAGTAGATTAAGCGTTATTCTGTAATATTTTTTAGCAAAACGTTGAAATAATTCCTATTTTAAATTTTCGTTAATAAGATACTTGTAAAAAGTTCAACATCTTAAACTTCTTTTAAGGTTTATGTTGTGTTGCGATATTCCTCAAAAAAAAAAAAAGGTTAGAGAAAATTAATTTTGAGGGGAAGAAGGTTCCCCGCCCCCTTGCGTACGCCCTTGACATACGACGGAAACTGGGAGGAGAAATATATCCGATTTTCTCTTTTTTCTGGTGGCATATAGGTACTATTTGAAATGCATGGCGTATGGAGTTTTGATTTTGCAAATCAGTTACAGAGTTCGAGTTGCAACTTGTCGAGCTAAAGCTAAAGTGAGCCGCGGTTTTAATGATTTTAGTTGACGCGTTATCTGAATTATGAGTAGAAAGAAAGTAAATAATTTGGGATTTATATTTTCATATGTGTTAGCGAAAAGTATTATACAATAGTGCATATGTTGGTAACTTAGTGAATTATTTTTAAGCGAAGACTTACTCAAATTTAAAAATTTAAAAATGCAAGCTGCTTACTCTGGATTGGTCTTATTGCAACTGTTAAGTAAGTAGTTATAAAACATTGGATTGAAAAAAACAAAAACGAATTACTTACCTTGAAACCTATGTTACGTCACTAACGACCCAGTTTTAATTATTTAACTACTATATATAATAGGTCTGCTTTCTATTTCAGAAATCTGAAGATTTTTTTGTTTTTGTTATATAGGCTTCTTAGAGGCAAAACATTGATAGAAAATTGGTCACAAAAATGTAAACTTAGACTTTAAATTTAAACCTTTTTGTATAGTTATATAGCATTTTAACATAATTAATTTAATCAACAGGTAGGTGTGTAATATAAAATATTACAGTATATTAATTTGTTTAAGAAACAACCACATTAAGAAAAATAATGGCAGTGCAAAACTGATGCTCGTAATTATAAGATTTTCTTTAAACACGTCACACTTAAATAATAATTAAGTTGCATTGAAAAAAAATATAATAATGTTCCAAAGCCTTTGAACTTTATATGTACATTGTGTAGTAACATATATGTACATATAATATGTTTTTAAGTGGGCTTCAGGTCAATATTCAGTATTGATGTTCAATAATCAATATAGCTGCAACGTTTCGTATGTTTACACCGTTATAATAATTGTTATAAATCAATATATAATATTGTCAAGAAAACAAATATTTACTTATATGTAAGTATAAAATACAGTTTTCAACAGCGATTTTATGTTTTTACTTGCGATTGTATGTATACATACATAAATTGCAAGTTATGCATTCGTAATGGATTCTGCTCATCTGCACTTACACCTCAAAAGTCAATTTGGTAGATACCTTTTTGTTTCTCTTAAAAGTCAAAAGTAAATAAAATGCACGACTGGATCGCACGAACTTGCTCTTATGTAAAATTACTTTTGAATTTAAGATACATTTTATAATTATAAAACATGAATTTAAAATTAAATTGCCGTCTGATTTCTAGAAAAGTATGAATTTATGCAAACAAACTTTAAAAAATCGTTTTATTATTAAATAAATAAATTTTTTATATAAGAAATTTCTTTAAAATTTTTCAAGAAAAAAATGTGGGATGCGAATTTTAAGTATTTAATAATATTGATTTTTGGAAATAATTTCAAAAAATAATCGTTCATAGGTTTTGAAGATATTGATTTTTCAAAAAAAAAAATTTTTTTCAAAAAAACCCAACAAATAATTTTTCGAATATTTTTATATATAATATTATTTTAAACTTAGGGGGACTCCTGCTGAAAATTTTTGGTTAAAATCGTTAGAGCCGTTAATGAGAAAGTCGAAAATAAAAAAAACGGTTCTATGACAGGTACCGTTAATAACATTTTGCCCCAAAATTTTTTTTTACCAAAACGTAGTCCATGTCCATAATATCACACCTAATTTTTTTTATCAAAATCGTTAGAGCCGTTTTCGAGATAAATAAGATTTTGCATTACGGGTGTATGGGGGGTACCGTTAGTTTTAGAGCTAAAAAAAAAATTTCAATTTCCCCTCTAGGGAATCACCGAAGACCCATAACTACCGAGTTTGAAGAAAATAGGTCCAGTGGCTTAGGCTCTAGATCGAGGTACAGACATACAGACAGACAGACAGACAGACAGACAGACAGACAGACAGACGGAATTGTCGGACCCACTTTTTTCGTCTTCGCTATCATCGTAATGTCAACTTTGATCAAAATCTCGAGTTCGATTTTTTTTCCAAATGCAGAACTTGCCCTATAGTACCTATATCGCAAGTAAAAATAAGGGTAACTGCCATACAATTTAGTTATTAAAATATGTTATTAAATATTTTATTTTCTCAAAAATAGTTCCATAGTTTGTATTTAGACGCATATTTGCTCATATTTGTTGAATTTTAAGATTTTGTTATTGTGAAATAAAATTTCAAAAGATTATGGAATCGTTTTCATCATATTAAATTTTTAAAGGAAATTCAAAAAAAAATTTAATTCATTTTACAATAATTTTGTTTTTCTTCATTTTAATTCAATAAAACGCATTTATTTTTTATTTGTATCTATATATTATATATTTCGAGGACCTATTTGCCTCATCGTCAGTATTTAAATTATTTTATAATAAATTATTTAATAACAATCTGTTTTTTAATATTAATATTAAAAACAAAAAATTCAGCAATATAAGAATCATAATATTTTTTTAAACATTTTTCAAATTATAGTTTGCGTTGTCTTTCAAACTTTTTAGATATGCCGATATTTAAAAAAATGGTGGTCTGAGTGATAGCATCTAGGAGCCATATTCGAGAAAAATAATATTTTCGAAAACTGTTTTTTAACATTTTTGTACAAAAGAACTTTTTTGTTTCTTAATCTTTTAAATAGTGCTTAAGCAAGCAAAGAAAAAAATCGGGCATGTAAAATTCGAAACATTTAGTTTTCAAGAACAATTTTTAATTTTTTTTAATTACAGTCAAATTTTACAATTTTCTTAAAAGCTTAGCAAAAACAAATTAATCAAAATCAAGTGTACCATTTTTGAATAAATCAAACCAAAAATAGTTCCTTTCACCATTTAAAACATTTTTTTTTTGAGAAAAAAAAAATCCTTAAATTTTGAAAACAAACTTGTGTGGCTAGTACCCATATCTTTTATTGCGGTATAGGTACTATAGGTATAGGACAAGTTTTGCATTTGGAAAAAAGTGAGCTGGAGATATTGATCAAAGTTGGCATAACGATGATAGAGAACAGAACAAAAGTGGGTCCGGCAATTCCGTATGTCTGTCTGTACCTCGACTTACAGCCTACTAGTACACTGCTAAAATGATTTTCTTCAAATTAAGTATCTAAGAATCTTCCCTTAGAGCTGTGCCAATCGGTCATTTTGAAAGATCGAATCAATTAATGATTGGTTAAGGGATTCGATCTTTTCAATCAATCGTTCATTCAATCATTATTCCTTCCGAATAAGATCAAGACCGATACAAAATGTTTTCAATCGTTCATTCAACTAAAATATATTTCCCAATCGTTTTGTTCTGACCGAGACCAGAACAATGTGTTAGGATTGATTGATTTGGTATATTGTGAATGCAATCAATCTATCTTTTTGGTACACGGGTCACAAAGACCGTAACAATCGATAGTGACACAGCTCTAGTTTTCCTAGAGGAGAAATATTTATATCAAAAACAAACGGTACCTGCCATACAGCCGTTATGCAAAATCTCATTCATCTTCAAAAACGGCTATAACGACTTTGTAGAGCTGTGTCAATCGCGATTGATTTGGTCTTTGTGGCCCCTTCACAAAAACGATTGATTGATTGCAATCAAAGTAGACCAAATCAATCAATCCTAATGTCAATCTCTTACCACTGAAACCGATGAACGAAAAAAAGTTATGTTTCGTTCATTTAGCATGTTCTCAATAATTTCACAATACCAAATAGGAATAAACATGAAACATAATAAGGGTATGCATGTAAGCGCGGAAAACCCTCGTAAACCTCGTAAACCAGATAATTTTATCTACGCAGAAACGAGCTGTCAAAATTTGTATGGGAAAAAGTTTCTGCAAATCTCATAAAATTATCTCACAAATTTGCTGCGGAAAGTGCAGAAATAAACCTCGTAAACTAAAGAAGTATGGATTCTGACTTTTAATTTGACATTTCACAAAATATTTCCCACATTTACGCAAGTATTTCTTAGGGGGTGTTCATGAAAATATGCTGCAGAAAGTTATATCTTTCTACAAAGCGGAAAATTATCTCGTTACATGAATACCCTTAATGTATATTCCTTATTTTATATATAATGGAAGATGGCGAGAACGAAGCAACGAAATAGAAAAAAGCCAAACTTTCGTTCATTTTCACATTGTTTCGGTCTCGGTCTGAACGAAAAGATATTATAATTGAATGAACGATTGAAAACATTTCGTGTCGGTCTTTATCTCGTTCGGAACGAAACGGCTGGATAAAAAATGATTTTGATTGAATGGACGATTGATTGAAACGATCGAATTCTTGAACCAATAAATCAATGATTGATTCGATGTTACAAAATGAGTGATTGGCGCAGCTCAACGATTTTGATAAAAAAAAATATGGTGCTATTATGGGCATGGACTGGGGTAGAGTGAGGAGGATTTGACGAAAGGACGCTTTGCCATTTTTAAATACAAGGTCACACATACACACATAACGCGAAAGAGAACAAAAATCTGAATTGGCAGTGCCTGCTATGTTATGAGTTGCACAAATGAAAACGTCAGTTGTACCTCTGCCTTAAGGCAGAAAGTAGGTGTTTTTGTTTTTGGTCAACTTTTTTGGTAATTTTTTATATATTTTCTTCGTTGGGAAACCATGTGTAAATACTAAGTTTTTTTTTGTATATTAACTGATTGTGACTATTCATACATACACATTAAATATACCAACAGTGTTAAGTGAAAATACTACAAAATTTCGGTAAGTGGAAAAAGAAAGTTAAAATGCGATTAAAGGAGGATTTTACAACTTAGAAGTAGGAGGATTTGACAATTTGTCAAGTTCACCTAATCGTTTCTTTTAAAGACAATTATTTGTTTTTTAGTCAATGTTTATTAAATAATTGCTTTATTTAGCAAAATATGGCAAATATGTTATTTATAAAAGAAAACACCTTGAAACGGTCTTAGATGAAGAAGCCCTCAAAAAAGCATTTAACGATACAAACCGCAAAATTGTAACGTCAACAACTGCTGCGCGGAAATATAACATAAACAGAACGACCCTTTTGTATCGCTTAAAGCTTTTATCGAAAAATCGTATCCCGATCAATCTACAAAGCAGGGCTAGCACCAAATATTCTTTATGGTAAGTCCTCACCACGTCACAAGAAACTGTATGTACATTTTACAAATAGTTTTGTTTTCTCACACTTACTTTAGTTTTCAACGGTACCATTTTGTCTACATCCTACTCATCTATACTCGCTACTGAATTCAGTAGATCGTCGTTGTCCGAAAATCTCCTTTGTAATTTAGCAATTAGTGTGTCAAACGTTTCGAAATACTCAGACTTAAATGGCTGAGTGTTCTGAGGTTCTATATTTTGTCTCGCAGAGGAACAGAAAGGGCCATATACCAAGTAGCCATCCATCTGATTTGATTTTTTGATTTGTCCCTTTTGGGTATGAGTCGTATTTTCGGAATCCAAGCTTGTTATAGCCTCTTCCAAAATTTGATGATACATTTCTGATATAAGTTTCCTTATTTTATTTTGGGTGAGCTTAATGATTCTTATGGCGTTTTTCAATCCTGCGCTTCGTGATTGTAAAGATGCGCCTGCAGGCTGAAGCATAGATAATATTTTTTTGGCCACAATCAAGGCCATTTGGAATTCCAAATTGAGCATCACTTTTTTAATGTCCACACTCTTGGCGACGTCATCACCCTTAAATCTGTCATTTCTAATTTCATCTAAAGTTGTCAAAATCAATGAATAATTATCATGTACAAGTTTTGTTACGGCCAAGTGTCCTGACAAACTCTGTTCTAGAAACCGGTAAACCCTTTTTCATTTCATGTAACATGATGCATGTATCAAAAACTAAACGAATGAAAGTCATTTTCGAGATAACCCTAATGATTACCAAATGCAAGCGATGGTTAAAGCAATTTATTTTCTATTCTGGTCGCAACTCCCAAAACTTTCCCACTCATTACACTTGCGCCATCATAGAATTGGCTTAGCATACAAGAGTGGTCAATGTTATTTAACATTAATTCCGTAAAATTGGGTGCATCAAGATTTTCAGTAGTAGAAACTGTCAGCAACGACTCATTGACAATTCCATCTTTAACCTAGCGTATTGCCATTGCAATATTTTCGCGTTTATTTTTCTTTCACTATAGTAAACCAGTTTAGGTCCGATTCATTAATATCTTTAACAATGTAACTTCGTACTGGTATAATCATTGCTTGAATTATTTTATTTTGAATTCAGGTGAACGGTATGTTGCAATTTGTGTATATGTAAGAGACTCTTTCAAATTTGGATCTTTCATGCAGGTGTATTCAACCAAATTCTGAAATAATCCTTGTTCCTTTTCTTCCTCCAAAAAATATAATTTCAACGCGAAGCCAATTCCTTGAAAAATTGTATAACCTCAATAATAGACCTAACGTAGTACCTATGTCTCTCTTACGCATTTAGATGTATCAACGTTTCAACACTGCTATAGTTCTAGAGACTCTATTTAATTTTTCCTGCCACATCGCCATAGCTTGAATATGGGAAATGGATTTTTCTTGTTTTGACAAACCAGTTTTTGAATCAGTGGCATTACTATACGATAGTTGATTTTTTAAGGTAGGGCATTGGAGGTTTTAAGGTAGGGCATTGCCCCCTAATGCCCTCCCCTAGCTACGGCCATGCTGGGAAGTGACCTTCCGCATTACGGTCCAACGCACAAATTATGATAAAGATAAAAATTGATATAACATTTCATTACTTAAATTTCCCCAAAGCGAAACTAGAGTCCCAGTTCATCTACATACATACATATATTAAAGAGAGTTTTTTGGTAAGTTGATGTCAAATAACTAAGTAATTCAGAAGAAATATTAACTACTGTAAGGTTTCAGTAATTAGCAATATCAATTATTATCTTGCCACATTTGGGTCATTTATATATGTTTTTCAGAGTTTTTATTTAAAGTTGAGGTCTTAAGAAAGTAGGTCGTAACTTAAAAATATTTCGCTAAGTTGATATCCATATATAAATAACTTATATCAGATGTATGTACAATCTTTTTGATAAGGTGAATGTGATTTAAAGATATCTGGACTGGGTTGAACTATTGACTATTTCTTATAACAAATTAAATATGAATGTTTAATGCTTATTTAAAATGTTTCTTTTAGGTCTTACTATTGCCGTATGCGTGTTGGAATCTGAATTTGGTTTTATCTTGAACTGCAATTTTAAGAAATCTGGACTATTTCGAATAAGAAATTTAGGCGGATTAAAAGCGCATTTTGGACTAGGTAAGTTATTTAATGTAAATCTTTCAATATTTAATTGCAGTTAAACCAAAATTATATTACCAGGGCTCAGCAAAGTACAAATAAGTACTTTTTGTATGCAAAATATAACATATTTGATCTCAGTTTAAAATTTGAATAAACGCTGAGAAAACTGGATCTGATATGAAGTCTTTCGATCTCCTGTAGATTCCGAGACAGCGTTAAGAAATGTACAATGTCCCCCTTTTGGTATAGGTTACATCACAAATGATTATATACAGATGTCTAGTGCCTATGCAGCAGATTTAAAAAACGTTTTAAAAGGATTTTCCCACTAAATTCAAAGTTGTTTCCGCAGTATTTTGTGGATGGGATTTCTCTTCTCTCAATTATTTTTCTCCTTGCAATTATTTTTTTCCCCTTTTCTATAATATTCGTTTATCCCTTCATTAACGATCAAGACACAGACGGTTGATCTTGATTTTATGTTTTGAAGAATATTTTTTAAGACTGTATAAGGCTTAGGACAAAGACAAAAGTATGAACTTTTTACATCTTGGGATTGGACGATGAATATATTTAAGTGTGAATGTAGATGTAGTTAGATAGATTTTTTTAATAAACTGTGTTTAGCTGGTATATATTACATGCTTAAGAAATTTTTTTATTATTTTTCTTCAGTTGTCAGATGTTAATTTGGATAAGGGACACATTTTGATAGCGTTCGCCATTTCTATTTCGAAGAGCAGGAAGAAGGCCTCGATATTTACAATCAGGGCGCTTAGCTCTACATTTTGAAGCAATAGTGAGTAATACTGCATCTATATTCAGTTATGTGCTATAGTGCTCAAAATTTAGGATACAAACAATATGGAGAAGTCGAAAAACTTCTTCGTTTTTTTTTTAATAAAACTTTTTTCGAAAGCAAAGAACAAGCAACATGCTAAATTAACAGGTTGATATACCCTGAGATAAACTATGATCTGATGAACAAAAACAATTTTAATGATCGCTATGGCATGAAGGCGATATCCCTGATTTGCAGAGCGAAATGCGATATATTGAATTTGAATAGTGCACCGCTCAAAAAAACAACAACAAATCTGCACCTGTACAAAAGCGTGATCGCTCTACAATTTACAGAACAAATAGTTTTTCAAATGCAAAATTTCAATCCATACCATATTTCGAAAATGTCGAAACGTCGCAGCATTATGCTGAATTTATATGACAACTGACAAAATTTCTTTATGTTGAATATTGCGTTTTTCTGAAAATGATTCAGTATAAAGCAAATAAAAATGTTTTTTTTTTTACAAACGTAAAAGTTCATATTGAGTATATTGTAGAAAAAAGATATCAGACCAAAAACATAAATGTTAAAAAAAGAGCCAAGTTCTTCTATACAAAAACCTTTGTGTAACAAGTCAGCCGTGAAAAGTACTGAGATCTAAAAGTACGCCAAGTTCTTACTTCATGAAGGTTTAATACCGAATATTTACAGTAGGATATTATTGAAACAGCTACAATGTAATAGAGAAATTTTATGATTTAGTGATAACTGACTAAAATTTGATGGGTTCACTGGTCAAGTTTTTAAAACCTTTCGAATTGGGCATACAAAAATTTCATTGTTCTACTGCAATCGGAAGTGTGCCATATAATTTACATCAGTTCTAAGGAAGTGGGCAGATGCCACGCCCCTGAATAGAAAACCTCAAATTTTATATTTTTATCTTTGTATGCAATTTAAGCCCTGCCACTTTACCAAATTTCATCGTTTTACAGCAGTCGAAAGTGCTCCATTCAACCAACACCAATTCGGAGAAAGTGGGCGGATACCACGGCCCCTGAATGGAAAACCTCAATCTTTATTTTTGTTCCTTTATATGCAATTTGAGCCCTACCGTTCTACCAAATATCATTGTTCTACAGCAATCGGAAGTGTGACATATATAATTTACATCAGTTTTGAGGAAGTGGGCGGATACCACGCCCATGAATGGAAAACCTCAAATTTTATATTTTTTCTTTGTATGCAATTTAAGCCCTGCCACTTTACCAAATTCCATCGTTTTACAGCAGTCGGAAGTGCTCCATTTAACTAACACCAATTCGAAGAAAGTGGGCGCATACCACGCCCCCTGAATGGAAAACCTCAGTGTTTATTTCTGGTCCTTTATATGCAATTTAATCCCTACCGGTTCACCAAATTTCTTAGTTTTACAGCAGTCGGAAGTGCTCCATTCAACCAACACCAATTCGGAGAAAGTGGGCGGATACCACGCCCCCTGAATGGAAAACTTCAAATTTTTGATTTTTTCCTTTGCTTTCATGACAAGATCTATCGTTGTGCAAAATTACAAGATTTTACGATGTCGGGAAGTGCTCCATAATTTTGATGATCTGTCAGTCAGTCAGTTACGGTTTTTGTGATTTTTGAGGCCTTATATCTCAGGAACCGCTCATGCCAGAAAATTGAAATTTGGCGTCTGCGCCTGACTAGCTTAGCAAATATTCGCAGTTTTAAGTTTCTGACTTCATTGGTACTGAAGATAGGGAAATGTCAAAAATCGGCTGAGTTTGTTCCTGTAAAAATAGTGTAGTGCCAGAATTTGGCTGGGCACTACCGTGCCCTGTGATAATTTCATACTTTTGTTAGTAAATGGGTGGGGTTTCTTTTTAAAAATGCAATAAAATGAAAAAAAAAAAAATAGTTTTTTTCCATGCATTATGGCTTTATTTTTAGAGCAAAAATTGCAATTAATTATGGAACACAACATCGTTCAAGTAGATGGTCATGCGCATTCAATTGCTAGGCCAATTGGACCTTGTTAGCGAATATTCTGAGATCTTTGCAGTCAAGTGGGTAAAATTCCAAAGTGCTAATACAAAGTCAATAGTGAGAAAAACTCTAAATTAACTCGATCTGCATTTTCTTAAATATTCGATCTGCATTTTCATGAGTTTTTCAATTCCAGCTTAAAAACGAGATACAAATCATTCGAACACATCCGTGTAAGTTAATTAAACAAGTAGTAAGGTTTTGGCACATACACTGCGCGTCATCAGGTTAGCACACCTCCTTTAAGCTTAATAAAACTGATGTTCGGGTGGTTGTTGTTAATATGCAGCTACTTTTTTGTGCTCTATTTTTCTCATACTTGTATACACTCTCACTGGCAAAAAGAGCATGCAAAGAAAAGACCCCGTTTTACGGTATTTGCTTTTTTTTTTAATTTTCGATTGAAAAGTGTACTTTTTCATGTGTCATCAGGTTAGCACACGAAAATTAATTTTAGTTTTTCTTCATAAGTTGAACTCGTATAAGAACCAAATTTTTTTTGTTGCTCAAGTAATCTATTCCAAATAATATGGGTAAAGGTAAATCACTAACTGTTGAAGAGAAATCGAAAATTGAAGCTTATGAGTAGTTGAAGCTGTCAATAAGTGCAATAGCCAAAAAGATCGGTAGAAGTCGAAAAGTGATATCCGCATTTCTGTGCCATAAGTCGGGATATGGTAAAAATAACAAAGGTGATAATAATAAAATAATTTCGAATGCTGATAAGAGAGCTATTTTGAGAGAAGCATCTAACTCTCATAACTCGGCTTCAAAAATCAGGGCAAATGTTGGTGTTAAAGCGAGTTTATCTACCATTCAAAGAGTGATAAGGAGTGCTCCGCATTTAAAAAGGTTAAAGTTGAAGAAAAAACCCCCACTTAACATGGCTCGAAAGGAAATATCTTTGAATTTTGCACGAGCGCACATGACATGGATTTCTGATTGGCACTACGTTGTCTTTTTGGATCAAAAGAAATTTAATTCGGAAGGTCTAGACGGCTACAATTATTATTTCCATGATTTTCGCAAGGTGGAACACCAGTTGGATCACCTTCATAGTCGGGTGGGGGGTGTGATGGTGTAGGGAGCCATTTACTACTATGGAACGTGCGAGTTACAGTTTTTAAAATCAACTATGAAAGTAAAAAATTACAAAAACGTGCTTGAAAATGCTTTTCCCCATTTTGAAAATTTGTTTGGTAGCCTTCCATGGCATTTTCAACATGACAATGCTCTGATCCACACTGCCCGGGTGGTAAAGTCATGGATTCAGGGCCAAAACGTAACTTTATTGCCGCCTTACTCACCCGACATAAATATCATGGAAAACGTTTGGGGATGGCTGGCTCGGAAGGTTTACGAATCTGGAAAACAGTATTCAAATAAAGAGGAATTAATTGAAGGCATCAAGCGCGCCTGGTCAGCCATTTCCTTGGACTACATTGGAAAACTGTACAGTTTGCTTCCCAATCGAATCTATGAAGTCATTGTCAACAAGAGAGGATCGACGCATTATTAAATTTATTTAAAAATGTTTGAATTACTTAATGTTTAAGTTTAGAAACAATTTCATGGCTTAAAAGCCTAACTAAAATGAAAAAAAAAATAATATGTGCTAACCTGATGACCTCATTTAAATTATTATTTTTTTGTTATTTTAGACAAAAAAAATTATTAAAAAAAATGCTCAAATATGTAAAAACAACACATTTTGTCTTATTTCACTGAAAATTGAATCGTCCATAAGAAACAATAATTTTAAAATGGCAGCTCATTTAGTTTGGTCAGAATCACTTACGCGAGGAGGTGTGCTAACCTGATGACGCGCAGTGTATTACACTGATACCACCTTTGGGAGCTTATTGAGAGTGACTTCTAGAGTGAATAAAGCGTTTGTTTTGGTACTTGTATTACTGCGCTAGCTATAGATTACTAATAAAACACGACTATCAATATGACTTGTAATAAAAAACCATTTAACTTTTATATTTTTTAAGATTGTCTGTGTATTAGTTTGTCTAGCATAATTCTTCCCCCATCTTCTTTACAATTTTTTTTTTGATATAAAGGCTTTATTTTACCTTTCCAACGTATAGAATTTTCATTAACCTTTTGATTTTTGTATTTCTGTTCCATTTCTATTAAAATATGTATGTTAAAGTATGTTAAATTTAAATTTGTGGAAGACTTCTAATGGTTGTTCGTAAGATTGATAAGATAAGATTGATCGGATGTAATTTTCTTAATTTTCTTTGTTTGTTATGCTGTTAATTTCATGGTTAAATCATGGTTAAATAAGCTTAATAAAAAAAAAATAAAAAAAGGAGAAACATCGCCCCTAGAGAAACGTATATTCTACATTGGGTCATATTTATTTTATTTCTAAAAAAATATTGCGGTCTATATCCTCTCCTAAAAATTTTTTTGTCTTAAAAGTTTTAAAACTCACTAAAATAAAATATAACGAGGTACAATTTAAAAAAAGTAACGGACATCGCCCCAAAGAAAATTTACGCCCAACATTTTGGCGTTTAAAATATTCCAATATCTTTGATACTTATCGAGATCTGCTATCCTAAATGAAAACATAAATTTCGATGCAGCGATCTTCAGCTTCATGATTTAGCGGCGATGAAGATGAATCCGTGACTGCTGATGAGACTGATTCCTGACCAGGATTACGTGCTTCTTGATCGTGTTGTTGTTGTACTTTTTGTTGACCACTTGTCGTTCAACTATCTGGCTGATCTTTATTTTCGGTTGTATCCTCATGACTATCAACTTCTCCATTTATAATCGTGGTGCTTTCTGGATGATTTAGGCTGGTGGTAAGATTTATTTTGGGAGTTGATTTAGTTAATCTGCTTTTGTAATGCCCGCTGCTGGTCGGTGTTGTTGAATGGTCTTTATAGGTGCACTTACTGTCTGATGAGACTACTCGCTGTTGGTTATTTGCGTCTTGCGCATTTTGTTGAACTAATTCTAATTTAAGTAAAAAATAATGTTTATCACTAATATTTACAATCAAGGTCTATTTACAAGTCTAAACTATTTGTTTTGAAAACTGTCATTTTGATATTCACAAAAAAAAACAAAACTTCAAATTTTGAGCTACTGACTTCATTTTGTATTTTAATCCACCATTCACACGTATTCATGGATAGGGAATTTAAGAGAGTTTTCTCTTACTCACCTCAAAAACAATTTGAAGGTGTTTCAGGCAAGAGGGGTACCGGTCGTGAGCGTGACTCTAGGTAATATATTTTCTCTATGCTGCGGATGTTGTATTTGTGATTCATATAAAATCCTACTGTACTACGGATAACTTTTCCAAAAAAACACGGCTAATGTCACTTATCCAGAGAACTCTTCTTATAAGATTGTTAGCCGTATTTATAATAGTTTGTTTTGTGTGTTTAAAGTTAAAGTTGATGATCCTTCCTGATGAAGTTGGTTCTTGGAACCAATCCATTTTTAATTTGTCTTCTTTTCTGATGATAATTGTGTCAAGATACGGTAGTTGGTTATTTTCTTCTTTTTCAACAGTAAATTAAAGCTTTTTATGAAAGCTATTGAGGGTGGCTAATGTATTTCCTACATTGTCTTCTTCTATAATCGCGAAAATGTCGTCTACATATTTTGTGAGTATTTTAGGTTTATTTTTTAGTTTGTCCAGAGTATTGTCAAATCAAATTGTAACCAATTTATTAATACAAATATAGATTAATTGCCACACCTGAAGATGTTCATAGAAATGAACGAAACGTCGCACAGTGGATCGACTCTATACATTTAGACGTGAAAAATTCTAATCTTCTTGGAAAATTTCTGTCTCCATCTATAATGTTCATAAATGTAGAAAATTATTCTATTCTATTTGATTGTTCAAGTCTTTAAAAATTTCGAACACCTCTAGTCAATTTTTATGTTTTAGAATAAATCGTTCCAGCCGACTTCCAATTTAAATCAAAATTGGCTGATTTTGAACTGATGATTCTCTTAAGCTTAGCAGTATTTTAACAGTTTCTTGGTTCTGATGCATTAAACTAGTTCGAAATATGTTATAAAAGTTTTTTGTCGGAGTTGATTTGGAATTCGAACACCAAACTTAAAAAAATTCCTTCCTTGGGACGCAGAAATCTTTTCCTAAAAAGTGGGCAAAAAAAGGGCTTTGCAAATCTTTGGGAGGTTTATCATATATATTTCCAGAAAGTAGACGTCCATCGCTATCCAAAACACATAATTTATTTTTAAAGCAACCTTAGGCACATATTTAGATTTTCCAAAAAATACACGTTAAAAACAATTTTTTTTTGTTCTTTGAATAACACAATTTTTTTATTCAACAAACAAACTTTAAGACAATTTCAATACAGATTTATAAAAGTAAATACATTCACGAACAACTGCAATTATTTTTTTTCAATTTCACTTAAAATTGTAATTTTAACAATTATTTTTCTAAAAAACTTAAACGCACCAGATCAAAAAAGGACTTTTCACTTTCAAGTTTGGAGGTCATTTATTCCATGCTAAACTGGTTTAAAGAGAAAAAAAGGTGTTTTCAGACTAAATAGTTATCCGTTATAGATAAGAAATAGAATTTTTTAGAATTTTAGACATTGACTTTTTCACGTCTAATTGTATGGGGTCGATCCACTGTGCGTCGTGACAATATAATTAATTGTTTTTTTTTTTTTTTTTTTTTTTTTTTTTTATTGACCTAAAGCCTGTTGTTATTATTAACTGATTTCTAAATCTATTAAATACACCTCCTAGTCTTTTTATTTCTTCTCTATACGAGTACTATAAGTACTATCCATCATATTCATTTCTTGCCAACTTAACGCATCTGCGACAATATTTTCTTTACCTGGTTTATACTAATCAGACCAAAAACATAAATGTTAAAAAAAAACCAAGTTCTTCTATACAAAAACCTTTGTGTAACAAGTCAGCCGTGAAAAGTACTGATATCTAAAACTACTCCAAGTTCATACTTCATGAAGGTTTAATACCGAATATTTAAAGTAGAATAATAATGAAACAGCTACAATGTAATAGATAAATTTAATTATTTAATGATAACTGACTAAAATTTGAAGGGTTCACTTGTCAAGTTTTTAAAACCTTTCGAATTGGGCATAAAAAAAACTTGCCAAGTGATCCCATCAAATTTTAGTCAGAAATCATTAAATAATAAAATTTCTGTATTACATTGTAGCTGTTTAAATATTATTCTACTTTAAATATTCCGTATTAAACCTTCATGAAGTAAGGACTTGGCGCACTTTTAGATCTCAGTACTTTTCACGGCTGACTTATTACTCAAAGGTTTTTGTATAGAAGAACTTGGCTTTTTTTTAGCATTTATGTTTTTGGTCTGATCTCACTCCTTTTCGCAAAGATTTTAATGTTTTGCCATGTAAAAATCTCGAAATATACGGAAAAATAGAAGGAAGGACTCTACCTTATAAAATCAACTTAGTTTTTATCTTCCTGTTTTTTTTTTGTATATTTTATTTTTGTTATTGGTTGTTTTGATTTGCACTTCAATTGTTTCTTCTTGTCCTTTCAAGATACCTAACACTAACATACCTACTTTAATGTTAAATACTAGTACCTACATCCGCTCAAAACCATAAAAAAGCAATAATTGTTGAGAATGCGATGATGTTTTTGTTGCAATTTTAACTCCTTTTTTAAATGCAGGTAGACCACCAATTAGCAGCCTAATTAGTGGTTTTATTATAGTTCACATCACAGTTAAGAGTTTTTTTTATGTAAACTCGTAATTTTTTCAGGTATGCAAATGTTTTCTTTTTTCATTCGTGTTAACATAACATAGAGTACCAAATCGAGCACTCTAGTTCTAAGAAAAGTTATGAAATTTCAAAATGCATGTTTAGTTTCAAAATGACAATAAAAAGACACTTCGAATAAAAAATCTTAGATTTTCTATTTTTCGCTTTGAATGTACATTTAGCTATACCCTTCCACCAAACTTTATCATTCTACAGCAGTGCAGTCGGAAGTGCTCCATATAAATCAAACTTTTTTTTCGTAAGGTGGGCGAATACCACGCCCCCTGAATGGAAAACCTCAATTTGTATTGTTGGTCCTTTATATACAATTTGAGCCCGATCGTTCTATTAAATTTCATTGTTCTACTGCAATCGGAAGTGTAGAGGAAGTTAGGGTATTGTGGTATACATGTTTGTTTTTTTGACTTAACAGAAAAAGTTATGAAACAAATGCTCCTAAATTTGGTAGATTTTACAAAAAACATATAAGCTACCAAGTGATTTCTTTTTGTCGAATTCTAACAAAAACTAACAAAGATTTAGACAAAATATTGATATAACCTCTAAATTGTCACTTTTGAAAGTTAAAGGGTAATGTGGTACACTATGCTGTCTATTGTGGTATACTTTACAACATTACCCAGTAGATTTTTTAAATGTATGTGAAATCTCAAATTTCCTATTTTTTTCATTCCTCACAGTATGGTTCCATGTCCTTTGAATCTCATTTTCTTACTTCAACCCTTTTAGACATTTTAACGAATGAATCTTTAGAAAAAACACAAATAGCCAAAAAAAAGAAATAAACTTTTATGATGGGTAAAGTGGTATACTACCACAGTAGCCACGGCTAGTATACCACATTAGCCGAAACTGTATATTTTTACAAAAATAAATAATAAAATATAAAACAAACACCTTTGGACAAAACTAACAGTTGTTTTTCGTAGATGATTAATTAAGTTTTGTAAAGAATTTATAAACTAGCTTGAAACACAACTTTTGAGAGCACACAAACACTTTTTGTTTGACCCAAAAAAAAACTCAACTTCACGCAATAACCCTTCTCAAATATTTGCTTGAGATATACGAAGATTTTTGACTTGATTGAACACGAGTACTTGGTTTTATTTATATTACCGTCCGCTAAGGTAAAAACCGTTGAAGAAACATGCTTAGTTTTTGAGAAAACTGCCTATACCACATTACCCGCCTATACCACATTACCCCAAGTTACTCTACCATATAATTTACATATCAGTTCTAAGGAAGTGGGTGGATACCACGCCCCTGAATGGAAAACCTCAAATTTTATATTTTTTTCTTTGTATGCAATTTAAGCCCTACCACATTACCAAATTTCATCGTTTTACAAAAGTCGGAAGAAAAAGTGGGTGTATTCCACGCCCCTGAATGGAAAACCTCAATTTTTATTTTTGTCCTTTATAAGCAATTTGAGCCCTACCGCTCTACCAAATTTCATTGTTCTACTGCAATCGGAAGTTTGCCATATATAATTTACATTAGTTCTGAGGAAGTGGGCGGATACCACGCCCCTGAATGGAAAATCTCAAATTTTATATTTTTGTCTTAGTATGCAATTTAAGCCCTGCCACTTTACTAAATTTCATCGTCTTATAGCAATCGGAAGGGCTCCATTCAACCAACACCAATTCGGAGAAAGTGGGCGGATACCACGCCCCCTGAAAGGAAAACTTTGGTGTTTATTTTTGGCTCTTTATATGCAATATAAGCCCTACCGCTTCACCAAATTTCATCGTTTTACAGCAGTCGGAAGTGCTCCATAATACGATGTCGGGAAGTGCTAAAATTCGGAGAAAGTGGGCGGATACCACGCCCCATGAATGGAAAGTTTCAAATTTTCGAGTTTTTCCTCTGCTTGCATGATAAGACCTACCTTTGTGCAAAATTACAAGATTCTACGATGTCGGGAAGTGCTCCATAATTTTGATGATCTGTCAGTCAGCCAGTCAGTCAGTCAGTTTCGGTTTTTGTGATTTTTGAGGCCTTATATCTCAGGAACCGCTTATGCTAGAAAATTGAAATTTGGTGAGGCGCCTGTGCCTGACTACCTTAGCAAATATTCGGAGTTTTAAGTTTCTGACTTCATTGCTACTGAAGATAGGGAGGGGTCAAAAATCGGCTGAGTTTGTTCCTGTAAAAAGGGTGTAGTGCCAGAACTTGGCTGGGCACTACCGTGCCCTTTGATAAATCGGAGAATCAACACTTTAATTTTGCATTGGGATTTTTATCTGAAATTGCAAAGTTCAATGGTTGAAGGTCCATGTATATACGCGGATTCCAGTTTGACCATGAACATAATTTCTGAAATTCTTAATGCTCCATACTATTGCTAATAATTCTTTCTGATTTGTTGCATAGGTTTCTACTGCGCCTATAGCTGAGTAACTATCATCCGTAGTTAGACCAAATGGTTTGCTAAAATCTGGCTGATTTAGGAATTTAGCTCTATTTCCTCAATAACCTTATCTTGTACGAGTAATAATTGAAATAATCGTTTCCTTCAGAATCTAATTCTGTAGTTATGCTTCTGCTATTTATATTTTCATTTCTTACGGGAGAATCTAGTTAGAACTTTGTTAATCATTGCATAATGATGGAATAACCAGAAAGTCTTAGAAAACTTCTAAGTTGACGTACATAGTTGAAGTCCTTGGTTCCAGATATTCCCTGATCGTTTCTATTTTGTCTGGATGTGTTTTAATGTGGTTATAGGATAAAACGTATCCTAAAAATCAACTTCTTAGAGAAAGTATTTTTTTCTCACTACTTATTCTCATATTTGCTTCAGATTAAGCCTTAATTATTAATTCCATATGTTCTAAATGATCATTGTGTGCTTCCAAAAAAAAAAACGAAGAGCAGTAGCACGTTTAAAAATTGGTGGAATCGCTGAGGAACATTGTGGTTTTTTTTAGGAAAACTTTATTTCGAAGCACAAAAAAACATTCTTTAGGAATAGAAGTGTACATAAGTTTATTAAATATACGGATATTCTTTTTTTATGTTATTAAGGAAATTCTCATCTTCCAAACCACAGAAAAACAAATCGAAAGAACTTTCCATCATATACAATTTCTTATTCTTGCTTTTGTATTTCATGTTGAGCAGATAGTTTTGACAGCCAATGGACTCCTAAAAGACGGCAACGTATTTTTTCATTGCAACTGATTTTAGTTGACTTGCATAATACGTACGAAAAATTTGTTTGGTTGCCTAAGAGTTGAGTTGTGTATTGTGTTGATGACAACTCAACTAAGTTGAGTTGTAATCCATAATAGGTGCATTAATTTTTTATAGTCAATAACCATAAGTAATTTTTTTTGTTCCATCTTCGTTATATCCTTTGAGTATATATAATATGGAGGGCTCGTTCCTATCCCTAACACCCCGACTCCACAAGATATCTGTCTCTCCAACTCAATGTCTGATATCTCTATGTCTACATTTTCTTATTGCTCGCTGGGCAAATTATGTCATGATTTTTCATTTACATCCCTACTGCACGGGATGTGTTTTGTGCGGACAACAGAAAACGTAAAACTAACAAAAATTATATATAAATATTTGCAAAGAAAAGAATGCGCATCTACCTAAAGTATAAATATATAACACAAAACATAACTTAACGCACGAACAAATGAATAACATGGTACATTAATGTATTTACTTACAAAATAAAAAAAAAATATTTGCCGACGGAGTACTTGACAAGAACCAACCAAATGAGAAGACACGAAATAATGAGACAAAAGTACGAAAAAAAAACCATCTGTCAAATTTCATATCAGACATCTATATCAAGACAAAACCGCTTATATAGATCGCTGACATCCCATCATAAGAGGAAATATCGCGTCTCCATTGGAGATTTCATATCATGATGAGCATCCTGAGAGAATTTATCTCCTGTGGAGTCGGGGTGTAATGCATTGTAGTACTTGAAGTTGTCGCTGTCTCACTTTCTGTAAGGTAAGGATACAGCCGTATCCTCCGATTTGTGCTTACCTTCTCCTCGCATATAGTTCTCCGTCACATGTGATAATATGAAGCACTCGGCAGTAACTTTGTCTTACACAAATTTGAGTAGCGCCCCCTATGATAGTCACGCATTTGGAATAGAAACGAGCCCTCCATATTATATATACTCAAAGGTTATATCCCTTTTTGTCACCAACCAGTGTTGGGACTTCTACCACTTAAGTGGTATTTCTACCACTTTTCGCTGTTCATGAAAACCTACCACCGAAAAATCTAATTCTACCACTTTTTACTTTACCATAAACCATACGACCACACCTAAATTTGTATTTTTATGCCTTGGAAGGCATTGCAAAAGTCTTAAGAATCAAAAAATATAGTATACTAATTAATGAAAGCACTAATATTTCATCAAAAATATGTTTTGTTTTCCTTGTAAGGTATTTTGATTCAGTTGAGGGAGCAGTAAAAGATAAGTTTTTTGGGTTATTTGAGCTAGAGCACTCAACAGCTGAATGAATCTACAATAAAATTGTAGAAACTTTGAATCTTTTTAATATTCCAATTCAAAACATGATTGGATTTGCTTCAAAACAATGCTGCTGTTATGATGGGTTCTTTAAGTGGTGTTGCCTCACGTTTGAAAAATATTAATCCTTATGTTTTAACGATTGGACGTACATGTCATAATTTAAGTTTGTTCTCCGCTTATGCTGCTAAATCTATACCTGGGCAAGTAGACAAATCATTAATGGATATTGTAATATTTTTCCAGGTTCGTTAAATAAAACTTATTACTCCTTTTAGAATGTCTTCTTTATTTACACTTTTTAAATCAAAACAATAAATCTCAATTTGTAATCAACTCCAATACTTTTAATTAAACTTAAATCACACTTCTTTAATTCCACAATCCAATAGTTCAGCTTTGCACACTTTCATAATCGAAAATCAACTGTGTTCCGCTCACCGTGAACACTCCCTTTTATACTCAAACCAGTTGTTCTAGAAGGTTCTTGTCCAGAATATTCTATTTGCTTGGAATGGAGATAGAATGTTCTAGTAGTTTGGAATAAGGAGAAATTTAGATGCGAACTGCTGGAAAAGAGCTTTTTTTTGTTCCTTCATAAGCAGATATGTAATTCTCACCAGATGGTGCTGTAGGAGTATAAGGCTCTGTTCGCAACATTGCCCCCTTCTTAAGATTGTTCGTCCCGAACAACTCTATCACCAGCTTCGGCACTGTATCGGTGCAGTCGATCGCTATGCACAACTTTTAGCTTTCCTCTTAACCCTCTTTGAATTCGGTAAACGACATCATTGATTTTCGTGACGACAGTATAAGGGCCTTCCCAGTTTTGTTGAAGCTTCGGCGACAATCCCTTTTGACGATGTGGGTTATACAGCCATACACGATCTCCTACTTGGAATCCTGTCGTGTTTGCTCTTGTGTCGTACCTTGTCTTCATTCGATCGCTGTAAGTGCTCATTCTAGTCCTGGTCCTTTCGTGGATGTCGATTAGCCTCTCTTTTAGGTCACTCACGTAATCCCCTGTTTCCTGAGACTCTTGTGGTGGGTGTCCAAACCTTATCTCACTAGGCAGCCGCATGCTTTTTCCGAACAGGATTTCAGATGGTGTTTGTCCTGTTGAGCTATGTACTGCACTTCGATAGGCCATCAAAAATAGTGGTATGTGCCTATCCCAGTTTCTTTGGTAGTCGCCGACGACCTTAGTGAGGTGCTCTTTTAAGGTCCTGTTGAATCTCTCGACCATTCCATCAGATTGCGGGTGAAGTGGTGTGGTTCTCGTTTTCTTAATGCCAAGGAACGCGCACACCTCTTGGAATATGTTCGACTCAAAGTTCCTTCCTTGGTCAGAATGGAGCTCCATAGGCACACCGAACCTGCTTACCCAGTTAGACACAATCTGGTCGGCCACGGTCTTGGCTTCTTGGTACGGGATAGCGTATGCCTCAGGCCATTTGCTGAAGTAATCCATTACCACCAGAATGTATTTGTTTCCAGCATTCGTTTCCGGAAATGGGCCAGCCACATCAACAGCAATTCTTTCAAACGGTGAGCCAACATTATATTGCATCATTTTTCCTTGCAGTTTTCTACCAGGTCCTTTTGTTGCAGCACAAGCCTCACAATTTCGGCACCACTTTTTAACATCGTCTCTTGCATGCAACCAGTAGAATCGTTGTCTCACTTTTTCTAACATCTTGTTGATTCCCAAATGGCCTCCTGAAGGTCCATTATGCATCTCTCGAAGAACCTCTTTGATTTTCGATTGAGGTAACACAACCTGCATCACATAGGATTTACCATCAGCGGATTCCCATTTTCGCCGAAGAACACCTTCTCGCACATGAAGTGAGTCCCATTGTGCCCAATAGGCCTCTAAAACTGGACTCCTATTGGAAATGTCATTCCATGCGGGTTTTTCTTCATGTTCTTTCCATGCGAGAAGAGGTTCAATGTCGGGGTCTTCTTGTTGAGCAGATCTTATTTCTTCATTGCTCCATCCACAAATGGGGTCAGCCCTTATTCGCAGTGTGTTGATGGCGACCATGCGTTTGTTACCATTTGACGTTGCCTCGACATTCAGACTTTTATTGTTTCGTTTGGTCTGCGAAACCTGGATGGTGTTTCTAGGGACATCGATAGCAGAAACCGGCTTCTGCCCCTCGAAGTTGGTTCTTACTTGTTTCTCTGTTGGGAAACTTGTTCGGGAAGTAACACTGGTGTTATTGTTACCTTGTTCTGAGTTTGAAACTCCGTGTCCACAATGTTGACAAGCTCTTCTTGGTGGTAATCGACATTGACGCTGTAAATGTCCAGTCTTGTTGCAATTCCAGCACTTTGTAAGTCCGTTTCGTTGATTCCTTTGGAGATCAGTTCTTCGGCATGAGCATTCTTCGACGATGGCTTCTTTAATTCGATGTACTCCGTGAGAAGCTTGCTCTGCTGCTTCCATTGTCAAGGCAAACGCTAATGTTTCAGAAAGCGTTCGTTTTCCAGCAGTTCGCACGGCCCTTTGAAGATGTATGTCGGAAATGGCGCGAACAAATGCCTCAACTGCAAACTGGTTACGGATTTCTTCTCCAACATCTGGATATGCAAGGTGAACAAGCCTTTCAATGTCCACTTGTAGCTGTTGTAGAGTTTCGCCCCTCTTCTGAATTCTGGAATAGCGTCGTACTTTGAAGACTTCTTTCATATGGCTGTTACCAAAGCGTTTGTCTATAGCCAAAACCAAGGAATTGAAATCGCCGCTCTTATCTGCTGGTATGGTTTGCAACAACTCAGCAGCTGCTCCTCTAAGAGCAAGAGTTAAGGCTATATACTTGTCAGCCTCATCCCAGCCATTTGTTGTGGAAGCTGCCTCGAATTGCTTCTTGTATATAGACCAAGAAGTTTGTCCATCAAAGGTTGGAGGTTGCATCTCCTTTTTCCTCAAGGTTTCTCCAGAACTTTCCCGAATCTTTATATTTCGAATGCGATCTAGCTCTTTTGAAAACGTCTCCATTTTGTTGTCGACTTGATTCTCTAGCAATGAAACACGTTCATCAAGTGCAGACACATTATTCTCGATTTTAACAAGCTTGCCTTCTAGCATGTTTCTCTGCTCTTCGAGAAGGTCTTTTTGTTCGCTATGCTGTTTCTCTAGGCATTCGAGAACATTCTTCTGTTGCTCTTCAAAACGTTCGAGAACATTCTTCTGTTGCTCGTCGAAACGTTCAAGGACATTCTTTTGTTCGTTTTTCTGTTCATTGAAACGTTCGTTTTGTTCATTTCGTTGCTCTTCGAAACGTGGAAGCAGAAGACTAATCATATTTGAAACATCTACATTTTTACTTACGTCTGCTTCCTCAGCGTCAGCTTCAAAGACGAAAATGTCCGGGTCTTCATTTTGTTGTTTCAAATATTCGGCCAAACGCAGAACAAGCTCATTTTTCGATCCTGCTCTAGAAAGTTCTCGCTTGCCTAATTCACTTTTCAGCTCATTACAGTTGAGCTCTTTTAGTAACTTGCTCATTTTTATTATTATTATTATTTTTTTTCGCACACTTCACTGCACAATAAGTTTTATTCCACTTTTCTGACACCAATGTAATATTTTTCCAGGTTCGTTAAATAAAACTTATTACTCCTTTTAGAATGTCTTCTTTATTTACACTTTTTAAATCAAAACAATAAATCTCAATTTGTAATCAACTCCAATACTTTTAATTAAACTTAAATCACACTTCTTTAATTCCACAATCCAATAGTTCAGCTTTGCACACTTTCATAATCGAAAATCAACTGTGTTCCGCTCACCGTGAACACTCCCTTTTATACTCAAACCAGTTGTTCTAGAAGGTTCTTGTCCAGAATATTCTATTTGCTTGGAATGGAGATAGAATGTTCTAGTAGTTTGGAATAAGGAGAAATTTAGATGCGAACTGCTGGAAAAGAGCTTTTTTTTGTTCCTTCATAAGAAGATATGTAATTCTCAACAGATGGTGCTGTAGGAGTATAAGGCTCTGTTCGCAACAATATAATATATTTCTATTTTTGCCACAACACGAAAAAACAAAAAGATATTGTAATATTTTTGCTAGGTCCGTTAAATAAAACTTATTACTTCTTTTAGAATTTCTTCTTTATTTACACTTTTCAAATCAAAACAATAAATCTCAATTTATAATCAACTCTAATACTTTTATTCCAACTTAAATTCACTTCTTTAATTACACTTTCCACAATCCAATAGTTCAGCTTTGCACACTTTCATAATCGAAAATAAAACTGTGTCCGCTCACCGTGTACACTCTCTTATATACTCAAACCAGTTGTTCTCGAAGGTTCTTGTCTAGAACCTTCTATTTGTTTGGAATAAGTGGAAATTCATATGCAGATAGAATGTTCTAGTTGTTTGGAAGAAGGGGAAATTTAGATGCGATGAAAAAGAGCTTTTTTTTGTTCCTTCATAAGAAGATATGTAATTCTCAACAGATGGCGCTGTAGGAGTATAAGGCTCTGTTCGCAACATTGCCCCCTTCTTAAGATTGTTCGTCCCGAACAACTCTATCACCAGCTTCGGCACTGTATCGGTGCAGTCGATCGCTATGCACAACTTTTAGCTTTCCTCTTAACCCTCTTTGAATTCGGTAAACGACATCATTGATTTTCGTGACGACAGTATAAGGGCCTTCCCAGTTTTGTTGAAGCTTCGGCGACAATCCCTTTTGACGATGTGGGTTATACAGCCATACACGATCTCCTACTTGGAATCCTGTCGTGTTTGCTCTTGTGTCGTACCTTGTCTTCATTCGATCGCTGTAAGTGCTCATTCTAGTCCTGGTCCTTTCGTGGATGTCGATTAGCCTCTCTTTTAGGTCACTCACGTAATCCCCTGTTTCTTGAGATTCTTGTGGTGGGTGTCCAAACCTTATCTCACTAGGCAGCCGTATGCTTTTTCCGAACAGGATTTCAGATGGTGTTTGTCCTGTTGAGCTATGTACTGCACTTCTATAGGCCATCAAAAATAGTGGTATGTGCCTATCCCAGTTTCTTTGGTAGTCGCCGACGACCTTAGTGAGGTGCTCTTTTAAAGTCCTGTTGAATCTCTCGACCATTCCATCAGATTGCGGGTGAAGTGGTGTGGTTCTCGTTTTCTTAATGCCAAGGAACGCGCACACCTCTTGGAATATGTTCGACTCAAAGTTCCTTCCTTGGTCAGAATGGAGCTCCATAGGCACACCGAACCTGCTTACCCAGTTAGACACAATCTGGTCGGCCACGGTTTTGGCTTCTTGGTTCAGGATAGCGTATGCCTCAGGCCATTTGCTGAAGTAATCCATTACCACCAGAATGTATTTGTTTCCATCATTCGTTTCCGGAAATGGGCCAGCTACATCAACAGCAATCCTTTCAAACGGTGAGCCAACATTATATTGCATCATTTTTCCTTGCAGTTTTCTACCAGGGCCTTTGGTTGCAGCACAAGCTTCACAATTTCGGCACCACTTTTCAACGTCGTCTCTTGCATGCAACCAGTAGAATCGTTGTCTCACTTTTTCTAAAGTCTTATTGACTCCCAAATGGCCTCCTGAAGGTCCATCATGCATCTCTCGAAGAACCTCTTTGATTTTCGATTGAGGTAACACAAGCTGCATTACATAGGATTTACCATCAGCGGACTCCCATTTTCGCCGAAGAACACCTTCTTGCACATGAAGTGAGTTCCATTGTGCCCAATAGGCTTTTAAAATTAGACTCCTATCGGAAATGTCATTCCATGCCGGTTTTTCTTCATGTTCCTTCCATGCGAGAAGAGGTTCAATGTCGGGGTCTTCTTGTTGAGCAGATCGTATTTCTTCATTGCTCCATCCACAAATGGGGTCAGCTCTTATTCGCAGAATGTTGATGGATTCCTTTTCTTCTTGTCGCCTGCAATGCTTGCAATCTATTTTACAAGGTCTCCGGGATAGTGCGTCGGCATTTGAGTGCAGCTTTCCCCTTCGGTGTTGAATTTCGTAATCGTAAGTCTGCAGTCTTTCTATCCACCTTGCGACTTGTCCTTCTGTGTTCTTGAAGTTCAAAAACCAGTTAAGAGCACCATGATCGGTTCGTAGAAGAAACTTCTGTCCATAGATGTATTTATGGAAGTGTTTCGTTGCCAAAATGAGTGCCAATAGTTCTCTTCTGGTCACACAGTAGTTTCTTTCGGTCTTCGACAGTACTTTGCTGAAATAGGCGACAACCTTTTCTTCGCCATTGTGCACTTGTGACAGAACAGCGCCGACTCCCACGTTGCTTGCATCAGCATCGATGATAAAAGGCTTGCCTGGAGTCGGATAGATCAGCACCGGAGCATTGCATAGATGGTATTTCAGTTCTTGGAAGGCTTTTTTACACTCACCTGACCATCTAAACTGCTTGTTCTTTTCCGTAAGCTGATGCAAACTCTTCGCAATTCCGGCAAAGTTCTTAACAAAACGTGTGTAATAAGTAGCAAGACCAAGAAAACTTCGTAGTTGATGTTTGTCCTGTGGTGTTGGCCAATTTTTGACGGTGTCAACTTTTTCAGGATCGGTCTTGACTCCTTGGGACGAGATGATATGTCCCAAATACTTTACTTCAGTCTGGAACAGTGCACATTTTTCTGGGTTCAGTTTAAGGTTAGCCTCTCGAAGTCTCTGGAACACACCCCATAGGTTCTTACAGTGTTGGTCGTATGTTTTCCCATAAACGATAACATCATCCAAGTAGACAAGGCAAGTTTTCCACGTCAGGCCTTGAAGGACGCACTCCATCAAACGCTCAAAGGTTGCCGGAGCGTTGCAAAGACCAAACGGCATCACGTTGAACTGCCACAGCCCATTACCTGTTGAGAACGCTGCCTTTTCTCGATCTTCAGGGTGAATTTCAACTTGCCAATATCCACTTTTCAAGTCCAGTGTTGAAAACCAGTGTGCTCCTTCCATCGCATCTAAGGTGTCACTAATTCTTGGCAAGGGGTAACTGTCTTTCTTGGTTACGTCATTCAACCTTCGGTAGTCAACACAAAACCGTGTACTTCCGTCCTTCTTTTTGACTAGGACCACTGGTGACGCCCAAGGACTTTTGGAGTTTTCAATCAAACCATCCTTCTTCATGGTGGTAATCATTTCCTCAGCTTCACCTTGTTTGGCCAGTGGAAGACGTCTTGCGGGCTGACGAATGGGTCTTGCATCTCCTGTATTTATTTGATGCTGCACCATTTGTGTCCTTCCATATTTCCCGTTTGGTGAAGCGAAAATGTCGGCATACTCATTCAGAAGGCTTTATGCCATTTTAACCTGATGTTGGTCTAGGTTAGCTGAATTGAATATCTTTGCCTTGATGCTATTGAGCTCCTCAGGGTCTAATGTCTTTCTCGGTGTTTCAGCGTCAATTCGTGTTATGGCTGCGACAGATTCGCACTTACCAATAACTTCTCCTTTCACTAACTTTACATCGTACGGTTTGGTGTTGAGTATCCGTACGGGGACCATATTGTTCTTCGCAGCCACAAGTGTCTTCCCAATGATGAAATTTTGGGAAGAACAATCTGGGCCTGGTTCCACCATTAGGTATCGATGGCGTCCACACTCACCTTCTAATTTTGTCCAAACGAATACCTCAGAAGAAGTAGGAATAACCACATCTTCTTTGATGACAGTCCTTAGAGTTGTTGTTCCTTCGTGCCCATAGATCATTGGAATCTCTGTATTCTGGTATTTGAGTACCTGGTTGCCAATATCCAAAATTACTCGATGTTCTTTCATGAAGTCCATTCCGATGATGCACTCGTCACATATATCTGCCACAAAAAATTTGTGTGAGAATTCTAGATCTGCTATTCGAATTCCAGGTCGGACTTCACCATAAGCCCTAGCTGCTTCTCCTGTGGCAGTTCTTAGACGGTAGCTATTGGTGTTGTGTAGCCACTTCAAGTGCACTAGGTCTTGACGCACAATGGAGGCTGTGGCACCGGTGTCGATGGTGACCACACGTTTGTTGCCATTTAATGTTGCCTCGACAGTCAGACTTCTATTTTCTCGCTTAGTTTGAGAGACCTGGATGGTGTTTCTGGGGCCATCGATACCAGAAACCAGCTTCTGCCCCTCGAAGTTGGTTCTTACTCATTTCCCTGTTGGGAAACTGTTCGGGAAGTAACACTGGTGTTATTGTTACCTTGTTCTGGGTTTGAAACTCCGTGTTCACAATGTTGACAAGCTCTTCTTGGTGGTAATCGACATTGACGCTGTAAATGTCCGGTCTTGTTGCAATTCCAGCACTTTGCAAGTCCGTTCCGTTGGTTCCTTTGGACATCAGTTCTTTGGCATGAGCATTCTTCGACGATGGCTTCTCTAAGTCGATGTACTCCCTGAGAAGCTTGCTCAGCTGCTTCCATTGTCAAGGCAAACGCTAATGTTTCAGAAAGCGTTCGTTTTCCAGCAGTTCGCACGGCCCTTTGAAGATGTATGTCGGAAATGGCGCGAACAAATGCCTCAACTGCAAACTGGTTACAAATTTCCTCACCAACATCTGGATATGCAAGATGAACAAGCCTTTCAATGTCTGCTTGCAGTTGTTGTAGAGTTTCGCCCCTCTTCTGAACTCTGGAATTGAGTTGCATTTTGAAGACTTCTTTCATGTGGCTGTTACCAAAGCGTTTGTCTATAGCCAAAACCAAGGAATTGAAGTCGCCGCTCTTATCTGCTGGTGTGGTTTGCAACAACTCAGCAGCTGCTCCTCTAAGAGCAAGAGTTAAGGCTATATACTTGTCAGCCTCATCCCAGCCATTTGTTGTGGAGGCTGCCTCGAATTGCTTCTTGTATATAGACCAAGAAGTTTGTCCATCAAAGGTTGGAGGTTGCATCTCCTTTTTCCTCAAGGTTTCTCCAGAACTTTCCCGAATCTTTATATTTCGAATACGATCTAACTCTTTTGAAAACGTCTCCATTTTGTTGTTGACTTGATTCTCCAATAATGAAACACGTTCGGCTTGATTCTCCAACAATGAAACACGTTCATCAAGTGCAGATACATTCTTCTCGATGTTAACAAGCTTGCCTTCTAGCATGTTTTTCTGCTCTTCGAGAAGGTCTTTTTGTTCGTTATGCTGTTTATCAAGGCGTTCGAGAATATTCTTTTGATCGTTTTTCTGTTCATTGAAACGTTCGTTTTGTTCATTTCGTTGCTCTTCGAGACGTTGAAGCAGAAGACTAATCATTTTTGAAACATCTACATTTTTACTCACGTCTGCTTCCTCAGCGTCAGCTTCAAAGACGAAAATGTCCGGGTCTTCATTTTGTTGTTTCAAATATTCGGTCAAACGCAGAACAAGCTCATTTTTCGATCCTGCTCTAGAAAGTTCTCGCTTGCCTAATTCACTTTTCAGCTCATTACAGTTGAGCTCTTTCAGTAACTTGCTCATTTTATTATTTTTTTTTCGCACACTTCACTGCGCAATAAGTTTTATTCCACTTTTCTGACACCAATGTTATATTTTTGCTAGGTCCGTTAAATAAAACTTATTACTTCTTTTAGAATTTCTTCTTTATTTACACTTTTCAAATCAAAACAATAAATCTCAATTTATAATCAACTCTAATACTTTTATTCCAACTTAAATCCACTTCTTTAATTACACTTTCCACAATCCAATAGTTCAGCTTTGCACACTTTCATAATCGAAAATAAAACTGTGTCCGCTCACCGTGTACACTCTCTTATATACTCAAACCAGTTGTTCTCGAAGGTTCTTGTCTAGAACCTTCTATTTGTTTGGAATAAGTGGAAATTCATATGCAGATAGAATGTTCTAGTTGTTTGGAAGAAGGGGAAATTTAGATGCGATGAAAAAGAGCTTTTTTTTGTTCCTTCATAAGAAGATATGTAATTCTCAACAGATGGCGCTGTAGGAGTATAAGGCTCTGTTCGCAACAATAAACCACTAAATTTTAAAATGTTGCCAAACTCGTTGGCTGGAAATGGTCTTAAATAGAATCATAGAGCAGTGGAATGTGGAATCCCTGGTTTGATTTTTACTTATACGAGTACATAGGTACTATAGGGCAAGTTCTGCATTTTTTATACTGCACTCATTTAAAGAATCAAATAAAATAAAGACAATTTAGTTTTTTTTTAATTTTGTGTCAATAAATCTGAAAATTATAAATGAATATTTCAATCTGAGAACACAAAAATACACTTTTTGCTCGAAAGTATACGTTAAAACTAAATATAATGAACAATTTTGGAAAGTCAGAAAATATTAATACTCGTATATTTTTAAAACTGATGGTATGGACAAGTTATTGTTTAAAATCATTTCTTCATATACATATGTTGGAACTTTGTTGCTTACCGCATAGCAGTGCTGTTGCGGAACGTAATTTTTCAGATTTGAAAAATATTAAAAATGAAAAAACAAATAAATTGGAAACTACAACAGTTCACAACATTTTAGTTGCAAGGGAAATTTTATTCAGTGATCAAAATTTTGATCCTCCAGAAGCATTAGTAAAATATGCTTCAAGATTTACATTTTCTGACGGTTTATATGTTATGGATTTAAGTTTTTGGTTTGGAACGGGTCTAAAATGAAATTGTATATGTATTATATTCCAGATATAATGTGATCTTTAAAACATAAAGAACTTAAATTTTATTTATTTTATTTTTGTATTTGATTTATTTTTAATAAAGTTATTGACTATACCACTTTTCTACCAATTTTTTGACAACTTTTATACCACCCCTTTGCTTCTGCGAAGTCCCAACACTGTAACACCAACCCAAATTGGACTATTGTAGGAACTTCTGTACTATTCCTTATAATATCAATTATAATTAGTGTTCGGATTTCTGTGCTTATAAAATTCGAAGCAGATTTACAATATAGCTAGGTAGGCTCTTTGATAAACTTGTTCTTCATGGACCGTGTTTATGAAACACCTAACATTTGTGATATATAGCAAGTAGTTGGGTTTTTTATTAAAAATCCCTTGATTTTTTTTTTTTTTAAATATCTTTTAGTCTTGTTTGGTATTCCACTTTCACTTAAGTGTAAATTTTAAGACTAGGTATTTAATAGTTTGTCATTATTAATCAACGGTGCTTCCCTCCATTATAATCTAAAATATTTTCCTTAATATTTTTGTTGCATTTAGTTCCTTTTAATGTATTAATTCCTATTATTGCATCGTTTTTTTTTTTTTTTCAATTCTTTTAAATTATAAAATACTTCCAAGTTACCATTAATTTTCAGATACTGATACTACCGTGTACGCCGTCTACTTTACTTTTATTTTCTAGGGTCTTACATTTAATTTTATTCGGGCGGCTACCAGTTCCAGGTGTGGTAGGAACTTGAAATTTTACACACTGTCTATTTTTGGTTTAATTAGAAAAAATCTGAAAAAAAAAAATTCGGAAAAACTTTTAGTTTCCCGTTGCGTTTCACGTTGCGTTTTTGCAACATCCGCCGAATGTGGTAGCAAAATCTTTGGAAAAAAAATTTTTTTTGATATGGAGTTTAAATCAACTTTATTCAAATATTTGTTTGATAAAGCATATTAAAACAGAAAATAAATTAATAATGAATTATAATTAAAAAAAATTTAACATTATAGGGATGTATATAGCTATGTATGCTCATAAAATATTAGTTTTTGTATGGTATCCATCAAAGCATTTTGGATGAAGCGCTACGTTACACTTTTTACAGAAAAAGGAATTTTGACTTAAGCACTTCCGACAGCGAAAACTTTTTTCTGTTTTGATGACAGTGTGTTTCATGTCATCGAAACGAACAACTTCATTAGGGTTTCTCTATAAAAAATAAGTAATATAAATTACATTACATTACATTACAAATTACACTACTCCGTAGATAAATCTACGAAGTAGAGACACTTAAAGCACTGGCAACTGACGCCATCGGCTTCGACAATACAACAGAGAGAGACAGACAGAAAGGAAGAACAACAGAAAACACAAATGTCAACAGCTCACGGTTGGTATTTGAACGGTCCCCCATCCAAGTACTAACCATGCGCAATGATGCTTGATTTCGCTGACGATGGGAAGCGATGGTTTCATCAAAGCCAAGGCCGTTGACGACTAATATAAATTACCTGTTGCGAAATAGCCCAGTGTAGATAGAAGACACATAAGTTTATGTGAAGTAAAGAGTTTTTTATAGACTTTTGAAAGTAACTTCAGTACCACATTTTCACCCAAACCAAAATCTGATAAAATTACGGTTGATGCACCACCATACGGTATAAATTCGAACAGGTATTTTTCATGTGAGCACAAGTTCCAAGATTTATACCCAAAGCGTATGGGTTTTTTATGAACATTTTGGCCGAATGTCGTCCACAATAAGGAATCATCTGCTCATCTATTGAAAGATGATGGGCGAATATCCGAAATTGCATAAATTTTGCGTTAAGCAAGTTGTTCAGGTCGGAAGTCTTAGCAAACTTGTAGTCGGAATCGATTTTACCGTTATCACAGACATGTAAATATGCTTTTATAGTTTCGAATCGATCTCCTGCCCTTGACATTTTTTATCACATCATATCACGCAGCGAAATACTGGTTGATTAGAGTAATAAAGATCCAACTGGGGAACTGTATGTATTCCCAAAAAAAAACAAAAAAAAATTACAATGAATTTGCGGATTTCATTGAAATTTGTTTTGAAAGTTGGATTATTGGAAAAATAGCATTTGATAAATATTGTAAGCTTACCGATTTTGTCATAAATTAATCGTATCTTGTCATTTGATACGTCTGTTGGAATTTTCAAAAATTCAACGCGCTGTGGCTTTTAGACCACTTTGGCATGTTATACCAGAAACATGGTAATGCTTTTTTTGATGTTGAGGCGATATTTTGGAATGTTGATGCACTGTTAGAATCATCGTATTTTTTCTCTGGCTTTTTATCACTTACATCATCAAAGGTGTATTCTAACTCAATTTAACCTGCTAATTCTCTTGGAAACATATTTACATCTTTCAAAAGTTGCACATTATCATCGATTTCTTCGTTAGCACCCACAGCATCATTTTCAGGTAGCAAAATTATAACTTTTGTTTTATCTGCACCATCTAAATTTAACTTGATTTCGTCTTCTTCGTCTGAGCTTGGATTCATCAAGAACTCTTCAATTTCTTTGGCATTTAAAAATCTTAATAAATCCAAAAATAGGTCGATTAGATAATTCAATTAACTTTCCAAATCATTTATTAGTTCATTAAAATAAATGATCATTTACGCTAGAAACGCTCACAAGCATGACTTTGCGTTTTCGCAACGTTAGCCGGAAATGGGTTAAAATGTTATATGTATATATGACCTGTCGTCTTATTTGTTCGTATGATCTTAGGCAGATTATAGTTGAGTTTGAATTTAAAAAATTTAATCAAAAATACAAAGCGCGGAAAAACAATAAACTTTATTCGCTAACAAAATATAATCGAACTATGACATTAACTCATTTTGACAGTTTTCACCAACCTGCACTAGCTCAAAAGGTAGTGCAAAATTTTCTAAACTAGAGTACACTAGTTCAGCTCAATGAACGCAAATCAGTGTAAGTCAGTGCAGAAATTTTCTCAATGAACACAAAAAAGCTACATTTTTCTGCCCAGAGTACTCCAGTGCAGCTGGTTTAACAGAACTTTATGTCTTACTCTAAAAAAAAAATTTCTCATTTAAATTTTATAGTCTTGGGGTTTTTGCTTGAGTTTGGTCACTTTCTCGTTTAAATGCGTTATTATAATTGCGTAGGTAATACGTTGTTAAAATTTTGGTCCATATATTGGTTGCTCCTGTAATTCCTCTTTTTAAAATGAACCTTTTCGATGAGTTGAATTTGAAATGCCAAGAAGATGGTGGCTTCGTAAATTTTAGAACTTCGTCTTTAAAATCTAAAACGGGACATTCGTCGAATCCCAAGTTCACTACAGTCCCGTTTTCTTGGTAAATGGACAAATACTCATCAACAGCCTCTATGGTTTCCTTTGCTCTTACTTTTTTCTCGATTAGAGCAAACACTCTATCTGGTGGTATGTAGGAGTGTCCAGAAATAAGGAAAATCAATTCCAGAGTGTTAATGTGACGTGGAGCTCTTTTTGCCAGCCAGTAGATACTGACACATACCTATCATAATAGAGTTTTTATTCTGCCCACCACATCCATCAGCAACCAAACGAATCGTTTTAATGCTTTCCAGATTTGTAAGACAAAGTTGGTGAAATACGGCTGAAGCAATTTCGTTCGACCCCTTGGGTCTGTTGTTTTCTGTCCAATAATACAAAAAGACATTTTCTTTTGTTAGAGATAATTGAGAACTACCTATAACGAGGCCAAAAAGATACAAATATATCTGGCGACTGTAATACGCCGTGACAGTCGAAAGAAATTGTCAACAAATCTTCCCTTTCCTCTTTTAAAAGGTCAAAAAATGCTTTTCCTCTTAACTCATGGATCCGAAGTTTTGTCATCACCTGAATCTTGTTTTCATTTTCTCGTTCGATTTTTAACAGTTCTTTCAGTTGAAGACATGTCGAGTAGACATCTGATGACGGTGGCTCAAAACCAAGATTAAAGCATGTGTTGAAAACCATACGAAAAAAACTTAATTTAGCTTGGTTGAGTTGATGGCTCAGATTGAAACCTTTCCAAATTTTAGTTATATGTAAAAAGATTGCCAGGAAGATACTGTCGTTTTGCGGTTCTACTGCGACAATAATGCACTTCCATGGTTTTATATTTTTTAATAAAATTAATAATCAGTTCCTTCGTTTCTCTTAGCTTAAAGCTTTTGTGGTCACCACCACGTTTCTGCGAAAGAACTGATCCTGTTTTGTAATAGTTATTACAAATATTTCTTACTCGACTGGCTGTAACTCCAATTAAATTCAAAAATATCTTTTGGCAAACTTTAACGGCATACTTTTCTTTTGTTCTGACAGTATAACTTACAGAAAATTGTTTCCTTGACCCATTCTTTGAATTCCGGTCAGTACGTTCAGGCTTTTGAATGTTGCAGTAGCTTAAAATAAATGCATCCTGGGAGACTTTTGACGGAATTGATCAAACTAAAAATAATATTAAATGCATGCATAGTAGTTTGACAGTAAGCGATTTTCGAGGAATACATTTGTTTTGATTCAAACAACAAAAGAATATTTGAATTTACTTTGGAATATATTATGTAGCTTAGGCTGGTCGTTATTTTTAAAAGTTGAGCAATTTTATTTAACACCCTATTTTTTTGTTCCTATACATCTTAAAACGTTACCTTTTTCTTTTTGTTACGACCATGTTAACACGTGCCGCTCTGAGCTTAAAGTTAACGCTCTCGCGAGAGTACTTTTACAGTAGTAATTTTCTATGAATCTAATGTAAATGTTTTTTTTTTGTCTCTGTGCAAGAGCAGGTGTCATTTAAAGTGCAGTTCATTACTTCTGGCAATAAAATATTTCAATAGCTTTTGTTTACTTGTAATAATATAATTTAATTAATCAAAGATGCCTTGTGAAAATTTATTTTTAGTCGGTGTTATGAAAAACCAAATTCTGGTTTCGAAATTGTCTTCAAAACGCGATGTATTAAGTGTTTTGTTTTATAACATGCGAAGTATAAAATTAAATTTAACAAATAATGGTAGTTTGGTGATAGACCAATGTGCAATATTTTGGAAGAAGGCAAGAATTCCTACTCGTGATCGATGTCATTGCCTTAAACAATTAAAAAAACTGTACGAAGAGTTAAGAAACTTTGTAAACGAAACACTCTTCTTCGCTTCAGAAAAGTATCTGATTAGTTTTTATTTTAACAAATCTATTTATAACAAACTATGTACATATTATCTTACAGTAAATAACCTTATCTTATGGAAACGTTATCGCTTCGTCCCAACAAAAGGTCGGTGGTGTTATGTTTTATGACTATGAGTATTTTATCTGTGCGTATCTTCAGCTATGCGCTATCATAAGATTGTTTTTCTTAGAATAGTGGACTGTATATTTTATCTTATCTTGTGGTAGCGCGCAGCTGCGCACATCTGTATAATCCCTGTTCATTTATGAACATTCTGCGGGCGGCCAGAAAGGTTTATTTTTATAACATTTTTTGACTGACATTTGTAGCGAATATAAAAGATTAGTAAACCTATTAAAATTAAAGTTAATGACAAGGACAAGGACAAGTGACCACTATTTTTATGAAATTCAAGCCCCTTCAATTGTAGGTCATCTTTGGTGATTCTTTATATTTGCTGTTGAAGTGCTTTCATATCCTTGTTGCTGTTTATTCGTTTGATGTCTAAACGTGATATTTTTCTTCTGGTATGTAATGGATTGTTGCAATAATCGGCTCGATTTCTTCGATCCCAGAATCTTCCTTGCTTTGTAATGGCTGAAATGACTTTTTTGGGTTTTTGCTTATCTATCAAACCAGACAAAATCCATCCAAATTTAGTCGACTGTCCAACGATGCCCTTAACTTTTTTGACGCCACTTTCAAGTATCCTACTGAAGACGTCTGCTCCTATCACCATGTCAATTCTGTCAGATTTGTTGAACATCGGATCAGCCAAAAGATAATTATTCCATTTTCTTATATCATATTTAAATGATCTATCAGGCTGCGCACTGGTCAAAGATGGGAAAACAACGGCTTCTACGTTTTCTTCATGGTTGCTTAAGAATCTTGGCTTAATTTTTACATTTACTTTGTACTTCGATTCTCCGACTATTTCCTCGCTTAAACCATGAATCCTCACTTTATTTTTGACACGTGGAATGCCTAACATCTGCACAGCTTCTTCTGATATTGACGTTATTTGTGAGCCTTGATCGATGAGTGCTCTTATTAGGACGTACTCTCCATTTGATGCCTGGGCTTTAATTTGTGCTGTCGTAAGAATAACTGTTGCTTGTGCTTTGGTCGTCAAAGATGTCTTCTCTTCACTTAATTCACCAAGATGAAGCAGTTCATGATGACCTTTTTTGCATTTTTTGCATTTTACAGCTCGGTTTTGACAAACATCTCCCCATTTATGGTTGAGACATTTGTAGCAAATCTTCTGATCCCTCGCAAAGCTTCTTCGGTTTTCAGCACTGATTCCCATGAATTTTCGGCACTCAGTAGTTGTGTGATTTTTTAACTTGCAATAATTACACACTTGCTTGATTTTCACCCTATCGCTAGTCGTTGCTGTATGCAGAACCTTATATATTGGCTGTTTGCGATTTTTAAATAAGGGTTCTTTTTCTTCAACCGCCTTCAGTGTCTGGTATAGCTGATCCAAGAATTCCATTATGTCCTTTAGCGTCTGAATTTCCTTGGATTTCTTTATGGTCTGTTCATATAACTTCAGACCTTCTTTGTCCAATTTTCGAACAATTATTCGGGCAATAAACGGGTCTGTCTCATTAATTTTTATATCTAAGGAACTGATGGCGTTCAAGCACTCATTTGTTGTGTCGAGAAGCTCCCTTACACTTTCTGCATTTTGGCTATTTATAATTGGTTGATCCAGGACTCTGTCCCATTGAGTTGTGAAGAGAATACGCTTGTTGTCGTATCTCTGTTTAAGCAGAAACCATGCTGATTCATAGTTTTCACTAGAAACTTGCAAGTGCTGAATCAAACGTGCGGCTTCGCCTTTTAAACATAGGCGTAATCGTAGCATCTTTTCCGCCTTCGAAATTTGAGTGTTGTTGTGCACCATATCCTGGAAAATGTTGTGGAATGATGCCCATTCTCTCACTTCCCCATAGAAAGCAGGAATTTTCAGCTTTTCTAGTTCCAAATTCACACGGCATTCATTCTTGGGTTCCTCATTTTTCAAATTATTTCTTAACTTGGGAAGCTCTTCGAAATATTCTTCCCTTACTTCTTCATATAATTGTTCAACTTCTTCGTCGTTATAGTCCGACAGTTGATTGGTGTATAGACTTTTTATTTCATCGAATAAAGTTTCTAAATACTTTATTTGATCTACATTTACTTTGCTTGTAACGCAAAGATCATCAATTTTTCTTCGAAGGATGTCTGTTTTCCTTTTAAATTTATTGATGTTGCGATCCAGCGTTGTATTAGTCTTTTCTTTTAAAAGCAGTTCGTGTCCAACAAGGTTGTTCTTCGGGTCGTCTTTTAGATTTGAAGTTTCTCCAGATATACTTTGTTGAAGTTTAAGGATCATCTCTTCAAGCTTCTCCACAATTTTTTCGTAGATATTCTTCTCGAAGTAATCCTCTTCGCCGATGCCATCTGTCGTCAGTTTCTTATGATTGGCATCGACTTCTCTTTGGAGTTTTTCAAACTTCTTGACTAGTTCTTCACATTTTGTTTTTCTTATCGGTTGATCCGAAAGGTTGTTAAATGCGTGCTGAACTTTCTCTAAAATGTCCATTTGAGACTCTATTATCTTCACTCTGTTGATCCCCATGTTGATTTTGATTCCGAACAACTTTTTACACTGCTTTGTTGGAGGTGTTTTTGGTTTGGTCGCCAGGTTGACCTAGCTGTGCCTCGACTCACAACTTGTTGATCTCCAAGAAATTTTCTTAGTTTTCCCCGAAAAGTATTTTTTCGGTGATTAAAAAAAAAAAAAAAAATTTATTTAAAAAATCTTTTTTTTTTTATTTTTAAAAACGTTGTTTAGCCACGTTTTACGCTTGCCAGTATTTTAGCTCTGACTACGCTTTTTAATTAAAGTTCTTTTTTTTTCTAAGTCTCTTACCACTGGTGGGGGAAAACTTAAAAAATCAATTTTTGTAGAACCAAATTTAAATTTTTGCTTAGATTATTTTCCAAGTCTTTTTTTTTTTTTATTTATTGGTTGAGCTCAATATCGCGGCTCGATGGACCAAAAATAAACGAAACACTCTTCTTCGCTTCAGAAAAGTATCTGATTAGTTTTTATTTTAACAAATCTATTTATAACAAACTATGTACATATTATCTTACAGTAAATAACCTTATCTATCTTATGGCAACGTTATCGCTTCGTCCCAACAAAAGGTCGGTGGTGTTATGTTTTATGACTATGAGATATGAGTATTTTATCTGTGCGTATCTTCAGCTATGCGCTATCATAAGATTGTTTTTCTTAGAATAGTGGACTGTATATTTTATCTTATCTTGTGGTAGCGCGCAGCTGCGCACATCTGTATAATCCCTGTTCATTTATGAACACTTTGAAAAGAGTAAAAATAAAAACACTAAAAAATAAAAAAAACAAAAAGAATCATATTTTGATGAAAAGCTAAATGATTTGTTTGACATCGCGCACGCATCTGCATTGGATATGATGAAAATTGAAGAAGATAAACAATTTTTACTCTTACAAAAAGAAAAAGGTCGACCGGGCTGTATGATGGGAATTGATTCGAAATTGCAGCTAAAGAAAAAATAAAAGAGGATCGTGAAATAAAACTTAAGCAACGAATCGAAGATCAAAGTTCATCTATTAATGAAGAAGGTAGGTTTAGTGTTTTCTTTTTTATAAATACATATTTGAATGAAAAAATTGTTTTGGTAGTAGAACTTTGTACCACGTTTTCATCTGAAGAAGAGGAGGTTGAAAATCAAAGCTCTGAATCTCCAGTGCCAGGACCTTCTGGCTCAAAAAGAGAAAGAGTAGATATTTTAACTCCTAGGCTATCGGCAGTGCTTGATAAATGTAAAATAAGCGACAGAGATGCCGTTCACCTCTTGACAGCCTGTATTGAAGCCACTTCGTTAGATCCTTCAAAATTTGTGATTAACCGCTCCTCTATAAGACTCTCCCGTCAATATTTTCGTGAGCAATCAGCTTTAGTAAGTAAAACTAAATTTGTAAACTTTAATTTAAGTTTTGCCGTTATACACTGGGACTCGAAACTTCTTCCCGATATAACTGGCCAAGCTAAAGTTGACAGACTTCCAATTATAGTGACTGCTCCAAAGATTGAACAGCTACTTGGAGTTCCAGAACTTTCAGCTGGAACTGGGATTGAAGTATCGTCTGCAGTGTACGATATATTGGAAGATTGGTCCTTGATTGACAAAGTTAAAGCTTTTGTTTTCGACGCAACTGCATCTAACACCGGGCGTTTAAAAGGAGCTTGTGTTCTATTAGAAAATAAAATTGGCCGAGACATACTCTACCTAGCTTGCAGATATCACGTTTTCCAAATTATTCTTCGAGGGGTATTCACGTATGTACTTGTACATTTGACCCATCTTCTGGACCTGATATTGCTTTGTTTAAAACATTTAAAACACAGTTGAAAACAATTGATAAGAGGCAATTTTCTATTTGGTCAATGGATGAGAAGGCTGCAAACGTTCTTTCAGATGTAAGGCAGGATGTTTTGACTTTTGCTCTGAAAAAACTGGAATATAATTTTCCTAGGGATGACTACAAAGAGTTCCTAGAACTTATAGTTATTTTTTGGGAGGAATTCCTCCAAGTGGCATTAAATTCCGGGCACCAGGAGCTTATCACTTGGCTCGTTGGATGGCAAAGGGAATATAATGCCTTAAAATTATTTTATTCCAGCAACAAATCAACAAAGAAGCTTTGCAAGCGCCAGTAAATGACATCATTTTTTTAAAAACACTTAATTCATATAAAGAAGATGATAAGATAATAGCTGAAACTGCAATCAACAAGTTTCTTAACCATTTATGGTACCTCAATGAAGAATGTGCTGCTTTTTTATTTTTTGATGACAGATTGAGTGTTGAAGAAAAACGAAAAATGGTTTTAATGGTTTGGAAGACGATAACCAAAGAGAAGAAGAAGTAAAGAAGAAATTACATCTGAAACCAGCTGATGTTTCAAATTTCATTACTAAAAGTGTTCCATCAGATCTTATTACAGCTAAGTCCATGAAAATGTTTGAAAGGTTTGTTTTATCTACAAACTTTTTGCACATTGATCCAGTAATTTGGGAAGAGCATCCATACTATTACCGTGGAAAGGAAATAGTGGAATCATTAAAAGTTGTTAATGATACAGCTGAACGTGGAGTTAAGGTCATGGAGGAGTTTAATGATAAAATCACTAAGAACGAAGATCAAAAGCAGTTCCTACTACAAGTGAGTTTGTATCCTTTGCATTTTCTTAACTCACTAATAATTTTTCAGACTGTGTGAAATTATCGCCAAAAATACACAGGATGTAGCCGTGAACATTTCAAAACTCGTTACGAAGACTTACTTTAATGTCATTAATTTATGAAAATATAATCCAAAAATCTATTTATTTAAAATAATATTTGTTTTTCTAACACTATTTATAAAAATATAACTTAAAAGAAAAAAATTAGACATTGCTTGGATTCTTATTTATTAAACCTTATCGAAGAGAGTTCTTAAAATTTCAAAATTTCACAAAAAAAAGGGTGCTCAGTAAAAAAAAATTATTTTTTTCTCCCATACAAAAAAGGACCACCCTAATGTAACTACTTTGATTATAAAGTGGAATAGAGTTGTTTTGATTCAAAACATCCTAAGGAATACATTGCTTTTGATTCTAACCCTCATATTCAGATCAAAATATCTCTGGAATAAATACGCTTTTGAAAGTTTCAATTACAGTGAAGGATAGATTTTAAAAAATTGAAGTAAACTGCATTATTAATTGGTTTTTTTTTTTTTCGAAAAGTTGAATACGTTGTTTTTTATTCTAGAAGACACATATAAATTCGCCAGTAATAAGAGTGCACATAATAGTGCTGATAAAGTTTTGGAGCATCTGGATGACAGTGATACTCAAATTGGTTGCAGAAATTTTATTTTGCGTAAGGTTGGCAAGTTTTGATTATTCGAGAATGTGTTCGGTGATATTTTTTCATTTTATGGTTTGTTTTCACAAGACCCAAAATTATGTGGTTTGAAATATTAATCAACGATTAGACGGTAAACGTAAATAGTCAATGGTCAAAATGTTGTCTCTTAATGCGTTTGCATGTTCCCTATCTGTCACTTGAGAGTATGAAATTCATCGAAGGATGGCTGCGATGCCAAAAGATTAAGAAGCCTATGAACAGTTAGGGAATGACATTATATTTGTCGTCCTTGAAAAAACAATAAGAGGGCTTTGCTGTGCTCAATCCATAAAATCCACGATTTTGATGTCTTATTTCTAATAACTGAGAAATTAAAACAATTTCCATTGAAATAACCGAAATGTCATTTCTATTCCTGGCGAAACCACTAATTCCGGATTTGGATGACTTACAAGCTTTTTAAAAAATGTTTTAAAACTTGACTTTATCGTGTAAATAACTTTTGGGTCTGCTTTTATTTTCGACAAAAGAAACTAGCTTCGTTTTAATAAAAGTAACTTACTTTTTCACCAAGGTTAGTAAAGCTGGTTTTAGCGTACGGGGTTCAACAGCAAATTGTGAAAATTTGTGAGAAATTTCAGGAAACCAAACACGTAATGTATGACAACCATATTGCAAATCATGTAAGGAAGCATGATCTTGCTGATTTTTCCTGACACTGAGCCCTTATTTGATTTGTGTATCTACATACATGCCATTAAAATTTAATTTTATCAATAATTTTTCCACTTGTTTGATAGAAAATTTGTCAATGGTGTTAATTCAGCACAAACCACATTTTTAATGATTTTGATATTTGTTCTTATCAAACATTATCTTAAACGAGTTTATACTGTAATATTTTTGCTGGGTTCGTTAAATAAAACTTAGTACTCTTTTTAGTATTTCTTCTTTATTTACACTTTCCAATTCAGATCAGTAAATCTCAATTTATAAACAACTCAAATACTTTTATTCAAACTTAAATCACACTTGTTTAATAACACAATCCAATAAGCAATACTTTGCACACTTTCATAATCCAAAATCAACTGTGTCGTGCTCACCACGAGCACTCCCTTATATACTCATGTTAGTTGTACTCGAAAATTCGCGAAGCTTCTCGATAGGCCATCAAAAATAGTGGTATGTGCCTATCCCAGTCTCTTTGGCAGTCGCCTACGACTTTGGTGAGGTGCTCTTTTAAGGTCCTGTTGAATCTCTCGACCATTCCATCAGATTGCGGTTGAAGTGGTGTAGTTCTCGTTTTCTTAATGCCAAGGAACGCGCACACCTCTTGGAATATGTTCGACTCAAAGTTCCTTCCTTGGTCAGAATGGAGCTCCATAGGCACACCGAACCTGCTTACCCAGTTAGACACAATCTGGTCGGCCACGGTCTTGGCTTCTTGGTTCGGGATAGCGTATGCCTCAGGCCATTTGCTGAAGTAATCCATTACCACCAGAATGTATTTGTTTCCATCATTCGTTTCCGGAAATGGGCCAGCTACATCAACAGCAATCCTTTCAAACGGTGAACCGACATTATATTGCATCATTTTTCCTTGCAGTTTTCTACCAGGCCCTTTGGTTGCAGCACAAACGTCACAATTTCGGCACCACTTTTCAACGTCGTCTCTTGCATGCAACCAGTAGAATCGTTGTCTCACTTTTTCTAACGTCTTGTTGACTCCCAAATGGCCTCCTGAAGGTCCATCATGCATTTCTCGAAGAACCTCTTTGATTTTCGATTGAGGTAACACAAGCTGCATCACATAGGATTTACCATCAGCGGACTCCCATTTTCGCCGAAGAATACCTTCTTGCACATGAAGTGAGTCCCATTGTGCCCAATAGGCCTTTAAAACTGGACTCCTATCGGAAATGTCATTCCAAGCGGGTTTTTCTTCATGTTCCTTCCATGCGAGAAGAGGTTCAATGTCGGGGTCTTCTTGTTGAGCAGATCTTATTTCTTCATTGCTCCAGCCACAAATGGGGTCAGCCCTTATTCGCAGAATGTTGATGGATTCATTTTCTTCTTGTCGCCTGCAATGCTTGCAATCTATTTTACAAGGTCTTCGGGATAGTGCGTCGGCATTTAAGTGCAGCTTTCCCCTTCGGTGTTGAATTTCGTAATCGTAAGTCTGCAGTCTTTCTATCCACCTTGCGACTTGTCCTTCTGGGTTCTTGAAGTTCAACAACCAGTTAAGAGCACCATGATCGGTTCGTAGAAGAAACTTCTGTCCATAGATGTATTTGTGGAAGTGTTTCGTTGCCAAGATGAGTGGCAATAGTTCTCTTCTGGTCACACAGTAGTTCCTTTCGGTCTTCGACAGTACTTTGCTGAAATAGGCGACAACTTTTTCTTCGCCATTGTGCACTTGTGACAATACAGCGCCGCCTCCTACGTTGCTTGCATCAGCATTGATGATAAAAGGCTTGCCTGGAGTTGGATAGATCAGCACCGGAGCATTGCATAGACGGTATTTCAGTTCTTGGAAGGCTTTTTCACACTCACCTGACCATCTAAACTGCTTGTTCTTTTCCGTAAGCTGATGCAAACTCTTCGCAATTCCGGCAAAGTCCCTAACAAAACGTCTATAATAAGTAGCAAGACCAAGAAAACTTCGTAGTTGATGTTTGTCCTGTGGTGTTGGCCAATTTTTGACGGTGTCAACTTTTTCAGGATCGGTCTTAACTCCTTGGGACGAGCTGATATGTCCCAAATACTTTACTTCAGTCTGGAACACTGCACATTTTTCTGGGTTCAGTTTAAGGTTAGCCTTTCGAAGTCTCTGGAACACACCCCTTAGGTTCTTACAGTGTTGGTCCTATGTCTTTCCATAAACGTTCACATCATCCAAGTAGACAAGACAAGTTTTCCACGTCAGACCTTGAAGGACGCACTCCATCAAACGCTCAAATGTTGCCGGAGCGTTGCAAAGACCAAATGGCATCACGTTGAACTGCCACAGCCCATTACCTGTTGAGAACGCTGTCTTTTCTCGATCTTCAGGGTGAATTTCAACTTGCCAATATCCACTTTTCAATTCCAATGTTGAAAACCAATGTGCTCCTTCCATCGCATCTAAGGTGTCACTAATTCTTGGCAGGGGGTAGCTGTCTTTCTTGGTTACGTCATTCAACCTTCGGTAGTCAACACAAAACCGTGTACTTCCGTCCTTCTTTTTGACTAGGACCACTGGTGACGCCCAAGGACACTTGGAGTCCTCAATCAAACCATCCTTCTTCATGGTGGTAATCATTTCCTCAGCTTCACCTTGTTTGGCCAGTGGCAGACGTCTTGCGGGCTGACGAATGGGTCTTGCATCTCCTGTATTTTTTCGATGCTGCACCATTTGTGTCCTTCCATATTTCCCGTTTGGTGAAGCGAAAATGTCGGCATACTCATTCAGAAGGTTTTCTGCCGTTTTAACCTAATGTTGGTCTAGGTTAGATGAATTGAGTATCCTTGCCTTGATGCTATTGAGCTCTTAGGGTCTAATGTCTGTCTCGGTGTTTCAGCGTCAATTTGTGTTATATCTGCGACAGATTCGCACTTACCTATAATTTCTCCTTTCGTTAACTTTACATCGTACGGTTTGGTGTTGAGTATCCGTACGGGGACCATATTGTTCTTCGCAGCCACAAGTGTCTTCCCAATGATCACCTTTTGGGAAGAACAGTCTGGGCCTGGTTCCACTATTAGGTATCGATGGCGTCCACACTCACCATCTAATTTTGTCCAAAGAAATACCTCAGAAGAAGTAGGAATAACCACATCTTCTTTGATGACAGTCCTTAGAGTTGTTATTCCTTCGTGCCCATAGATCATTGGAATCTCTGTATTCTGGTATTTGAGTACCTGGTTGCCGATATCCAAAACTACTCGATGTTCTTTCATGAAGTCCATTCCGATGATGCACTCGTCACATATATCTGCCACAAAAAATTTGTGTGAGAATTCTAGATCTGCTATTCGAATTCCAGGTCGGACTTCACCATAAACCCTAGCTGCTTCTCCTGTGGCAGTTCTTAGACGGTAGCTATTGCTATTGTGTAGCCAATTCAGGTGTACTAGGTTTTGACGCATAATGGAGGCGGTCGCACCGGATGGTGACCACACGTTTGTTGCCATTTAAAGTTGCCTCGACAGTCATACTTCTATTTTCTCGCTTCGTTTGAGATACCTGGATGGTGTTTCTGGGGCCATCGATACCAGAAACCAGCTTCTGCCCCTCGAAGTTGGTTCTCCCTGTTGGGAAACTGTTCGGGAAGTAACACTGATGTTACTGTTACCTTGTTCTGGGTTTGAAACTCCGTGTCCACAATGTTGACAAGCTCTTCTTGGTGGTAATCGACATTGACGCTGTAAATGTCCGGTCTTGTTGCAATTCCAGCACTTTGCAAGTCCGTTTCATTGGTTCCTTTGGACATCAGCTCTTTGGCATGAGCATTCTTCGTCGATGGCTTCTCTAAGTCGATGTACTCCGTGAGAAGCTTGTTCAGCTGCTTCCATTGTCAAGGCAAACGCTAATGTTTCAGAAAGCGTTCGTTTTCCAGCAGTCCCTTTGAAGATGTGTGTCGGAAATGGCGCGAACAAATGCCTCAACTGCAAACTGGTTACAGATTTCCTCTCCAATATCTGGATATGCAAGATGAACAAGCCTTTAAATGTCCGCTTGCAGTTGTTGTAGAGTTTCGCCCCTTTTCTGAACTCTGGAATTGAGTTGCACTTTGAAGAATTCTTTCATGTGGCTGTTACCAAAGCGTTTGTCTATAGCCAAAACCAAGGAATTGAAGTCGCCGCTCTTATCTGCTGGTATGGTTTGCAACAACTCAGCAGCTGCTCCTCTAAGACCAAGAGTTAGGGCTATATACTTGTCAGCCTCATCCCAGCCATTTGTTGTGGAAGCTGCCTCGAATTGCTTCTTGTATATAGACCAAGAAGTTTGTCCATCAAAGGTTGGAGGTTGCATCTCCTTTTTCCTCAAGGTTTCTCCAGAACTTTCCCGAATCTTTATATTTCGAATGCGATCTAGCTCTTTTGAAAACGTCTCCATTTTGTTGTCGACTTGATTCTCTAGCAATGAAACACGTTCATCAAGTGCAGACACATTATTCTCGATTTTAACAAGCTTGCCTTCTAGCATGTTTCTCTGTTCTTCGAGAAGGTCTTTTTGTTCGCTATGCTGTTTATTTATTTTTATTTATCAAGTGCTTTATTTAGTCAAGGTGTTCGAGAATATTCCTTTGTTTATTTTTCTGTTCATTTCGTTGATCTTCGAGACGTTCGAGAACATTCTTTTGTTCATTTCGTTGTTCTTCGAGACGTTCGAGAACATTCTTTTGTTCGTTTTTCTGCTCATTTCGTTGCTCTTCGAGACGTTCCAGAACATTCTTTTGTTGTTGGAGCAGAAGACTAATCATATTTGAAACATCTACATTTTTACTTACGTCTGCTTCCTCAGCGCAGCTTCAAAGACGAAAATGTCCGGGTCTTCATTTTGTTGATTCAAATATTCGGCCAAACGCAGAACAAGCTCATTTTTCGATCCTGCTCTAGAAAGTTCTCGCTTGCCTAATTCACTTTTCAGCTCATTACAGTTGAGCTCTTTCAGTAACTTGCTCATTTTTTTATTTTACTATTTTCTTTGTCCACACTTCACTGCACAATAAGTTTTATTCCACTTTTCTGACACCAATGTAATATTTTTGCTAGGTTCGTTAAATAAAACTTATTAGTCTTTTTAGTATTTCTTCTTTATTTACACTTTCCAATACAAATCAGTAAATCTCAATTTATAAACAACTCAAATACTTTTATTCAAATTTAAATCACACTTGTTTAATTCCACAATCCAATAGTTCAGCTTTGCACACTTTCATAATCCAAAATCAACTGTGTCGTGCTCACCGCGAGCACTCCCTTATATACTCATGTCAGTTGTTCTCGAAAATTCGCGAAGCTTCTCGTCTTGGAATGTTCTAGATGATTGGAATAAGGGGAAATACATTTGACATTGAAAAAGAGCTTTTTGTTTCTTCCATAAATTAGATATGCAATTTTCCAACAGATGGCGCTGTAGTAGTATAAAGCTCTGTTCATAACAATACATACAAAAACGTATACTTTTCAAACGCAACCTTTAGCTTATTGAAAAGTGGATTGTTTATATTGTAATATTTTTACTTGGTTCGTTAAATAAAACTTATTACTCTTTTTAGTATTTCTTCTTTATTTACACTTTCCAATTCGAAACAATAAATCTCAATTTATAATCAACTCAAATACTTTTATTCAAATTTAAATCACACTTTATTGACAACACTTTCCACAATCCAATAAGCAAAACTTTTGGACACTTTCATAATCAAAAATCAACTGTGTCCCGCTCACCGTGAACACTCCCTTAGGTTGCTGTCGAAACTAAATCGAGAGGGTTCTCGTCTTATAATGTTTTAGTTGTTTGGAATAAAGGGAAATACGAGTACATGTGACATTGGAAAAGAGCTTTTTGTTCCTTCCATAAAGTAGATATGCTATTTTCCAATAGATGGCGCGGTATAAAGCTCTGTCTCGGTGTTGTGCGTAACATTGCCCCCTTCTTAAGATTGTTCGTCCCGAACTCTTCTATCTCCAGCTTTGCCACTGTATCGGTGCAGTCGATCGCTATGCACAACTTTTAACTTTCCTCTTGACCCTCTTCGAATTCGGTAAACGACATCATTGATTTTCGTGACAAATCCCTTTTGACGATGTGGATTATACAGCCGCGCTCATTCTAGTCCCGGTCCTTTCATGGATGTCGATTAGCCTCTTTTTTAGGTGACTCACGTAATCCCCTGTTTCCTGAGACTCTTGTGATGGGTGTTCAAACTTTATCTCACTAGGCAGCCGTATGCTTCTTCCGAACAGGATTTCAGATGGTGTTTGTCCTGTTGAGCTATGTACTGCACTTCGGTAGGCCATCAAAAATAGTGGTTTGTTCCTATTCCAGTTTCTTTTGTTGTGGAAGCTGCCTCAAATTGCCTCTTGTATATTGACCAAGAAGTTTGTCCATCAAAGGTAGGAGGTTGCATCTCTTTTTTCTGAAAGTTTCCCCAGAACTTTCCCGAATCTTTATATTTCGAATACAGTCTAACTCTTTTGAAAACGTCTCTATTTTGTTGTCGACTTGATTATCTAGCCATGAAACACGTTTATCAAGTGTAGATACATTATTCTCGATGTTAATAAGCATGCCTTCTAGCATGTTTCTCTGCTCTTCGAGAAGGTTCTTTTGTTCGGTATGCTGTTTCTCCAGGCGTTCGAGAACATTCTTCTGTTGCTCTTCGAAACGTTCGGGAACATTATTTTGTTCATTTCGTTGCTCTTCGAGACGTTCGAGAATATTCTTCTGTTCTTTCTTTTGTTTATTTCGTTGATCTTCGAGACGTTCAAGCAGAAGACTAAACATTTTTGAAACATCTACATTTTTACTTACGTCTTCTTCCTCAGCGTCAGCTTCAAAGACGAAAATGTCCGGGTCTTCATTTTGTTGTTTCAACTATTCGGCCAAACGTAGCACAAGCTCATATTTTTCGATCCTGCTCTAGAAAGTTCTCGCTTGCCTAATTCACTTTTTAGTTCATTACTTGCTCATTTTTATTATTATTATTTTTTTTCCGCACACTTCACTGCACAATAAGTTTTATTCTACTTCTGACATCAATGTAATATTTTTACTATGTTCGTTAAATTAAGACTTATTACTCTTTTTAGTATTTCTTCTTTGTTTACACTTTCCAATTCAAAACAATAAATCTCAATTTATAATCAACTCAAATACTCGTACTTTTATTCAAATTTAAATCACACTTGTTTAATAATACTTTCCACAATCCAATAAGCAAAACTTTTGCACACTTTCATAATCAAAAATCAACTGTGTCCTGCTCACCGTAAAAATTCCCTTATACGAGTATACTCAAATTCGTTGTTCTCGAAACTAAATCGAGAAGGTTCTCGTCTTAGAATGTTCTAGTTGTTTGGAATACCGGGAAATACATATGACATTGGAAAAGAGATTTTTGTTCCTCCATAAAGTAGATATGCTATTTTCCCACAGATGGCGCTGTATAAAGCTCTGTGTCGGTGTTGTGCGTATTAATATGTAGGTACATATTTGATTTTTACTTGCGATATAGGTACTATAGGGCAAGTTCTGCATTTGGAAAAAAAATCGAACTCGAGATTTTGATCAAAGTTGACATTACGATGATAGCGAAGACGAAAAAAGTGGGTCCGACAATTCCGTCTGTCTGTCTGTATGTCTGTACCTCGAACTACAGCCTAAACTACCGGAGGTATTTTCTTCAAACTTGGTAGTTAAGGGTCTTCGGTGATTCCCTAGAGGAAAAATTGAAATTTTCTTTTTAGCTCCAAAACTAAGGGTACCCCCCATACACCCGTAATGCAAAATCTTATTTATCTCGAAAACGGCTCTAACGATTTTGATAAAAAAAATTAGGTGTGATATAATGGACATGGACTATATTTTGGTCAAAAAAAAAATTGGGGGGGAAATGTTATTAGGGGTACCTGTCATAGAACGGTTTTTTTGATTTTCGAATTTCTCACCAACGGCTTTAACGATTTTAACCACAATTTGTATGCAGGAGCTGCTTTGCATTTGAAAAAATATAAACTAAAAATTTTTTCGAAAAAATAGTTTTTGGATTTTTAAAAAAATAATACAATTTTTTTTTTGAAAATTCAATATCTTTTAAAACCCATACACGATTAAATTTTTAAATTACGTTTTAAAATGTATTTTATTAAATACTAATAATTTGCATATCAATTTCTTTTATAAAAATTTTAAGTAAAATTTAGTACACAAAAAACATGTTTCGGTTTGTCTGTATGTCTGTACCTCTCACTACAGCCTAAACCACTGGACCTATTTCTTTCAATCTCGGTAGTTAAGAGTCTTCGGTGATTCCCTAGAGGAGAAATTGAAATTTTTTTTTTAGCTCCAAAACTAAGGGTACCCCCCCTACACCCGTAATGCAAAATCTTATTTATCTCGAAAACGGCTCTAACGATTTTGATAAAAAAAATTAAGTGTGATATTAAGGACATGGACTACATTTTGGTCAAAAAACATTTTGGGGTAAAATGTTATTAGGGGTACCTGCCATAGACCCGTTTTTTTTATTTTCGACTTTCTCATTAACGGCTCTAAGGATTTTAACCCAAAATTTTCAGCAGGAGTCCCCTTAAGTTTAAAATAATATTGTATATAAAAATATTCGAAAAAATATTTATTGGGTTTAAAAAAAAAAAAAAAAATTTTAAATCAATATCTTCAAAACCTACGAACGATAATTTTTTGAAATTATTTCCTAAAACCAATATTATTAAATACTTAAAATTCGCATCCCACATTTTTTTCTTGAAAAATTTTATAGAAATTTCTTATATAAAAAATTTATTTAATAATAAAACAATTTTTTAAGGCTTAGGTATTTGCATAAATTCATACTTTTCCGGAAACCAGACGGCAATTTTATGCATTTGAACATTATTATCTCATTAAATCCATGTTTTATATTTATAAAATGTATCTTAAATTCCAAAGTACTTTTACATAAGAGCAAGTTCGTGCGATCCAGTCGTGCATTTTATTTGTTTTTGTTTTCTTTTACTGAATTATTTTTGTAAGAAATTACATATTTATTTTACTTTTTTTTTCCCAATCAGCTGATTTTAACATGGGTATAAATGCCAGCATACGAACTTTAAAATTTAAAGTAAAAGTGTGTATGCAGTCAAAAAAGCATTTTATTCGGACTTGCACTGCTGCACTATGTATAGATTACCAATAAAATACGCCTTATTATAATTATTGTTGTTGATATTATTATTTTGAGGTGCATGGTAATAATGTCTTCAGACCATTTTTCGTTGTGGTGGTGTAATTCTGTAATTTCGTAATAAGAAACTATTCTGAGGACTAATGAAATTATTATTCAATCTTGCCGTGTTGAACGTCGGTTACTGTTACAATAATGGTCTATTTGACGTAAAATTATCCATTCTAGTTGGATCTCTAAATCTTTGAGATTAATTAACTTCTATCTCTTGAGTTCTAGCTAACGCATTAGGAATATCTCCTTTGTTTAAAGCGAAAACTCAGTTTTTTTTTTTTAAATAAAGATTGTGTAGCATGTGTAGAGTTCTCTTATCGTTTTAGGTCAAATCTAACCTTCCTAAGATTGCTTCTACGGTTAAATGTATGTTATGTGGTGCTAAAACATCGTTGGCCTGGCCTATTATTTTGTTTCTTAAGATATTTACTACTGTAAAGAAGCTTGCACTTCATTTATAGTGGTCGTATGCCTTCATACAGTGTATCACTGATGTTACGCCAGCTTACGTAATTCTCCCCTTCGAATTGTTGTAGGCTTTTAACTTATTCTAAACTTTACTTGCTCGTATTGTTAGGATCTATTTCAACGTCTGTGTGAAGAAATATACCATCCGAAGTTGAAACACTATCAAGAATAATTGTCAACTCATCGATTCGGGTTTGTAATTCGCGAGTACCTTCCGATATGGATCATGCAATTATTCCGTGCATTTGGTCAATGCTTAGTTCCATTTTACAAAATAAAATTTAAATATTTTTTTTTAATGGAAAATAATAAATTATTTTTTTTAATACATGTACATTTTTTGTACACATATAAGTATAGATATTTAAATATAATGTACAATATAAAAATCAATTGCTGTTCGTTTGTCTCGCTAAAACTCGAGAATGGCTTGACCGATTTTGCTAAGTTTGGTCTTAAAATATTTGTGGAATATCAAGAAAGGTTTAAAAGGTGATAAACATAAGAAATAAGTAACATAAAATACTAAAAACGATAATTTTATTTTCCAATACAAAATGTTCCTAGCTGTGAAACATTTGATGTCTATAAATACAAATTACTGCAGAAATTTACAATGATACATTGATCATGATAGAAGATATGTGCTTATTGATGGTAAATAAAGTCAGCACCCAATCGTTCTATGGGCGATGCATTTAACAACGAGTTGCAACGAGAGCAACAATACAATTCTGAAGTATTGGCCGAAACAGTTCGTTCAAATGTTCCGCAATTGAATGAACAACGAAGAATTGCGTTTTGCGTACGAGCTGTATACAGTGAATCTGTCCGGGGGGACTGGAAAAATGTTATTAATTTCATTGCTGTTGGCAAAGATCAGATCGTTTGGGATGAATGTACGATGGCCCACAATAGGGACACTGGAGGCACTGAACAGAACGTTAAAAGATCTTCGTGACAGCCAATACATTTTTAGTGGAGCCATGATTCTGTTGTGGCATTTAAAGACACTCCAATTAACAACTAACTTGCGAGTGTTTTAGCAACAAGATCAATCTGCGATTATTTTTTCTAAGCAGTTATTAGATATTGGAAATGGTAATGTTGCAGTTGACATCTCGACCGGATCAATTTACTACTCACTGATTTTCGTCACTTCGTCGACTCAAAACCGGAGCTTATTCGGCGTGTTTTTATAGACATATGTGGAACAACAGTTAAAAAACTATAATTGGCTGAGTGAACGAGCAATATTTGCGGTCAGAAACAAAGATGTCGATGATCTCAATACAACTATTCAGAATTTTCTTCCCCGAGAGTTGTTTTCTTAAAAATCAGTTGACACAGTTACAAACCAGAATGACGTAGTCAACTATCCCACAAAGTTTTTAAATTCCCCGGATTTACTTTGCCAACACCCCACAATTTACAATTAAAACCTGTGATTATTCTGCGTAACATTGATCAACCTCGACAGTGCAATGGAACGAGACTGGCTGTAAAAATGCTAACGTCATCGAGGCCAAAATCATCAAGGGAAAGTACAAAGGAAAAAATGTCTTGATCCTGTATACCGATGATCCCAACGGATTTGCCATTCGATTTTAAGCGTCCGTCAGACCTTTGCAATGACAGTGGCGATTCCTCTCAGTTAGCAGGTTTATCGCCGCTAAATCATCAATTTAAATGAATTTAAATAAATAAACGCAACTTTCAAATCATACTTTCCTAAACACAACACAAAACTACCATACAAAAAGTATACCTTTAGCGTTAAAATTTGCGATACCAAAATCCATACAATAGGTGTGTTTTTTTGGGAAAATTATCCGTAGTGAAGTAAGATTTTATACTTATTACAAATACAAAGTTTTCACTGCCGATAAAAGTAGAAGTAGGATCCAACTGCTGTTGACGTTTGCTCGAGTCTCGAATGCAAATGTTGGTACAATTGAAAACTCTTTTGTATCTCGAAGGCATGTTCGTAGAGTACGAAAAGTAGTTTGTTGTTTAGCATTTTTCATTGAGAGTTTACGTCTTTTTTTAAGAAAACCATTTTTATAAGAAAAACGCTGCATTTTGTATCGTGTTGGTGTCAAACTCTTATAGAAAGCTGTTTAATAACTAACGCGTTTTTGTAGCAGTGAAATGTCGTGGTCAGCTGTTATACTTTAGTTAAACAGGGACATATAAGAGTTACTAACGCGACAAAGCCTTCTTATGAAAAAAGCTGTTGAGAAATCCAAAACTAACTACAGTCTGCGAACAGATCCCTTGACTTTTGTGGTGATAATTGTCAACAAAAAAAAATTCACAAACAAAACTTCTGCTTTATGAAGAATGGCTGGTGAACAGAAAAAGTAAATACAAAATGATTTAAATTGAAATTCATAAAAAAAAACCTCCATATATGTATATTTTCAGAAACAAGAAAATTACTTGGACAAAGGAAGGCACGGAAGCGCTGCTGGATTTTTATGCAGCCAGGAGGAATGAGTTCCAGCATAGCCGCAAAAAAAACATGGATATGACCATTTGCTTTTGGATATGGTGTCTGCTGGCTATGCTGTAAGTTTCAAAATTGTTTTTTTTTTCCTTTTATTCATTAAAGCTTATCAAATGTTTGTTTGTTTTTTTCAGGACGAAAACACTACGAGCTCCCACTTGGCCATAAAAATCCAGACGCTCATCCGTGCCTATAAAACGGCGGTCGATAACAACAACCAACCTGGGGCTGCTCCGTGTGTTGCCCCTTTTATGGATAGGATGGAAAATTTGTTTGGGAGACAGCCAGTAATTAGCCACTGCAATTTGATTACATGTGGTGCGGGTTGCAATAGGGGTAAGTTTATATTTTTGTTTTTAGTTTCTTTATTTAAAGCAAGTTTTGTTTTATTTATTTTATAGAATTCTCCATCCTCAATTACAGAGGTGGCATCCACGACAGCCTCAGAAACTGTTGATTTTGAGTCTTCAACGGAGATAACAACCCCAACAACAACTTCATCAGATTCACAGATGCCAAGTACATCGTCATCGTCAACCCAAGGGAACAAAAGGAAGATGACGAAGGCGGATTACTTGGAGAAAAAATTAAAGATGAAGGAGAAGGAGTCGGAGAGCTCCGATGCCAAGTGGAAAGAGTTTTTTTGAGCTGCAGAAGCAAAAAGAAGAGACGCGGAGGCGGAAGTAAAGTTGCTTGAGGAGTACTTAAAGAAGAGTAATAAATAAAAAGAAATATTTAATATATTAAAAAAGAATATCGAAAACAAGTTTTGTGTTTATTGTTTTTTTTTTTCATTCTTTTTTGCGTAAATTAAATGATGTTCTGTTCACATAAATGCTGGAACAAAATTTGACGCCGATTGATCGTTCCTAAACTTGGTTCATCAGGGGCATCTCTGGTATCCACGTTGACTTCTTCCTGAGGAAGATGTTCATATGTGTCGTTCATCATGATGCATAAGTTGTGCAGAATGCAAGCGCTCACAACAAGTGTTGATATAGAACGAAGGTCACGTTGTTCTGTAAATTTTAACAACCTCCTAAATCTTCCTCTCAACAATCCAAAAGAGTGCTCAACAACAATTCGAGTTGCAGAATGAATAAAATTAAACGATCGTTGTCGATCAGTTAGTCTTCCATGGTCTTTAAATGGTGGTACTAACCAGTTGGTAGCAGCATAGGCAGAGTCACCCAAAATAAATGTGTTGCCGGGGAACAGTTGAGTGTTGTGAGTATGAGCTTTTTTATACAGCTCAGAGCGCCTAAGAACTCTACTATCGTGCATAGATCCCGGTTCACCGCAGCTAACATCAATACATTTTTTATATGCGTCAACAACAGCTTGCAAAACAATTGTAAAACTATGTTTACGGTTGTAATAGCACTCTTTATCAATTTTCGGAGCTGCTATGTTTATATGGGTGCAGTCTATGGCACCAATAACCCCAGGAATTCTCTTTTTGTCTTCAAATTTTTGACAGTTTTGCTGGACAACAGTTCCTTGAGGCCATTTGATGTAGTTGGGACCATTAGATACGAGCCACTTTGATACCCGGTTCACCGCAAGCCAACTGGAAGACTTTGTGACGCCGAATAAATTTCCCAGTTGACGGAAGGTCACGGAATTACTAATGTACCATACATACATTAAGTACTTTTTTTCGGTATCCTATTTTAATTCGTCCGCCAATAGGATGCTGTTAAGAAAAAGTAGATTAGTAGATCTTTAAATTGAAAACAATAAAACCTTACATATTAAATGTTCTACTGTAGAACGTCGTAGACGAAAGTGTGATTTGAAGTCTTCTGCACTGCAGGCTTCGATTGTCATTAAAAAGGTCTCGACTTTGGCATGATTCTCTTCCTCAGCTTCTGCAGAGGTTTTAACACTTGTGTTTTGGCCAAAAAAAAATTGCAAAACAAATTCATCGTCGCTGCTGCTGGACTCTATAAGTTCGCGTAAAAACTGTAATTATAAAATGGATTAACTAATATATGTAAATAAACTTTTTGTATGTTTCTTACCATATCTTCATGTAAATCTTCCATTTTAATTTAATTATCTTCGGATAATTATCACTACGGATAATTTTCCCAAAAAAACACACCTAATATAACAGCATTGACATAAATACACAAAACTACTTAACCTACCTACATCTACACTCCTTTTCTCAAATCATATTTTCCTGCACAAACGCAACTCAAGACTCTCATACAAAAATGTCATCCTTGAAGCATTTATAGCGTGAAAATTTGCGCTACCAAATTCCCTACAATTTATACAATACAAAAGCGTTTAACTACAACATGTCCTAGCAAAGCCCAGCTAAATAATATGAAAGCGTTAGCGCAAAAATATGCGATAAAACAACAGCAAACACATCAGGTTGAATGAAAAAGGAGTAGTACCTAAGCAGGTAAATTTTGTGTGCGTTCTTTTTTTTTGTTTACTTGTATGCAGAAGAAAGGACAAGGAATGCGTTTGATTATTTGTGTTGTTATTTGATTCGGATTTAAAATCTAACGATATTTAGTTAGCTACTAAATCCCAAAAGTTTAGTGCGAAATAAACATAAACATTTAAGCATTTAACATTGATATCGAGTCCTAAGATCTAAGATCAGTGTGAAATTAATTTAGTATTTTGTATTTGCGTGGATTCTTAATGTGAGTAAATATAGATACGAAGTATGAGAGTGCGATCTTGTTTTTTTTTTATTTTTATTTACATCTATGTATCTTAGGGTGGTCCTTATATTTATTTTTTAAATTTTAATGCTTTCCATTTAGAGGCACAAATTAATCTATTTCGTCTTTATACCGAGGACGCCACATACATTGAGCTTTTAAATGTATTGAAACAATGCAATGATTTGATCAAAGCGGTGTGATGCTTTTTCTTCGTGGCTGAGGTAAAACTCGTCGGTGTCCAGGGTTCTTCCCAAAGAAGCAACAAACTTGGGTTTGGAGGGTCTAAAGCTCCGAATGAAATAATGTATTTTTACACTGCAAAGCTTTCAATTACTTTATTTGGCTTCGTATTTTTAACACGGTATTTCATATACTTTTATTAACAAAATTTCTTTTCTTAAAGTAAATAACACGGTACTTCATATACTACAGTATTCATAAGCTTAAATAAATAACACGGTATTTCATATAATGTGTCCCTAGCACACAACCTAGGGAAATAAACGGGTGGAACTCTAAAAAGAGAACCTGTCCAGTGAGCTACCTTGAAGAGGAGATCAGAGGAAAGAAACGTTCGGGAACCTTATCGGAAGCCCTGTGTCCCTAGCACGCAACCTAGGGAAATAAACGGGTGGAACTCTAACGAGAGAACCTGTCCAGTGAGCTTCCTTGAAGAGGAACCCAAAGGAAATAAACGGTCGAGAATTCTTATAGAAAACTCTTGTCCCTAGCACGCAACCTAGGGAAATAAACGGGTGGAACTCTATAAAGAGAACCTGTCCAATGAGCTGCCTTGAAGAGGAGATCAAAGAAAAGAAACGGATTCGGGAACCTTATTGGAAGCCCTGTGTCCCTAGCACGCAACCTAGGGAAATAAACGGGTGGAACTCTAACGAGAGAACCTGTCCATTGAGCTTCCTTGAAGAGGAACCCAAAGGAAATAAACGGTCGAGAATTCTTATAGAAAACTCTTGTCCCTAGCACGCAACCTAGGGAAATAAACGGGTGGAACTCTATAAAGAGAACCTGTCCAATGAGCTGCCTTGAAGAGGAGATCAGAGGAACGAAACGTTCGGGAACCTTATCGGAAGCCCTGTGTCCCTAGCACGCAACCTAGGGAAATAAACGGGTGGAACTCTAACGAGAGAACCTGTCCAGTGAGCTTCCTTGAAGAGGAACCCAAAGGAAATAAACGGTCGAGAATTCTTATAGAAAACTCTTGTCCCTAGCACGCAACCTAGGGAAATAAACGGGTGGAACTCTATAAAGAGAACCTGTCCAATTGAGCTGCCTTGAAGAGGAGATCAAAGGAAAGAAACGGATTCGGGAACCTTATCGGAAGCCCTGTGTCCCTAGCACGCAACCTAGGGAAATAAACGGGTGGAACTCTAACGAGAGAACCTGTCCAGTGAGCTTCCTTGAAGAGGAACACAAAGGAAATAAACGGTCGAGAATTCTTATAGAAAACTCTTGTCCCTAGTACGCAACCTAGGGAAATAAACGGGTGGGACTCTATAAAGAGAACCTGTCCAATGAGCTGCCTTGAAGAGGAGATCAAAGGAAAGAAACGGGTTGGTTTAGTAAATAATGATACTCTTAATAATAACAATAATAATACTAATAATAATTATTCCCCCACTCTAGCTAATACTCCTAATAATTCTAAAAGTTGCCCTACTCTAGCTAATGAAACCCTACTATTTTATAAAAAAAATTAGATTAGCTTCACCAATGCGGCAATGCCTATCTGTCACCGAAACGCCTTATACAAGGTTTTTGTTTGCGGCCCGATCTAAAATTCTCTATACTCTAGATTGGTATCCAACACCGGACGAGAATAAAAGACAATTTTGCCATTTTCCCAACGACCACTTATCAAATCTACGGCTAGGAGTCAGTGTGAATTACAAGAAACGAACTACAAAATTCTATGCGTGTAAAAATGAATGTTGATCACATGACTCCAGATACACACTGAATACGTGTAATATAATTGTAAGTATTAAAAGGCGGCAGGTAGGCGTCGTAGCGTTTTGCTCGGTAATATGATTAGGGGTCGTTGGTGTCGTAGCATTTTGCTCGGTAATGTGAGTAAATTGCTCGGTGATGGGATTAAATTATTTAATAATTGTAACGCTTCGTTACAGCGGTTCCAGAGCATTTAAACAGTCATACGAGTACATCAACAAAAATTAAACAATCAGATTTTGTTGCTATTATGTTTGATGAGTCTTCTGACATTCAAATGAAATCTCAAATATCCGTTGTGTTTCGGTATTACTTTTATAAGAAAATCCATAAAAATTTCGTTGGATTTATTGATGTAAGCCCTGGGCGAACAGTAGAAGATTTGTTTCAATTAGTTACATGAAAAATATGACATTAAATATAAAGTTATAGTCCAGACATAATACGATTGGACTTAATGTATGTCCCAATGCTGAATTTGTCGACTGTTATGCACACGTCTTGAATTTGGCGGTGTCTCAAGGATTAACCAACATAAGAGAGTGCAAGATTTTGTTAGCACTGAATGGGATTGCAACGTTCGCATGATCTTAAAGAATTTTTAAAAAGAAAAATACCATCGTAAGCTATGACTTCGTGGTGCCTTAGTTCACGACTTTTCAATGTATTCTATTTCCACCGAAAGCATTGTACAATATTTTAAAAAATATATATAGAATGATGAAAAAAGTAGATGGGAAAGCAGTGATCGAATGGCTGCATCGGTTGATTGTAAATTCCTGAAAAGCTTTGAAAATGTTTTTTTTTTAATGTGGTTTCAAAACTTTTTTTCACACACAGGTATGCCTGCTTTTTAATCATATAATAAAACGGCAAACATGTTTTTTGTGGTACACTTTTCTCCAAAAGTATTTAACCGATTTCGATAAATTTTATATGGTTGGAAAGCCACAGTTACGGAGATGTGCAGAATATACTTGAGACACGCATTTACACACTGTGGGTCATTTTTGTTTTTGCACTGTCGAACACTTTGCATATTACATAAAATAAAATTTAATTTAATAAATTTGCTTGAAAACACTGCCAATAATATAAATAATAAATAATAAATAAATTGGCACTCGAATTTCGAGAGCTGGGTCGGCTAGTATAATTTAAATCACCAATTTAAACATTATATTTTGTATAAACCAAATAAGAAAGCTAAATGAATTTTTTTAAATTTCAAAGAAACGAAGGGTTTCAGGAAATTTGGCAATCAACCTCGCAGGCTGTTTAACACATGGTCAAAAACGAAATGATCAATTAGATATAAATGAAACAAAAAAAGGTATTATTCTTTAAAATAGTTGACAATTTAAGCGCAGATATCAGAAAGGCTTGCATCCTTTGAAAAACTGGAAAATTTCGATTTACTGAACGGGAAATTTATTAAATATGTATCGCCAAAAAAAAACAATTTTCCTGAAGAAGAAATCAAAAATATGATTGCAATCTGACCAAACATATTTGAATTTACTCAATTAAAGAATGAATTACTGTTCTTTTATGAAAACGCAGATGCTATACAGCTAACAGGTACAATATCAGCAGAGACTTTAAGAATAACTCTTTAAGATAACACCATTTAATGTCTTGCTCTGGATGGAAGCAAACGTCGCGTCGTCGACAGTTTTTAGCAGATGTACATTAGGGTGTGTCAAAGTGCTCAAGTATGGTATTTTCAAATGTAATAGCTTTTAAAAGTTGCATTGCTTATCAAAATTAAATCCTGCGTTTACAATTTTCATTTTAATTAATATCTTTGGCTCGCTCAAAAATAGTATGAAATCCAAAAAATTTTGATTTTTCGAGATTTTTGAAATATGTGTTGTTTTAAATTGCACCATGTGGATACAAAAAAATTATATAAAATATTTTTAGGCTTTCAAGTCAAAGATAATTGCAAGGAAACACTTTTAAGCTTATATTTGTTTAAATTGAACACTTGATAAAGAGGCTATGAAATAATAAGAGAAGGAAGAAAAATCATTTGTTTATGTAAAATCGTTTTTTCTTTTACAAAAAAAAATCTTAAAAATCAACGGAACCACCTACAATATCGTGGTAAATCTTTTTGTAAAGACAATCATTCTTTCTGTATTTTGTTTAGTTTTTTTTATAGTATGCGTAAAAAAAAAATTACTGTAAATTAAATTTTTTTTCGACTTCAACCGATTTGAGCGAGCCAAAGACGAACGATATCTTATTTTTTGTTTACATGTTCTTAAACCTCAGACCCTAATAAAACTTTTTAGCACTATTACATTTAAAAATAAGAGTACTTTTTTGCGGCCATACAAAAGTGACACACCCTAATGTACATTGTACAAGCTTTAAAAACTCATATGTACAGTACTAGCTTCAACGGTATCTATAGAGCGCTTCTTTTCTGCATTGATAAGGATAAAAACGTGCCTTCGAAGTACTGAAGGTGTCTATCGAAAAGGCTCTTTTGAAATAGTTTAAATAAAGTGACGAATTTTATAATCAAGCCATAGAAAATTTTGCTACCGTTGAACGACGAACCGAATTTATGTATCGATACATTCTTAAACCTTTTATCCTATGTTTTTAATTTATGAAGTATTGTTTGTGTTTTTTTTCCTTATTAATAAAATAAAAAACAAAACTACAATTTTTTTTTTTAAACTTCCTCATACCACGGAGCTAACCTAACACTAAAGACCAGGAATCGACACAGGCGATGACCATAAATAAATAGCAAGGCCAGTCGTTGAAAACCATCATCTTTATATATTTACGCACCGCAAGAAAAAACAAAACATATGGTATATCAGAAAGCCTTAAATTGATTAAATGTATTACTATGTTCCATGTGATGAAGATACAAATTTTGTATTAGGCTTTGACAATATTTTTTAAAATTATATGTACCTATGTAGGTGATACGAAGTTCACCGGGTCATCTAGTGTTTTATACAAATATATTTATAGTTGTATAAGCTCTAACTATCATTGTGTTACTATTTCTTTTTTTGTTTTAAATATTCTTTCCTCACATACAACAAATTTTATACACCTTATATATTAATTATATCGTCACATTAGTATTGAAGTGCCGTATACGCCATTTTTAATTAATATCTTTGGCTCGCTCAAAAATAGTATGAAATCCAAAAAATTTTGATTTTTCGAGATTTTTGAAATATGTGTTGTTTTAAATTGCACCATGTGGATACAAAAAAATTATATAAAATATTTTTAGGCTTTCAAGTCAAAGATAATTGCAAGGAAACACTTTTAAGCTTATATTTGTTTAAATTGAACACTTGATAAAGAGGCTATGAAATAATAAGAGAAGGAAGAAAAATCATTTGTTTATGTAAAATCGTTTTTTCTTTTACAAAAAAAAATCTTAAAAATCAACGGAACCACCTACAATATCGTGGTAAATCTTTTTGTAAAGACAATCATTCTTTCTGTATTTTGTTTAGTTTTTTTTATAGTATGCGTAAAAAAAAAATTACTGTAAATTAAATTTTTTTTCGACTTCAACCGATTTGAGCGAGCCAAAGACGAACGATATCTTATTTTTTGTTTACATGTTCTTAAACCTCAGACCCTAATAAAACTTTTTAGCACTATTACATTTAAAAATAAGAGTACTTTTTTGCGGCCATACAAAAGTGACACACCCTAATGTACATTGTACAAGCTTTAAAAACTCATATGTACAGTACTAGCTTCAACGGTATCTATAGAGCGCTTCTTTTCTGCATTGATAAGGATAAAAACGTGCCTTCGAAGTACTGAAGGTGTCTATCGAAAAGGCTCTTTTGAAATAGTTTAAATAAAGTGACGAATTTTATAATCAAGCCATAGAAAATTTTGCTACCGTTGAACGACGAACCGAATTTATGTATCGATACATTCTTAAACCTTTTATCCTATGTTTTTAATTTATGAAGTATTGTTTGTGTTTTTTTTTCTTATTAATAAAATAAAAAACAAAACTACAATTTTTTTTTTAAACTTCCTCATACCACGGAGCTAACCTAACACTAAAGACCAGGAATCGACACTGGCGATGACCATAAATAAATAGCAAGGCCAGTCGTTGAAAACCATCATCTTTATATATTTACGCACCGCAAGAAAAAACAAAACATATGGTATATCAGAAAGCCTTAAATTGATTAAATGTATTACTATGTTCCATGTGATGAAGATACAAATTTTGTATTAGGCTTTGACAATATTTTTTAAAATTATATGTACCTATGTAGGTGATACGAAGTTCACCGGGTCATCTAGTATTTTATACAAATATATTTATAGTTGTATAAGCTCTAACTATCATTGTGTTACTATTTCTTTTTTTGTTTTAAATATTCTTTCCTCACATACAACAAATTTTATACACCTTATATATTAATTATATCGTCACATTAGTATTGAAGTGCCGTATACGCCATTTTTACGTTTTTGGGAAATCGTATTTTAAGGTTTGGCAGTCTAGTGCGGAAAAACTGGCCGATAGATTTTTTTTTATTTTTTTACAGAGTATATGTTTAGAAATTCTCTTTTAATAACTGTTATCAGATACCTTCCGCCTGTTTTAGTTTTTAAAATATTTACATTTTTGTTCAAAATGAGTTTGACGTATACGCCATCAAAATCAACAGTTTCTTTTTTCCATACACGTATCTACGTCAAAAAAATACACATACGGCATTCCAATAATAAAATATTAAAGTAAATTTCTTTACTTCTTGTTGATCATTTTTGGAAGAAAAAGTCTTCTTCTCAATAAAAGACAAATTTTCAAAAAATAAAAATAATTTTTATTTTACAAAACTTAAAAGTTATTTTTAACAGTCCATTTAATTATTTTTTATTGGAAATAAAAAACTTATCAAATATTTACCAAACTAATCACAGCATTGTGCATACAGTCTTTTTTTTAGTAATAGGTATTTATTTAAAGTTAAGGTAGTTCAAAAAACAAAAAAAAATTAAACTTAATGACTGCTCAAACATGAACATAGTACCTAAATATAGATAACCCCATGTGCATGAAAATAAATAAAGATAACACGAATCATCATGAACATGCACTGACGGTTATATTAGATAAGCATAAAACCTAGATAAGAATACTCATAGAGATAAGAATAATGTAAATTCATCTGTAAATAGGTAGTATTTAAGGAAGATTACGTTGTAAAATAAATTTAGTAATGATTTGGAATTACACCCGAATTGTTACTCAAACACAAGTAATGATTTGGAATTACACCCGGATTGTTACTCAAACAATGACTTCAAACATTTTTGTACTTTTGTTTACTTTAAGGCACAATGTTACAATTTAACATAACTTTCATATCACTTTAATAATCTTAAACATAAAACAAACTTAAATTTGACATCAAATATTTTGTGCTTTTGTAAACTTTATAAGGTTCAAGTTTATTTATAAGACATAAAACATGAAACATAACTTATAAATTATAAAAAAACTGCCATGTTATTAATTGAATTAGAAAATTAATTATTTTGCTTTGTTAAATAAAGCTTCGTAAAATTTTGTATCTTCTGATGACATGAAGGGAAACAGACTTTTTATATCATCAATTTTTTCTTTAGATACACTTTTTGCTCTTTTCTGAATAATATTTAGTTCCTGATTATACAAATTTTTCGGTGTACCTAAAGTACTTTTAGTAATTTTTTTAAGTATTGAACTCTCTTGATATTCTATATCCCTGGGATTTGTTTTGAAAGATAGTTGGAACAAATCTGGCTTTTCATATTTTATGAGTTTAATTCTAGAAAAAGGTATAGATGCATAATTCAAGTAACCTGCTTCAATAGAGTATGCTTTAAAATCGACTGATTGCATTTGAATCAATTTTAGAATTACCTTTTCATAGTTCATGTTTTTTAGTTGCCTAAGTAGTGCCAAAGGGCTATGTATTTCAATATTTCTTAGGTGTTTGTCAATTGCGCTATGAACGGAGTCAACCTCCTGTATGAGCGAATGTCCTGGAACCGAAAACTTTTGAAAAATTGTTTGTATGTTAGGTGACTGGTGCAGAAAAAACATTAACGCAGTTGCCATAATTTTGTTTTTATTTTGAGGCACGCGAGAATCACTCCAAAGAGTCAAAATTTCTATTTGAGGATGTTCAATTACAACTTGCTTCAAAATTTTAATTATAGCACTTGCTATGTCGTCACCAGTTCTACCGCTTTTGATTTCGCTCCATATAGCACAATATGTTATTTTCGGCTTTTTATTGGGACAGACCGTTGCCGTCAAGTTATAAACACTTAACTTTCTTTTGTAATAGAATGATGAAGCGTTTCCTTTAGGGAGAGAAAAAACGCTCTGCAAATCGAAACAAATTATTAAGCTTTTTGGATCAACATTATTCCTATCCAAGTCTCTTTCTGCTTTCATCGTTATTTTTTCATTTTTGTGAGTATTATACTCAGCAACCTCACTAGTTGAAGGTGTTTCTTTGGACTTAAAAGCCAAACAACGATCGCATTGATCTTTCTTAGGTTTATAAAAGTACAAGTTAAATGAGTTATTAAATTCCCTCCTATATAATATATGTTCTTTCACCGGGTCACTTGTATATTCCCTATATAAGTGGTACATCTTTGTAATGTTAAGGTGACTTTCCAAATATTGTCAGGACGAATTAGCTCTGCAATAATGCGAATCTACCTTTGGGAAACTTTTGATGTGGTCATGTACTATTTTGATTTGACTTTGCGGGATAACCTTTTTAATATTTGTCCCTCTTTTGGTCCGATTTTGACAGCCGTTTTCATTTAAGTTATTAAAAAAATAATATATACTTTTTTCATTTATACATAAAGTGTTTAAAAAAAACTTTGCACACTTGATGAATTCTGTCTTCTGCTATTTGAAAATAAAAATGGAAGGTTTGCTTTTTTTTCGTTGAATCACTTACACGCCTATGCTTTATTGGAACTTGTTTGACGAATTTGGTATAAAACGCTGGCTTTTCCCTGTCCGGTAAGCTCCAAAATGACTTGTGTATATTTTCTCTGTTTTCCGTAGAAAAGTTTTTGGAACATAAATAGAAACAAGTATGCTTACATGGTTGCAATACTTTTTTTTTTTGAATAACCTTTCCTTTAATGCTCGTGTATTCCTCTCCTGATTCTCGCAATCGTTTTCGAATGTGTTGCTTCCACATTTCAGGTTTTCTTTGCCGTTTTCGGGTTGAGTTTTTCGGAGTCATGTCACCTTCTGTTTAAAGAAATTTAAATTTAACATTTTTAATTTATACTTTCCTATAAAACTCTTTACCAGAAGTGTCATACTCTGATGGGATCCTTCTTAAACCCCCAAAAAAGGGTTTCTTAAACTTGAATCAACAACAAAGTCAGGATCTTGAACAGTATCATCGCTTCCTATAAAACAGGTTGTAAGAACAATAAGTTTCTATACAAGATTAAGCTCTATAGTTTATTATACCAAAGTCTGATTAAGATGAACTCGAGGAATCATTATTGATTGCTTCTGCTCTAAACTCCTCTTCATTTGGGACTAACTCATCAATTTATCTAGAACAAGTGAAAACATTGATTAAAAATTTCAATCAATTTAGATTTTTAAAAGTTCTTACGAAAGAAGATCCTCGTTCATATTCGGCACTGGAGAATCCATTTTTGACATAAGCAAAACACGTGCACTCCCCACGAAGCTTTTCAGACTACTGAAATACATAGCTGGGCATTAACTCGTTAATCCGTTAATCGTTAATTAACGAAGTTAAAATTTTGATTAACGGATTAACTTTTAAGTTAACTTTTAAAAATGTTCGTTAATCGTTAATCCAATGCCTACTATTTACCGCGCGGCGCGAAAAATAGGTTCAGACAAGTATGAGACAAGTGCCGTGCGGCACGTGCCACGGGTGAAACAAAATCAGCTAGGTACGTATTATATTTTGACGGCGCGTGCGAGTGAGAAAACTGCGAAGATCATTTGATCATTTCATTATGCCGGTCGTCCAATATGTGCACGATAAGTTCAACCAACTTCGTTCAACTTTTTATTCAACTCTTTCGTTGGATAAACGAATTTACAACCTCTTACACTAGTGCAGCAACTTACGTAATTCACGTTGAGCAACTAAAGTTGGACAAAATGCGTGTGGAACCCCGTACACATAATTGACCAACTTTCCCATATGGTGATTAACCCCGCACACCTAGTTGATCAACTTTCAAAACTTATTCCAGTGTTGAATAGCTCCGTACACCTAGTTGAACAACTTACTCAAATGTTGAATAACCTCATGCACTAGTTGATAAACTTGTTCGATTTTGACAGAAAAAAAAGTTTTTCGAGTTGATCAACTGCGTTTTCGATATGGTTGCTCAACCGGTTGATGAACGAGTTGATACCTTCGTACACTTAACCAAGGATCACTCGTTGGGGAACGCATTGAACGCACCACGATAAACAAAAAACTCAAACGTCAAACCTGAAATAATTTTGACTTCAGTTCGGTACATACATTTATTGTCGACGCACGCCTTTGCTTAAAAATATTCTTAAATTTGTTCCGTATGAGTATGATTTCCTCTAAGAAAAAAAAAAGTGGCTGCCGCATTAATAATATTAGAAAATGAACAAAGGAAGAAAAAACAGCCAAGACGATTCTGCGTAGATGACTTTTTCTTGAGTCGCGAAGAAAATTATTTTTTCAATGAAATATATGAGAAATTAAAATCGATTGATCACACCGCGCCCGTGAATTCGAATTCAAAGTTTAGGCAATTGCATTTTCGAGGAAATTTGAGACCAAGCCAATTCCCTGGCCTCTCGATTTTTATAAGAGGGGCTCTTAATGTCCCATATATTGGGCTTTTCCTCAATTGCTGAAATCATTTGCAAAATTAATTCCGTGGTCCACTCTGATTTTTTATCACCTTCCATGACGAAAAACCAAAATAAACTACAGTTTGCAAGTTGCAACAACTGCAAGTTCATGGCAACGCAATAGTTCAACCACGTAGACACATTTCACTGCAGCCAACGCAACGCAACACAATATTACGTCAAGAAATCAAAAGAAAATTAAAAAGTTAAACAACGCGTTGAACAAAAAATGTGCAAAACATTATATTGAAAATGTAGCTCAACGTGTTGATCAAACATTTTCGAGGAGCAACACGAGCTCGTACACTACCCGTACACTTGTTGCGCAATTCGTTGAGCAACGGCCAACAACTAGATCCAACCCGTTGGTTGAACAGAATTGAAGGCACCGTACATTAGAGTTGAATGCGTTGAGTTCGAAATTTGTGCGTTGATCGCCTAGTGGATGACCGGCATTACTTAGCGCCGGTGCTAAGTACAATTTTTATCACATGTTAACGGATTAACGATTAACGTTAACTTGCGTTAATTCTTCCGAAATTTAACGTTTTAACGTTTAACGAAGCTAACTTTTTTATTAGCGGATTAACGATTAACGAAGTTAACTTTTTGATTAACGGTGCCCAGCTATGCTGAAATATTATTTTGCAAGCAGTGATATTTATACGTTTTAGTTGACACTGCAAAGCTTGTATGCACGTACGGCAAATGTAGAAAACAAAAAATTCGTGATAAATAACGTACGGGTATAGGATCTATAACACACTGCATTGCAGTTTGTATGCACATACGTCAAAACAACACTAAGCATTCGTTTGAAATTCTATGCCGCATGTCATGATCATAAGATATACGTCAAAACAATACTAAAAAAAAATTACGCTAAATCGTATGGAAAATTTGTCGTATATGCCAAAATTTGGCGCTTACGGCAAAACAATAATTGAACTTGATGATTTTAGTGGATATACGTCAAAACGAGTCGGAATATCTCAGCAATTAGAAGAGATAGGAACAAACGGATAACAGATTTGAAAAGAGCGCCCCCGAAAACATAAGACTGCATACCCAACTCGAAAAACGCATTTTGGCGTTTACGGCATTTCAATACTAAGGTGACGATATTTTTTTTTTTTTTTTTTTTTATAATTTACACGCGCTCAAGGGATTATGATTACCCTTTAAATGTTTGAACACAGCGCGGGCGTGAAGTTAAGGAAGAGAAAGAAGGATAGGAAAGATGTGTGGCACAATGTTCTAAGACTGAAGGTTGTTGTCTCAGCTATTTTATCTCCAGGGATGGCGGCTGAACTAAAGCGGAGAATGCCGTGTCTTATTTTTATGTCGCTTATGATTCACATTATTTTATTCGTGTTCATCCTTGTTGGGTATACTAATTTATGTTGTTATGTTAATAAAGGTAATATTTCATTGAATACTTGTAAAGTTTTATATTTTTTACTTCAACACTTTTGTCACTTTGAACTAAATTTTTTTTAGCTTTCTTTCATGTCTTTCTCTCATTTCTTTACGCTGTTTTTGGTGGGAGGCTTAGACTCGCTGAGTTTGGAGTGGACTTGTCGCATACAAATTTGAAAGAAATAATTTTAAATTGTGAAGATTCGATTCCGATTGTGTTAAAAAAAAAAGAATGTGTGTACTGACGTACGCGCTCTAGAAGTAAAACTTCTTTTCTCTCAAACAAAGCCTCTGTAAAAACCTTTGTCAAATGTACTCATTACTTACAACTAGATGTCGCATGAGTTCCAGGTTTGTGTACAAAATAAAATGTATTTCGGATTAGCATAGATACAATATCACAACCACATATTTATTCCTATAATTAATATATACAAAATAATTGTAGGAAGCATGTCGTTATAGCGTGTCGTTTTGGCATGTCACTGACAGCTCCATACAAATTTTTTTACCCCCAAGCGCCAGTTTGTGTAACATTAAACCTTTGTATATTAACTCTATAGTAGTCTCATGGAACTGAATTAAAAGTTTTTTATCTCTGCCGCAGAAATATTAATATCGCCAGTGAGATGCGGTTGTGATATAAGATATACTACGTGGAAGGGAAAAATATAAGAAAATAAAAGAAGAGATGCGGTAGTGATATATTTTTAAAAGAGGGTAAGGGAGAAAATCCTATCTGCGTTTCTTTTCGCTGTCAGAATCAAATGTAGGTAGGTATATAAAGTTGTATATGCCAGGTGCGAGATGAATACAAACAAATAGTATTGAGAGTGTATGATAGTTTTGTGAATTTTGTTTCATTTCTCATACAATCTGGGGCCTGTTTCTCAAATCATACACATCATACAATGTATGATATTGACAGTTTTGCTGTATGATTTCTGTTTCTCAAATTTGTTGTATGATCTGCTGTCATACAACAATGTATGACCGAATACTACACTGGAAATATTGGAATGTTGTATGATTCTGTTTCTCAGAAATGTATCATTTACATCATACAGCAAATTAACCTATAAATGTTCATACATTTAATACAACACACAATTCTGCTGTAAGTAAAAAAGTAGTGTGTACTGACGTACGCGCGATAGAAGTAAAACTTCTTTTCTCTCAAAGCAAAGCTATGAAAAGAAGTTTTACTTCAATAATAATAATAATAATAATAAATAGAGCCTTATAAGTTATAACCATTCATCATCATCATCGGCTCGACAACCGGGTTCCGGTCCTGGCCTCTTTCAACAAGTCTCTCCACCTATCCCGGTCTCTAGCCGACGCCATCCAGTTGCGCACCCCAAGGCTTCGGGCGTCCTGGTCTACGCCATCTCTCCAGCGCAAGCATGGTCTACCACGCTGTCGTCTACCATAGAATGTACCACAAGGAACTTTCCGAGCAGGTTCCTCTTCGCTCATGCGAGCTAGGTGCCCTGCCCACCGGAGTGGGAGATTAGAACAACAGGCATTCATCCGGATTGTGAAATACAGAAGACAAAAAATAATGTTTGATACATTGCGATCATGGCTTAAAAATAATATTAATTCGATTGAAAACTAAAGAAAGTTCAATTAGACCAATCAATATAATGCAATAAAGTTTGTACATACATATATTATAAAATGCAAAAATAAAATCTTTTGGATATTCAAACATTTATATATTTGGTTGAAATTATTTACACGGAATGAAGGACACATCGAAATCGTGGTGTGTTGGTTATTTAATTTATATTACTATCTTCATCATCTTTCTGCCTCTCATTGTATTCTTTTCTCTTTTGTTCGATACATTTTTCAATTTAAGCTTTTAATTCCAAATTCGGCTTTAATTAATTTAATTCCTCTCTTCTCGTGAGCAAAGCACCATCGGCGTCTCTTCTGGGGCCTGCGCCATGCTCATGTACAGAGGCAGCGACGACGTTCCGGTAAGGCCAGATGAAGGTTACGCATGTTTCCCAATCCCAGTGGATAAAGTCGTAAAGTTTCTTTTATAACACATTCGGTGTATTTCAATTCCTGCAGAACTTGATAGGTAATGCAATGACTTTGATCTTTGTCTAGAACTTCGCATATCTCCTCGAGAAGCTTTTGCTGGACATTTGGGTGTCGGGCGATTTGAGGGAAGGCGAAACTTAAAGCTGAGGTTGTTGCGTCATGGCCCTCAAACATAAATATGTCGACTTCTTCTCGTATACCTTCATTTGTGAGTGCCTTTCCTTCGCATGTTGATTGCAGGAGAACATCCAAAAGAGCCATTCTTTCTTTCGAGTCCACGTTATCAATATTTGTAGCTTGAGAGAATATTAGACTATTAGTTGGAGTCATGATTCAGAATTCATTAAACTTACGAATTTGATTTCCATTTTCTTGAATCAGCAATACATCCTGAAGTGCTTTTCGATGTTCTTCGATGACTCTTATTGTAAAGGTGTGCATTGTTTTTATGCATTCAAGTTGAACGTACGAGTACAATTGATCTACCCAATTTATTTCACAAGAAAGCAAAATTGAGATTTATATTAACTTCACACTCAAATAATAATGAAATGTCAGAATCATACACATCATACAACAAAATAAATATCATACAACACTTCCAATGAAATCTGAGAAACAGAAAATTGTATGATGTGTATGATGTATGAAAATGTTGTATGTTGTATGAAATGTATGATGTGTATGATCTGAGAAACAGGCCCCTGGTTTGCTTACATTTTGATACGATTAATCAGCGAGGCTGCCATTTTTTCGACTTTGTAATTAGATCTAGAGGCATTTGAACAAATTCTAAATTTGGTTTTATTTCATTTTTGAAAACAAAATAATTTCAAATTGGCTTTATTTCGTTATGTTAACCGAAATAGTGCCAAACAGAATTTGGTAATAAAACCGAATTCAGAATATTTTATTTTGATTTATTTTTTAACAAATGGAAAGAAATGTTAGAACTCCGAGGAGGTAAACCTCCTCCATCTTTAGAGAGATAAGATGAATTTCAATGGTTCGGCCAATTATTTTTGGACATTTGACCAAAATATTTTTGAACTTTTGCCAAAAATATTTTTGGACATTTTATCAAAAATATTTTTTCAAAAAACTTTTTTCCAATAAATTTTTTTTTTTCAATTTTGTTTTAAGAAATTTTGATTTTTCATACATTTTTTTTCAAAAATATTTCTTGACAAAAATTTGCCACCCAATGTACTTACTTTTAAACGTGATTTCTGGCTAAACTAGGCATCTCAGCGAGTTAAAAATTGTATATTCGTGAAGGGAGTGCCACCTTTCAATCCACGTACCGCATGTAACGAAAAAACAAATGTTTATCTTTAAATGCGATTTGCGGCTAAACGAAGCTCCGTAGACCCCCCAAAGTTGACATTTTCAAACGTGATTTCTGGCTAAACTAGGCATCTTAGCGAGTTAAAAATTGCATATTCGTGATCTAGAGAGTGCCACCTTTCAATTCACGTATCGCATGTAACAAAAAACAAATGTTTATCTTTAAATGAGATTACCATACAAAAATTAATATTTCATGAGCATACATAGCTATATATGTACATACCTATAATGTTAATTTTTTTAAATTGTAATGCATTATTAATTTATTTTCTGTTTTAATACGCTTTATCAAACAAATATTTGATTAAATTTGACTTGAACTCTATACCTATAAATACGGATGTTGCGAAAACGCAACGTGAATTTCCGGAAAACTAAAAGCTTTTGCAAAAAATTTTTTTTCAGATTTTCTCTAATTAGACCAAAAATAGACATCGTGTGAAATTTCAAGTTCCTACCACACCTGAACTGGTAGCCGCCGGACATGGGTTTATATTAAAAAAAAACTCAACCAGCTTGAACAACCTAAAATAAACTATAACAAAAGAAAGACTAAATTGAACTGCTTCAATTTATATCACCAATCCATCACTGTTTTTATAATAATTTGGAAATGAAGTATATATCGCTAATTCACAGCATAAAAACTCAATTTTGTTGTTGCAAGGTGCAAATTCATTTGGCTATACTCGTTTCGGCATAAAAACATAACATAATGTAGTATGGAAAATTTAAATTAATTAAAAAAAAATAAAATTAGAAAAAATGTAGTATACCAATTTTAGAAATTTATTAATATACACATAACTAATATTTAGAAAATAAAATAAGATAACTTCTTTTGCAAAAAATATTTTGTATGCATAACCTAGAACATTTTGTTAAAAAGAAATAAAAAAGGAGATATTTGGCGTTCCAATTTAAAATTACTAACAAATATTTCTTTTCATGTTTATCTACGAATTTTGAATTTGAATTTTTGAATTTCACGACCTTAGAATTTTGTTTGTCAATAACTTTTATATTTTGGTTCGGATCTATGTACATGATTTTTTGAAAACACAAATTTTGTACTAAGTTATGTTGATCTGAATTTAAAAATCTACAACATATTTAATTCATAATTTTGCAGCAACTGGTGGTTGAAAAAATGGATAGAACCTTGTTACTCAACGCTAAGTCATTTGAGCATAGAACAATAAGGTTCTAATTACCTGATACTAAGTAACATGATAAGAAATTTAATTGTTCAGATAGAATCCTGTTATGTGAAAGAAATAAGAATTTTTGTTGAACGAAGTTTTTATTCCTATATTCCTATAAAGGAAAACAAATAAACATTATTAAAGAAAAGTTAATTAATATTAAAGCTCACACTGCCCATAATATCGTGAAGGCCCTAACTACATTTTTGATACTTCGAGTTATAAAGGAAAATACTAAATCTTTTACAGCAACCCGAATATAGAAATTAATTATAGAGATATATTTAAAAAGCCCTATGTACATTATACACCGATTTGTAAACTATTTCTATTAAAATTCCTTCTTTTTTAACTGAACTGTAAATAAAAAAAGAAAACATACATTTATGTCAATAAAACTTAATCATTTATAAAGAAAAAATTGTTTTTGCACCATTTTTAAGCTCGATCACAGGAAGATTGATGAATTGTTTTCTATTTTCAGGAAACAGTTGGGAGAGATTTTTGTCAATAACATTTATTCTGTCGATTGATATTTCTATTGGCTGGGAGCGAACAAATGATGATGGTTCAACAAAAGTTGACTTTATATATTGACTTTTTTAAAAGTTAAGTACTATGAACTCAGTGTCGACTGGAAGTACCCTCATGCCAAATTGTAGTAAAAGGTATTTCTTTGCTTTTCGTTCCAAGAGGCGCAAAACTTTCATTGAAAGTTATAATACGTTTGGCAAAGCTAACAGCCTTGAATCCTTCTTAACGAGGTGGCATTATAACAACTAGAGTATCTGGCACAATTTCATTGGAATCTAGCTTGCTTATCTTTTGATATTCCGTTCTAGTAAGCCCCACACGGGCTTTGTGATGCATCCAAGCCTGGCAAATATGGCAAGTTTTTTCACCTTTACATGATATAATAAAATCTTTTTTAAGTTTAAGTGGACCTCATGTTCCTTCGTAAATTTTTTACTTAATGTATCAAACACATTTATCAAACTTGGGATGATGAAAATCAAGGTTAAAGTTCGTACTGAAAACATTCCTGTAAAAGCTATCTTTAACAGGACATTTTAAATGAGTGGTATATTTAATACAGTACATATTTTGATTTCCTATTTTCTTTTGAAATAGAAATACTCACCTTTACTTATTAAAATGTATGCATATTTAGAACAAACATTTTGAAAATCACACAGCACAGATAAAATTCAACTTAAACACAAAATTCATAGCCTTTTGAAACAACAAAGTTCAATAAACATCCTGTTGTGTAACAAAGTTTTATGTGCATTTTTTTTAAATTTTTCTAACTACACTAGGTTCTATTTACCAATTAGAACTTTGTGAACTTAGTTTTTAATAAAATTGATGTACATAGAACTCTGCTTCCTGCATTTCTATTGACTTAACAGGAAACTAAAGGAGACAAATATGGATGAAACAGATCGAAAGAGCATACTCGATTTGCTACGACCACATGTATAACTCAGTTTTGAAAAAAAAGTCAGTAAGAACCCTATTGTTCTAAGGTCGCGATTTGCGAATTATTAATTTATTAAAATAAAAAAAACTTATATTATAATATTGGGTTTCAAAAAAGTATGAACATTTCTTGGAAAAAAGAAAATTTGTATACACGTGAAATATTCAATATTTCTTATATAAAAAATAACTTTTATAATAAAACGATTTACAAACTTCGTTTGCAGAATTTTATACTTTTTTTGGAAATCAGACGGTAATTCCATGCATTTGAAAATTTTTATCTCATTAAATCCATGTTGTAAATTTGTAAAATGTATTTAAAATTCAAAATTTTTTTACATAAGAGCAAGTTAGTGCGATCCAGTCGTGCATTTTATTTCATATTTCAACTGTTTTTTAATACAAGTAAAATACAAACTTCATAATAGTTCATTGTTCTTAACTTTGTTGGGAGCATGCACTGACAAACTTTCAGCTTTTATAAAATAAAGAAGGTTTGGGGTTCACGGGCTCTTGCCCTATAAGTATATTTTTAACCCTCTTCATGATCGCACAGTATTAAAAATTAGGTAAAAACTATCAAGTTTTGGAAAACCTCTCCGATTGCCAAGTGCTGCAATAAAAGTAGGTAAAAAACCCAAAATTTTTACCTGTTTAAGATTTTCCCATGTATCAAAAGATGTATGGGTGTTTGGGTGCACTTAATGAGTTTTTTTTTTATTATTGTTTTCTTCATCAGGTAAAAATAAGAAAACTTTGTGTTTATGACGCATTAAAAAAAAAAATTGACCTGAAAGTCAAAATTTTGCTCGGGAAAGAAAAATTGAACACCATTTAAAATCGAATATCTGGCAACCCTAAAAACATATCAGCTCAATTTAAACGTAGTTTTAAAGGTTAGTATTATACTAAAAAAAAGTGCAGAATGAGGTCCCTACTGTGAGTACTGACAGAGAAATTTATTTTAACATGGGTCAGGGTAAAGCAAAGTTACCCTTTTTTTAAATCATCAAAAAGCGATGTCAAAGTTGAAAATCAGACTTTATTGTTTATTATCAGGAAGCGTTGCTAGCATTCTTGTTCGTAAACAGCTTCATAGCTTTTCCTTTCTTTGATATTTAAACTTTTATTTAAAACTTTTTAGAAGCTTCTCTATAAAAAATTTCATTAAAATTCGTAATGCCGATATGTGAGAAATTGAAAATTAGACAAAATAGTTCTATGGTAAGTACAAGCTGTGATATCTTAATTTTTTCTTTTTTTTTATTTAATTCAAAGATCATAAAAATTAATTGAAAGAAAAAAAAATATCTAAATTCTAGGCGCGCCGTTTTCAAGAAAAATACGATTTTTGAAAACAATATTTTAACATTTTTTAACATTTTTATGGTGGGTACCGTTATTTTTAGGTAAAATAAAAAAAAAAATCTCACATCTTGTAGATTATATTGAGAAACTCTCATTTATCAAGTTTAAAAAAAATAGCATTGGGTTTTCAAAATATTGAGTTTTGAAAAAAAAATTGAAGTTTTTTTTAAAAATCCAAAAAAAAATTTTTTGAAAATTTGAATACACAATTCTATTAAAGTTTTTCGGGAGCTTTAGCAAAAAAAAATTATCAAATTCGGTTGTACCGTTTTTGAGAAAATTAAAAACGAAAAAAAGGTTCCATGGGGAGTATACCCTCAATAACCATTTTTCGCACATTTTTTTTCAACTATACTATCCAGCTTTAACTAAATGAAATTTTTTTGTATTTTTATTTTTAAAATCTGTCGAACAGTTTTTGAGAAAAAAAAATATTTATAAAATTTCGAAAAAAATCGTATGGCATGTACCGTTATTTTTGGTCATAAAAAAAAAAACAAAACGTGGGGAGGAAATATTCAAAGTGATATCCACTAAGTTTAAAGAAAATCGGCCGAGCAATTTAGGCTGTAGGTAGTCGAACAGACAGACAAAATTGCGAAACCCACTTTTTTAGTCTTCGCTATCGTTATATCAACTTTGATCAAAATCTCGAGTTCGATTGTTTTTACGAATGCATATGTCTTTCCCTATATACCTAAGTACAAACATGTATATGCAAAAACTAAATACAATGGACCCCCATCAATCGCAAACCCCTTTCTGGCAATATGCTACCTTATTCGCTCATTCATATACCTAATGCATATTCTCATTTCTCATAGAGGTATCCAAAAAACAAAGCAACGTTGTAAAAAAACTTATATACAAAATTTCATTCGCAAAGTGCCGTCGCCACCGCACCGCCGCCGCCGCCATCAATCGAGCGTAGGCTGTCCTTCTCAGTAGGTTTTCTGCATATAAATATAATGTATGCATGCTTGTGTGCGCCTGCGCTGACTGGCTGGTGCAAGTCGGTGTGCTCTGAATAGCTATAGCAATATAGCATGTTTGTTGTTTATGTCTCTCTCTGCCGAGAAAAGGATAGCATATGAGAAAATGTTAAATTAATTTGCTAATTTACGGTTTGGGTATTGGGTTTGGTTGTTTTCTCTGCCGCTTAGTAAAATACGTGGCGTTCCTCGTCATGAGACTACTATAAGAATTTATTATACGATGATTAAACTACAGAAGGTTGACATAGCTTATCTCCTAACCACCACATTACTCAAATGTACTCATTACTTACAACTAGATGACGCATGGGTTCCAGGTTTGTGTACAAAATAAAATGCATTTCGAAATTTCGGATTAGCATAGATTCAATATCACAACCACATATTTATTCCTAAAATTAATATATACAAAATAATTGTAGGAAGCATGTCGTTATAGCGTGACGTTTTGACATGTCACTGACAGCTCCATATAAAATTTTTTACCCCCAACGCCGGAAAAGAAGTTTTACTTCAAAAAAAGAAAAAGACTTTCACAGAAATAAATCAACCAAATAAGCTTTTATAACCGTGATAATCCAATTGGTGGTCATTTTCGAGTGTTTAAAACAAGTATAATAAAATAATTTAATAAGTAACTAAGAATTAAGGACTTAAATTAAAAGGATTATAATTCAATAAAAAAATTCATATGATTTTATAAATTTGCAAAGTGGAGTGAGTCCCACAAGGAATAATATTGCTGGAGGAAGCAGCTTTGTGCCTACATCTTCTTTATCGAATCAAAATGACTGCAGAAATATACATGGAAGTTGAGCGGACTTGCTCAAGCAAGAAGTGGCAAACAAGCCAGTGCCAGCTTGCTAAAAATAACGGAATAAGTGAAGTTGAACAACTCTTAATTTCACAGATAAAGAACTCAAACAGAACTACACACCAAAAAAAAAAAATAAAAAGAACATAAGCAACTTCAAACCAAATAATTTTTTGCCAAGAAAAGTACATTTTATACTTACATTATGTACATACAGATTTTGATTGTTTATACATTGTTTACATTATTTAAGATGGAAATGAAATATTTATCGCTAATTCACGAAATAAAACTTAATGTTGTTGCAAGGTACAAATTTATTTGACTATATAAGTACATGCTTACATAATGTTTGTACATTTGTAGGTACAGACAGTGGCGTAGCGAAGGGGGGCGGTCCTCCCCAAGCGGCAGGCCTAGGGGGGCGGCAAAATGTCGCCGGTGATGCGGGTAGAGTAGAAATCATAACAGATCGTTTGACAAGTCAACAAACAACAATGATGTAAATTTGAAATATGCCACCCTATCTGTGGTTCGTCGTTGACCGCTCTCGGCTGATTTTCGTGAATTCGTAGACGGTGAGTAGGGCCGTAAGAGTGCATTCCGTATTGTCGCGCTGATCGCGAAACTAAACCAAAACGTTCCGAAACTCTCGCGAAACTGAAAGGGAGTGTTCCGAAACATATGATATGCATATGTGAGATATGATAAGATAACTAGGATTCGACGGAAACGTTATTCTAGTCTCAGCCAGTTCAATGTTTTTGCTCCCTGCCGCATCACAGAAAGTTATTTCGATTGTGTTGTTTATAGTTTAAATACTGTTGAATCTTCTAAAACTAAACACTTAGTACTTCACTCAACCTTTGAACTAGTTTTTGAAAATGAAAAGAGTTAAAGAAAGCAGCGCAGAATACCGCAAGAAAAAGGCTAGTTCTGGTTCAAAAGCTACGTTAACGTCTTCGGCGGCATCCAGCAGCAGCGGAAGTGATTCCAATGTAAGTAAGATTCCTCCATCTACCTGAGTGGCCTAGAATTGTTCTCCGGCCAATATTCATGGGAATGCATAACTTATTTTACAGGCAGAAGAAGAAGACGTGCCTGCCGTCGAAGTTGGAAGTCGTTCTGGTCCTACCACAGAGCAGGGTCAAGACGAAGTCGACTCACCAGAAGTACCTCAAGCATCTAGTCACAAGCCTGCAGAAAAAGTGAACCTCGTGAAGCTGTAAAGACGCTTAAAAATAAGTTTACGGAAGTTCTTGAGGTACTGGAAGAATGGACGGATCGGTAGCCAGTCTTCTTATGACAGTCACGCAATCATTTAACTTCCTCACTTTTCTTGGCCTTTGAGCTGCAGAGCTACCTCAAGAAGATGACGCACAGATTTACCTGCAGCAATGTGGACTGAGTGTGGATAAGTGTGCTCAGAAACTCTGCGTTTTAAAAGCTCTCCTAGTGGAGAGCAGAGACCGTTTCGTCCAAGCCGCAATCCACTTTTCTAAGACTCTTTGGAAAAAACTCGGAATCGAACTCAAAACGAGAAGAATTCGCAGGAAAAAACGCATGCATGGAGATGAATCCTCAGATGCAGCTTTGTCTCACGAGCCTCATTTGTAAGGCTCGTAGAATTCGTTTATGAAACCGCTAATTCTATTTTACTTCCAATAAAAGATACTTCATTGCTTGTAAAATGATTTCCCGAAATTTAATTTTAATTTAGTTTTAAATGGGGGCGGCAAAATGGGTCTCCCGCCCCGGGCGCCGAGATAATACGCTACGCCACTGGGTACAGACTTGATTGTCCATCACCCGCCACAATATTACAAAATTAAAGATCGTACGATTTTGTACGATTGCTCCGCATTTCATATGTTCAGTCTATTTACAAAGCACATCTTTAAAAGAATCAAATAAAACATCAGTAAACATTTTTACTTTGATTTGCTTTGGTATGAAATTACCATTGTTAATATGGATAAAGTATACTTTAAAAAGACAAAGTAGTTTTTTGCTACTGTTAAAGTAAGACGAGCTCTTTAACGTTAATGTATAGTTTAAGTAATTTAAAATTAACAAAGAGTCGGTTCTCATTTTAAATATACTGTTGCGAACAGAGCTTTATACTCCTACAGCGACATCTGTTGGAAAATTGCATATCTACTTTATGGAAGGAACAAAAAGCTCTTTTCCAATGTCAAATGTATTTCCCCTTATTCCAACCATCTAGAACATTCCAAGACGTGAACCTTCGCGAATTGGTTTCGAGAACAACTAACTTGAGTATAAGTTAACGACACTCTCCCCAATTTACTGACAACGTTGCAATATTATTTTGTAATCCAATATTTGCAACATTCAACATATAAAATAACCACCTGCCGATTCAGCACCGAAATTCACTGGAAATAAACATCAAGCAGCAATGGGAACCAAAAGGTTGACGATCGAGTCAGCCTAAATCAAGGTCAACTCATCGCTTCTTTATTTTAAGCTTGCAAATTGTAATTTAGTCTTAAGTTGAACGTTGATAAATAAAGTTGTTTTTTTTTTTAATAAAAATTCAAATAATAAAATCTAACTGGCTTCCGAGCAGTAGGGACCTTTAAAGTCAAGTATCATGATAATATCTAAGTGTCGCTCGTTCCGGTAAAAAGTCCCTAAAAGTAAGTACAATCGGTTCGTAGGAAAAACATTTAGTATACTGAACAGTGTTCTCAAGTAGTCGCCTCGGTTCGCGAAATTGATTTAAAAAAAAAGTGTTCTAAAAGAATCCCTTTAAAATTGTGACAATTTCAAAATAAAGCGAAAAAAAAATATAATAAACTGTTGCAGAATTTAAAAAAAGACAGTTTTAAAACAAAGTGGAAAAACCATATATTGTTGGAGAATTGGAAAAAAGGGCCCCTTAATAGCATGTGAACTACACGCCGCTCCACAGACATGCGTATCATCTTTTAACTGTAAGAATTTTAAATATTTACGTATATTATAATTATTAATTTGAAAAAATACAAATATTTTAAACAAAATTTACTGAGAAAAATTAAGAAATCAATGGTTAAGAAAATTATGAAAAGATTTAATTGATTTATGAGAAATAATTTACAATTATTTTTAAGGTCACAAAAGCTTTCTTTTCCTTCTATCAAAAAAAAAAGAATAACTAAACAAAAAGTGATACGAATTAAGAATCTTATTATTTTAAAAAATATAAAAATGGTATAATAATAAATATTTGTGAAAATAAGTGAAATCAATTAATGCCTTGCAACGTTATTTAAAATTATTTTAAATACAAACTTAAAGGTAAAGAAAAATTTAAAATCGAAATCAATTTGATAGATAATTAAAACCTTAGCACACAAAATATTTAGAAAATAATAATTAGTTGTGAAATCTCAAAAGAAAAACCATTTCGAATCAAGAAAATCTTATTAGACCTCCCATTGTCCCCCAACTTCCGATGCAGCAGACCAATAGCATAAATCGTGCCGAATTGCAGAATCTAGTTACCTCCATGGTAACTCAAGCTCTTCAAACAGATGGTAGGCGCATCGTCCATTCTATAATGAACCCGAACTCTGATCAATTCGCAGGAACTGATCAGTTTATAAACGCAGATCAACAAGGAAATCTTTCAGAACTTGATAAAATACCTGATGTTGTCAGAAGCTTGCGAGAGTTTTCTGGGCAACCAGGCGAATTTAGTTCGTGGCGCAAAAGCTTCGAAAGAATACTTAGAATCTATAATTCTACAAGAGGCTCTCCAAAATATTTCGTTATTATAAACGTAATCCGAAATAAAATTGTTGGACACGCAGACCATGTTCTCGAGTCCTACAATACACCTCTCAATTGGAAAAATATTTCCAGGTACTTAACGCTTCATTATGCGAATAAGCGCGAGCTAGGAACTTTAGAGTATCAATTAACTTCCTTAGTACAGGGTAACTCTTCCGTACAGGACTTCTACTAGGAAGTCTACACTCATCTTTCACTGATACTCAACTAAATTTCCTTTATGGAAATAGGCTCAGAGGCTTTAAACATGTTAATGCATACTTATAGGGACAAAGCCCTAGACACCTTTATAAGGGGTCTTAAAGGCGATCTGCCTAGGCTTCTTGGCATTCGAGAACCTTCAGATTTACCCCAAGCATTACACTTATGCTTAAAACTTGAAATTTATCGTGGTCAGTATGCAATAGCATCAAATAAGAATACGAAGAGAATCCATAATCCAATGCCCCCAGAATTTCCACGCAGAAGAACACATAATAATAATTCCTTACCCAATCGTCAAATCCCATTCTATCCACAGATTGCCCACTTTGCACATGTCCCCCGTCCTGTAATGAATTATAGCCATCGCCCACTCCCATTCAATAATAATAGTCCTGGACAAGCACCCTTCCAAAGAAATCCTTTCCAACACCAACCCTTTAATCAAGCTCAAAAGAACAACATCAGACCACCACCAAGGCCACAACCAAGACAGGAACCCATGGAAACATCAACTATTGGAACAGCTAAAATCTTTGAATGCTATCCTAGGAAACGATAGTCTAAAAGATTTATTCGCAGTTATCTATACTCATCATAATTACATGACAATTAAAGGCTCTACTGAAATTCGAATTAAGCAGTTCGCTGCACAATCAGTCAATACTTTGTCGTTGCGAACGTAACATACGACGACTGAACAAGAAGCCTCTATAAAAACACTTGCATGGAAGTATTCAAAACTATTCGATGAGCCAGACGAGAAATTAACCTATACCACCTGTAAAAGAGAAATCCGAACAACTTCAGATTCACCCGTCTATACAAAATGTTATCCTTATCCCATGGCCCTCAAAGATGAGGTGGAAAGCCAAATACAGGAAGTGGTATAGTAAGACCTTCGAGATCACCATACAATTCACCCGTGTGGATTGTCTCCAAAAAGTTAGATGCCTCCGGCAAAAAAAAGTATCGATTGGTGATTGAGTACCGCAAACTTACGAGTAATATAGCTTGAACCAATTCAGTTGGCCACCGGTCGGTTGCGCAGAGAGAGGATTTAAGAGAACAAAAATGGTGCGCAAGATATTTAATGAGTAAAGATTTTTCCTTAAATCTTACAGTGCCTAACTTAACTTTGACAAATAGTGTAGGGATTATTGTTTATTTCTGTTTTATGATTTGTGACTTAGCAACAGAAAGGTTTTGGGGGCGTTATGTTTATATTTATTTTATGGTGCTAGTGTTTATTTGATATATGTATGTATTTATTATTTTTTGACCTGTAGGGTTTTGGTATTAATTGAAGATTAGTGTTAATTAGTTAGATTAGTGTTTACGAGTTTGAATAATTTTTACCTACAAGTTTTTAAGAATTTATTTTACCTTAAGATAATTATTATAAATTTGTACTTCAGAAATAAATATAAAACATAATAATAAAATAAAAACAATAAAAATAAGAATAATATAATTTAAATAATAAATGTTCATTTACATATACTAAGTTTTAAGAAATAATGTCGCTTTCATAGTCGGTTGAAGAATCGTCACCTGAATTAATTATAATTGAATCCGAAATTGTGTCCCACGTCAGGTCGTAAAGTATTCTTCCTCAGTTCTTTTGGCTTTTTCACACACTTTTCGCCAGTCTTCAGCCGTTATTTTTGAAAATTCTTCCTCTGCTAATTTTTGAACATCCAATAAATTGAATGTTGTGTTTCGTGAACCTACTCTTGCCTTGACAGTTGCCCAAATATTTTCAATGGGATTGAGATCTGGATGATAGTGTGGTAAACGTAGAACCTCGTGTACATGCCGTGAATGATATCGTCAATCTTATACTTTGGGTTGTGTGTAGCTCGGTGTCCTTTTATTAGCTCATACAGTTCAAGTTTCAACATCTGTATAGTATGTGGAATATTGTTTTCGGTTAGCCATTGTATCATCTCGGATTTCTTGCTAGCAGAAGTAATTTGTTTTTCTTCTAATTTATTGTGGTACGAGGTGTTGTCCAATAACTGAAGGTTCCTCCAAGTTATTCAAAACTTGTTCTTCGATCCATTTGCAGAAATTTTCGAAGTTCATGTCGTCGTGATAATATCCCGTTTTCGTTCTAGATTTGAATAAAAGTAAGGAGTTTTTCACGAAACCTTTTTCACCACCTGCATGCGCCATTATCAGCCTCTGTCCCTTTGAAATTGGCGTATTCAACCCATTGCTACTGTCATCAGTCCAAGCCCGTGGCCTTTTATGTGAGCTTTGAATATTGCTTTCGTCCAAATAAATGATATCATATTCTTTTGTTATGTATTCCGGATTTTTCTCAGATACTTCACTCGCATGAGTTTAATATCATTTCTTTCACAGAGAAGTTTCCGGTTGTTTAGAGTTTTCTTGTAGCTAAATCCGTTTCTTCTTAGAATCCTGTTGAGAGACGTAATACTTAAGTTAAGATAAAGATCTTCCTGGACTCGTTGTCTCAACATTTTTAAGGATATCATCATCTTTTCCTCCTGGTGGAAGTTGTGCATTATAAGCCGAATAGCTGCGATGTCAAATTCGTCTAGTCCAGTTTTCCACTTCGTATGCTGTACTGTTTTATTTGGTGACTGCATAACTCCTGTCTCTTCGTATTCCTTAATAATCCTTCTGATTGAACGTTCAGAAATTCCATTAGTTTCCACAGTTTGTGTGGTTGCGTAACTCACAGGATTTTCAAGAAACGAATTCTTTACTTCTTCCAGTTTGTCATTATATATCTTAACAACTATCCTACGCGCCTGGCTTTCAATAGGTTTTCCTTTTCTAAATGGATCCATTAAAATTTCTTGTAAATGTATTTCGATGTATAACTCTTGGTTGGTTTTCTTAAACTAAATTGCAAACCAAAGCAAATATCATTTAAATACGTTAATTCCCTCTGATGCAAAAATTCATTCTTAAAAACTCGTAGGTAACTCGTAAGCACTAATCTAACTAATTAACACTAATCTACAACTAATCCCAACCCCGCAGGTCAAAAAATAAAAAATATATCAAATATATACTAACGCCATAAAATAGATATAAGCACAATACCTTTATGTTGCTAAGCCACAAATCATAAAACATAGAAATAAACAATAATCTCTAAACTTTTTGTCAATTAATCCTATGTCGCTGCTCGCAGGTAGCTTTTTATGTCTAACCCAATTGCATTTTGCAATAGATTTTTTTTTTTTTTATTATACTCGTAGGTGCACTGAAATTTGTCCCAATAATAAAAACAAAAATTATTAATTTTATTTTTTCGAAGTAAAGTTTACACCTAAAAGTATTTTCTTTTTATCTCACCAGAGATGAAATAGTTTTTTAGACATCAAGCTATGAAAGAAAAATAAACCATGATCATTATCTTATTCAAAGAAAGTCCATCGCTGGAAATTCATTTCTATTTTACTGTGAGCGAAGCTATAAACAAAACTCACCCTCCTTACCCAACTAACATTTCAGTTTCTATTAGCCTAGAAATATGGATATGCTGGAAGTTTCAATTTATATAATGCTTCTAAAGAGCCTTCTTCAAAAATAATTTTCCTATAGAAGTCACGGTTTCAATATCATCTTCTTTTAAACCTTTTGCAAGTAAGACACAAAGTTTTTCAGAGACTAGAACCAATTTTTCGGATATGGTTTTATAAATGAAAATAGAGAAGCTGGAACTTGTATAAATATTGCAATGTGATATGATATAGAAGTTTACATCAGTGAGTTTTCAAAAGGTTTCTATAACAATTTCCTAAGAGCTATATAGAATACGTCTCTTAAGCCTAGCAGACTTTAACAAAAAGTCTTTAAAGAAAATGTCAATGTTCAAACTTCTAAGAACTCTGCAAATGAATCTTAACAGAAACTAATACATTTAATCTTAAATAAAGTTAGGAATATTAAATTGCATGCATCAACTAATTATTTGTACACATTTATTGTAATCCATCTATGTATGTCCTTTTTAGATATTACTCAGGCAAGTATAAGAGTATAAATCGAGATCCCTATGATATATAGATATAGACAATTAGTTTGATTGTTTGCCTTGTGAACCTTAAGGCTAGGCGCGCACATTCAATTTTTAGTTGCACAACTGTTTGGTTGCTTATAGAAAACAAATGTCCGCGCAGGTGCATATAATTATATGTTACATAAAATAGCGAACTCATTTTAGGCAATCGTTTAGTTTATGTCAAAACACAAACTTTTTAGTTGCTCGAAGCAAGCGGTTGCGAAACTAAAAATTGAATGTGCGCGCCTACCCTAAGAGTCTAGCGAAGATGAAGTTGAAGTGACGAATAACCAAAATTTAAGAAAAAATACCTTCGAAAGCAGGCAGCTGAATTTCAGATCAACCATTCGGCTCTTAAAAGTTGAATTGCAATTATAAACGAGCGTTTCGAAACAGGTGCGAAGTTATAACCTGAATATCCGAGAACTTTTTTGTTTTCAAACATATAAAGGGTATTCATGTAAGCGCGGAAAACCCTCGTAAACCTCGAAAACCAGATAATTTTATCTCCGCAGAAACGAGCTGTCAAAATTTGTATGGGAAAAAAGTTTCTGCAAATCTCATAAAATTATCTCACAAATTTGCTGCGGAAAGTGCAGAAATTAACCTCGTAAACTAGAGAAGTATGGATTCTGACTTTTAATTTGACATTTCACAAAATCTTTCCCACATTTACGCAAGTATTTCTTAGGGGGTGTTCATGAAAACATGCTGCGGAAAGTTATATCTTTCTACAAAGTGGAAAATTATCTCGTTACATGAATACCCTTATAATGTAGCTGCATTTATATGATTATCTTCATTTTGATCTTCTGTGCCCATATATTAGATATAAATGTGAATTTATTTGGAAGAGGCATATATGTAAATCCAGCATGATATCTCTATATATCCCTCAAAGTGGAAATGCATAAAACTATAGATGGGTGAACTGACCAAAATGTTTGATGGTTTTATTACAAATAATATAAATAAATATTACATGATAATAATTCGCGATATTGAAGAAAGGCATAATGTATACTTAACATAACAAATTTCAAACTAAACGGAATACAAACATTTTACATATATGAATGAATGAATCGTTTTTAAGGACACAAATCAAAACAAAGAAAGAGTTAAGTAAAACATAAAAGAAATCACTACGGTCAGCAATTTAAAGATATTTTGTGCGCTCCCATTAGGTATGAAGATTAGGGCTCAATACTGAAAATTAAATAAACATTTTGTAGGTAAACCCAACAAAGGAAACTTAAGACATTTGTTTAGGTTTTCTTTTTCCTGTGTAAACGTGGCCTTGGCAAAATTGTATATCGCAGTCTTGTGTTAATTTTGAAGTTTGAGAAAGAAATAGGCTGATTAAGTTTTTGCATCTTGCAAATAGTATTCAATATGGCCCAGTGCGTAGAGAGATGGACTATTACACAAGAGATGCCGAGTTCGATCCCCAAATAAGGTATAATGTCATTCATGTTTTAAAATTATTGCAAATACATTAATTAATAACAATTCCAATGTGATACATAGTTTCAGGTTTAAAATTGATTAAATGTCGGAAAAACGTCCCCAAAGAAATATAAATTTACTTTTATTTTCGTATTTTTCAGGCTCGGTAAAAGTTCGAGTGTAAGCTTGTAATAGATATAAAAAGCCGTACGTTTGTAATTTTTGCGAAGCTTTATTGAAGCCATCTGTCAAAACTTGAACTTCAGTTCAATTTCGAATAGGACTCTGTTAAACTTCTAATATTTCATACACGAAGCTGGCACCTTTAAAAGATCTGTGCATGGTACTTCTAAGAGGATTTTCAGAATCACTTATAGAAGTACATAAAAGGTTTTGTGAGCTTGTGTAATATTCTCCTTTTTGTTCTTAAACAACCTTTACAAATGTATTAAAGAACTTCGAAAATATATTTAGTTAGACCGAATCGAAGCTGAAATGTTAGTTGGGTAGTGCTTCAGTATGATCGCAGCAGCGTCATTGACAACAACGTCAGGATGTAATCCTTGTTTTCTTTTTTTCAGTGATTTTTCTGTCTCTTTCAGAATTAAAGAGTAGAGCAGAGAAATTTAAAGAGACCTGCGCAGTAGGTTGGCCAACTATATTGGTTCAAATACTATAGTTTTACTACAATTTGTTCATTGACACAAGTAGCGGGAACGAGAGAGACATAAAAATATGAGTATGAGAAATTCAACCACACTCTCATGTTTCTCTTACAATAGGTGCGTTTTATTATCCACAAATCTATCTGGATCCGGATCTGGATTAAGTTTTAACATGTATTACAAAAACAATTTGGGATCCTGTTTTCTATCGGGATCTATTTCAAAGATCCAAAAATTAGTTATTACACTGGCGAGTAGATGGCTTTTTATGGTAAGGTAGTGTAAACTACAGTGTAAAGAAAAGAGACAAGAAATAATTTAAAATTTACAAACCCAAGGATAAGAAGAGACGGACTTATAACACTGCTGTCACTAAGATCCGTATCGTTTTATTTCCAAGGGAAGATCCAGATCCGGATCCAGATAGATTTGTGAATAATAAAACGCACCTAATTTATGTTGACCTGACTGTTTATGTTTGTCTCATATTAGGTGCGTTTTATTATCCACAAATCTATCTGGATCCGGATCTGGATCATCAATTAAAAATAAAACGATGCGGATCTTACTAATAGCAGTTTTATAAGCCCGTCTCTTTTTATCCTTGGGTTTGGAAATTTTAAATTATGTCTTGTCTTTTTTCTTTACACTATAGGTTACACTACCTTACCATAAAAAGCCATCTACTCGCCAGTGTAATAACTGATTTTTGGATCTTTGAAATAGATCCCGATAGAAAACAGGATCCCAAATTGTTTTTGTAATACATGTTAAAACTTAATCCAGATCCGGATCCATATTATATTGTGAATAATAAAACGCACCTATTATGTCAAATAACATTTGTCAAATAACATTTAATAATAGAATTTAGCACTCTGAGGCGGGAGAATGTACTAAAGTACAAGTAGAAACATTAACAAATTTACGGAGAGAGGACAATTCAATACATGAAGGAAACAAACCTTATTACATAGTATTTCAAATACAGTCCACAAATGAGTTACAAAAAGTATATATCAAATAATTAATGAAATTATTGTACAATACGACTATACACCGAGTCATAGATTAAAAAATTACATTTACAAGATTATTCATACAAAATGGTTGCGTTTTATTTCTTTATAATAAAAAACGTAGACTTGAACAGTTTCTTTAAATCCAGATTCTGTAAATGCAAAAGAAATCTATAGTATGCCCAAGCAGGGGGGGTGGAATGCCCACCCATATCAATAAATTTTCTCAAAAACTAGACGACATAAAATCATCTAGTTTTCAGTTTTTGAATAGTGAGATATGTATGGGGGGCATGCTGCCTCCCTGCAATGCCCTGCTTGAGCACACTATAGGATTTGGGGTAGTTGCTAGGTTGGGTGTATGCAAGATTTCTTTTGCATTTACAGAATCTGGATTTAAAGAAATTTTGAATTTACCCTAAGGCCTATATCCAATGTCAACTAAAAAAGGGTTTTTTTTTTGATAAAACCCCATAAAACATGTCTCCCCCACCTTTAATTATCTTATTCTACCTAATAAAATAGTTTTCAGGTGGTGAAAAATTTTTTGGAGCGATTTTTGTCTGGAGCCCCAATTCTAAATAATTACCCACATTTCAACCGAAATCAACCTTTAAGAAATATAGAACAATAAAATTAACACAAACAAAAATTAGAAATAGATTGAAATTCTTATTACTTATGTATATGAATCTAAAAAATTATGGCTTTTTATTTCAAAGGTTTCAGCTTTGGAGACGAGCTTGGTTTTAGTGAATCCTTAGGAAACTTAGAAGGAAATAGAAGACGAACGTTAAACTATAAAACTGGATACACGAATAAGATTGGGAATATTCCGGTGAGTATTTTCTTATTAATATTGTCCAAAATTAGTGTTAAAATGCTAACCTAATCAGAGATAAAGGAATGACGATAATTCGCATTCTGAAACTAATTATCTGAAAATTATGTAGCACTACCACTTCAAAATTTTAAAGATGTACTAAGGGGATTAACTGTCGTTAATTTTTTCGTGAAACAAAAAAATTGTCGCGCTTGTTTAAAAAAAAAAAAACTGGTATACTTACTTCACAACAAAGTTAGAATGACTAGGATAGTGTTGCTTGATAATTTTCATAAATTTGTTTTAACTATGTCATAGAAGAAAAATTTTGTCGCGCAGGTTTTTTTTTAAATAATGGTAATGCTAACTTGACAATGAAGTTAGCACTACCACAATCAAAATGAACTGGAAAACTCTAAAATTGTCGTGTCCTTTTTCTGGACATACATTTAATGCAGATTTAATGAAAAATATAATTTCTAGGACTTTTGTCCTATTTAAGGGATTTTTTGAGCAAAAACATCGTGAAAAATAATTTTATGACGGAACTTATTTAAAGATATAATAAGACAATTGTTTAAGCAAACTCCCTCGCAAAAAATCTCTTAAGGTGTGTCCACACCAGAGAAACATTTCAGGAAACATTGTTTAAAAAACGTTGCAGAAGCATTTCAGAAATGTTTCTGATTTGTTTTTTTGGTGTGGACGCTTTGAGAAACATTTCTGAAATGTTTCATTGTTTCCCATTGTTTCCAGATTGAGTTGTCTGTAATTTTTTTCCTCGCCTGTGTTGCACTTTAAGCGCATGAAGTTTTTTCTACTTCATCTTTATCACAATTTATATTTTCGCAAATTTCAGATATAATCGGCTTTTTTGATTTTATTTTTAATATTTTTCGTCAAGAGTCGATCCCACAAAACTTTTTTTATTTCATAAATTTTTATCAATTGGATAACATTCTCGTTGCTCCACACTTTTCGCGACATTTTATATTTATATTAATAACCTTTCACACACTTTCTACCTTTGTAAATGCTTGGGAAACAAATAAAGTTTCCCATTCGGAATGGGAAACAGAAAAACATTTCATAAACATTTCAGAAATGTTTCGCGAGCGTTCAGACCAAAGAAACATTTCAGATACATTTAAGAAACATTTCAGAAATGTTTCTCTGTTTCTGAAATGTTTTTGAAATGTTTTTGAAATGTTTTTGAAATGTTTCTTAAATGTTTTTGAAATGTTTCAAAAATGTTTCAAAAATGTTTCTTTGGTCTGGACACACCTTTATAAAAGATAGTTATGATGTTGTAGTGGTAGATTTAATAAAAAGATGCTGTTTTCAAAACTTTTGTCATATTTAATGGATTTTTTCTGCAAGAAGACGCGTCAATTTTGTCTTTTACGGTATAATTACGACAAATTTATGACAATATTATCAACACTGTTCTTTTTCGAGTTCATTAGACTCTATTTTTTGGGGTAGTAACTTTACTGTCAAGTTAGCATTACCAGGGGTTATTTTAAAAAAATCAAGCGCTACACTATTTTTTCTTTTACGACATAACTACGACAATTATTAACTCTGTCTTTTTTATGTTTTAAGTTCATTTAACACTATTTTAAAGCTAGTAGTTCGAACTTGACTGTCAAGTTTAAAAAAAAAAAATACGACAAAATTTTACTTTTACTACATATTAAACGACAACTATTAACAATGTGCATTTTTTTATTCGAGTTCATTTTACTCAATACGGACGGGTGATTGTACTAACTTCACTCTCAAGATAGCATTATTTATTTATTTATTTTTTTATTCATTTATTTATTTATAAGTACTCTTACACACATTAAGATAATATATATATATATATATTTTATAAGCTAGTGTTAAGTTATAAAAAGTTTTAATATATTTAAAAAAGCTCATTAGAGGCTTCTTAAGATCGAAGAAACATTATACTACATGGAAGCAAAAGAAAACCAGTAGAAAGCCAAAACATAATTACATATATTAACAAAATATAGAAACATAAGAAAAAGAAAAAAGCAATATGGAATAAGGTGTAGTAAATACAAAATTTCAAAATAATAATCCCATAAGCCTCTTTTGAAATCCCCTAGCTTTACTCAAATATCGTGGGAGGGAGCTCTAGAGTCGTTCGGTGTTTGCAAAGGACTGAAGTTGGGAAGTAAAACCTTGAAAATTGCGGTTGAAGTATTTGCACTTTTCTAGTGAAAGTACAGAATGTTATTCTATAAAACAGCTTACGAGGTTGAGTTTGAATAATGTTAAAGAGGACAATTAACGATCGGAATTTCAATAAGTTATCTGTCGAATGTGGGAATGCATACTTTCTTTGAAAAAAATAATACTTTATAAGTCTGAATACATATCTAGTAGCGTTACTAGTAATAGCGCTTATTTTGTATCGATTTTAATTCCATTTCGAGTAAAAGGGAAATGTAGAACCTGGCAGCAAGTATTTTTCTTACATTATCTTTTATACAGATTATTTCTGACGTTGCGAAGAGACATACGTTCCTCATTATACTAAAAAGGAGAGGATGAGTAGTTTATGTGAGGCAGAAAAGGAATAAACTGAGCAGAACAACTAAAAATGTTTGTAAAGGTTTCTTAAAAAAGTCGTCATTTCAACTTCAATCACTCTCGATCACAATGCCGTTGCCTGGATCGGATGTAAAAATAAGGTCAAGTCGTCTGTTAAGGTAGTTGGTAGCACCATTTACTTGTAAAAGACTAGAATCAAGTAAGCAGTCCGTGAACAATGTTTCTTTTCCAGATTTGGTATTTGTGAGCCAAAAGTACTCGTAGTTAGCATCCTCAGATGGAAAATACTGAATATTATTGAGTTTGAAATCTCCCAAAAGATAAATTTATCGCGTCGACAACTGGTTGATATGAACCTATTAGCTGTGTTGTGCAGGGCGAATATAACAACAAATAATTCTAATTGAAATAAACTCAAAAACTGTTGTTTGTGAAGACTTAAAAGGATATAATATTATTTACAGCTATTAATACTCAACGACCTGAAGGCTCATTATTTTTACTGAAACCATCACAACCAAAGGTAACGTAAGTCAAATTAGTATACACTAAAAGCACAAGTTGTGATATCAACAGTCTTCGTACTATATTCGCAACACATAGATTACCAGATTCAATTGTATCTGGCAATGGCACAGCCTTCACCTCTGAGGCGTTCAGTCAGTTTTGTAAGAGTAGGTAATATAATTTGAATACTGGATGTGTTCAGCTTCGCCTGCCAATGTTCTTGCTACTCAGCCATACTACACCATCAACAGTTACCGGCAAGTCTCCGGTAGAAATCTTGTTCAAGAGCCGTTCGATGACTTACTTTGATAAAATCAACCACTTTTTTCATTCAAAAAAGATTACTTTATAGGTAATGATTTTCAACTACAAATTAACGAATATGTTTGAATAAGAAATTATTCAAGAGGACCTATTTGGATTCCGGCAAAGATAACCAAGCAAACGGGTCTAGTTTCATTCTTGTTAGCAACTGAAGAGCGTAATACTATTCGCCAACACTTGGACTAACTTTGATATAAGTGTCCAGAAACTCATCAAGAACCCGATCGATTACAACAACAATAAAAAGAACTAGAAGCTGTATCACAAGCAGAGCAAGACTTACCTATACCTAGATGATCCGAGAGGCTTCAGAAATTGGTAGTTCAATCTAAGCTGGCGGGAGTGTGATGTTTTAACATATCCATGCTTTGATGTCAATATTGACAGCTTATATTGACATGCAAATGATTGCATCATTCAAGCATAGATTGCCATTTCATAAAGATGGCTTTAAACAAAATATATCTTCCAACACCTTACTATCAAATGAATTACTCGTAATTATGTAGGTAAAATACTTGTCTTTCTATGAAAAGGTAAAGAATATGTAAGCTCTCCATCGGCCAGTACATAAAGAAAACTGTAATGAAGCATTAAAATTCTGCAACCCCTCTTGCTACGGGCCTGTTAAAAAAAAATGAATACCTACCGAACCGACAGCATGCTCCTATAGCATGTGTCGACTGCAGACTGATTAGAAAGGAGCTTATCGAGAAATAATTCCAGGAAAACTGAGTTGCCGATATGGCTGAATTTAAATGATAGGCTGGGAATTTTAAGTGTTTGACAATTAAAAGGAAATTATGAGCATGAATATTTGGAGTGGAAAATGGCTATATGACTTTAAGCTTAAAGAAAATCATGCTGCTCCAGATATCAACATTAACACTAGTTTGATGCTAGAAATAGATGCAAGGATCCAATCTTTGATTTTTAAAAATTTGGGACCTGGCATGTCATCAGTTGGGTACTTCGGTACATACATACTTTTACAACAAAAAAGTCGATAACTGAAGAATCTCTAACAAAAGCTGAAATAAAACAGTATGAAATTTATTGGATATACCTGATATACAATTGTTCAGTTTTACGTCTTCAAAACTTATGAGACTTGGAGGAAGACGAATTTTTTCACCTGAAGCATTCTATAATACTACAAGCCAGTCACAGTGACAAAGAGGGTAATGAACAGGCTGACGCTTTAGCTCGGCAAGGCTCGGCCTTACATAGCTCACTAGCGGAAAACGTAAATATTCCTCTTGGTGCTATGAAGAGAAAAATCTTCTCGATTTTTCTTAATGAATCCAACCTTAGGTGGAGCAGTCTCACAAACTGTGTCATATCAAGAAAGATATGGCCTACTTACAACAACTCATTCTAACGATCTTATATGCAGACCCAGGCGCGACATAGCCAGGATCACAGTAATATGCACCGGGCACTGGCCCATAGGTGAACATGCAAGAAAGCTAGGCATCCCCTACAACCCACACTGCCGTAGTTGTGGAGATCCACAACAAAAAGAAACTGTGGTTCATTTTCTTTGCGATTGCCCCGCCTTAGCAAATTACAGGATGACTTCCTTTTGGAAAGACTTCCTCGATGACCCCAGCGAACTTTCGGAGAAGAAAATCAAAGATCTGATTATCTTTCTGAATGCGACAAAATGGCTTTAGCAATGCTCCGCTAAAGTATATAAAAGCCATACTCTTCCGTACTAAATCCTTATTAGGTTGACACGAGTAAATGGTATCAAAACGGCGCACCCCAGCACTAATTAAGTCGCGGGCCCAGGGCTGGCGACTACCATCTCTATCTACCTACCTACAAGCCAGTCATTGTATAACAAAACTCATCGTGAATGATATTTCTATTCGCCTAATCAGCTCCACAGCCTTTCAGTTTACTGCCACTGTAAAGAATAATACTGACGAGACCCTTTAATGTGGTTAATATCGATTTTGCTGGCCCCCTTTATTATGCCAGTATAAAAAGAAGTGCCATGCCAAAAGCCTACATTCTAATTTGTACTTGTGCGAGTGTTCGAGCCACAAGCCTGTCAACAGAGGGCTATACAATGGCCTTAAGACCTCTTATGGCTCAACTAGGAGTCCCTTGTGCAAAAATGTCCGACAATGCAAATACTTTAAGGTGGCCTACCTTGAAGATGGCTGAAGTAAAAGGTCTTTTCGGTGAAGAGGAGTACAAAGCTTTCTCACCCAGGAAATAATACAATGGAGTTTAATTGTTGAGAACGCAACCCGTTGGGGCGGTTTTGAGAACGCCACATCAGGACCTTAAAAACCACTCTAAAAGTGGCCATTTAAAAGCCAAATTAACATTTGAAGAACTTTTAACAACATAAACCGAAGCAGAAGCCATTGCCAACGATAGGTCTTTAACGTACATAGATATGTGCACAGCGAGCCATAAGACTCGTCACCCCTTACTCCAACCAAATCCCTATTGAGATTTTCCTCAACAGTACCTAGTAATCAAACAGATATCAATAAACATGAAATTCTAAGGGATCTATACATGGAAGCATCGTATGAAGTTCACCTCAAAGAAGTCAAAAAGGTGGCAAACTTTTCAAGTTTATTCTATGCGGAATTCGAAAGGTTTTTAAAACTTGACTAGTGAACCCATCAAGTTTTAGTCAGTAATCATTAAATAATAAAATTTCTCTATTACATTGTAGATGTTTCAATATTATTCTATTTTAAATATTCGGTATTAAACCTTCATGAAGTAAGAACTTGGCGTACTTTTAGATCCCACGACTTTTCACGGCTGATTTGTTACACAAAGGTTTTTGTATAGAAGAACTTGGCTCTTTTTTTAACATTTGTGTTTTATTCTAAAAAATCACTGTGGTATAAGTTCCGAGCAAATGAGGAAATGGCCACTTGATCAATCGACCACTCGCGAATACGCCAAAAATAGGTTGCTGCACTTTATCAGGATATAAATAACACTAAACAGGGTGTCCCGTATTTCGTCAAGCATGCTTTAGGATATGATTCTGGGGTGTATTCTAAAAACAAAATATTTCTAAAGTACATATAGGTCTTTCTGCAATGTTGATATAATTCTCCGGCGATTAAAAGGCATACTTTGGTCTAACCTAACCTATATTAACAAAAATTATTTTTTTTTTATACATTTAAGCATTACCGATTCCAATTTTTCGAACAGGAGAAATAATTCCAGGAAAACTGAGTTGCCGATAAGGCTGAATTTTGTAACGAAGTTACCTACATACCTCAGCCGACGCTACTACTCACCAAAAGATGCCTTTTCTACCGAACCACCCAACAACATAACAAAAATTATATATATTTGCAAAGAAAAGAATGCGCATCTACCTAAAGTATAAATAAATAACACCAAACATAACATGATACGTTAATGTATTTACTTACTAAATAAAAAAAAAATATTTGCCGACGGAATACTTGACAAGAACCAACCAAATGAGAAGACAAGAAATAATGAGAATAAAATGTCATTTCACGACAAAACAGCACGAAAAAAAACCACCTGTCAAATTTCATATCAGACATCTATATCAAGACAAAACCGCTGACATAGATCGCTGACATCACATCATAAGAGGAAATATCGCGTCTCTATTGGAGACTTCATATCATGATGAGCATCCCGAGAGAATTTATCTCCTGTGGACTCGGGGTGTAACATACACCGAGGATTCAGATGGCAATATATCAAAATCATTGCATAGCTTGAGGCGCCCACGGAGATTCACATGTTCGTTTGGTGTTCTGTGTACACATTTGCTGTTGTCCATAAATATGATATGGGAAGGAGAAGAATTGGTCAGAATTCGGATTTTCGTCTCGCCTATTGTTGTGTGTACCAATACCGAGTACCGAGGTAAAAAGACTATCCCTGAAACACGCTGCTTGGATACGTAGTGCACTGGCCAGAAGTTTCTAGTTTTTTGGCTTTGGCCATAAAGTGTGTGTTGTGTTGTTTTGACTTTTCGGCACCTTCCCCTTATTTTGTGTCGAACTTCGTTTGAGGCCAAGGATTTAATCCTACATTTGAACCGTGCTGCGATTTGAATCGAGGCTAAAGATTTAATCTCACTACTGTTTTTGCCAGCAATTTATTCAAAGTTAGGGATTCAATGCTACCGTCTGTCCGTGTTCTGTCGTTATCTTAGTCTAGGGATCTAATCTCACTTGCGTTCTGCCTATAGCTTCGGTCAAGGCTAGGGTTAATCCTACAGTTGAACCGTGCTGCAATTTGAGCCTAAGCTAGAGAATTAATCTTGCCAGGCAATTCAATCAAAGCTGTCTGTCCGTGTCCTGTCGTTGTCTTAGGCTATTGATCTAATCCCACTTACGTTCTGCCTGTAGCTTCAGTCAAGGCGCTACCCTCAGCCTTTGAATAAAAAAGCATAACATTTTGGCGCCTGAGCAGGGACTTAAGAAGGTTAGAACGAACTCCTGACCTGAAATCTTTTGGAAGGCAACTCCGACCGCTGCCGTTATCCGATTTTTGAAAAGCAATTCGCAAAATATTAATTTGAAACCGTGACCCTTCGAAAAGTTCCACCGTATTCCGTATCCGCCGCACAGACCCAGATTCAACATGTCCGACTCTGATGAATCACAGGCAAGTGATTTTAACCCGTACAAGAATCTAGGGTTCATTTATTTTTTGAAGAAAGCTGAGCTCATCGAAGTGCTAACTACCAGGAAGTTAGACACTACCGGAACCATACAGACGCTGCGTAAAAAGTTAAGCCAGCATTTCAAGGAACTTTACGCGCATAAGTTTACTCAGAACTTATGCGAAGAATGGAAGGATTTGTGGAAAAGCGAAACGATAATGACAATGCCGAGGAAATTCAGCCTAACGAAAACCAGTCAGTCGCTACGCACTTCACCGAGGCGCAATCGTTTAAAACTCATATCAACATTCCTGTACCGCCCGCACAATTTAAAACGCCGATATTTTTAACCGTAACAGAACCATCATACCACACATCGCAGAAAGACATATCATCCTACCTGCTCTTACCCCTACCAGCAAACGAGTCCTAAAGTTGCTCCGCACCCGGTATCTGTACCACCGCCGCGCCGCCGCCGAGATTCGAACCACCAGCGTCCAACCGACTTACTTTGAGCTATGAAGCCGAAGTAATCAACACGGTCCGCAAATGGGGATTGAAATTCGATTCAACTGGGAATCCGCTGGAGTTTCTAGAGAGGTTAGCCGACTTAACCAGGTGTTACAATATTCCGCTGAAAGATATGCTGCGAACACTGCCGGAGATGTTTCGACGAAGCGCCCTTGAGTGATTGCGAATAAAAGGCGATAGTTTCTGCACCATGGGAGGACTTCCGAGAAGAGTTTATTCAACAGTTTTTACCAGGTAGATATCTACATAAGCGCAAACGCCAAGGGCCCCGCGAGAGGGCAAAGGATTATATCTTATCGGCTCAATACCTCATCCGCTAGCATCCCTGATTTACCATTGCAGATAACATTGATAGAATTTTTGATAATTTACGACCTAAATATAGGTTATACATCCGCGGAAGCGATTTCAATACATTAGACGATCTCACATATCTAGCAGAGGAATTTGAGGCAATTAAGAACGAAGAACGGAATCCACATCTACCCGCTGCACATATGCTTCCTGACCTACTAATGCAGCGCAATCTACCGCCGACAGTTGCATTCAACCGCAATACGCACTGCTGGAATTGTAAGCAGCGAGGACACAGGCGGGAAACTTGTCGTAGACCTTGCCACGTATTTTGTGCATTCTGTGGAGTAAATGGCTGTTTAACAAAGGACTGCCCGTGCCATCGCAACCCGGTGGCTGTTTTTATTACGCCCCCTGCGCACGATCCACGATATTCTATTCCGATTCGAATTAAAGAAGACGAATACCAAGCTTTAGTGGACACCGGCTCTACGAAGACGTTTGTAGGAGACGCGTTAAGGCAAAGATTTAAAGAACTGGATCTACCCATGTGTGAGCAGGCCCAGCCAATTCATTTAGCTAATGGCGATCCGATTATAACATCAGAGCATTATATAGCTGCATTTACTATAGGGGATGCTACTCTGACCGGAGAAGTTTCATATTTACGTGCACTTATAGAAGACGCCATAATTGGGATGGATTTCATGAACCGAGTTGGTGTACAAATAACCGTGGGAGAAAAACCCATAACTGAAAGAAGGCTCGACAAGAAAACTAAAGGGAGTCATGCTTGGTCATTAATCCATTACCAGCCCATCAGCCAGCTGTTTCAAGCCCATGAAAGGAATCTGAAAGCATTTTACCCCGATGAGCAGTCTATAAATAAAGACAACCAAGCTCCTGCTTTATTTATTCGTTATCCGTCCAGCGACCAAGTCAAAAGAACTCGTCCACATCATTGTCAAACCGAGACACATTCATTAATAGGTATGAGATTCTACCCGCTCTCCCGAGAAGAAAAAGAAATAATAATGATTAGTTAATTTTAAATTCCGTTCGCTTCGCTACAGCAACATTCAATTACCAGCCGTCCTATAGCCTGAACAGACATCAAACAGTCGAGTTTGCCAACCAACTGGAACGATCATCAATCGACACACAGCGGTCCCGCCAGATACGACGAAGCCCACGGAAGCATGAGCACGTTGCTCAACCTGATTCTCCAACTAGGACCGCTGTAACTGGAACGAAACGAAAGGCTTTAATTCCGAAACCCCAGCAAGTTAAACGATTTGCAGTTCCGTCCTTACGATTGAGCGAAGCTCAAGCCAGAGGTTCGCAGCTAGTACCGAATCCTTTCGTGCGTCGATCTTCACTGTCGAACAAGGTAGGAAATTCGTCAAAGGCCACCGAGGCTCGCCTAGCCATGACACTCCAAGTCAAAAGACATGTTAGCCAGCTAAAACTGCCTGTACACAATTTGGAAACCGTGCTGCCAGTGGTACCTCGGTCATCAAACGAAACCGCCATGAGGGAGATCAGGGCTCAGCGCAAGAGCGCGGAAGAGTCGTGGTTAGTTCGTAACCCTCCGGTTCCAGACGTTCATCAACCATCTGAGAAGCCAATAACCGTGCGTTTCTTATCACCGCCCTAGCCACCGTATAACTATAATCCACGACCACACAGGAGTACAGTCATGAACGCCGATGCAGCGGTAAATAAAGTCATCTTTCTTCTCTCCCGCCAGAACCGATCGAATGCAGCTCCCGAAGCCGAAGTACGACCCCTTCACTGGCATAAGTCTCAAAGGACCACAACATCGTCAGTCATTCTACATCCAGAAGCCGTGGGGACGCACTTCCATCCGAATTAACAAAAATCGGACGCAAGCGAGTTTAAAATTCAAGAACCAGGTCAAGGTGATCGGTCTTGTACCGTGAATCCCAGAAAAAATCGTAATCCCACTTGCGTTCTGCATATAGCTTCAGTCAAGGCTAGGTAATTTCTCCCACTTTCTGCCCCTCCATATGAAATACCGTGTTAATTATTTAGGTGTATGAACAATTTGTGAATTATATGAAATACCGTGTTCGTTACTTAAGAATTTGATACAATTGTATGAGTATATGAAATAAATTGTTATTTAGAATTAAGTTAAACTGAATAAAGTTGGACATTATTTGGAGTTCTGAACTTTCTAAAAACCGAGTTTTGTGCTTTCTTCGGATTGACCCTGGACAAGCTGACGCTACTTAGGCCTTTGAATAAAAAAGCATCACAATTTAAATGATAGTCTGGGAATTTAAAGTGTTTGGCAATTAAAACAAAGTTATGATCATGAAAATTTGTATTGTATTGGATAGGGGAACTAAGCGAAGGTTATAAAGTACATACCTTACAACAATTTGTCTTCAATTATGTTTGTGATACTTTAGTCCAGTCATTTTAGGTTTTATCTGCGGAAAAATTCCTAGTGAGCTGAATTTTTGTATGCACCTTTATTACGGCATTGTTATGAAGATGTGAAAAATCGACATTGATATCGTGCCGGCTAAAAAAGTTATAGGGGTCAAAAGGTCACAAAAATCAGTTTTTCGCAAATATCTCGCGATCTATTGCTCAGAGGTCAATAAAGGTCATTATAAAAATTGTTTGTCGTGAAATTGTCTACAAAAAATGACTCTGGCATTTTTCTGTAAAATTAACCGTTTTCGGAGTAGAGCGCTGAGAAAGCGAATATATTATGACGATGCACTCGTTTCCTCACCACCTTCGAGGTAGAATGCAGGGCGCGTTTTTTTTTACATGTTTTCCCACGTAGGCATAATCCATGATATGGTAATCAGAGGTTTTTTTTATTTACGAGTGAATAATTTTTTATTTGAATACAGAAAAATACAGAAAAATTTGATTTGCAAGAGACTTGCAGGCAAGTCATACAGATGCAAACCGAACATCCTTAGCTGGATATACACTATGATGCTAAGACCAATCATTACATATGGGGCGGTTGCATGGCACAAGAGAACCGAATTATCAAGAATAAGGAAAGCTCTAGAAAAAGTCTAAGGGCTCGAGTGTATCTGTATTACAGAAGCAATGAGAACCTGCCCTACCGCAGCTATAGAGGTTCTCCTCTATCTATCCCCTCTACACGAGGCCATCAGAAGTGCAGCAATGGGAGTTATCTCGAGATCCTCGAAACAAATATCATCAAGTGGCACACTGACGGATCGAGTCCTAAGCACAATAGTTTCAGATTTCTGAAACTGACTTCCATATCATCGCAATATCACTGAATCTTGTTGAAGTCACAGTGCCAAAGAATTCTGATGACCTCGACTTTGGGAACTGTTCTGTACACTATTAGGTCGACGACATACACAATTGACCGAATTAGACTACCTATTAGATCGCTGGTGTAAATGCTGAAAAGAATCAGCGAGTTAACCGCTCACAGCTGAAGACCATTTTTAATATCGAAGATTGCGGTATGCAATTGTTAATGACACAGAAACTGAAGATATCGGCAATGAATGATAAAAAAAAAAATTATATACTAAAGTCAATTTTTCTGTATTTTTCTGTATTCAAATAAAAAATTATTCACTCGTAAATAAAAAAACCTCTGATTACATATCATGGATTATGAATACGGGGGAAAACATGTAAAAAAAACGCGCACTGCATTCTACCTCGAAGGTGGTGAGGAAACGAGTGCATCGTCGTTTGAATTTTTTCTCTTTGAAGCTCTTTCACTATAGTTAATTAGGAGCAATATATTTTTTCTTGGAAGAATTTTGTTATGATCATATACTTTATATATATTATCTTATCTTATCTTATCTTATCTTATCTTATCTTATCTTATCTTATCTTATCTTATCTTATCTTATCTTATCTTATCTTATCTTATCTTATCTTATCTTATCTTATCTTATCTTATCTTATCTTATCTTATCTTATCTTATCTTATCTTATCTTATCTTATCTTATCTTATCTTATCTTATCTTATCTTATCTTATCTTATCTTATCTTATCTTATCTTATCTTATCTTATCTTATCTTATCTTATCTTATCTTATCTTATCTTATCTTATCTTATCTTATCTTATCTTATCTTATCTTATCTTATCTTATCTTATCTTATCTTATCTTATCTTATCTTATCTTATCTTATCTTATCTTATCTTATCTTATCTTATCTTATCTTATCTTATCTTATCTTATCTTATCTTATCTTATCTTATCTTATCTTATCTTATCTTATCTTATCTTATCTTATCTTATCTTATCTTATCTTATCTTATCTTATCTTATCTTATCTTATCTTATCTTATCTTATCTTATCTTATCTTATCTTATCTTATCTTATCTTATCTTATCTTATCTTATCTTATCTTATCTTATCTTATCTTATCTTATCTTATCTTATCTTATCTTATCTTATCTTATCTTATCTTATCTTATCTTATCTTATCTTATCTTATCTTATCTTATCTTATCTTATCTTATCTTATCTTATCTTATCTTATCTTATCTTATCTTATCTTATCTTATCTTATCTTATCTTATCTTATCTTATCTTATCGTATCTTATCTTATCTTATCTTATCTTATCTTATCTTATCTTATCTTATCTTATCTTATCTTATCTTATCTTATCTTATCTTATCTTATCTTATCTTATCTTATCTTATCTTATCTTATCTTATCTTATCTTATCTTATTTTATCTTATCTTATTTTATCCTATCTTATCTTATCTTAACTTCTCTTATCTTATCTTATCTTGTCATATTAAATTAAAAATGTTAATTCATTCTTTAAGTTTTAAAAAACTTTATTTAAATTAAAATTAACTTACACTAATCTTCACAGTTTCAACACCAAAATGAACATAAATCATCTTACACATTTGTAGCCTATTTATACTTCTGAAAACAAAGAACTCTTATTCATAGTTATTACTCATATTGATTAGTTCTTACGAACTTCACAAATCTGTTTTCTATAATTGAAATTCGAGAACATATTTCTTAAGTTCTTAATAATTATAAACTTTGATTACTTAGCATTTATGGTTCATACGGTGACCTATTTTCTTATTTTGTCTCTTCTTATCTTAAATTATATTATCTTATCTTATCTTAAATTATCTCTTCGTATCTCTAGCCCCAAATTGAAGTATCAAGAAAACGGGCATCCGATTTGAACAATGTTCGAAATTTCAGTCAAAACCAAAACATATCATCAATGACGGAGGTAATGTTTTTACCACTCGGTGTGCCTACATTTAGACCTATACCAACAACGTCAAATTCTAACATTCGCAGATCTGATATACTTTTTCCTTCAGGAACTACCGATAACACGTCTTCTGTAACTTCTCTGTTACAAAACCAGGTAATATCTTTTTGTTATTGGGGTGTTTTGTAAAAGATGAATTAAAACGCAAAAAGTAAAGGTTGGGTCAAAACACGAAGGAGAGGGTTTCTTTAATTGTCTGTTTTTATGAATAGGTTTTTGAAAATGAATTTTCAAACTTAACCGGGAGAGTATGATAACTTAAGCGATACATTTTAATGACGGATTTGTAGAAAACTGTTATTTACAAGCATTTTGTACTATGGGAGAGGGAGTCTTACTCGACCCGTTTGGGCGGGAGGGTCAATTTTCTAAAAAAAAAAAAAAACAATGAAAATTGAAACAAATATTTAGATATAACGGTAATACTTACAATTTAGTATTAAACATTTATGTAAGCCTAAATGAAACAAATCCAACCTACACTATCAATAATCTAGACAAGCAAATCAGGCTTTTGAAAAAAAAATATATTACATTTTATAAAAAAGTTACCCATGCATTTTCTATGGAGTCGAATGTGGGAAAATACAATTAAAAGATATTGATGCATCCACCATTCAAAGTGAAAGTCTAGATAATGTTATTCTACCGAAACAACCTAGACTCCCCACCATCAACGAAGAGCTCAACAAACTCGACAGTAACGACGCTACAATTGATGAATTCATTGTCGAAACTAACATACATTTTGTATATAATAACTAACTAACTGACTCACTGACTGACGCAGTCATAAACTGACCCACTAGGACGGGGAATACAATGTAACTCTCCTTGTGGTGCATTCTGGGTAACACCAAATGACTTACAGTTGTTTTCTTATTACAAAGATAAATAAATGAATTCATTAAACCCAAAGAAAAAAATTTCACAAATAAAAATTTAATAAAAAAGCAGGTTTGGTAATTTTCCATTTGCTCGAAAACTAGGTAGTAACACCTTGTAGTTTTCAGTATTCGATTGAGGATTAATAAGAGCAAGAAATAGTGTAAAAAAATCAGTCTCTCAATTTGGAATATAGGGTGATGGCACCTAAGGTCGGCCACCTCCAGTAGTCGGCCACTTCGTCGTAAAGTACAGCGTAATAGTAAAGGCCTTCATTCAACTTCCAGGCAAAAAATATTTTCTAATAGGCTAACGGTTTTTCTTCCTGGGTGCAAAATTTCATTCAATTGCAGCTGCTGGTTTTCTTGTAGAAAATAAAAGTTTGCGTCGAGATTTCGTTCGTTGTGTTTTTATGCTTTTTCAAACAAAAAAAATTAGTGGAAGTAAGTTTTTAAAACTGGTTTAATTGGCAAGATATTGAAGGTAGGTGCACTATGTGTTAATTTTTTATTTGTTTATAGTTTATATTTGAGTATTTTCGCTAAAAAACTTAAAAAATATTTTTTGTTATTAACTACAAGGGGGGCCGGCCTCATAAGACATTTTTTTTTCGATTCTTCTTAGCTCGGCCCCCCCGGCCGACTACTGAAAACTACTCATATTTAGTTTTTTTTCAGCTGAGTATGCAAAATGAAGGGAAATTGTATTCTCTTTTAATTCCCACAAACACTTTGAACAAATATTGCATGGTTTCATTAGTCGGCCGCCTGTTAACGTAAAGGGAGAAGGGGTGGCCGACTATAGACAACTAGTATTCTTAGGTCGGCCTATTACGATTTGTATGTAAGGCTATAGGATTACACATGTAAGATTTACTTAAATAACTTACTAGTGTTATTAAATTCTTGACAAAAAACTTGAATTAATAGTTTAAGTTATTAACAGTATATTTCTTGCCGCTAGTAGTAGATCCCTCAGGGAGTCTCAGGACCAGATTTCTGCAAATTGTTGCGAGGTTGAGTGTTTTTCTCGAAAGCCGATTTGCATATCAGGGATGATGGAATTTTCACAGCAGAATTTCTTCAGTCTTCGGAAGACTACTTCTTCCAGTAAATTGCTGATGTTTTCGAGAATTGATATCAGCCTGTACTTGGAAACTAGGTTGGAAGCACCTTCCTTCGGAATTTGAACAATCTTCGCTGTTTTCTCTTCTGGGAGAAGTAACAGTAATTCAAGCAGCTGTTTAAACTGTTTGTGAGGAAAGTCATTACGATTACTGCATGAGCAACCTTTTCAGGGTGTAGTAGGAGACACCATCTGGCCCATTAGACTTTTTTGGCCTAGAATTGCCGATGATTTCGACATCTTCTCTAGATTGGATAAATTTGAAACATCGGTGGAATCATTTGCTGGATTGATGATATTAAAATTGATCGTTCGAAGTGTTTGTTGAAGTGTTGCCTCAACTTCTTGTAATAAAGTTGAGTCAGTAGGTGGATACGGAGTGAAGTTTCCTTCAAAGTAGTCGGCTAACGCTTCCACCTTGTTTGGGGGAGAGGTAGCTTCAGTATCACTGCTGATGATGGTTTCCTGTATTTATGGCTGTTTTCCTATAGATCCTATTGATGTTTTAAAAGCATCACGTCCTGATTTGCAATCTTTTCTGGTATTGGATATTATTGTGGTATTGAATAGAGTTCCGGAACATGATGTTGGCTTGCGGTAGCTCATTACAAACTATCTGTAAGTTTCTGTTGGTTGTATTCAGTTCACTTTGATGGATCCGCTAGAGATGTTTTCTTATACCAATGAAGATATGAAAATTATTTCGGTTTAAGTGGAGTGATTGAATTTAAGGTGCGTTTCGCCTTGGAGTTGTGGTCACTTGATTTTTTAATTGATTCGTTTTCTTAGAAGCTGGCAGTGAGCATAGAGACTCTGAAAGAACTCGGGAAGGTTCTGGTACCTATCCTTTGACGTTCTAGACTGTTTTTGCTTGTCCAAGGCATTAGATAAGGCATGTTAAAATTGACAATCGCTGCATCGATTTGGGTAGCCAGAAGATTCCTGTCTGAAGGTAACGGGTGATTTTTTTGAGGTTAGGATTTTCATGCATTAGTATTTGACAGATCACGCGGGATTTCAGACATGGTGTCAAAGAGAAAGATGCTCAGTATGCTTTGACATTTCATCATGAATAGACTTACTAACGAGCAACGCTTGCAAATCATTGAATTTTATTACCAAAATCAGTGTTCGGTTCGAAATGTGTTTCGCGCTTTACGTCCGATTTATGGTCTACATAATCGACCAAGTGAGCAAACAATTAATGCGATTGTGACCAAGTTTCGCACTCAGTTTACTTTATTGGACATTAAACCAACCACACGAATGCGTACAGTGCGTACAGAAGAGAATATTGCGTCTGTTTCTGAGAGTGTTGCTGAAGACCGTGAAATGTCGATTCGTCGCCGTTCGCAGCAATTGGGTTTGTGTTATTGGACCACATGGAAGATTTTACGCAAAGATCTTGGTGTAAAACCGTATAAAATACAGCTCGTGCAAGAACTGAAGCCGAACGATCTGCCACAACGTCGAATTTTCAGTGAATGGGCCCTAGAAAAGTTGGCAGAAAATCCGCTTTTTTATCGACAAATTTTGTTCAGCGATGAGGCTCATTTCTGGTTGAATGGCTACGTAAATAAGCAAAATTGCCGCATTTGGAGTGAAGAGCAACCAGAAGTCGTTCAAGAACTGCCCATGCATCCCGAAAAATGCACTGTTTGGTGTGGTTTGTACGCTGGTGGAATCATTGGACCGTATTTTTTCAAAGATGCTGTTGGACGCAACGTTACGGTGAATGGCGATCGCTATCGTTCAATGCTAACAAACTTTTTGTTGCCAAAAATGGAAGAACTGAACTTGGTTGACATGTGGTTTCAACAAGATGGCGCTACATGCCACACAGCTCGCGATTCTATGGCCATTTTGAGGGAAAACTTCGGAGAACAATTCATCTCAAGGAATGGACCGGTAAGTTGACCACCAAGATCATGCGATTTGACGCCTTTAGACTATTTTTTGTGGGGCTACGTCAAGTCTAAAGTCTACACAAATAAGCCAGTAACTATTCCAGCTTTGGAAGACAACATTTCCGAAGAAATTCGGGCTATTCCGGCCGAAATGCTCGAAAAAGTTACCCAAAATTGGACTTTCCGAATGGACCACCTAAGACGCAGCCGCGGTCAACATTTAAATGAAATTATCTTCAAAAAGTAAATGTCATGGACCAATCTAACGTTTCAAATAAAGAATCGATGAGATTTTGCAAATTTTATGCGTTTTTTTTTTTAAAAAAAGTTCTCAAGCTCTTAAAAAATCACCGTTTATAAGAGTTAAGATGTCTTCGATGTCCCTGTGAAGTCTATCAATATCCATCCATCTGAAATTCTCAGGAACTTCTGTTGTAAGATTTACGGGTTAATTGAGATTGATCGACAGTTGAACAGCTTCATGGTCCGTGTCACTGTGAAATAATGTACACATATAATTCATGTGCACTAGGTTCGAGGAAGCCAGGAAGAATTCCAGCGTTGAGGGTGTTCTGGGAAAGGTGGGTTTGTGTTGTAAAAATCACTAAAGAGTGCTGGTCATTGTTGCCGAACATGTTCCTGTTCTATTAAAATTGTGTTTTGATAGTTATTAAATGCTAAAATGCTTCTTAGATACTTTTTACTATTGCAAATAGTATGCAAATATGAATTGTCGAATAGAGGCCGACTACTAGATACCTATGCGGCCGACTACTGAAACTGCAAGGGCCGACTACTCAAGAATCACACTTTCATCTCCATAAAGGTAAATAATTTGTTTCATGTAATAAATATACTTAATCCGTCTAGAATTTCCCAATCTACACATTTCAATTAATCATTAAAACTGATAACTCTATCACAAACTTAAATAAGTGATTTTTAAACGCTAATCAAAGATAAAAAAAAAGTTAACTGGCCGACTACTGGTGCCATCACCCTATACAATATAGTTTTTTTTTTTTCATTTTTTTTCCGAGATTGTAAGTTTGAAATAAGTTTTTTTTTTCAAAAACTATTCATGGAAATTACTTTCCAAGTAACATAGTTGGAGCTAAATATTATTTAAATGTTTAACAGCTCTAAGAAATTTAAATGGTAGGCCCTAGCTCTATTTCAAATCTGATTGCTCTTGGTGAACGAATTTAAAAATCTATCTCTATAATGGAGTTTCTTAACAATCTTTAGCTCTGTTACGCTTAAAAGCTTTATGCTCGTTAAATATGCTCGTTGTTTCGAAGTACAATATCAACATTTCTGATCAAAATACAATCGCACCTAGAAATAACCCCACGCTTTTTTATCCATTGGTCTATGTAAATAAAAAGAAGTTGATGCAAAAAAAAACAATGTTTAACTGTTAGTACTACCGTTTTTTTTTTTTTAATATTTTTGTTTATCCATTTGTACGTGTTTTTTTAGAAAATTGCCCCTCCTGATAGAAAAAATTGCTTAAATTCAACTGTTCTACAAAAAATGTTATTTTTTTCGCCTGAGTTATGGTACCCTTGCCAACTGAACATTTAAGTAAATGGAGGGAGGTAAAAAAGGACATTTAGGAAAAACTAATTTTTTGTTTTCAACTTTTGACTGAAAATCATAGAAAAGAAACTGTCAATATTAGAAACAAAAATAGTGCTTAGTAACATAAAATGTATTATTATTAAATTTGGTGGTGCAACACCTCGAAGTGAACCAGGACCTAGTGACTTACAACTCTCAACCATTCCTGTGTGCGTGTTACCAGGAACGGAGGGGACCTACAATTTTCTGACGATTTCGAACGGCTAATGAGCAACACTTTCCATGACAAGAGATATACTCTTAGAGGATTTGTCAATTCCTCGCAAGAGGCAGTACACCCCTGAAAAACTTTTGCAGCGGCTGCGAATCGAACTCGAGACCTTCCGCATGACAGTCCAACGCACTAACCATTATGCGAAGGGGTACTACATTATTATTAATTAATTATTTTATTAAATGCTTGAGAATTCTGCACAGACTATTCTCTAAAACAATAATATTTTTTGTAATTTTGTCAAACCATCTGTTTTGCAAATTTCTGCTTAAAAATTAATAAGAACAATCAATATTAAAAACAAAACTACTCGTTAGTAATGTCGAATTTTGAATACAATTCAGTTTAAAATTTTTGTTTTAAATTTTAAAACACATTTTCCAAAAAAATCAAAGGAAAACTAAAGAACTAATTATTTGCCTTAGGATTACATTTTATGTCTTGATGTTGTTTTTCAAATTTTTTTTTCTATAAGGTTTTTTTTAGGAAATTACCTCTCACGCTTAAATGGATTTATATAGACTCCTTCTGCTTCGACCCAATCTACATGTTTTATAGTTTGGATGGATTTTATGCAAAAGACCCCGTTTATAAGTTTAGCTAATTAAATATATTTTCAGAGTAATGGATCAAATAACATACAAGCCCATAATATGATGAGCTCTTATAGTTATAGAGGTACGTTACAAGGCGGAAATGTTACAAGCAACGTAGAGGACAGGGGAGAACTAACCCCAATAAATAAAATTATAGAACAATCTCATCTTCCAAATATGGAACATCAAAAAAACACCCAGGTAAACATTAATTATTTTCTTAAATTACTATATATACTAACTTACATATATATTACTTGAGTATTTTACTAATACTCAAAAATGAAATCTATTTTTAAGGTTTGTAAGAATTAGATTGTGATATAAGTTAAAGAATAATTATCACAATTTACTTAAAAAAAATTTTATTTATTTAATTCACAAACTGGCAGCGATTCTGCCTAATAAACAACTGAACAATTATTTCTTATTTTCTAGGTCTTAAATACTATCTTAACCTAACCCTAAGCATAGCATTATTCTGAAGCATCGTTCCCAGCAATGTGTAGGTGTAAAGTTGCAATAATGCAAACATCAAGTCAGCATTATGTTTAATTCATTGCATTGACTGTGGGAATGGAATTTTGTTGATTGTAGCCGCTTGAATGATTCCAAGAAATTTTGATTTTTTTTTGTTGCGGCACGTGTAGTTAACTCTTCCCTGCTTAAAATTCAAACATCCGCGTTTGATACGGAAAATTTAGAAGAATGGAATTTGCGATATCCTGGAATGGCTTGGATGGTGGTAAATTAGTCTTAATGGTAAGGATCTGGTTTTTTGAAGAAGTTTCCGAAGGTGTTGATGATGCTGCTGGTTCTGGTGCTTCTGTCTCAACCATGTTTACTATGTTGACTGTGCTTTTACGTTTAGTCGAACGGGAGCGTATTATGAGCACTATGATCAAAGTTAAAATTATTAACGTTGTAATTCCAAAATTAAGTAAAAATTGTGTTTTGTTTTTAGCATCCAGCATTTCAATGGAATCGGTATTATTTAAGTGTAGTTCTTTTAGCATTTCCAATGATAATATTTCTTGAAAACTTTCTGATACTGAAAATGGTTGGGCCACTGCTGGTAGGGGTTTGAATCTGGAAACGATATCGGCAGCGTACGTCTTATCGCCAATTACCACTGTTGCGTTATTGTCAAGTTTTATGAGGAATGTTCCTGACAAATTCATAAGTTCATCTGTAAAAATTGTTCCATTATATTGATTTAGGAATATAACTCCTGGTGATAATTCTTCTATGGATGGCGTATGTTGACTATTCAATTTTGTGCAAATAGATGGTGTGCTTTGAAGAAGGTTGGCTATGCAATTATCTAAACTTAAATCTACAAGCTTATTACTAGGAAATATGGATAAACTATTATAATTCTTACAAGTGGATTTAATTCCATAAATTTTATTTGGGCATTGTAGGATATTTTCGTATACAATTTTATTAATCAGTTTACCCTTTTTAATGGGTTTTATTAACAAAGTGTCACATGTTTCTTTTTCGGTAAAAGGTAGATTTATGATATAAATTATTGTGTTATTACTGGTTGCTATTTTTACTTCTGCGAAGTCTAAAGCTTCGTCAATATTGTTGAAATCAATGTTTTCTTTTTCAAGTAATTTCTTTGCAAGATCTATTTCCACTATAGAAAGTATGTATGAGTTTACAATACCGTTTTTCGCCCAATGTATTGCGTATTCTACGTTTAACAGTTCTTCTTTTACAAGTCTTAAATTGTATTGGGTACTAAGTGCCAGACTATCTTTAATTGTATTTTTATTATTTAATCTTTTTAATATTTCATTTGTTACATTAGTGATTTTATTGATTCTTTCTATGGAAACTTTATTTATAACAACTTGTTTGTTGTTATTTTTTAGTACTTTATTGATTTTATCTTTAATAATTACAAAGTCTTGGTGGTCTGGATTGCCAGCAATCCATTTCCACGCACTACCTATGAAATTAAGTGATCTTTTGACAATTTTTGGTTTAGGCCTTAGTCTATAAAGAATATTTTGAAGGTGGGATATTTCATGAGAAAGGAATGGGAATGATGGATAGTCGGTGCCTATTTTATTATTTATTGTATTTTTGATTTCGTTGACTATGTTTTGATAACCCTTGAGATCAATGTCGTGAATTATTTTAATGTTGCCTGTTTGAACTTTAGCTATTCCGGTATGTATAGAAATCAACTGAGAATTTGAATAGTCCAATATTTGTATTTGGCCGTGGCACACGGCAAACAAAAATCTGCAAAAATAAAAAAAATTAACTTTTTTTTTGTAATGTGACTAATTACGTATTTTGCTTTTATGAACAACTTTTCCAGATCTAGTTTGTATAGTTGTTCTAAAATTTTCTTGAACTATTTCTTTTTTATATCGTTTTGTTAACTTAGATCCAAGTCTTTTATTTAGTTTGACATAGATTATGTCTCCTGGGGTGTAATCTTTAATTTGGTGTTTCTTTTTATTATGATATGTAATATCTTGATCTTGTTTCTTTAATAATTTTTCAATGTTACTAAGTCTAGTTTTTTCATAGTCTTCTGGCCCAAAAGAAACTGTTCTTCCGAAAAATAAATCTACTGGTCTCTTTTGAGTCGTGTAATGAAAACTGTGGTTATATTCATTTACCGCTCTTTCGAGTAATTCGGTAAAATTTCGATTTATAACGTTTTTCTTAAGACATCTCATTATTTCAGATAAAGTGGAGTGAAACCGCTCCACTTGACTATTTACCTCACTTTTGTAAGGTGGTGTCGTGAAGACATTTATACGAAGTTCGTCCTTTAACATGAATAAAATTGTTTCCGAATTAAACGATTTCTCGTTGTCGAAAACAATATTCTGGGGCACTCCAAACTGGAAAATTATTTCTCGCAGTGGTGGTCTCACATCTTCTATTGCTTTAGATTTTATAATTTTGGCTATAGCAAATTTGGTAAATTTATCTATAGCTGTGAGAACCAATGTCTTTTCGGTTGAAAATATATCCAAATGCACTGTATGACCTGGATAATTGGGTGTTGGTGTTTTACCAAGTAATGGGTTATTTGGATGGCGTTCGTATTTGTTACTTTTGCAAGTTGTGCATGACGATGTGAAATTTTTTATCTTTCTCACCATGGAAGGGAAGTAGTATGATTCCATGATTTGTTTTTTATTTTCCTCTGGGCCACGGTGTGCCCTGTTATGAGTTTCTATAATTATAGTTTCTTGCCTAGTTTCTGAAGAAATATCTTCCACTAGCAGTTGAGTGTATCTTATTCTATATTTAGCAAAGTACAGTGGATATAATTCCTGAATTATGCCCATCACGCTTTCAGGTGCACAAAGTCCGTTAATGTGATTTGGGTCTAGAAAACGTTTGACAATTCCTATCAAATTTTCTTTAGAATAATTTTGTTCTGAAATAATATGTCTTTTGAATTTTCTGTGGGGAGTTTCCATAACATGGCTACTGGATTGTCCTAATTTAAGGATGATTTGATTTTGATAAACATTGATTGGTACTTCGACGCATGGTATTAATGATTGTGGTGAACTTTCATGGCTATGGGCGGTTGATGTTAAAGCGCAAATATATGTGGGAGAGGTATTTGGCTGTTGGAGACGTGATAGTGCATCTGCTACCACATTTGATTTGCCTGGAGTGTATCTTAATTCATGGTTATACTCTTCCAGTATAGCCTTCCAGCGCTTCATTTTTGTATTTGTATTTTTGTTGCTTAGCGCATAAGTTAGGGGCTGGTGGTCCGTATAAATAATAACTTTCTTCGATCCGTAAAGGAAATTTCGTAAAGAACCTAGGGCCCAAATTATTGAAAGCATCTCTTTTTCATTCGTAGCATAGCTTTCTTCTGTCTTGCTAAGACTTCTGCACAAAAATATAATCGGCCTTTTTTCCTGGCTTAATACCGCTCCGAGTGCGTAATCGGAAGCGTCAGTGGTAATTTCAAATGCTTTTTGAAAATCAGGGTACGCAAGCATGACTTCATTGGAAATTAATGTATTTTTTATATTTAAAAATGCTTGATGTGCATCTTCGTCAAAATGGATTAATTTCGATTTAGATTGTGTTTTAGACACCCGGCCGTCTTCTCCTCTGAGAAGAGCTGTTAGGGGTCTTGCAATTTTTGCGTAGTCACGAATAAAGCGTTTGTAATAGCCTGATAGGCCAAGAAAAGATCTAAGATCCCTTAAAGTTTTTGGGGACTTGAAAATCAGCAATCGCTTTGACTTTCGTTGGATTTCTTTTTATCCCTGATTTTGAGACTATGAACCCGAGGAACTCGACCTCGGATTTTAGGAACTCACATTTGTCCTTTTGGACCTTAACATTTGCTTCTTGTAACGTCTGAAATATAATCTTAATATCCTCATAATGTTGTTGTTCTGATTCGCTGTATATTATTATGTCATCAATGTAGACATAGCAGCGGATACCAATGTGTTCTCTTAGAATATCATCGATAGCACGCTGGAATATTGAGGGGGCATTTCTTAGCCCGAAAGGAAGTCTAGTGAATTCATACTTCCCGTTGTTTATAGAAAAGGCAGTCTTTTCTATATCTGAACTTTTAAGAGGGATTTGATGGAATCCACTCTTAAGATCAAGGATCGTGAAAAATTCACATTTTCCTAAATTATAGAGTACCTCGTTAATTTCTGGTATAGGATACCTATCCGGTACTGTGACGGAATTGATTTTTCTGTAGTCTACGACTAAACGATATTTTTTCGTTCCAGATGCATCTAATTTCTTTGAAACTATAATTATTGGAGAATTATAGGGGGACCTTGAAGGTCGAATAATTTCGTTTTCTAATAACTCATTAATAAGTTTATCTACCTCATCTTTCAATGCTCTTGGATAGGGATACAGATGTTATATAAGTAAGTTTATTATTTGGTTCGGAAAATAATCCTGAATGTGTTTTTACAATTTGATTAATATATTTTTCCTGAGCCGGGTTAAGATGTGAGGTTCGAATATCTATATTATTTACTGATTGAGCATTGAATTGTTTAAACGAAAAGATATACTTTTCTTTAAGAATAAAATAATTTTTATCTGTATGGATGACAGCTCTCAATTCCTTGAGAGTGTCATTCCCAATGATGCCATCAAAGGAGTCTAGTCCCTTCAGTATAAAAAATTTAATTGGACCAATTTCTGTTCCCATAATTTCAAGGTTCGCGTGGTGTGTAACTTTTATTTTTCCATTGACGGAATTTGCGAAAAATTCTTTTTGGTTAGGAATGGGATTTCTAACATAACGAGTCTGTACATAATTTTTGTTAGACCCTGTATCGAGTAAAAATTTTAATGGTTTACCACTCTTCGTCTTGAATTCATAATATGGCAACGAAGAGTGGTCTAGTCTAAAAAATTCAATTCTTCTAATTCTTCGCATACTTCTACAACCTCTCCGTTTTCTGGCTGAACATAGTCAGCAAGAGTTGGATCGTTATTTGAATCGTTTTTCTCTACTGGAGGACCATATTCCTCTTCGTGAGCTACGTTTATATGGAAATTTCGCTGAGCAGCATTTTGATTTGAGTAACGATGTGATTGACCTCTGGTCTGTGAACTCTTAACGTAATTTCTGGGTTCAGCTTTTATTGACCTTTGCGATATTTGAGGTTGTGGCCTTGGCGTAAAATTATTTCTTTGCCCTGTTTGGAAATTATTAGGGTTATAAAAATTTCTTTGTTGTGAAAATTTCTTTTGATTGTAGTTATGCGGTTGATATGATAAATTTTGTTTTGGGGACTGTTGCTGGAAATAATTTTGATTTGGTCGATATGTTATATTTTGATTTCCACCAGGTGAAGGTGCAAACATTATCGGATTGTTTTCGGCTACAGGTAAGTTATGAGGTCTACGGGAAATATTCTGATCTGACGATATTGGTTGTACCTTCCTCAAGGTACTTTGGGCGTTATTCGCATAATTTGATCTAAAACTTTGATTTTCCAATTTGAGACAGAGATGAAGAGCTGCGTTCTTACGGCAGTCAAAGCGAAGCACTTTCACTAGTAATTGATTTTTCTTGGTCCAGTTGGTTGTTTTTGTTTTTTTTTTTTTTTTTATTTTTTTAGAGTTCTCACTGTTTTTATCGAAACAGTCCCTGCTCGGGCGCCAGTTAAAGAATAATTATCACAATTTACTTAAAAAAAATTTTATTTATTTAATTCACAAACTGGCAGCGATTCTGCCTAATAAACAACTGAACAATTATTTCTTATTTTCTAGGTCTTAAATACTATCTTAACCTAACCCTAAGCATAGCATTATTCTGAAGCATCGTTCCCAGCAATGTGTAGGTGTAAAGTTGCAATAATGCAAACATCAAGTCAGCATTATGTTTAATTCATTGCATTGACTGTGGGAATGGAATTTTGTTGATTGTAGCCGCTTGAATGATTCCAAGAAATTTTGATTTTTTTTTTTGTTGCGGCACGTGTAGTTAACTTATACAAACTGTATTCCAAACTGATAAGCTTATAATTTATTTAGAGTAACTTTTCTTCTATTTTAAATTGCTTCCTGTCTGAGAGTTACTATTTTCTTTTTAAGAGACTTTGGATTTAGTTTGAGGTTTATTAAAATGCACGAATAAATCGCACGAAATTGATCTTATGTAAATGACTAGAGCAAAATGTACATAACAATAAAATTCATTTTTACTTGCCACTTATAGGAACTTTAATGCAAGTTATGCATTCGTACAAAAATTAACTCGAGATTTTGATTAAAGTTAACATTACGATGATAGAGAACACGAAAAAAGTGGGTCTTGCAATTCTGTCTGTCTGTTTGACTACAGACTAAACGGCTCAGCCAATTTTCTTAAAACTTGGTAGATATCATTTTTAAAATTTTCTCGAAAACGGCGCCTAGAATTTTGACAAAACGGGTCAATATTTTGATTGATTTTTTTTTCGAAAATTTAAAGAATTTTTTTTTTAGTTTTGAAATTCAAAGCTTTTGAAAGTTCTTAAAAAATTTCATTAAAATCCGTTATATCGAAAACGAGAATTCTATATGTTAGGTACAGTAAATAATATCTTAATTTCACAATTGTTTTCATTGAATTATGGATCGTAAGAATAGAACGAAAGAAAATAAAATGCACGATTGGGTCGCACGAACTTGCTCCTATGTAATGGACTAGGAATTTCAAAAATGAATGTTATTAGAGAAAAACTGTTCATAAGAATAAAATTAATTTTTTAAATGACTAAAAAAACTTTTTTAGTAGTTGGGGGTTAAAAAAAAATGCCATGTGATTCAAGCAAATATGGGTTTATGCAAGAACAAAAATTATAAGTCTTTGTATTGGTTTCTTAAAAAAATAATCTTTTATATACAAAATTTTCAAAACATTTTTAAGAAAAAATTTTGGTACGCCAATTTAAAGTTTTTATTATTGTTTAAATAAAAATAAAATTTAGATATACCTAATATTTCGAGATATTGAATTTTTCAAAAAAAAAACTAGATTTTTTATTCAAATTTCGAAAAAAAATATTTTTCTTAAAGTTTTGAAATGCAATGATTTTTAAACTTTTTAGAAACTTCTCTCTAAAAAATTTCATTAAAATTCGTTATGCCAATAATGAAAAATTCAAAATTTTAAAGAATAGTTCTATGGTAGGTACAGTTAGTAATATCTTGTTTTCAATTTTTTTATTAAATTATAGATCTTAAAAATTAATCGAAAGAAAAAAAATTTAAACAAAATTCTCGCAACCGTTTTCGAGAAAAATACGATTTTCGAAAACCATTTATTAACATTTGTATGGAGGGTATCTACCTTTATTCTTAAGTAAAATAATTTTTTTTCTCATATCTTGTATATTAAGATTTTTTTTTTATTTTAAATCTACTCACGCTCAAGGGATTATGATTACCCTTTAAATGTTTCAACACAGCGCGGGCTTGAAGTTACGAAGAGAAAGAAGGATAGGAAAGATGTCTGGCACGATGTTCTGAGACTGAAGGTGGTTGTCTCAGATGTTTTATCTCCAGGGATGGCGGCTGAACTAAAGCGGAGAAATGCCGTGTCTTATTTCTATGTCCCTTATAATTCGCATTATTAACTTCCCATAGGGAGTTATTGTAATCGGTCCGATTTGTCAAATTGGAATTTTTGACATTTATCGACGTTTCAAGGTCCCTAGAAGCTATATCAATCATTTTTAGAGAGATGTCTGTGTGTGTGTGTGTGTACGTACGTTCGTACGTTCGTACGTCCGTACGTTCTGGTACCATTTTTCGTCGTCGATATCTCAAGAAAGTTAAGATATCGACTTCAAATAAATTTTGTTTAATAGATAATAACTTCGAAAGAGGCTGAAAGGGGCGTTTATTAAAATTCAGTGAGTAGTTTTTTCACTATAACGGCTTAAAAAAAAAGTAAAAATCTTGGTTGGTTTCAAATATCTCACGAAAAAATATTGCTATTGATTTCAAATAAAATTTAATGTACTCATTATAAGGTCATACGGATTTGGTATGAGTTTGGAAAAAAATGAACATACCGTTATTTTTTTAAATAAGAAAAACTGAAAAAAAAATTCATAACCCAGATATTCTAAGAATGGAAAACAATTTGAAACTCAAAATAATTTTATTTTACGAAAAATAATGTGTCTGACAACTGGTGAAAATTTCAAAAAAAACTAGTTTACAGTTTTTTTACAAAAAATAAAAAACTATATAAAATTCTATTGAAAATTGGTAAAAATTGTTTTTCGACTCAAATTTCTCGAGAACTAGTAGTGATATTGACTTCTAATTTAGTTTATTTTATACATAGTGTAATTTTGTACAATTAGTAAAATGTTGAAAGATATTCAATTAATAGTTTTTTTTTTAAATAAAAAAACTATTAAAAATTCTAGTGAAAACTAGTTAAAATTGTATTTCAAGTCGAATTTCTTGGGAATGAACACCGATAGTGCCTTCTAAAGCATGTTGTTTTATACATCGATATCTTCCCGTAAGAATGTTTACTAAGCGACATTTCTACAATTTTTCAGGAAACGAAAAAAACGAAGAAAGTTCTAGTTGAATCATAGTGTGTTAAACTAAGTGACATCTAACAAAATTTTTTGTTTCTCACGACAATGAGATCTTTATTAATGCCGCTTAGTATAATTTTTTTGGCGGATAATACAAATTTCAGGGGGCAACATTATTTTAATGAGAAAACATGGCAGTTGATAAATTTTTTTATTTGTACTCTATGTAGTTTCCTTTTCATGCATAATAGGTTAGCGAAAACCAGGCCTTTAACATATAGTATATTTCCTCATAAAAAAGTCATTTTCGAAAAAAGTGTCGCTTAGTACATTCTTACGGGAAGGTATCGACATAATACAATTATTAACATATGGTTAAATTTTGACAAGTATCGAATTGACAGTTTTAACAAAAATATAAAAAAAATCTACTAAAAAGTGGTAATATTTGTTTTTCGACTAGAATATCTTGAGAACGAGCAAGAGCAATGATATTGACTTTCCCATTATTTAATTTTATACATAATACAATTTCTAACAAATGGTTTATATTTGACATATATCTAGTTTTAGAGCGGATATATTTTGTAAGAACCCTTCCATCAATAACCAAACCATATCTTTTATATTTGAATATTTCGTTTTTAATTTTTTTTCAATTAAAATGTTTGGAACCGAAATAATAAAGTAATTTCTATAATATAATACATAATTTTATAATTTTATTATCAACTTAGTTTTTAGAAGAATGTATGTACTGTAGTGTACATACGTATATGAAAAAGGTTGTTCAGTTGCAAGGTACATGTATAAAGGTAATATACTCCGCGCCGAATTTTTGGTTTCGTTCTGCGCATCTGTCAAAAATCTAAAAATGGCGGCTTATTGTGACTGCTGAACATCGGTATTCTCAGTAGTTTATAAACCGGTGAATTGTTGTTTGTTAAAAAGTTAATAAAAATATAAAAATGCGTTGTGCTATCTTCGGGTGTTGTATAAATAATTTAAAAAAAAACTAATAATGGAGAAATTTCTTTTCATTCCTTTCCAAAAACACAGAAAATGTGCAAACAGTGGGTGTTTTTATGCTATCGGAAAGATATTATTAATGTAAAAACTGCTCGAATTTATTCGAAACATTTTAAGGAAAATGATTTTGTCCCTGTGAACCCTTTGTATGAACCACATGGAATAATTGTGAAATCAAGGCGCTTAAAGGAAAATGTGCTTCCATCACTTTGGTTGCCTTTAAAAAAACAGGAACAAACTTCAAGTGCACGGTGTTTAAGAATTCAGAATAGATCTTTGATATCATGGTATAGTAAATATGAAATATTCGTAGAAATTACATTAATTACGGCTTATTTAATATTTATATATTTATATAGTACTAATTCATTGGATCTCAATATTGAAAATGAATGTTCTTCTTATAATTTGTGTACTTTGGCAAAGCACACATACACTGGGCTACACATGACTTCCGAATCAGATATCGTATCCAAAATTGATGAAAGTACACAAACTGAAACGTTTAAAGGTGATTGCAGTACACAAACAGATGAACAAATTTCAAAATATTCCCAGTAAGTAGACGATATTGAAAAAAAAAAACTATTCAATGTGAAAATTTTCATTTTTGGAATCGTTTCTAGATTGCAAGAAACACACAAAATCTCAGCAGCAACCTATTCGGAACACTGGCTCTTGAGGTTAGTGTTGATGATGAACCACCCGCAGATGAACTCGAAACCCTGCAGTATGATGGCCTCGAACATTTGGCAGGATATATTTGCTATAGGATTAAAAACAACCCGGATCTCGTTGTTCAGATGAATCAACAAGAAACTTCGTTTACTTGGACAAATCAACTAAGTGAAGGATTTCTTCAAAAGCCAACCGACAGAATGATGACAGATATGGAAAAGATGAAGTTAATTTTTAAGCAATTTAATAAAGATGATATTGTGTACTGCTCCAATTATCAAAAAACATTGATAAGCTTATCAAATAATATTTCTTTGGACACGAAAGTTAAGGAAATTTTCTTCCGTTCAAGAATGTACTTCCGAATCAAACATCTTAACAGTGTACTAGAAAAAAATTCAAGAAAAAGAAAGAGAAAAATAAATAAAACTATTTCATAAAACAAGATTATAAAAAGTTTTTTTTGTATTCATTTGGCAAATAAATAAATTAAAATTAAATTTCTGTCTAGATATCGTTCACACAACATTCAAACTAATGGGTCGTAAGTATTAGAAATTACTTTTAGTCACAGTGAGCCACCATTTTCATTTTTTGTGTTGTTTACGTTTTTTGACAGATGCGCAATATATTACCTTAGATTTGTGTACTGTGGTTCAGTTGTACCCAAGTCCCACATATTCAAATTCCATTAATAGCTATGGTAAAATTGAAGAAAGCCTCACAATATGTTTTTATCTTTTTGTCCATGAAAAAGATGTAAAATTCAAGGTTTTCTTAGGTGTAGGAACACAGATATATTAAAAAACACGGAAATCTTGATTCAGTATATAATATGTACCTACCAACCTTCGTAATTATTACAAGAAATTTAACATTTTAAATAGAAAAATTTAAAATTAGTTAAACATATTTTCTGTAAAAAAAACATAAAATGAGCGACTAAGTATCCTCATCATCAACAAAACAAAGCAAATTTCCTAATACTCGTATCATAGTATGCCACAAGCATCATCGATTTTTAAAACAGGAGTCATTGTATATCCAGTGCAGGGGGCCGATTCTGGTTCTGTGAAAAAGTGAATCGAAAAGCTTTTCACTCTTTCACGCATAAATGCGATTCTCGTTCTGTGAAAAAGTGAAACCAAACGTCAAAAACATTCATATGAATAATTTGCTTTCACGCTCTTATTCGATGGTGAATGTTCAAAGTGAATGGGTGAAAGCGGAAAATATGGAGATTTAAAAAAAAATACATAAAGGAAAGAGTGTGACACAGGCACAAAAAGAATTTTTGATTAGTTTTTTGGAAATAAATTTGGAGATTGCTCATGATAGGTACGAAAACAAGTTTTAAAAATTTATTTCATCGCGTCTTAATTTTTTTTTATAGATTTGTTTCAGTTGACGTTTCAGTTGATACAATTGTATCATTTCGAAAGGATTTTCGTTGTCTCTCAAATTTCGCCTAATAATCCTTATATTTCTCCTACAAAACAAAAATGTATATTAATACAATACAAAAATACATCTACATTTATATAAAGCACAAATAATTATCAAACCTATGAGCATTTCTCCGATTTGTTTCCATAAGAATTCTTATATATGTAAATATATTGAAGGCGTTATAAAAACGTATACAAACAATTTAATATATTAATATATTATAAACAAATTCACAAAAGTACACAAACGTTTGGCAAAATTGAAACAACCATGAAAAATAATAATTTCGTTTTGAAATAAAGCATTCACAATAGTAGATAAATTCATAAGAGACAACAAAAAATCATCCACCACGGCAAATGATATTGAATTCACCACACCATTTTCCTTCACGGAACCAGAATCGCTTATTTGCACCAAGTGAATCGAAAAAGTGAAAGTGAAATGCATGACAGCGAATGTGAAAACAATTTATTCGATTCACTTTTTCACAGAATCAGAATCGGCCCCCAGATCACAGCCTTTCAATCCGGAAAAAAACCACAACAACAATTACACTATGAAACCATCTACTTCGATCTTCCATCTACTGCTCTATGATCGAAGTATGTTTAATATAATTAAAATAAATAAATAAATATAATATAAAGTTTTCAAGACCACAAATGGGAAGTTATCAGTGTGGGTCGCACCCAGCCTCTTTTTATTTTTTTAATTGTATCGGTGAGTTATACCTGTGCGTAAATACCTAGGTTAGGTAAATAATGTACAATATTTCGTAGAATAATAACTTTTTTGTTTGATAATGTAAAAAGTTTCGACATTAATAGGTAAATAGTATACAAATGTTCCTAAGTACCTAATGAAAAATATTGGTAGACTGGTCCTTGTAGATAATTCCTACCATTTACTCCCAGATTCAGTTTATTCCTCTAGTTCGACTGTAATTATTATGTCTATGCGATATGTGCAGGAAAATTTGTAAGTACTCGTACCTACCAGGTAATTTGCGCCTACCAGCAAAACGGGGCGATATAGACCCTCCGCCGATCCGGTTTTAGCTTACTACGATGCAGGTACTTACTATATGGCGAGTTATGAATTCGTGAAAAAAAACTGAAATCGAGATTTTGATCATATTTTTTAAGGATGGTAGAGAAGGCGAAGAAAAAGAAAGTGTGTCTTGCAATTTCGCCTGTCTGTCCTATTTTTACTTGCGATATAGGTACTATAGGGCAAGTTCTGCATTTGGAAAAAAAATCGAACTCGAGATTTTGATCAAAGTTGACATTACGATGATAGCGAAGACGAAAAAAGTGGGTCCGACAATTCCGTCTGTCTGTCTGTATGTCTGTATGTCTGTACCTCGAACTACAGCCTAAACTACCGGAGATATTTTCTTCAAACTTGGTAGTTAAGGGTCTTCGGTGATTCCCTAGAGGAAAAATTGAATTTTTTTTTTTAACTCCTAAACTAAGGGTACCCCCCATACACCCGTAATGCAAAATCTTATTTATCTCGAAAACGGCTCTAACGATTTTGATAAAAAAAATTAAGTGTGATATTAAGGACATGGACTACATTTTGGTCAAAAAACATTTTGGGGTAAAATGTTATTAGGGGTACCTGCCATAGACCCGTTTTTTTGATTTTCGACTTTCTCATTAACGGCTCTAAGGATTTTAACCCAAAATTTTCAGCAGGAGTCCCCTTAAGTTTAAAATAATATTGTATATAAAAATATTCGAAAAAATATTTATTGGGTTTAAAAAAAAAAAAAAAATTTTTTTAAATCAATATCTTCAAAACCTACGAACGATTATTTTTTGAAATTATTTCCTAAAACCAATATTATTAAATACTTAAAATTCGCATCCCACATTTTTTTCTTGAAAAATTTTAGAGAAATTTCTTATATAAAAAATTTATTTAATAATAAAACGATTTTTTAAGGCTTAGGTATTTGCATAAATTCATACTTTTCCGGAAACCAGACGGCAATTTTATGCATTTGAACATTATTATCTCATTAAATCCATGTTTTATATTTATAAAATGTATCTTAAATTCCAAAGTACTTTTACATAAGAGCAAGTTCGTGCGATCCAGTCGTGCATTTTATTTAAGGATGGTAGAGAAGGCGAAGAAAAAGAAAGTGTGTCTTGCAATTTCGCTTGTCTGTCCTTGCGATCTAGTGTTTTTTGAGTTATATTCTCAGACGTACCTGCCACACATTTAGCCAAAAAGGAAAATGATATTTTTCTCAAAAACGGCTTTTACTATTTTGTAAAAATAATTCAAATAATTAAAATACGAAAATGCTGCATTTTGGTATCTTATCTTAAATGCTTATTTTTGTTACCACTAGTCTAGTAGAATAAACTTTTTGATATTTGATTTTTTCGTTTTTTTCTTCTTTCTTATGGTGAAGATTCTAAAAATTTGAAACATTATTATCTTAATTTTTAAAAAAGTACACATTTTTATTTTTCAAAACTCATTATTCTAATCTAGTGACTACGTAGTATACTAACTGTAAGTGGGTAAATATAACCAAAAAATGAGTTGAAATTTCCACTACGACGTAGTGTATAAACTACGGCTTCAAAGTTAGTGGATAATGATTTTGACTTTTCACAATAACGGTGTCAAGTCTGTGCGAATAATATTTATTTGTATTGTAACGAAGCGTTACAATTCGTGAACAATTTAATCACATTACCGAGCAAAACGCTACGACACCAACGACCCTTAATCATATTACCGAGCAAAACGCTACGACACCTACATACCGCCTTATTTTACATCTAATCATATTACACGTATCCAGTGTATATCTGGAGTCATGTGATCAATACCCACTTTGGTACACGAACAATTTTGTCGTTTATTTCTTGTAATTCACACTGACTCTAAGCCGCAGATTTAATAACTGGAGGTTGGCAAAATGACAAAATGGTCGGTCCACCAAATCCAAACCCCCACTAGACAACCGGGACGGAACACCTCGAGAACATTAAAGTCACCCGACTCCTAATATTAAGTTAAATTGTAAAATATATATTTATGTTCTTTAAAACTAAGCCATTGCATAAGGTAAGGCCCCATATGTACCATACATTTTTTATATTTTCCAATGTATTGGCGCAAAATTTTAAACAGTTCTCGTTTAAGGAATAAAACAGGCTCTACTTAACGCAGTCGTTTAGCTTGGAGACTTTGTCTAACTTTTTCATAATTTTAATCACGTTAGACAACTCTTCTAACTAATGTGAGTTTTACAACATAACCTAAGCGATTTTGCGTTGAACATCCCTTCATTTGACAGATATATAACTCACACAACTAAAAAACACAAAAAAAAGTAAAAAGAACAGACAACTTCAAACCAAATAGTTTTTCGCCGAAAAAAGCACATTTTATATATTACCTCGGTACCGATTTTGATTGTTTATAAAATATTTACATTATTTTAGATGGAAATGAAGTATAAATCGCAAATTCACAGCATAAAAACTCAATTTGTTGTTGCAAGGTGCAGATTCATTTAGCTATACTCGTCTCGGCATGCATACATAAGATATGTACATTTGTAGGTATGTAGATTTGTAATTCGTAGTGCACTTTAGTACGATTGTTTCGAATTTATAATATTCAGTGATTCAGTCTATTTACAAAGAACATTTTTAAAAAATCGAATAAAACATCAGTAAACATTTTTTCTTCGATTTGCTTTGGTATGAAATGACCATTGTCAATATGGATAAAGTATACTTTTAAAAAATAAACTAGCTATTTGCTGCTGTTAAAGTAAGACGATCTCTTTAACGTTAAAGTATAGTTTATGTCCTTTAAAATTAACAAAAGGTCGGTTCTCGTTTCATACTCAATATTTAGAGTCGACTCCCATTCTAAAATTGATTTAGAGTAGGTTTTAAATGTTTAAAATTTTGCGCCATTATGTTTTTAGTTATGAGTTAACACAAATTGTATATAAATGTTCAATAAAAATCGTTAAATCGACAAAATGGTCTTTTATTCTCGTCCGGTGCGGATTACAATCTAGTGTATAGAAAACCTTTTATAAGGCGTTTCGGTGACAGAGAGGCATTGCTGTAAGTGTAATGGTGAAGCTGATCTAATTTTTTTTTATAAAATAGTAGGGTATTAGCTAGAGTAGGGCCAGCTTTAGTATTATTAGGAGTATTAGCTAGAGTGCGGGAATATTTATTATTGTTATTATTAGTGGTATTATTATTTACTAAACCAACCCGTTTCTTTCCTTTGATCTCCTCTTCAAGGTAAAGGTAGCTCATTGGACAGGTTCTCTTTATAGAGTTCCACCCGTTTATTTCCCTAGGTTGCGTGCTAGGGACAAGGGTTTTCTATAGGAACTCCCACCCGTTTATTTCCTTTGGGTTCCTCTGCAAGGCAGCTCACTGGACAGGTTCTCTCTTTAGAGTTCCATCCGTCTATTTCCCTATATTGCGTGCTAGGGACACTTTATATGAAATACCGTGTTAATTATTTAGGCTTTTGAATATTGTATTATATGAAATACCGTGTTATTTATTTTAAGAAATGAAATATTGTTAACAAAAGTATATTTTTTTTTTTTTTTTTTTTATAATTAGCGCGCACTCAAGGGGTTATTACTACCCTTAAAATGATTAACACAGTACGAGCGTTAGGAAAACAAGGAAGGGTTTAAAAGGAGATACCGATGCACATTAGTTTTAAATTTTTGAATATTACAATGGGAAGGAAAAATAGAGTTGGGTAGAGCATTCCACATTCGTGCAGTCCGGCTAAAGAAAGAATCTCTATATTTCACAGTACGTCCGAAATTGGGCTCAAGGGTAAACTGATGAGCATTCCTAAAAGCACGAGTATTACGGTTAAATTGTTTAAGGGGAGGAATGCAACTGGCTATTTCGCTGGAACACTGATTATAGAAGTAACGGTAAAATAATGAAAGACAAGAAACATTGCGACGGTGCTCGAGAGATTCAAATGTTTCTGTTATACTTCTATCACCTATCAATTTTAAAGCTCTTTTTTGGATTCTATCCAAGAGACTCAAGTGTGTTATTGGAGCACCTGCCCAAATATGGGAATTGTACTCGAGCTTTGGACGAATATAAGCCTTATAGATTACAGCCAGATCAGAAGGGGTAAAAAATTTCTTGCAACGTCGAAGGAAACCTAAACACTTGGCAGCGTTTTTGGCAACGTCGAATATGTGGTCATTCCACACAAGGTGGTCTGTGATGCACATACCGAGCACAGAGAGTTGTTCAGTTTCCTCAATGCAAGTGCCGCTCATGGATAGCGGCATAAGGGGAGGATTTCGCTTTAACGATAGAAAACAGCATTGGGTTTTTGAAGCATTAAATTCTACACGGTTTTTTATTCCCCAATGGACAATGCTGTCAAGATCAGAATTTAATGAGCTTATCATACGCTGCCGTTCAAGTTCCACTTCCGAAGAACAAGGAAGTGAATCTTCGAACGAATATGAAAAGCTGAGGGTACTATCGTCAGCAAAACAATTTAGTGGATTAGAAGTTTCAGATAAGAGATCGTTGATAAACATGAGGAAGAGAGTCGGAGACAAAACGGAGCCCTGGGGTACACCAGCGTTTATTTTATGAGTTTTGGACTTGAGACCATCCAATACGACTTGTATTGAGCGGCCTGAAAGGTAATTTCTAATCCAACGAAGAAGAGATTCATCAATACCAAATGCACGCATTTTCGATAAGAGAGCTTGATGCCAAACTCTATCAAATGCTTTTGAAATATCAAGTGCAATAATCTTACTTTCTCCAAAACGATGTAAAGATTTGTGCCACTGTTCGGTGAGATATACCATCAGATCACCAGTGGACCTATTGCTACGAAAGCCATACTGCCGGTCATTAAGAAGCTTTCGTTCTTCAAGATATTTCTTGAGCTGATTATTTATCAGTGTTTCCATGACCTTGGAAAGAAGGGACGTAAGTGCAATTGGACGATAATTTGAGGGGGAAGAAGATTCACCTTTTTTAGGGACAGGCTGGACAAATGCTGTTTTCCATCTACTCGGAAAGAGTCCAGAGGAATAGGATAGATAGAAAAGCTTACGCAGTGGTTTTGCCAGCGTTGAAGAACACCTCTTCAGAACAATGGGAGGGATACTATCCGGGCCAGCGGATTTGTGTATGTCAAGATCTTTCAGGACTCTTGCAACTGTACGAGTACGAAAGAAGATTCGTCCCATGGAAAAATTTGTGTTCTCAAGTACAGGAGGAGTCATAACACTCTCTGGCAGCGTCGAATTAGCAGCAAAGTGTGCTGCAAGCAAATTGGCTTTATCAATAGAGCTGACGTAGGGAGTGTCATTGATGACGAGCGTTGGGACCGATGACGAAGTAGTATTTCGGATATTTTTTACAAATGACCAGAAATTTTTACTACCCTTGGGACATTGTAGTATTTTCTGCCTAATTTGTTGGTCATGTAAGAACTTGGTCTTTCGAATATGATCATTGCAAGTCTTTCTAGCTTGTTTGAACTTATTCCGGTTTTCCTCAGTAGGGTTGGCTTTATAACATCGGAAACTTACTTCTCTGACCCTGATAACCTCTTTACAGCTCGAATCAAACCATGAGTTCTCTTTCGGTTTGATAGATTTTTCCCTATGCGGGATATAATCTCTCATTCCGATGAGAATTAAATTTGTAATCATATCTGCACTGGAGTTCACGTCACTATCGAGGAAGCATAATGACCAGTTAAAGTTTCTGAAGAAATCATTGAGACCGTCCCAGTTGGCTTTCTCGTATTGCCAAACGGTTCTCTTGGGGTTTTTTTCTTTAACTGAGGTTTTCAGACACGAGAAATTCGCAGATATGACACAGTGGTCTGATGTGCCTAGAGGCGATAATACACTGATGGTGTATTTATCAGGATCAGAGGTAAGGAACAAGTCTAGTGTATTGGCGGTTTGACCTGCAACGTCAGGAATTCGAGTTGGCTCGTTAACAAGCTGAGTCAAGTGGTTTAACTCAGCAAAGACCTCAACATACCTTCCTTCGGGTGTTGTCTGACCAGAAAAGCGAAGCCAACTAGAATTGTGTACATTGAAATCGCCCGCAATGACGATTTCAGTGTGAGGATAATGGGAAACAATTCTTTGGATGGAATCGGACAGAGCATCAAATTCGTTAAAAGTTGAATTTCTGTCCAGGTTTGGACTTCGATAAATGAAACAGGTATGAATGATGTGATTATGTACCGTGAATTTTAACCATATAAAATTGAAGTTCGTATTTGAACATTTACTGAATTGGGGTTGAAGTTGGTACGCAACATCATTTCTTATATAAATCGCGAGGCCGTGATGCGGGAAGAATAATGGCACTAAGCTATACCCATATAGAGAAAATTCCGAATCATCGGTGTTTTCACCCACCTGAGTTTCACTTAGCGCCAAAACAGCTGGCCTGTTGTTTACAGTATGGATGTACGTGGCACAGAAATTCCTTCGCAAGCCGCGAATATTGCTAAAATCAACCCTAAAATCACTTACCATTGAAAATTTTCAGAAAACGAAAAAACTAAAACAAACAAGTAGTCTAATTTAATAATTAAAAAATCTCAGTACCAATTGCAATATTCAATACACATTGCCATTAGTGTTATGCCTAAATGGCAACATGCATCAAATCCGCTCCTGGAATAAAGAGATTAACAATTATCAAATATCCATTTGTTGTTATCTATACTTGATTCATCGTACACTCTATGTGAGATTACCCACACAGTGTATACGATGATCAAGCTAGATTAACTGTTGGTTGAGAAAGGGAAAGGATGGGACGAGGGATTAGCACTTGCTGACTGTGTTTATATATATATATATTTTTTTTTTCTTTATAATTTTTTTTTGTTACACTTTGCGGCACTAATTTAGATTATTGAATTTTGTTTTGATTTGGCGTGTTTATTGACTTTATATTATGAGTTATTGTTTTTTTTTATTTTTATTTTTATTTTAACAATTTGAAGGGGAGGAAATGGACTTTTTTTTTTTATATTTTTTTGGCAATTTAAAACTTTCACTTTCACAACACAGTTGATGTGCACTTGTTGACATGCAGATCGGCACTCAAATATGAAATACCATGTTAGAAATACGAAGCTACGAAATAAATTAATTGAAAGTTTTGGAGTATTAAAATACATTATTTCATTCGGAGCTTTAGACCCTCCAAACCCAAGTTTGTTGCTTCTTTGGGAAGAACCCTGGACCCCGACGAGTTTTACCTCAGCCACGAAGAAAAAGCATCACAGTATTATTAAACCAAACTGGGAAATTAATCTTTGTTTTGTTTAAGCTTTGCCTTAATATATTTTCTCTTATGTTGGATGCGAACGCATGTTTGAAAGTACTTTTCAGAGGGCCATTAAAGTAGAGGTTTTTCATTAGAGCTTTCATATTCTTTAAGTTTTATTAGTATTTCTGTTATATTAAATGTAATCTTGTCCTTCGATACTTCTTTTTCACAGACAATTTTTTCACAGACTTTATTCATTTTATAAAATTATGTTTGTCCTTAAGTGGGCTCAAAGCCAATTTTTGTTAGTTTTTTATTTGTGACGTTTCGGGTGTGATAACACTCTTCTTCAGACCTATTTATTATGAAATTTTAACTGAAAACATTACACATTATGTACATCATAATTTAAAAGGATATACTTACAACTTTAATAAATAAAAATATTTTTATTTGTTTGTTTGTTTTTTATATCCGTGGTTTTTTTAAAAAGTCTTTAGAAGATCTTTTAAAAGTTTTTTAGTATGTATTTTTATATCTTTTTCGTTTTTTAATTTGTTTGAAAATTTATTTCAAACAAAATGAAGTTTTTTTATCTGAATTTTTTAAATTCAAATAATTAATTTCGAAAATAGATTCAAAATTTTTATGTACTATGTATAATATTTTCAATCATTGAGTTTTGTTTATGGAGATATTGTTTGATAATTAATAAATTGACCGTAAATACTACTAAGTCTATCACAATCTGAACGTCTATTAATGCTATTTTCGGTATTTCTAATATGTAACATTTCTAGAAACATTCTTTTACTGTAATTCTTTTCTGATTGTAAAATTGTAACATTTTTGAAATCAGGGCGATGATTTTCCTCTATGCAATGGAGAGCTAGTGCAGTCTTTTGTGTGCTACCATTATTTATATCTTTTTCTAAGTTTTTGCATCGATGTCACGAAAAAAGGAAGCATTTTTTATTCATTTTACATAAAGTTTTGAAAGAAAAAAAACAATAGGTACCCTGCAAAATACCAAGTTGCCACGTCATTTATGTCTGGCTTGATGACTGAAATTTCGTTTTCATCTCAACAATAACATTCATCATTCCAATTAGATTTAAATTGCTAATCTATGTCCTCGTGAAGTAAAACAAGTGTTTTATATTTGTTGTTTTCTGCTATTGCATTCCAATCTAGATCAAGATATTCTGAGTTATCTTCTTCGCAATTCGAAAACTTAGAATTAAATAAGAATTTAATTGAAATTACTTTAGCCAGAAGAGAAGCAAAGAAGTTTCGTGCTCTTATCTTACCGAAAAGATTTTCAAGTACTTAGATCTTTATTGATTTTATATAGTTTATTTCTTTATCTTATTCATAAGATTATCATATCTTTTAAAAAAATGCTTATTACTGTCATTACGAGATTTGTGCAGCCATTGGAACATTCATTTTTTGGTAATCCGTTGGATCGATATGGGAAGATGTCAGTTTTAGACATATTTTTGATGTGTTGTTTTTCTCAGAGTCGTATATGTATATATTCGATAATTTTCCAACTAACGGATGCATCAGGTGTTAAAAGGTTGTAGCTTAAAAGGTTATTGCGAACAATTTTTATCCGATGTGGCACATCTTATGTTGCATATTGTTATATAATAGAAATGCTTCTACAGTGCCCCCAATACCTACACACGTAGAATAGCTTTCACCACGCAAGGTTTTTGCCCAGCAAATACCTTGTGTGTGCTTACTTAGGCTGAAAACACACCGGATAAAGCAAAACGTTTTTTATTCGATAGTCAAAAAAACATTTTTTATTTGAACACACACCAAGCGAAACAGAATAAAACAAAACGTTTTGTTTTTTTGTTTCGTTTGGTGTGCGTTGAAATGAAACAAAATACGAACTATCGTAAAAGCTTAACTCCGGCTGAAAGATTATAACTATACGGCAAGTAAACACAAATAACAATTTTGTGTTTACAAAACAGACATTTGTGTTTATTTATAAGAAAAGAGAAAAGCTTTTAAGTAGCAATCCATAGCTTATCAATAGTAAGTTTATTGGCATGTTCCTTATCTTTATAATTATAGATAGGGCTTCTCGCCTTAATAAAAAAAAGTGAACTTCTTTCCATCTACATATTTCATATTTATTTAAAATTTGCGCACAGAGTAAACGTAAAAGCAAATAAATCTGTAAAGTGCAACGAAAGAAGAAAATAAAAACAACAGAGTCAAAATTTTGTTTTGCAAAAAACAATAGCTCAGCTATTGGCAACGAAACATGTTTTTCTGTTTTGCTTTAGTTTTTATGTTTTGTTTCATTTGCTGTGCGTTGCGCCATAAGAATGTATGCAATTATCGTCAACGAGCCTTGTTCGAAACAGTTTTGTTGCATTCGGTGTGTGTTGCTCGTATACAGGGTTGCAAAAGCTTAAGTCACTTGTTAGCTTAAGCTTGGCTTTAATTCACAAGTCACTCACTGACTTATGAATTAAAAAAAATATAATTCAGCAGCTAGGAACTGACTTATGAATTAAAAAAAATTTAATTCACAAGTCAGTTGGTAACTTGTGAATTAAAAAAATTTAAATCATAAGCTTCTTAGTGACTTATGAATTAAAAAAAAAATAATTCAGAACCTACTAAGTGACTTATGAATTAAAAAAATTTAAGTCATGGGCAAGTAAGTGACTTATGAATTAAAAAATTTTAATTCCCAACCTACCAAGTGACTCAGGAATTAAAAAAATTCAAGTCATGAGCAAGTAAGTGACTTACATATGAGTTAAAAAAATTCAAATCATCAGCAAGTAAGTGACTTATGAATTAAAAAAATTTAATTCCCAACCTACTAAATGACTTATGAATTAAAAAAATTTAAGTCATGAACAAGTAAGTGACTTATGAATTAAAAAATTCAAATCATCAGCAAGTAAGTGACTTATGAATTGAAAAAATTTAATTCAAAACCAACTTATTGACTTATGAATTAAAAAAAATTTAATTCATAAGTTAGTGGATAAATGCTGATTAGAAAAATTATGAAATGGATAATTTATAAGCTAGCGTGATAATCTTATGATTTAAAAACTAGATTTGAAAGCTAAAAAGATATTCAAAATTAAAAATTACAATTAAATGTTATACTTACTGAGTAGGTACCAAAAGTTTCGAAGTGCTTAATTAAGAAAACGGAATGTTTTTTTTTCAATTTTATTGAAAATACACATTGAATTAGTTTCAGGTACTTGAAACAATTTTACAAAAAAATATCAAATTATCAACTCATGTAAAATATGAAAACCAAAAAGTTTAAAGGCATATGCATAAAAATATGCACTCACGAAATTTATACAATGATAACCCATCATTTGCTCAACACAAAGATTTTATCAATATTGCTTTTTATTTAGTTGGATTATAAGGACTGCATAAACGGCAACTTCCAAAAAATTCTCCAAAAGCTTTCGTTAATAATTAAATAATTATATATAGGTAGTCAAAACAAGCTTAAAAATTTCCAATCTACCAACTAACTTATGAATTAAATTTTTTTAATTCACAAGTCACCAACTGACTTGTGAATTAAATTTTTTTTAATTCATAAGTCACTTACTCCCTGATGACTTGATTTTTTTTAAGTCATAAGTCACTTAGTAGGTGGTGAATTAAATTTTTTTTAATTCAAAAGTCACTTTGTTGCTCATGATTTGAATTTTTTTAATTCATAAGTCACTTACTCCCTGATGACTTAATTTTTTTTAATTCATAAGTGACTTGGTAGGTGGTGAATTAATTTTTTTTAATTCATAAGTCACTTAGTAGCTTAGGATTTAAATTTTTTTTAATTCATAAGTCACTTTGGGGGTTGTGAATTAAATTTTTTTTAATTCATAAGTCACCAAATATCTTATGAATTAAATTTTTTTAATTCACAAGTCATCTATTGGCACCTGGTAAGTTGCTTTCCACACCACCTGGAACTCAGTGCGTGTACTGACAAATGGAGATAGATTTCTTTTCGATTTGTCGTTCAATGTATTTCCCATAAGAAAAAAGTTAAAAGTGGCTCGAAAAATATTAATTTTACCGAATAATTTTATATCAACGGGTATCACGTTTATGATTATAAAAGAATAATACTATGAGTTTATTTCAAAATCAGGTGGAACATATATGAAAAACATAATGCAACCTGTGTAATTTGTTCTCAAAAAAGGTAAACAAATCGCAAGAAAACAACAACAAATACCTAAAAAAAGAAAAAAAGTGTTTTGCTATGATTGAACTGTCAAATTTGGTTACTGATTCTCAATCACGGTAGATAATCGAGACAAAATTATTAGTGTTATTCGTGAATAATAAAAGAAATATTAAGAAAATAAATTTAAAAAAAAACAATGGCACAAAAAAACACGTAAGTTGTCTGTGAACAAAAGTGAATTTCTTACCCCTGTTGTGTTGTGTTAAGTGAAAGAAGTGAAAGTGGTCTGTGTCCCTTAATAATAACAAAATTTAAATTTTCAAATCCAGACATTTTGGCTACAATTGTTTCTTCTTAAAGTAGAAATACCGAGCCAATAAGCTGGAGCCGCGTCTTAGTCCTTCGTGTGTGGGGAAACTCAGATGGATCCTTGAGGCCAAGCCATTTGCATATTCAGCAAATCCAATACCCACGAGCCCAAATCAAATAAGTCGAATCAAATGATTCTGTCGTGTGTGTCCAGCTTGAAATGCGATTAATTTTATTATTATAAAAAGAATGAATTAGGCACTTTAAGGGACCAGACTACTTTCAACTTAGAGGGCTCAAATAATATTTGTGCAAAAACTTTAGTTATATTTATATGCAATCTAAGTGATCTTTTAAATATTATTTTTAGAAATAATTGTGAATCGTTTCAAGACGACGCGCAGGGTGATGGAGGCACCATCCTTAAAATTCAAATACACCAAATTATGGAATACTTTGAAAATTCAGTGAGGCCTCTTCGTGAGGGTGAAAACCTTCTCGATGCAGGGTGGATATATTCCATCGGTACCATTGGTACCAACAAAAAAAAAGTCCTAGGCTACGTTTTTCAGACGACCCATATGACTGAAAAGCCGCATGAAGTTGTGCTGGATAATATTGAATACGAAGTTTCGAAATGGATATGTATATGTTCGTGTAAAGCTGGAATAGGTGAAAAATGCAAACATATTGCAGCTTGTTTGATATATATTCAAAAGTAAGTACTAATATTGGTTACTTTTAAGAACCCGAGTTCAAGGTAACACTTAAGAATATGTATAATAAATTTCACATTATGAATCGCTTTTGAATTTATATTTTCAAGAGAAATATAATATTTATATATTCTCTTCAACACAACCCTTAAGGGTCCAGTAATGAAGTTCGCCGGATTGATCTATAATAGTTCAGTTTCGCCATTAATTTTACTTATCAGTTTTGTTCTTAATTGGCAATTCCTTTTTATTACATCTTAGATCAAATATTTTTCAAAAACGCGATTTCTTGTAACTCTCTCTTAAGGACCTTCATTTATAACTAAAACTATGCCTTTCCAATTTTTTTTTCTGAATCCTCAAATTTCGAAACATTGCAAGCCTACAAATTAAAAATAAAAACCGTTTTTGACGTTATTAAAAAATGTCCGTGAAATGAAATATGTAATATATTTTAAGAAATAAATTCCATAAAGTATTATCTTATTAAAATTTCAAATTGGTTTCGAATACCAAGGCACTTAAACACTTTGGAAAAGTGTAATCTAGTTCCAAATCAAAGTTTTTCTTTTATTTCAACTACCTAATTGAAAATTTTCACATCCTCTCTTTAGAAATCCATGTTTGTACGAGCTAAGCCCAACACAGCTAAAACAAAAATGGGGCAAGATTGGGAAAGAGATGGCATCAGCACATGGTGGCGTTGAAATTAAAAATATGTGCCATGTACTTGCAAAAATTAATGTCCATAATGAAGAAGTTGCTTCTCTTGAAACTACCAAGAAATTATTAGAAATTGGACTTGAAGGTATAACAATATAAAATACCTAACCTATCTACATCTATTTATTATTAAAACTTTTATGATTTTTCTTTAATATAATATTTTAAAATCAAATGTTATATCGGTCATCGTTTCAAATAAATAAAATTAGGTAACTTTATAGTTGTCAGATTTCTTATTTTACACTTAACAAACATTTTAGATCAAACAAAAACCTTTACATTAATCTATCAGTGACAGTCAAAATGTAGGAGGAAAACTATTTTTTTTTTTTTCATATTCTGAAAAAAAAAATTAGGGGTAGTCTGCTCGAAGTGGGTTAAGTTTCTAGCTAATTCTTTTGCATTTCACTAATGAAGCCATATCCATTAGTCAAACTATGGATTCTCATAAAAAAAAATTATTTCAAGCACATTCGAGGATTTAAAAGCCCTTTGCTGAAAAGAAACTAAAATATTTAAGTTCAAAACAAGATCTTATGTAATAGTTTATGAAAACTAAAAATAGATCATCAAACTCTTAAAACATTATTAAGGGAATATTTATTGAAAATAATACTTACTTTTTTTGTAAAGCCTTCCCAGATTCCGAATTTGGTAGGCTGAAGAGGTGCTACAGGTCCACTTATGTAGCACAACAAGCAAACCAATCGGAAGAAGAAATAAATAATGAAATGAATGATTTCTATGAATTATTATTCAAAGAAGACACTTTTCAAGAAATATTTTTACCAGAAATGGAAAAATATTTAACAATGAATACAAACATACAAAAAACATTTGACCAATATATTAAAAAAACAAAAGAAGAAGCAATTACCATATGTAAAAACAACTGTTACTCAATCCTCATTTGCTTGGCTTCAAGAGCGCAAATCGAGGATAACATCGAGTATATCATATGGACTCTATACTTACTCCAAAAACAAAAATCAAGATTGGCCTAAGAAAATAGAATCAACTTTTTTCAGTAGTTTCAAGGGTAATGAAGCAACGAGGTCATTTGTTTCATTTTAATATATCTTAATGTACTGTTTTGAAAATTCTTATGTTTTTTTTTTAAGATACGGGAAGTATTCTGAAAATGAAGCAAAAACTGTATATAGAAAGCTGTACTTACTTTTTGATTGTGGAATTGTTATATCACCAACACTTCCCCTATTTGCAGTTATCCCTGATGGGCTTTCCTATAATGGGGAAGAATGGAAGTTGGTAGAGATTAAAAGTCCAGTAAACGGCAAGACTAAAAATTCAAGAAACCTTCTTGCTGATTTAAAATACTTAAGGACTGATAATGGATATGAATACCACCTAAAAGAAAAGCACGAGTATTATGGCCAAATTCAGCTTGGATTATTCATTCTGGGCCTAGAAAACTGCGATTTGGTCATTTATAGCTCGTATTTAAAAAGCAATATAACAATGATAAATATTGATTTAAATATAAAATTAAAACAAATAAAATTAGTTTTTATAAAAGAAAAATTATTGTTTTATTTATTAAGTTTAAGTTTAATTTTATTGCAACAATTTGAATATTATGACATAGCGACGCGTTTCGGATTTAATAATCCATCATCGGGCTAATGCTGTCGTACTATGGTGTTGTTTGCCAATGTTGGTGTTTGCTATTTGGTGTCTTTTTTGGTTGAGCTAAAAAAATACATCAACAGCATAAATGACAAAATAAAATTCACAGCCGAATTAGAAAACAACAATGCAATTAATTTCCTCGACCTAACAATATACAAAAACAACAATAAACTCAACTATAAAATCTACAGAAAACCAACAACAACTGATATCACTATACACAAGAATTCCCATCACCCACATGCACAAAAAATGGCTGCTTTCAACGCATTTATTAACAGACTTTTTAATGTACCTATGAAAAAAGAAGATTATGAAGACGAAATAGACACAATTAAACACATCGCAATAGTAAACGGATACACAGCTGAAATGATAGACAAATTAATATACAAAAAGAAAATTAAAATAAAAAACAAAAACAGAACCAACAACACAAACGCCACCGACAATAAATACATAGCAATAGAATACACAAACCTACTCCCACAAATATTAAAATACGAATTTAAAAAACTAAACATAAATATTTCATTTAAAACAAAAAACAACATAGAAAAAATACTTAAACAAAAAACTCAAAAAGAAATTAAAACATGGTCCGGAATATACAAAATAAAATGCAATGACTGTGACAACTTTTACATTGGACAAACAGGTAGAACTTTTTACGACAGATTTCTAGAACACAAACCAAAAACAAATGCAAAATCGACGTTTGCACTACATTTAATAGACAACAAGCACAACTATACGGACTTTGAGACTAACACGCCAATGCACATTTGTAAAAAAGGAACAACAATGGATGCACTTGAGGAGTTCGAAATTTACAAGGCAAACAAATTAGAACGAGACAAAATAATGAACGACAAACTAACTATAAAGAACAACACACTGTTTGACACTGCCATCAAATATCAAACTCCACATCGATGAATAAAAGAGAAAAAGAAACAAAAGCTCAACCAAAAAAGACACCAAATAGCAAACACCAACATTGGCAAACAACACCATAGTACGACAGCATTAGCCCGATGATGGATTATTAAATCCGAAACGCGTTGCTATGTCATAATATTCAAATTGTTGCAATAAAATTAAACTTAAACTTAAACTTAATAAATAAAACAATAATTTTTCTTTTATAAAAACTAATTTTATTTGTTTTAATTTTATATTTAAATCAATATTTATCATAGTTCGCGCAACATGGAGACCACACCACAATTAAGTTCAATATAACAAGTCCAATAATAGTGCTAAGTCTTCTACTTGGCTGATTTATTTCAGTAGTATATAGAGTTTGTATTATAAAAAACCTTCATATAAAAAGCAATATAGTTATTATAAATGTCAAAAAAGATAATAAATTTTTGAAAAATTATATAACTAGTTTAATAAGTATATATTTTAAGCATGTTCATCCTTGTTTTTGTTTGAAGTAATTGTGGTGGTGCTTTTATTTATTTATTTTTTTTTAACATTAAACTTTTATCTATTATCCTTTTATATTCTTATTGACGTAAAAAACTTTTTTATTTGTTGTTTTTTTTAATTCATTTTTATTTTTTCAATTTATTTTATAAATATCTTAAAACTACTGAACAAAAACTAACCTATTTATCTTAAATATCTTAAAACTACTGTACAAAAACTAACCTACTTATCTAAAATATCTTAAAACTACTGTACAAAAACTAACCTACTTATCTTAGAACTAATTTAATGGCCCCAAGTGGGCTCTCTAATTAATACTTTATCATAATATGTAAGTAAATTTAGTATAATATATAATATATATATTATGCATAATAATGCTTACAAAAAGTGGTGCTTTAATTGGAAACTTTTAAAACTTTTCATCACTCAGAATGGGTTGGCTTAGATTTTAAATGGCGCATACAATTGTCATAATATCTTCAAAATATGGAAGCATTGATTGGGTTACCTTTTCCGAAAGCATTTTGTATTGCTTGATTCTTGCGAAACGTCTTTCCACATGCACTCTTGCAGCTGCTATCAGTCTATCTTTTCCCACATCTTGTTTTTCTCTGTCAGGGTTCATAAACTGTGGACGAATCATCTCTATCCCAGCTTCGCACAATTCATTGGCTATCATAAAACCTTTATCAACCATCACTGCATCTCCTGGTTTCAGATATTTAATCAAACAGGTAAGATTAAATATAGCTGTGTCTGTAGTCCTGCCGGAGACTGGAGGGCTTACAAAATTTACAAGCCCTGATGGAGTTATTCCTATTAATATTTTAACTGTGTGTGTACCTTTGTAGTGCGAGTAGGTACAACACTTACAAGTTAGGCAACGGAATTGCACTGTTTTTATTTCAGTACAATCGAGCACGGTGACAACGTTAGGAAACACTTGAAAACATTTTGGTAAGCTTTTATGATACTCTTCACTTGATGGCCAGTATATAAATGATTTTAGGGCTTTTGAAAGCAGTTGGACATAGTCTGTGAAATAATTTTTTGATGTTTTTACGCTAATGTTAAAAAGAGCTGCAACATGAGCGTTGGTAGCGTTATTTTTTATCCTGTACATAGTAAGAATAATTTTGCTCTTGATTGAAAATCCTTTAACATTTATCTCCTCAGATGGGCGAATTAATAAACAAAATTTTATTAACGTCTGAAGAAAATGACTAGTTGGAATTCCAGTCATAGTGTTTAATTTATCATCAGGATAAATTTGGAACGGTAAATAATTAAAACGTCTGTCTTCTTTTTCGCCCACCTGAGTACATTTATCTGCTTTATTGACGGTACTTTGGGTTGCCGTTGATACATATTGTTTCAAAAAAACATTATTTGACGAGAGGCACGTTTCAATTTCATTGTTTGGAAGATGTTCGCAGCTGATAATATTTTGACTGCAAAAAGAAAAAAATTAAATGAAATACAAAACTTGATTTTGTATATAAATGTATGTAAATACAAGAGGATTACATAGGATGGAACAAAAACCTTCACAAATAGTTTAAGTCAAAAGAAATGAATGTCATAAATTGTAATATAATTATAAATATTTCCTTGTTTCATAACCTTCGAAATAATATGCACATTTCAAAACGTTATGTTTTCAAAGCATTCCCCACTGGTTGGAAAATTAAATTTTGTTTTGTTACGAAAACCAATATTCGAACATTCTTTTGGCTCGCCCCAAAAAATTTTTTTTTTTGATAAAAAATGAATAGTTTTATGAGAAGAAGATACTTAGGGGATTAAAAAAAGGTATACACCATTTCTTTAGGTAAAATAAAATAGCAAGGACCCACCAAAGAACGTTCCAACATTTTGAGTTTTTTCCATTTTGATAGAAAAATGAAAATGTTGGAACGTCTTCTGACTCGTCCTTAAAAAGTTCCTTCTTTTGGATAAAAAATGAATGGTTTTATCAGAAGAAGATACTTAGGGGATTAAAAAAAGGTATAAACCGTTTCTTTAGGCTTCGTAAGCCCATTTTACTTCAAGGTAGATCGGTGCACCGATTTCCTTAAATCTTTTAACACATAAGCAAAAAGTTTTAAATAAATTATTCAATTTTTTCAAATCAAGGTGTCTTACGACATTTTAGTATAAAACACCTTTACTGTTTTGAATTTTTAAAATATCCACCAAACATTACACATTAGTATGTCAAAAAGCAAATAATAAAAAAATAACACAAACTTACGGAATTATTTCCCTCCGTTGGCTTCTGATTCGACGTTCTCTCGCCTTAATGAAATTTGCCTTTCTAACCATGATGGAAGATTTAGGCAGATGTAAAGTTGGAAGTGCTGAATCCAGCAGTCTTCCATACCTCCGTTTCCCTGCTTCTTCTTGGTTGGTACGCAATATTTGACGCTCTTTAAAATGACGAGAACAAATGAGAAAGTATTTCGGCAAAGGTTTTCCCATCTTGAGTTATACTTTCCAAGCTAACAGCTTCTTTCGATCACCAAACACAAGGTCAGGTATTTTGTGTAAAGATACTCCTTTTGTTCTTCTTTGCGAGCACTGAGGTACTCCGCACATATGGCTATCAGTTTTTTGAGCTTCACTTGACCTATGAATGGAAACAAATGAATTATTTGAATTAAGTTACAACAATACAAATATTTCTTACATTTTTCTTCTATTCAATTTGTCCTTTTTTTTACAATTTATTTAATTCACTAAACAACTTATATTGAAATGAGTCCACACAAATATACCGAACAAATAGAAAAAAGTATTTATTCTTGACAGAAGACGATGTTAACCAACGAAAAGCTGTCGTTCATATACGATTTGTTTACGTTTTTCGAAGACAAATTACAAAAGATTAATTAAGTTTTTTGCTATGTTTTTCACCTGATTTAGAAATTAACACATATTACTATTCTCTTAAAATCATAATATTAATACCCGTTAATATAAATTTGATTAGTTAAAGTAATGTTTTTCAAGTCACTTTTTACTTTTCTCTTATGGGAAATACATTGAACGTCAAATCGAAAAAAAATCTATCTCCATTTGAAGGTTCTCGTGTTGACTGCCAGGTGCCGTGACTCCATGTGTCAATAGACTTATGACTTAACGATTTTTTAATTCAAAAATTCGCAACCCTGCTCGTATACAATAGCATGTATTTTCGACAACCACCATCGTAACACTTCAAAACAAAAACATGTGTTTTGTTTCGTTTTCTTTGGTGTGTTTAGTCACATAAGAAACAATGTTCTCTTGTTTCACGAAACAAAAAAACATGTTTTGCTTTATCCGGTGTGTTTTCAGCCTTAGCCTTCAGCGTTTAATGTTTTCTCCAACTTCATCTTCTCCGAAGATAAATCTGGAGAGTATAATTAACTAATAGCCTAGCAACTAAACTTCGCCAAGGGATTAAGCTCTTTCTTTTATTCGTATCACTTTTTCTCTATTCTTTCTTGAAGACGCGTCTTAAAGGAACTGTAATTATATAAAGCAAAGTGTTGTATTCCTAATTAATGTAAGATATTGTAATATTTTTGCTAGGTTCGTTAAATAAAACTTATTACTCTTTCTAGCATTTCTTCTTTATTTTTACTTTCCAAATCACAACAATAAATCTCAATTTATAATCAACTCAAATACTTTATTTTAATTAAAATCACACTTGTTTTACACAATCCAATAATCAGAGTTTTGCACACTTCCGTACTCTAAAATCAACTGCATCGTGCTCACCGCGAGCACTCCCTTATATACTAAAGTTAGTTGTTCTCGAAAATTCGAGAAGGTTCTCGTCTTGGAATGTTCTAGATGGTTGGAATAATGGGAAGTGCAATGAGGCAAAATGTCCTAGGGGAACATGAGAAAATAAGTTTGTCATATAAATGAAACGGAGTCTTGTTGACAATAATATTATGTAATAATATGCAATTTCTAGCGTTGATATATTGCTTTAGAGAAGATCATAGCAAGCAATTTGCATAGGGTGTTATGTGGTCATATCTTCGCAAACAGTAGATATAACACACTGCATCATTAAAAGCTACTTGTAATTTTCGCTGTGATAAGGAATCTAAGCTGCTATAAACACATTCAGCATATGTTATTAGGATCAGAATGAGGCTTGTCACAAGTTTTCGTCTTGTATCTAAGGGAGTGAAACTAGCAGTTATCCACAGTTTTCGTAAGCATCCATACACTCGACCTATAACATAATTAGTATGGTCATAACCTGATAGGTTATGATTTATAAGAAAACCTAGGTTTGTTGCAGTTTTTACAATTTTTAGCTCACTACTTGAAAGAAAAATGTCAGGAAAATTGCTATGAGGTGGTACTTTGAAGCATATTGTGATAGCTTGTGAATTGGATAGGTTAAGGAGCAAGCCATTTTCTCTTGACCAAGATTGAATGCTAGAAAGATCTTCGTTTATATTGTGTGTTAGCTCAGTTAATTCATAAATTGGACTCTACGAGTACAACTGCACATCGTCAGCGTAAAGGTGTATTGTCGAATGACGACAAACAGATGGCATATCATTAACGGAAATACAAAACAGAATTGGGCCAAGAATTGATCCTTGCGGTACACCCTGCTTAATAGACAGAAATGCTAAAGAAGAATTAGAAATTACAACTCGTTGAAATCCTTGAGTTAAAAAGCTCCTCAGAAGCGTAACTGCACTGTTACCAAAACCAAACAAGTTTTTTAACTTCCAACAAAGAAATATCATGGTCAACTTTGTCAAAGGCTTTCGAGAAATCAAGTAAGCAGAGAAGTGTAACAGTGTAACATATCCTTTATCAAAACTTTGTCTTATATCTTCGAATATATTCACCATAGTAGTGGAACAACTATGGTTCGCTCTAAAGCCAGATTGACCAGCATAAAGTCAATTATGATTAGATAAATGAAAAAGGATTTGTTTTTCTATAAGCTTCTCGAAAACCTTTGACAAGCATGGCAAGATACTAATTGGTCTAAAGTCACCAGGAGTAATAGCATTTGCTTTTTTAGCAACAGGTACAACTCGAGCAGTTTTCCACAGTTCAGGAAAAGATTAAGTAGTAATACAGTGGTTTATAATGTGGGTTAAATGAGATGCAATAAACGGCAGAATCATTTTTATAAAACGCATAGGTATGCCACCTTCAACAGGTGAGCAGGATTTTAATATGGCGATACAATTAATGACTTCAATTTCAGTTACTGCAACTATTTCAAAATTATTCATTAAGTTAAGAGATTGGTCAGAATGGAGTTTCATAGGCACACCGAACCTGCTTACCCAGTTAGACACAATCTGGTCAGCCACGGTCTTGGTTTCTTGGTTCGGGATAGCGAATGCCTCAGGCCATTTTCTGAAGTAATCCATTATCACCAGAATATATTTGTTTCCAGCATTCGTTTCCGGAAATGGGCCAGCTACATCAGCAGCAATCCTTTCAAACGGTGAGTCAACATTAAATTGCATCATTTTTCCTTGCAGTTTTCTACCAGGTCCTTTGATTGCAGCACAAGCGTCACAATTTCGGCACCACTTTTCAACTTCGTCTCTTGCATGCAACCAGTAGAATCGTTGTCTCACTTTTTCTAACGTCTTGTTGACTCCCAAATGGCCTCCTGAAGGTACATCATGCATTTCTCGAAGAACCTCTCTGATTTTCGATTGAGGTAACACAAGCTGCATCACATAGCATTTACCATCAGTGGATCCCCATTTTCGCCGAAGAACACCTTCTCGCACATGAAGTGAGTTCCATTGTGCCCAATATGCCTTTAAAACTGGACTCCTATCGGAAATGTCATTCCATGCGGGTTTTTCTTCATGTTCCTTCCATGCGAGAAAAGGTTCAATGTCGGGGTCTTCTTGTTGAGCAGATCTTATTTTTTCATTGCTCCATCCACAAATAGGGTCAGCCCTTATTCGCAGAGTGATGGATTCCTTTTCTTCTTGTCGCCTGCAATGCTTGCAGTCTATTTTACAAGGTCTTCGGGGTAGCGCGTCGGAATTTGAGTGCAGCTATCCCCTTCGGTGTTGAATTTCGCAGTCTTTCTATCCACCTTGCGGCTTGTCCTTCTGGGTTCTTGAAGTTCAACAACCAGCTAAGAGCACCATGATCGGTTTATAGAAGAAACTTCTGTCCATAGATGTATTTGTGGAAGTGTTTCGTTGCCAAGATGAGTGCCAAGAGTTCTCTTCTGGTCGCACAGTAGTTCCTTTTGGTCTTCGACAATACTTTACTCAAATAGGCGACAACCTCTTCCTCGCCATTGTGTACTTGTCATAGAACAGCGCCGACTCCCAAGTTGCTTGCATCAGCATCGATAGTAAAAGACTTGCCTGAAATCGGATAGATCAGCACCGGAGCGTTACATAGACGGTATTTTAATTCTTGGAAGGCTTCTTCACACTCAGCTGACTATCTAAACTGCTTGTTCTTTTCCGTAAGCTGATGCAAACTTTTCGCAATTCCGGCAAAGTTCTTAACAAAACGTGTGTAATAAGTAGCAAGACCAAGAAAACTTCGTAGTTGATATTTGTCCTGTGGTGTTGGCCAATTTTTGACGGTATCAACTTTTTCAGCATCAGTCTTGACTCCTTGGGACGAGATGATATGTCCCAAATACTTCACTTCAGTCTTGAATAGTGCACATTTTTCGGGGTTCAGTTTAAGGTAAGCCTCTGGAAGTCTCTGGATCACACCCTTTAGGTTCTTACAGTGTTGGTCGTATGTCTTTCCATAAACGATAACATCATCCAAGTAGACAAAACAAGTTTTCCATGTCAGGCCTTGAAGGACGCACTCCATCAAACGCTCAAATGTTGCCGGAGCGTTGCAAAGACCAAGCGACATCACCTTGAACTGCCAGAGCCCATTACCTGTGGAGAACGCTGTCTTTTCTCGATCCTTATGGTGAATTTCAACTTGCCAATATCCACTTTTCAATTCCAATGTTGAAAACCAATGTGCTCCTTCCATCGCATCTAAAGTGTCACTGAAACTTGGCAGGGGATAGCTGTCTTTCTTGGTCACGTCATTCAATCTTCGGTAACTTTTGAAACTGATGTTGGTGTAGGTTGGATGAATTGAGTATCTTTGCCTTGATGCCATTGAGCTTCTCAGGGTCTAATGTCTGTCTCGGTATTTCAGCGTCAATTTGTGTTATAGGTGCGACAGATTGGCACTTACCGATAATTTCTCCTTTCGTTAACTTTACATCGTACGGTTTGGTGTTGAGTATCCGTACGGGGGCCATATTGTTCTTCGGAGCCACGAGTGTCTTCCCAATGATTACCTTTTGGGAAGAACAGTCTGGGCCTGGTTCCAAAATTAGGTATCGGTGGCGTCCACACTCACCTTCTAGTTTTGTCCAAGGAAATACCTCAGAAGAAATAGGAATAACCACTGCTTCTTTGATTCCTTCGTGCCCCTAGATCATTGGAATCTCTGTATTCTGGTATTTGAGTACCTGGTTGCCGATATCCAAAACAACTCGATGTTCTTTCATGAAGTCCATTCCGATGATGCACTCATCACATACATATATCTGCCACCAAAAATGTGTGGGAGAATTATAGATCTGCAATTCGAATTCCAAGACGGACTTCACCATAAACCCTAGCTGCTTCTCCTGTGGCAGTTCTCAGACGGTAGCTATTGGTGTTGTGTAGCCAATTCAGGTGCACTAGGTCTTGTCGCACATTGGAGGCTGTGGCACCGGTATCGATGGTGACCACACGTTTGTTGCCATTTAAAGTTGCCTCAACAGTCAGACTTTTATTGTCTCACTTAGTCTGAGAAACCTGAATGGTGTTTCTGGGGCCATCGATACCAGAAACCAGCTTCTGCCCCTCGAAGTTGGTTCTTACTCGTTTCCCTGCTGGGAAACTGTTCGGGAAGTAACACTGGAGTTATTGTTACCTTGTTCTGAGTTTGAAACTCCGTGTCCACAATGTTGACAAGCTCTTCTTGGTGGTAATTGACATTGAGGCTGTAAATGTCCGGTCTTGTTGCAATTCCAGCACTTTGCAAGTCCGTTTCGTTAGTTCCTTTAGACATCAGTTGTTTGGCATGAGCATTCTTCGACGATGGCTTCTCTAAGTCGATATACTCCGTGAGCAGCTTGCTCTGCTGCTTCCATTGTCAAGGCAAACGCTAATGTTTCAGAAACCGTTCGTTTTCCAGCAGTTCGCACGGCCCTTTGAAGATGTATGTCGGAAATGGCGAGAAAAAATGCCTCAACTGCAAACTGGTTACAGATTTCCTCTCCAACATCTGGATATGCAAGATGAACAAGGCTTTCAATGTCCGCTTGGAGCTGTTGTAGAGTTTCGCCCCTCTTCTGAACTCTGGAATTGAGTTGCACTTTGAAGACTTCTTTCATGTGGCTGTTACCAAAGCATTTGTCTATAGCCAAAACCAAGGAATTGAAGTCGCCGCTCTTATCTGCTGGTATGGTTTGCAACAACTCAGCAGCTGCTCCTCTAAGAGCAGGGTTAAGGCTATATACTTGTCAGCCTCATCCCAGCCATTTGTTGTGGAAGCTGCCTCGAATTGCTAATTGTATAGAAGAAGTTTGTCCATCAAAGATTAGAGATTGCATCTCCTTTTTCCTCAAGGTTTCTCCAGAACTTTCCCGAATCTTTATATTTCGAATACGATCTAACTCCTTTGAAAACGTCTCCATTTATTTGATTCTACAACAGGGGTGGAGGCAGAAAATAATTTCAGGGGGGGGGAGGGGTGGTCGTTTCAAAAAAATATGAGATTTTCATAAATAAATTATTTACGGAATTTATTAATACATGAAATCATATCTTGTTGTACTTTTGCGATCATACGAAAAAGAGTTATCTGAAAACATAAGGACACTCAACTGGTACCTACGTTAACTACTTTACTACATAATTATAACCACAACGCTTCCAGAAGGTGTTATATGCTACTCATCAGTAACTGCAACTTTCAAACAAACGAAATGAGTTAGTTTGTTTTTTTTTTTGCTGCAATACAATACACTCCGACCTTGGAGCCATCAAAAACTCAAACTTGCTCCGTTACTGCCCATATACTTAAACACATAATGTCAATCATCGAAAACGCAATGGCTGCTGGCTTCGTCGTCTATTTGTTAATGATCAATTCAAAATAAGACAGTTTTAAATAGTAGTTTAGTAGTTAGAGCTAAATACATAATGTGTTTTATAAAAAATTTTTAAAACATATAGGTATTTAAGAAAAAATTTTGGTACGCCAATTTTAACTAGAAGCTTCTCTATGCAAAATTTCATTGAAATCTGTTCTGCCTATAATGACAAAATCAAAATTCGAAAAACTGATTTTATGGTAGGTACTCAGTACTGAACAGAGCATGAACATGTCAAACATGCTCTGAACTTTCTCCGAATCGAGTGTGTACTCTGAATTATTTTATAAACACACGCGAGTTTTTGAGTTTTTTTTTCTGTCTGTCAGAATTATTTCAGCATTTAACTCTGTCTACTCAGCTATTTTATACCGAGATCATAGAGTGCGCTCACTCTGAACTAAAAAAGAAAAACGCCCAATATTTAAAATTTGGAGGAGCTTCATAATGATTAAAATCGGTTGTACTGTTTTCGAGAAAATCAAAAACAAACAAAATAAAATGGTTCCAAGAGGGCTTCCAAAAGATGATTCGTACCGTTGTTTTTGGTCCTAAAAAAAAGGAAAATTTAACGAAAATCGGCCCATGCTCTTAGGCCGTAGTCGAAGAGACAGACAGACAGAATTTCGACACCCACTTTTTCTTCGCTATCTTGCCTTATAAAGGGTTTTTCAACAGGGACGCTACAAAAGTAGAGCGACAGGGACAGAAAACGACGCCATATTTCTTGCCGCTCTTTTTGACATTTCTCTTCAGTAAGGTTTGCCATTTCATAATGGAAAGATGTACGAGCCAACAACGAGTCGAAATTATTAAAATTTACTACCGAAATTCGGAGTCAGTGGCCTCAACGTTAAGAGCGCTACGTCCAATTTATGGTCGTCATAATCATCCTAGCAGATCAACAATTGAGCGTCTAGTGGAAAAATTTGAATCCACAGGCTTAATCGTGTGATTTGACGCCGTTAGACTATTTCCTGTGAGGCTACGTGAAGTCTATGGGCTGTGCCAACAAGCCAGCGACGTTTGCTGAACTTCGTACGAATATCCAACGTGAAATTGCAGCAGTATCGGCCGATTTAGCTTGAAAACCGTCGAAAATTGGGTTCAGCGTCTGGACTTCTGCAAGCGTGCCCGTGGTGGCCATGCAAAAGAAATCGAGTTCCATACATAATGGCATCGAACATACTTTCACAGGAATAAAGAATTTCATTGATATTCAAAACCGTTTTTGTTTTATTTAAAGAAACTTTTGTAGCGCTCTTATTGAAAAACCTGATAGTACCTATAATTCGTAAGAAAAACGCAGAGAACCGATAAAGGGAAACATAAAACTCCTAATAATAATCAATTGAACTTACATTAATATTACATTATTATTAACATGGCACGAAAATAGCACTTTGTCTCTTTTTTCTTTAACAAAATGAACTCTTATTTTTTGGTTGTTTCGGGGAGGGGGGGGTTTTAACCCCTAAAACCCCTACCTGCGTTCGCTTCTGTTCTCCAATAATGAAACAACGTTTGACGTAGTTCTCCAACAATGAAACACGTTCATCAAGTGCAGATACATTCTTCTCGATGTTAACAAGCTGGCCTTCTAGCATGTTTCTCTGCTCTTCGAGAAGGTCTTTTTGTTCGCTATGCTGTTCGAGAACATTCTTCTGTTGCTCTTCAAAACGATCGAGAACACTCTTCTGTTGCTCGTCAAAACGTTCAAGAACATTCTTCTGTTCTTTCTTTTGTTCATTTCGTTGCTCTTCGAGACGTTCAAGAACATTCTTTTGTTCCTTCTTTTGTTCATTTCGTTGCCTTTGTTCTTTTTTTTTTGTTCATTTCGTTGCTCTTCGAGACGTTCCAGAACATTCTTTTGTTGTTGGAGCAGAAGACTAATCATATTTAAGACATCTACATTTTTACTTACGTCTGCTCCCTCAGCGTCAGCTTCAAAGACAAAAATGTCCGGGTCTTTATTTTGTTGTTTCAAATATTCGGCCAAACGCAGAACAAGCTCATTTTTCGATCCTGCTCTAGAAAGTTCTCGTTTGCCCAATTCACTTTTCAGCTCATTACAGTTGAGCTCTTTCAGTAACTTGCTCATTTTTATTATTATTTATATTTTTTTTTCCGCACACTTCACTGCACAATGAGTTTTGTTCCACTTTTCTGACACCAATGTAATATTTTTGTTAGGTTCGTTAAATAAAACTTATTACTCTTTCTAGTATTTCTTCTTTATTTTTACTTACCAAATCCCAACAATAAATCTCAATTTATAATCAACTTAAATACTTTATTCAAATTAAAATCACACTTATTTTACAAAATCCAATAAGCAGAGTTTTTCACACTTCCGTAATAAAAAATCAACTGTATCATGCGCACCGCGAGCACTCCCTTATATACTCAAGTTGTTCTCGAAAATTCGCGAAGGTTCTCGTCTGGGAATGTTCTAGATGGTTGGAATAAGGGGAAATAAATTTTGACAAAGAGCTTTTTGTTTCTTCCATAAAGTAGATATGCTCTTTTCCAACAGATGGCGCTGTAGGAGTATAAAGCTCTGTTCGCAGCAATATTATTAAAATTGGACTATAAATAAAACTTAAAAATAAAAACTAAATAAGTATTTCCTTGTCTTTCCAATAAAACACATATTATTATATTTAGTCTTTCATTTATAGTCAAATCCGAAGTTTAGCAAATTAATGTTAAGCTGGGGGTTCAGTTTTCTATTTGTAGGCCCTTGATCAGAGCAAATGGTTCTTACATTTAACTGAAGATCATAACATTGTATATCTAGACAATTTTCAATATCTTCCGCCAGAATTTTTTTGAAGGACAAGCTAGTACGTAATAAAGAACTTGTCTAAATTTTCTGCAAAGACTTCGAATCATAAAAACGCAAACAGACTTTGCACACTTGTTTATTGTAATATATCTTCCATAATCTATGAATCTTTCTATTATGTCTTTATATTTAATGTACTTTAGGTCTGATTGAATGCTCATTTCACCAAAAATAAGGATTATTTTACGTTCTTTGGAAGACATTGTCGTTGCAACACTTTATTTCTTCAAGAACATTCGGACTCATTCCGGGGGAGATTGGCATATCCATTTCCTGTTTTCTGTAAATAGTTGTCCTCCTTCGGAAAGGATCAATTTTGCAAATGTCTTAGAGTTCTTATTAACTCCAGGAATTATATCAATTTTGTCGTTTATACTCTGTTTCGCAATGGCTTGCAATTTTTTTGTCCTTATTTAATCGATTAATTTTTCGAGACATTCTTCAATTCAGCTTTTTAAATTGTATTAATTTTTATTTGAAGCTTGTTCATTTTTTTCAACCTGCTGACTTGTTTTGTATAATAAAATATTGCTTCTTTACATTTTTTCTCACAGCTTGAAAATTGAATTGAATTTCATTGATATTCAAAACCGTTTTTGTTTTATTTAAAGAAACTTTTGTAGCGCTCTTATTGAAAAACCTGATAGTACCTATAATTCGTAAGAAAAACGCAGAGAACCGATAAAGGGAAACATAAAACTCCTAATAATAATCAATTGAACTTACATTAATATTACATTATTATTAACATGGCACGAAAATAGCACTTTGTCTCTTTTTTCTTTAACAAAATGAACTCTTATTTTTTGGTTGTTTCGGGGAGGGGGGGGTTTTAACCCCTAAAACCCCTACCTGCGTTCGCTTCTGTTCTCCAATAATGAAACAACGTTTGACGTAGTTCTCCAACAATGAAACACGTTCATCAAGTGCAGATACATTCTTCTCGATGTTAACAAGCTGGCCTTCTAGCATGTTTCTCTGCTCTTCGAGAAGGTCTTTTTGTTCGCTATGCTGTTCGAGAACATTCTTCTGTTGCTCTTCAAAACGATCGAGAACACTCTTCTGTTGCTCGTCAAAACGTTCAAGAACATTCTTCTGTTCTTTCTTTTGTTCATTTCGTTGCTCTTCGAGACGTTCAAGAACATTCTTTTGTTCCTTCTTTTGTTCATTTCGTTGCCTTTGTTCTTTTTTTTTTGTTCATTTCGTTGCTCTTCGAGACGTTCCAGAACATTCTTTTGTTGTTGGAGCAGAAGACTAATCATATTTAAGACATCTACATTTTTACTTACGTCTGCTCCCTCAGCGTCAGCTTCAAAGACAAAAATGTCCGGGTCTTTATTTTGTTGTTTCAAATATTCGGCCAAACGCAGAACAAGCTCATTTTTCGATCCTGCTCTAGAAAGTTCTCGTTTGCCCAATTCACTTTTCAGCTCATTACAGTTGAGCTCTTTCAGTAACTTGCTCATTTTTATTATTATTTATATTTTTTTTTCCGCACACTTCACTGCACAATGAGTTTTGTTCCACTTTTCTGACACCAATGTAATATTTTTGTTAGGTTCGTTAAATAAAACTTATTACTCTTTCTAGTATTTCTTCTTTATTTTTACTTACCAAATCCCAACAATAAATCTCAATTTATAATCAACTTAAATACTTTATTCAAATTAAAATCACACTTATTTTACAAAATCCAATAAGCAGAGTTTTTCACACTTCCGTAATAAAAAATCAACTGTATCATGCGCACCGCGAGCACTCCCTTATATACTCAAGTTGTTCTCGAAAATTCGCGAAGGTTCTCGTCTGGAAATGTTCTAGATGGTTGGAATAAGGGGAAATAAATTTTGACAAAGAGCTTTTTGTTTCTTCCATAAAGTAGATATGCTCTTTTCCAACAGATGGCGCTGTAGGAGTATAAAGCTCTGTTCGCAGCAATATTATTAAAATTGGACTATAAATAAAACTTAAAAATAAAAACTAAATAAGTATTTCCTTGTCTTTCCAATAAAACACATATTATTATATTTAGTCTTTCATTTATAGTCAAATCCGAAGTTTAGCAAATTAATGTTAAGCTGGGGGTTCAGTTTTCTATTTGTAGGCCCTTGATCAGAGCAAATGGTTCTTACATTTAACTGAAGATCATAACATTGTATATCTAGACAATTTTCAATATCTTCCGACAGAATTTTTTTGAAGGACAAGCTAGTACGTAATAAAGAACTTGTCTAAATTTTCTGCAAAGACTTCGAATCATAAAAACGCAAACAGACTTTGCACACTTGTTTATTGTAATATATCTTCCATAATCTATGAATCTTTCTATTATGTCTTTATATTTAATGTACTTTAGGTCTGATTGAATGCTCATTTCACCAAAAATAAGGATTATTTTACGTTCTTTGGAAGACATTGTCGTTGCAACACTTTATTTCTTCAAGAACATTCGGACTCATTCCGGGGGAGATTGGCATATCCATTTCCTGTTTTCTGTAAATAGTTGTCCTCCTTCGGAAAGGATCAATTTTGCAAATGTCTTAGAGTTCTTATTAACTCCAGGAATTATATCAATTTTGTCGTTTATACTCTGTTTCGCAATGGCTTGCAATTTTTTTGTCCTTATTTAATCGATTAATTTTTCGAGACATTCTTCAATATTCAGCTTTTTAAATTGTATTAATTTTTATTTGAAGCTTGTTCATTTTTTTCAACCTGCTGACTTGTTTTGTATAATAAAATTATTGCTTCTTTACATTTTTTCTCACAGCTTGAAAATTTTACAGGACATTCCTAACTTGCTTTGTTGCTTGTAATCGCAGAATTATTATGCATTTGATTTAGAATTTCTTTGTCTGTTTCTTCTTATGTCACATCTGGATTGAAACTAACTAGACTGCCTTCATTTGGCTCAATCTGTTCTTCAATAATCTCAGTGACCCGAGTAATCAAATATTTGTTTTTTCTTAAACTATTCCCCATAATTCTGTGTTTTTGTTTTGATTAATTTCCTCTTTAATTGGATTTTATAAGTACAAAAGTAAAAACGTTTTATTGCTGTGAAAAAATGATCAAAAAATGAGTGTTTTCTCTAAGGAAAGAGAATTTGGTAAGCGTTCGTTTTTGATTATTTTATGGTATATTTAATAAGAATTTAAAGTTTTTGTTATAAAAATATATTAAAGTTGAAGTTTTTAACAATTTTTTGTTAACAAAAATGTAAAATTTTAAGAAAGGGGGTGCCAATAATTGGTTCTGCAAAAAAGTAGGGGTTCAATTATTGACATGAAGGTGCCAATTATTCATTCCATGGGGTTTCAATTATTGGCACTGCCAATAACTATACTTTTAAGACCGCCAATAACTATGTATATCATCTGACAATTTTCAGTTTCAAAAAAGCCACGAAAAACACAGAAGTACAAAGAAAATTATATATTTAGGAAAGCTCTTCTCCACATAAAAAATGGGCAAATATCCAAGAAAATCGGCTCCTAAAAAGTTAAATATTCCTAGTTACATATATACATTACAATTATAAATCTGCTAAGAAAAACATATTTTTTAAATACATTGCCAATAATTGTAGTTTTTAGAAAGCTTTTTTTAATTTACCTTTTTAACATTTTATTATAAAAGAAATAAAAAATATAAATAAATTTAAGGTTTAAGAAAAAAATTTCAAATTTTATTTTGATGTTCAAAATATATCAACAGCTCTCTTAATGCGAAAGTTATTCACATTTTGAGATGAAAATTTCCTTAAGAATGCTAATATCTGCATCCGTTACGCTAATGTTGGGCGAGCAATTTCCTTTAATTTTTTCATCCCAATACAATCCGACGTAAAAGGTTGGCTACATACATACATATGTACATATGTATGTGTGTAAGGTATTTTATGCCTGAGTACATTTTCTCGACAGTCTTCATCAAGCAAAACTAGCCACTCTGATTCTGTTTCTCTGTCTAGAAATTTAAACAGTTTTATTTCCATTAAATTCGAATTTGATTTGCAAAAATTTAGTTCTCTTCCAGGAGGACATATTTCTCAATTATTCATGCCTGTATAAAGCTTAAAAAGAAAAGTAAAGAAACTTAAAAACTAATAACCTTCCCGCTATTCCCTTTGTTCTTTCTTGAGACGAGATTACATGTTTGTACATTGTACCTGTACACTATGTTACCTAGATACACTTCTCACTTCGTCGGAATTAATTTTACTTTTTTGCCTTTGATGCAATTTAATTCTGTTTTATATGTTAAACCTATACTTTTTTCTTGTAAAACCTTTTTGAAATAAAACAACACAAATATTCATATGCCAATCGTGATCAAAACAACACAAACGTCGCGTCGGTTCATGCATTCGGCAAGAAAAAAATCTTCGCATAAGCAAATTACCAATGAAAATAGAATTATGATTAATTATATTTTTTGATGATATTTTAATATGGCTTATGTTACCCGTTTTTATAAATACGACAAAATAATTTGGAAGTGTTCTAGTTATGGATTTTCTAAATTAGACTGTTTGGTCCAGTTTTTAACTTTGAGTAAAAACTGAGTTTAACCAGAGTTGGTTCACTCCGAATATATGATATTTGAACATAATGTATATGGATACAATTTCTCTTCAGTTAATCTAGTCAAATTTAGAGTTTAACAAGACTCAATGATGTTTTTTATTTGTATATGGTTCTTTTGAATTTATTACAGGTAATGAATGCTCCAAAGGAATACTACCCATCCGGATACGATAAGAATTTTGATGACAACTTTAGATCTAAGGTTAATCTCCCTGTGAATGATTTCAAATGTGCGAAGCAGAAGTACTTTCCAGGATTGTATGCAAACATTGAACTTGGTTGTATGGTAATTATATATTTTATTGCTATTTGATAGAATTTCACCAACATTTTTCATTTCAAATGTACGCACTTGTGCAAAATATATTAATTTTTTAGTGCTAGTCATAATTACCGTATTAGAGCTCTTGATACTCGGTTTAACGAAATGCATGTCATTATGTATTGGAAACATTATGTAACAAAACATCAATTAAATGTCGTCCGTAGATTTGGTGGGTGACGCGCATACGAAAAGTCCAATTTATTTTCCATAACTCTGGGGTATAAATTAGGCTAAATTTTACCAATGGCATTGATTATGTTGGGCTTTCAGGGCAGTGGTACTTTGTGGTTCATTGGCATAGACCTCTGACTAAAGAAAATTCCACAATGAGAAGTCTAATAGAGTCAAATCAAACAATCTCCGTGGCCAATTCACATTGCCTCTCCGTGAGGTAACCAGGTTCGGAAATCGGATTTTAGCAAAGTTTGTCTGCGAGGTGCAGAATAAACTAAACAGAACCCCCATTTTCATAAAACAATCTAAACTTTTCGTAAAGAAATGAAGAGACGAAAGTGCAATTTGTCGGTAGTTAGAGTGGGAAGAAGATTCTCCTTTTTTAGGGACAGGCTGGACAAATATAGTTTTCCGTCCCCTCGGTAAGAAACTAGTACAACCAAAGTCCGTTTGACGTGGACGCCTGCCAATTAAGGCATAATTCCACGGCGGGGCTTCCAGTAGAGCTTCGCTAGATTGAAGATCACTTCTAGATAAGCTTCGCAATGCTCGAAGCCTAGCACTTTCGGATATACACAACCGACCATCAACCAGGGCAGGATCTGATAGCCAATTGTAAACAACCACACGCACAAATACAAAACCCTATTTCTAGTACTCGGAACGCCTGAAATTCTCAACAAAATCGAATAGAGGCAAGCACCAACCGAGCCATTTAACACAACAGCAAATTAACTCCCATGTACAGGAGACACATGTAGGTAGTACACACACTCATCCCTACGGCAAGCAAACAACATATAGCCAAAAACAGGAACAACAAATCCAAGCGAACTAGTTATTCGAGCACGACCTGCAAGTCGCTATGAACACCCAGATCGACATACTTTATCAGGCACGTGATCAAAACATATTAAGGCACACATGTTAGGTAGTACCATAACAAGGAGCAGCGTAAGAATGCGCAGGAGTGAGTGAGTCTTGGATGAGTTCTGGACGGCCCCCATTCCACGCAAATATCCACCAGTCATAATCTCAAGGATTTGCGGGTTTAAAATACCCTACCTAACAGAGCACCCGGCACCCAAGAAGAACATAGCCGCGACCCTCACTAGCCTTATGTTAGCTTCAGGCAAAAAGTCAAAACTCCATGTAAATAAGGATTCAATTCCTGCAAACCAAGACCACCTATAAGTCAACCCCACTCCACTGTAGTGTCTACAACAAGGGCTAAAGAAAACCATTATATCCGCCGAGTTCAAAACACTCGATCAGTAATGCTGTCCATATTGTCAATCGTCTCCCTACCAAAAAGGATACGACTGAAAGTTGTCCTTCCCTACCCACTATGAGTCTAACGATACTGCCACCTGCAGAACAAACCATCTCTCAACAGAACCTTCCTGTCATGAACACCGATGTTATGAGCGCTCATGGCTTTGCTCCAGTCAGATGCCAGGAGCTGTCACTACCCCACCAGCTTGTCGGCAATACCACGACACATAACCTCCAGATCAAGTGGAGGCACACTCGTCAACAAATGCAGAGCCTCCTTAGAAACAGTTTTTCACTCCTTAGTATTCCAAGGAGCATAATCCTCTGAAAAGAGAAGATCTTGCTTACAGTGAAAAGATTTAAATTCTGTTTTACACGCTTCATCCGATTTTATCTCGTTATTGTTTGCCATAATAGCTATTATGCCTTTATGCGATTTAAATCAAAAGGGACTAATTATTATCTGGCTCGAAGGATCTTTATGATGCGGCTAGCTTTTAGACGAATACTAAACAAAATGATTCAATACACAAAATGAAGCGAAAAAAAACACGACAAATTGCAATTTTAAATTAATAATATTTTTGGCAAGTCTTTATTTAATCAATTTTATTAAGCGCGCAGATGATGCCCACACACACACATATTTACTTTCATACATATTGTTGTGAACAGACCTTTATACTACTACAGCGCCATCTGTTGGAAAATTACATATCTAATTTCTGGAAGAAACAAAAAGCTCTTTTCCAATGTCAAATGTATTTCCCCTTATTCCAACCATCTAGAACATTCCAAGACAAGAACTTTCGAGAACAACTAATTTGAGTATATAAGGGAGTGTTCACGGTTAGCGAGACACAGTTGATTTTGGATTATGAAAGTGTGCAAAAGTATTGCTTATTGGATTGTGTTACTAAACAAGTGTGATTTAAATTTGAATAAAGTTAATTGAGTTGATTATAAATTGAGATTTATTGTTGTGATTTGGAAAGTAAAAATAAAGAAGAGATACTAAAAAGAGTAATAAGTTTTATTTAACGAACCTTGGAAAAATATTACATTGGTGTCAGAAAAGTGGAATAAAACTTATTGTGCAATGAAGTGTGTGAAAAAAAAAAAAAAATGAGCAAGTTGCTGAAAGAGCTCAACTGTAATGAGCTGAAAAGTGAATTGGGCAAGCGAGAACTTTCTAGAGCAGGATCGAAAAATGAGCTTGTTCTGCGTTTGGCCGAATATTTGAAACAACAAAATGAAGACCCGGACATTTTCGTCTTTGAAGCTGACGCTGAGGAAGCAGACGTAAGTAAAAATGTAGATGTTTCAAATATGGTTAGCCTTCTGCTTGAACGTTTCGAAGAGCAACGAAATGAACAAAAGAAAGAACAAAAGAATGTTCTTGAATGTCTCGAAAAGCAACGAAATGAACAAACCGAACGTTTCAATGAGCAGAAAAATGAACAAAAGAATATTCTCGAACGCCTTGAGAAACAGCATAGCGAACAAAAAGACCTTCTCGAAGAGCAGAAAAACATGCTAGAAGGCAAGCTTGTTAACATCGAGAATAATGTATCTGCACTTGATGAACGTGTTTCATTGCTGGAGGATAAAGTTGACAACAAAATGGAGACGTTTTCAAAAGAGTTAGATGAACGTGTTTCATTGCTAGGGAATCAAGTCGACAACAAAATGGAGACGTTTTCAAAAGAGTTAGACCGTGTTCGAAACATAAAGATTCGGGAAAGTTCTGGAGAAACCTTGAGGAAAAAGGAGATGCAACCTCCAACCTTTGATGGACAAACTTCTTGGTCTATATACAAGAAGCAATTCGAGGCAGCTTCCACAACAAATGGCTGGGATGAGGCTGAAAAGTATATAGCCTTAACTCTTGCTCTTAGAGGAGCAGCTGCTGAGTTGTTGCAAACCATACCAGCAGATAAGAGCGGCGACTTCAATTCCTTGGTTTTGGCTATAGACAAACGCTTTGGTAACAGCCACATGAAAGAAGTCTTCAAAGTGCAACTCAATTCCAGAGTTCAGAAGAGGGGCGAAACTCTACAACAACTGCAAGCGGACATTGAAAGGCTTGTTCATCTTGCATATCCAGATGTTGGAGAGGAAATTTGTAACCAGTTCGCAGTTGAGGCATTTGTTCGCGCCATTTCTGACATACATCTTCAAAGGGCCGTGCGAACTGCTGGAAAACGAACTCTTTCGGAAACATTAGCGTTTGCCTTGACAATGGAAGCAGCTGAGCAAGCTTCTCACGGAGTACATCGACTTAGAGAAGCCATCGTCGAAGAATGCTCATGCCAAAGAACTGATGTCCAAAGGAACCAACGAAACGGACTTGCAAAGTGCTGGAATTGCAACAAGACCGGACATTTACAGCGTCAATGTCGATTACCACCAAGAAGAGCTTGTCAACATTGTGGACACGGAGTTTCAAACTCAGAACAAGGTAACAATAACACCAGTGTCACTTCCCGAACAGTTTCCCAACAAGTAAGAACTAACTTCGAGGGGCAAAAGCTGATTTCTGGTATCGATGGCCCCAGAAACACCATCCAGGTCTCTCAGACTAAACGAGACAATAAAAGTCTGACTGTCGAGGCAACTTTAGATGGCAACAATCTTGTGGTCACCATCGACACCGGTGCCACAGCCTCCATTGTGCGTCAAGACCTAGTTCACCTGAATTGGCTACACAACACCAATAGTTACCGTCTAAGAACTGCCACAGGAGAAGCAGCTAGGGTTTATGGTGAAGTCCGACTTAGAATTCGAATTGCAGATCTAGAATTCTCACACAAATTTTTGGTGGCAGATATATGTGACGAATGCATCATAGGCATGGACTTCATGAAAGAACATCGAGTAATATTGGATATTGGCAACCAGGTACTCAAATACCAGAATACAGAGATTCCAATGATCTATGGGCACGAAGGAATAACAACTCTAAGGACTGTCATCAAAGAAGATGTGGTTATTCCTACTTCTTCTGAGGTATTTCTTTGGACAAAATTAGATGGTGAGTGTGGACGCCATCGATACCTAATGGTGGAACCAGGCCCAGATTGTTCTTCCCAAAAGGTCATCATTGGGAAGACACTTGTGGCTCCGAACAACAATATGGTCCCCGTACGGATACTCAACACCAAACCGTACGATGTAAAGTTAACGAAAGGAGAAATTATCGGTAAGTGCGAAGCTGTCGCAGCCATAACACAAGTCGACGCTGAAACACCGAGAAAGACATTAGAATCTGAGGAGCTCAATACCATCAAGGCAAAGATACTCAATTCTTCTAACCTAGACCAACATCAGGTTAAAACGGCAGAAAGCCTTCTGAACGAGTATGCTGACATTTTCGCTTCACCAAACGGAAAATATGGAAGGACACAAATGGTGCAGCATCGAATAAATACAGGAGATGCAAGGCCCATTCGTCAGCCTGCAAGACGTCTGCCACTGGCCAAACAAGGTGAAGCTGAGGAAATGATTACCACCATGAAGAAGGATGGTTTGATTGAAAACTCCAAAAGTCCTTGGGCGTCACCAGTGGTCCTAGTCAAAAAGAAGGACGGAAGTACACGGTTTTGTGTTGACTACCGAAGGTTGAATGACGTAACCAAGAAAGACAGCTACCCCCTGCCAAGAATTAGTGACACCTTAGATGCGATGGAAGGAGCACACTGGTTTTCAACACTGGACTTGAAAAGTGGATATTGGCAAGTTGAAATTCACCCTGAAGATCGAGAAAAGACAGCGTTCTCCACAGGTAATGGGCTGTGGCAGTTCAACGTGATGCCATTTGGTCTTTGCAACGCTCCGGCAACATTTGAGCGTTTGATGGAGTGCGTCCTTCAAGGCCTGACGTGGAAAACTTGTCTTGTCTACTTGGATGATGTTATCGTTTATGGAAAAACATACGACCAACACTGTAAGAACCTATGGGGTGTGTTCCAGAGACTTCGAGAGGCTAACCTAAAACTGAACCCAGAAAAATGTGCACTATTCAAGACTGAAGTGAAGTATTTGGGACATATCATCTCGTCCCAAGGAGTCAAGACTGATCCGAAAAAGTTGACATCGTCAAAAATTGGCCAACACCACAGGACAAACATCAACTACGAAGTTTTCTTGGTCTTGCTACTTATTAAGGACTTTGCCGGAATTGCGAAGAGTTTGCATCAGCTTACGGAAAAGAACAAGCAGTTTAGATGGTCAGGTGAGTGTGAAAAAGCCTTCCAAGAACTGAAATACCGTCTATGCAATGCTCCGGTGCTGATCTATCCGAGTCCAGGCAAGTCTTTTATCATCGATGCTGATGCAAGCAACGTGGGAGTCGGCGCTGTTCTGTCACAAGTGCACAATGGCGAAGAAAAGGTTGTCGCCTATTTCAGCAAAGTACTGTCGAAGACCGAAAGGAACTACTGTGTGACCAGAAGAGAACTATTGGCACTCATCTTGGCAACGAAACACTTCCACAAATACATCTATGGACAGAAGTTTCTTCTACGAACCGATCATGGTGCTCTTAACTGGTTGTTGTACTTCAAGAACCCAGAAGGACAAGTCGCAAGGTGGATAGAAAGACTGCAGACTTACGATTACGAAATTCAACACCGAAAGGGAAAGCTGCACTCAAATGCCGACGCACTATCCCGAAGACCTTGTAAAATAGATTGCAAGCATTGCAGGCGACAAGAAGAAAAGGAATCCATCAACATTCTCCGAATAAGGGCTGATCCCATTTGTGGATGGAGCAATGAAGAAATAAGATCTGCTCAACAAGAAGATCCCGACATTGAACCTCTTCTCGCATGGAAGGAACATGAAGAAAAACCCGCATGGAATGACATTTCCGATAGGAGTCCAGTTTTAAAGGCCTATTGGGCACAATGGGACTCACTTCATGTGCAAGAAGGTGTTCTTCGGCGAAAATGGGAGACCGCTGATGGTAAATCCTATGTGATGCAGCTTGTGTTACCTCAATCGAAAATCAAAGAGGTTCTTCGAGAGATGCATGATGGACCTTCAGGAGGCCATTTGGGAGTCAATAAGACTTTAGAAAAGGTGAGGCAACGATTCTATTGGTTGCATGCAAGAGACGACGTTGAAAAGTGGTGCCGAAATTGTGACGCTTGTGCTGCAACCAAAGGACCTGGTAGAAAACTGCAAGGAAAAATGATGCAATATAATGTCGGCTCACCGTTTGAAAAGATTGCTGTTGATGTGGCTGGCCCATTTCCGGAAACGAATGCTGGAAACAAATACATTCTGGTGGTAATGGATTACTTCAGCAAATGGCCTGAGGCATACGCTATTCCGAACCAAGAAGCCAAGACTGTGGCCGACCAGATTGTGTCTAACTGGGTAAGCAGGTTCGGTGTGCCTATGGAGCTCCATTCTGACCAAGGAAGAAACTTTGAGTCGAACATTTTCCAAGAGGTCTGCGCGTTCCTTGGCATTAAGAAAACGAGAACTACACCACTTCACCCGCAATCTGATGGAATGGTCGAGAGATTCAACAGGACCTTAAAAGAGCACCTCACTAAAGTCGTAGGCGACTACCAAAGAGACTGGGATAGACACATACCACTATTTTTGATGGCCTATCGAAGTGCAGTACATAGCTCAACAGGACAAACACCATCTGAAATCCTGTTCGGAAAAAGCATTCGGCTCAGGAAACAGGGGATTACGTGAGTGACCTAAAAGAGAGGCTAATCGACATCCACGAAAGGACCAGGACTAGAATGAGCACTTACAGCGATCGAATGAAGACAAGGTACGACACAAGAGCAAACACGACAGGATTCCAAGTAGGAGATCGTGTATGGCTATATAATCCACATCGTCAAAAGGGATTGTCGCCGAAGCTTCAACAAAACTGGGAAGGCCCGTATACTGTCGTCAGAAAAATCAATGATGTCGTTTACCGAATTCAAAGAGGGTCCAGAGGAAAGTTAAAAGTTGTGCATAGTGATCGACTGCACCGATACAGTGGCGAAGCTGGAGATAGAATTGTTCGGGACGAACAATCTTAAGAAGGGGGCAATGTTGTGAACAGACCTTTATACTACTACAGCGCCATCTGTTGGAAAATTACATATCTAATTTCTGGAAGAAACAAAAAGCTCTTTTCCAATGTCAAATGTATTTCCCCTTATTCCAACCATCTAGAACATTCCAAGACAAGAACTTTCGAGAACAACTAATTTGAATATATAAGGGAGTGTTCACGGTTAGCGAGACACAGTTGATTTTGGATTATTATGAAAGTGTACAAAAGTATTGCTTATTGGATTGTGTTACTAAACAAGTGTGATTTAAATTTGAATAAAGTTAATTGAGTTGATTATAAATTGAGATTTATTGTTGTGATTTGGAAAGTAAAAATAAAGAAGAGATACTAAAAAGAGTAATAAGTTTTATTTAACGAACCTTGGAAAAATATTACAATATGTAGGTACGTTTCATTTTTCATATGCCTCACACTTGTTGCTTTTAATTTCGTCTTCAGCTTATTTAACTTAAAACAATGTCATCGATGCCGGTGATGTTGATGTTCCATATTCCAAATGCCATATTCGTTGTCGGTAATGTAGATATTGTCTTCTGTATTTTTCAGTCGTAACCACCGCTATTCGGGAAAGGCCATTGTTAATGTTTATGATGATGTGCAAGAGTCCATTGGTTGTCCTTGGCCTATTGAAATTGACTTTGAAAATTTTGGTGCAAGAAAAACTAAAAGTATTATAGGGTGATGTTTTGGGTGTTTGGCTTCTGGATTGATGGCTATTAAATATTTTCCCATGTTCGATAAACCTTCCTACTCAATCGAGTACTCTGTTGCAAAATTTATTACCCTAAACAATACAAAAAAGAGAAATATACACGAATTTACGAATTGGTTATCACGCGCGAAAGAACCACATACAATGCCGAAGCCGAACTGTCAAACTACAGTGGCGAAGAGGCGACAAGGCAAATTGAATAAAATTGCAACAGGCAGCAATTAAGTGCTGTCACCACAACTATGCTCAGTTAAGGAGGTGGGTTCAGCGATTATGAAATTTAATTGATTTATCAATCAATCCCTAATAAAATTATATCAAACGAAACTTACTTTAATATCACCAGGTGCGTTCCTGAAAAAAAGAAAAAGGGCGCCAGTGATTTTTTTTGAAGATAAGGAAATCACAAACCTTCGGAGCGAACCCGACGGTGAAAATTTTGGAATAAAGATAAAAGAATTTTGTAATTTTTTTGAATCCAATTATTTTTAATTATATCTGGTTTTGCTTGGGAAACCTTTTTCAGGAGAAAAACCCAAGATCTTTTAAGACAAAAGGTATAACAAAGAAATTAACCCAAGGAAGGTGGACCGTTAATTTCCTTGTCCCGAAAGAACAATGATATTGAAAAACGGGTCGCGTGTTCCGCTTTTTCGGAGTATACGATACAACAAAACAAAACCAAATGGACCGCGATTTGAACAAAAGAAAAGAGGATAAAAGAAACCACTATACTTAGCTTTTTTTTTCTCTGGCTCCGAACTCCTATCGGATGGGCAAATCCTTTCACAAACCTCAATTTTTTATTATTTTCGTACTCTCGATATTGTATTCTAATTAGTCAACTAAAACTCAAAATAATCTTAGATCTTTTAATTTCAAAAACTTTCTCCTTTTTTTTTGATTTTTTTTTTCTAAATTCCACGCAACTTTCTTTCTCAAGCTCTGGGTAAAAAAGTGTCCTCCCAGACTTTCACCATGTCTGGAAGGCCGCTTTCTTTTTCCAATGCCCAAGTGCTTTCGGCCAATCAGAAAGCGTGGATCTCGATCGCGTCATCATTCAGCTACACAATGCATATTTCGCTAGAGTGAGCCAACGCAGTTGAGACCCCACCGCCTATCCTACTCGCACTTTAAACCCCAGCCTTGTGCACCGTCATCACCATTGAATTCGCCGGACTCTGATAAGATTTCCAGTGGGCTTCAATTCAATGGTTGCATTCAGCCACCCTATTCTCCCACTTCTATTTCAATTCCAAAAAAAAGAAAGTTTTATGAAACAAAACAAAAACGCGATCATTAAAATTACAAACTATTTGAGGTTTGTGAAAGGTTTACTAATTTAAAGTTATTTTGGATTTCGTGAAGTGAAATCTTCATTTGGTTTTATTTCGTAGGACGCGAAAATAACGTTCCACCTTTTACAAAATTTCATGAAATTTGAATTTATGTGGGGCATTCAGCCATTCTCTAAAAAAAAGAGTTACTTCTGCAATCGGAGACAAAGTGTCGCCGTGCTAATTGATCAGACCGCCCGTCTATTACTCGGTTTGTTACTGTGGGTCAACTATCCATAAAGTATGTCATATTGTTCTCTTCAAAGTACTGAGAGAGTGAACCAATGTCTGCCCTTCTCTCTCTCAGTAAGTTGAAAGAAACAACTGTTTTAAGAAAGTTATTAAAAGAAAGGAATAAGGATAGGGAACCGAAAGAATGACTCTTGTTACGGAAAATTGTACCGTAACAACTCCTGGATGGAAGTGATTCTTGGTGAGAAAAGTCATTCTTCCCATAGAACTGTTATCGATACGCCAATAGTAAGCTTGACGTCTTGATATCGGTTTGCGGCACTACGCTATTGATTTTGATTATGTGATTAATTTATCTGAGACACTCACGGTTTGCGGCACTACGCTATTGATTTTGATTATGTGATTAATTTATCTGAGACACTCACAGTCTCTACACATATGTAAAATAATTCAAAATAGGTATTTTAGTTTATTTGGCTTGAAACCCCAAAATGATAAAAAGAAAGGGTTGACATTTCTCTGTAAGCCCCCAGTTGACCATAACCTCCCGATCCAAAGGATTTACAGTTACTTAGAAAATTGAGAGAGAACAATGCGAGATTTTTTTCAGATTTGATATCAAAAGAGATCGAATATTAGTTCTTAGTAATTTAGTCAAACTAAAAATACATTTGCCAACATCCCACCACATAGTGCAGAAACAACACATGTCCTGCTATGTAGCAGGATTTACTCTCTCTAATGTACAAGAAGTTTTAACAGCGAAAATTAAAATAGTTTTAGGATCAGCAGATGAGGCATTGCAGTAGTTCAAGGTGGAGGGATAACCATCTGACTTTCTTTTAGAATTAATAAATTGAAAAAAAGTGTTTTGGGTTCGAGATAAGATCAGATTGAGTTTGGATGAGATGATTTGAGTAGAGTGACTCAAACAAGCCCGAAAAGTTGTAGAAGGCTACCATGTAATTGGAAAAATCATTGTCTGATTTTGACCTGAGAAATTTTTTCCATAGGATATTTCTTCTGTTACGAAGAAGGCGAAGTTCTTTGGTGTACCAGCAAGGAGAAGCTGTAAAATTCTTCTGAGGCATAAGTGGTGTGGATTGTGCAAAGCAGGTTTGTATAAGAGCGTAAAAGGTGGTTATTATAATTTCAATATTCGAGTCCATAGTGATAAAGTCGAAGTTAAGTTTACCAATCAGCTCGTTAAGTTTATCAAAGTTAGTTTTACGGAAATTGTATTTTTGCGATGTGAGAGAGTAAGAACGAATGTTTTCGCACTCAAAGGCAAACGTAACTGAAATGGGTGGGTGGTGGTTGTCCAGTTTTGATAGGATGTGTTTATTTACAATTACTTCAGTATTAAGAGCATTTGTTGAAAAAACCAAGTCTAATTGTCTTTCCAAATAATTTTTTACTCCACTTGTCTGGGCAAGATTGGAAGACAGGAGTCTATCAACAAATAAAATTTCTTTTTCAGATATTGCATTGGTAGAAACATAATAGGTCTCATCTTCAGAAATTTCCCATACTAGACGGGGAAGGTTAAAGTCACCTACTAAAATTATATCATCTTCGGAGTCAATATGATCAACCACATAATCAATTGCATCTACTAAGATTTCATATGCAGTAGTAGGCTTGGAGGGGGGTATATAGCAGCACAATAAATAAAGGAAATATTTGGATGCACGGACTTTTACACAAATTATTTCAAGGTTTAGGATATTAGGTATGATAAACAACGATGAGTCCCAATTAGAATTTATTGCCAGGAGAACACCACGGCCTGATGAAGAGTTTGCATCTGAGACAAGGATATCCTTACGATAGACGCTAAAATCAGAGGTAAAAAGTTCACTGCTATTAAAATCCGGTGTCAGATTTGTTTCAGTAAGAGCAAATATGTCAACAGGGAGTTTTTGACAATTTAGGTAGATGTCAGAAGTTTTCGTGCGCAGACCCCTTACATTTTGATAGTAGACAGTTAGGAACTTAGGCTTAGGAGGTTTAAGAAATGACTATCAGGAACGAAAGGGATTTCTTGGGCGATTTCTATGTAGTTGGGAATTATTATTATTACCATATGAAGGATGTGGAGGGTGGAAAGTTTGGGAATGAGCAAAGCGATAAGGATTTTTTGTTTTTGGGTGATTTGCGTGTTGTTGGGAAGTATTATTGCTAGAAGAAGGTTGTGGTGGGCTAAGAGTCAGGGAATGAGTGAAGTTAGGATGTTAAGGCATTGGAGTTGGAGTTTGGTTATGATTAGTTGAAAAAGAATTATAATCATATTGTTTGAAAAACTTAGGTCTAGACATAATTTTAAGATTTTTTGATGCTCGATTGATCCAGGGCGTTATAGTCATTCCATCGATTTTAAGAATCTTAGCGTCATTGAGAAAAAGCCATTCATATTTGATTGGAATTTCTATTTTGAATGATCGAGGTCTTTTCAGAATGAGCTGAACTTGTATGTCAGATATACCATATTTGTTACTGAAAAAGTTCTGTATCGAAGAAATATCTGTTTTATTTGGAGCGCCTTTCAAGTAAAAAGAGGATGAAGATATCCGATTAGGTGTGTTCAGTCGTTTGAGACGGTTTTCCCATTCAAGTTGCGTCCAGGTTGTTCCAAACTTATTGATAATGGAAGAGTTGACTAAAGTTGAGTTGTTGGATTTGGATATTATTGAATTAGTATCTTTAACAGTGTTGTTTATATTGCTGGAGTTTGGCAGTATTAGATGAATTAGAGGTTTCTTCGCTTGGAAATTTAGGAATTAAATCCGTATTAGCATTAATTTTAGGGGAAGTAGCGGTGGTTGTTTGAATTGGGTGTACGGCAACTTGCAATTCATCCAATAGAGTGTTGCTTATTGGTAAGTTAGATGGTGCAAAAGATGGAGCGGGTCTACTAGATATGATTTTAAGTTCTTCCAGGATATCATTCATTACTTTTTTCATAGCTGTAGAATCATCCAAGAGATAATTAATAGTGTGGTGAATACTTTGTGAAGACTCTGAAAAATTCGTAATGCTTATGTCAATTTTCTGAAGAAGTGAGTAAACATTCGAAGAGGTTTCATTTGATGAGGAGATGAGTGCTTGGATGGTCGAAAATGAATCGCAAACCGATGTGGAGGATTGATGAGGTGTTGAGACAATGGTTTGTCTTATTGTTGAGTTTAGGTCATACGTGCAACTTGACATTGCGTTTGTTATGTAGTCGCAGTGGTCGGAAATGAGCATGCTTGCTTGTCGGTGTTCTTGATCAAATTTAGCTTCTTAGGCTGAGACTGTTTCAATTAGTGATGATAATTTATCGTTGTTACAGCCGATGGCCAGTAGAATATGAGCTAAAGATATGGTTTTGCATTCTTCACAAAGATACCAGAATGTTTTTAAATATTCATTGAGATAAGTTCTTGCATTTCTGCTCAAGCCTACACAAACTGGATGAAAAGATTTTCCACAAATTCCTTTACATACGAACACACTAGCCTTTACCTCAGTAACAGTGCAGTTTGGATGCGCACATGTAGGCATTTTGTCGATTTTAAATTAAAATTAATTGTTGTTTTATTTTATTTGTTTGTTTGTTTTAAAATTCTGGAAATTATTTTGCAGAAAATTTTTGTTCGTAGTGTACTTTATTTAGTCTATGCAATATGAACAAAAAGCTCAAAATGGTTCGTGTCTATGCTGTGCTTTGATTACAATAAATGACAGCTGATTTTGTTGTAGTTGGCAAAAGAAGAGATCGATATGTGAATATTCGTCAGCTGTTTGACTTGATTGCAAAAACTTGTCGATGATGTTGTTTTTGTTGGTAAAAAAGAATCAAATATATGTACGTATTTGAAGTATCAATATGACTAGCGGCAGAACATCTACTAAAAAAGTACTCACCGGGAGAGATGAGACAAAAGACCAGTTTCGAGTTGCCTGGGTAGGTACTTTAGATGATAAGTTGATGGCCTCAACAGGTTGACAAGGTGCAGTGAATAGGCTCAGGAAAAAATTGAGAAATTTTTTTTTATTTTGTGTGTAGTTTCAATTGTTTTGCTTCGTTATTGCAGAACATAAACAAATAAAAATTGCACTCACCAGGGAGGATGAGGTAAAAAAAAGTTTGTCGAAGTGGAAGAGTGACTGAGATGAAATGATTTCAATTATCACTCAATAAGAAATAGGTATAAGTAAATTTCGATGATTTAGTTCGTTTATATTTCACAAATGAATTTATTTTATTTAATGAAAAACAACTCACTCGCGATGAATTAAAAAAACAACAAATATTGATTAATGGAACTAAATCAGTAAATGATTTTTAAAAATTAAATATTTAATAGTCTTTAAAAAATAAAATAATAATCGCAGAGGAAAAAAAACACAGTCTTAGATCGGAAACCAGGGATCGGAAACAGTAGGGTCAATTTAGTAATAGGTCACCGAAAGATCCCGTTTTAAATCTTGGTTGATTTGTCTCCACTTAGGTCTTTGCTGAACCGGGTTATGTAATGAGACTGCCATCGAAACCAAAAGCTTTAAAGTATATTTGGGCGATTCCGCTATAGACGGCTCTACTTAACTCAGTCGTTTAGCTTGGAGACCTTGTCTAACTTTTGCATAATTTTAAACACGTTAGACAACTCATCTAACTAATGTGGTTTTAACAACAGAACCTAAGAGAATTTACGTTGAACATCCCTTAATTTGACAGATACATAACTCAAACACAAGCACACAAACAAAAAAAAAAAATAAAAAGAACAGACAATTTCAAACCAAATAAATCTTCGCCGAAAAAAGTACATTTTATATACTACCTCGTCTTAGATTTTGATTGTTTTACAAATTATTTACATGATTTTAGATGGAAATGAAGTATACCTATACATAGCTAATTCACAGCATACAAATTCAATTTTTTTGGTGCAAATTCAGGTACATTTGATTATTTTTGTAATATTCAGTGATTCAGTCTATTTACAAGGCACATCTTTTAAAAAATCGAATAAAACATCGGTAAACATTTTTACTTCGATTTGCTTTGGTATGAAATGACCAATGTCAATATGGATAAAGTATACTTTTAAAAGATAAAGTAATAGTTAAAGTATAGTGTATGTCCTTTAAAATTAACAAAAAGTCGGTTCTCGTTTTATGTACAATATTAAGAGTCAACTCCTATTCTAAAATTGATTTAGAGCAGGTTTTAAATGTTTAAAATTTTGCGCCACTATATATAATAATAAAACCAAAAACTGAGACCTAACTTATAGAGAACATTTTTGTTTGCGCTTGGCAACATTATCATACGAAGAGTCGGTACGAACTGCAATTATTATAACTGGTATTTCCGACAGTTTTAAGTTATGCTTTACTCAATAGACGTATGAAATAACATCCCATTTAATCGTTTGCATAAAAACATGTGCGAATTTGTTATTATATTTTTAGCATTTTTGATTGCAAATAGCCATTGTAAGTTTGTTGCACCCGCAACATAAAAGATATAAAAGTTTACTTTTTTTGGCAGAAATAAAGTGCTAGCGTTTTGAAACTTTCTAAAAGTAAGATGAAAACAAAACTAGAATTAAATCAGTTGTTATTAGGAATATATTGTACGTTGAACGACAGAAAACGTTGATTTAAATAATTGGTTGCACCCGCGATCGCAATATTAAGATCGCGGGTGCAACTTATTGACTACTAACATTATAACGTGATTTATTATATTTCATTAATACTCGTAAAATATGCTTCGAATAATGTATTTCATCATGTATTTCTCAAGTCTAGACAACTTATTAATCTATTCCCATTTGTTTTGGAGCTTGATATTACCGATCATTATATAACAGGTTTATGCCTTCTGGATATAGTAGCGTTAGAGAGGAATGCAAAGCATCAGAGTGATGAAGACCTTTTTAAATTTAATTATGAAAGGCTTTGCAGTATTCTGGAGCAGGAGGACTGGAATAGAGCTTTGTTGATTGACAATGTGTCTCATTCCTTTTCTTCCTTTCTGAACATACTCTCAGAGCATATTAATGTTAATAAAATGAGAAAGGTGAAGTCAAGAAATAAGAAAATCAAACCATGGATGACAGATGATATCTGCTCCAAAATAAGAAAAAAAAATACTTTCTATTCCAGAAACAAAAGATATATACATACGCCTGAAATCAAAAACACCTATCATAATCTGAAAAATAACGTGCAAAAGTTAATAGAAAACCAAAAAATTAGTTATTATCAGTCCAAATTTCGCGAATATCGCTTAAGCGCTCGAAAACAGTGGCAACTGGTGAATAATATATTAGGACGGGTAGTTGAAAAAGAGGAAATTAAAATACTTAAAATTGATGTGAACAGGAATGTTACGGATAAAGCTGAAATAGGAAACGAATTTAATAGATTTTTCACACAAGCTCCTCTTTTACACCAACTTAATAGTCGTTGTGATCCTGATATCCTTTCCACAAGAGAAACATATAATCCCTTGTTCTTTTTCCTAAGCCCAATCGACGAACAAGAAGTGCTCACAATTATAAATAGCCTGAAACAAACAAACTCTTGTGGGAATGATGGAATAAGTGAAATTACTCCTAAAAAAATCGGAAAACATATATCGTCACCCCCAGCTACCCTTGTTAATAAGAGTTTTGAACAAGGAGAGTTTCCATCATGCCTCAAAACAGCTGTTGTCATCCCGGTTTTCAAAAAAGGTGATGTTAGCGATCCTAACAACTACCGACCGATTTCCCTGCTCTCTGTTTTCTCCAAAATATTTGAAAAAGCCATTAAAACAAGAATGTTACAGTTTTTAGATAAATCAAATTTTTTTGATTCATCACAATTTGGTTTCAGAGTAGGGAAATCTACGGAAGATGCCATGGAGTGTTTTCTGACCAGTATTTATAGCTCATTAGATAAAAACAAGAAATCGGCTGGAGTTTTTCTTGACCTAACTAAAGCCTTTGACTTAGTTAACCACTCTGTACTATTGAGTAAATTATTTCAAATAGGTTTTAGAGGCATGTCGCACAAATGGGCTGCAAGCTACCTTAGTGGAAGAAAACAGTGCGTTCAGGTAAATGGTGTTCTGAGTGACTTAAAAGACTGCTTTGATGTAGGTGTCCCACAAGGCTCTGTCCTTGGCCCACTTTTCTTCGTTGTGTACATCAACTCAATCTTCAATGTCCCTGTAAATGGTAAGCTAACTGCATTTGCTGACGACTTAGCGTTGTCCTATGAGACATGTACATTAGAAAGCTTAACAACGCAAATCAAAAATGATCTAGTGCTGCTTGGCATGTGGTTGAACTCGCATAATATGGTTTTAAGTTCAAAATCTAAGGCTATTATTTTTTCCTTGACTAAATCGTTTGAAGCTCCACCTATAAAACATCATCACCCTTTATGTGACAATGCTCGTTGTGATAAGTTTTGTTTTCAACTGGAATTTGTTTCTGAATACAAATACTTAGGTATAAAAATTGACAGAGGACTTACTTGGAAACCTCATATCAATCAAGTAAAACAATCTCTATACCATTCGATAAACAAATTATATTACTTGCGCAAAGTTGTTCCGAGTAAGTTGCTTCAAACCATATACTTTGCGCTGGTAAATTCACGACTAGAGTATGGATTGAAATGTTGGGGAAGTGCTTACTTAAGCAACTTGAAACCTATCATAGTGATGCAAAAAAGAGCACTTAGGTTAATATTGCGTCGAGGAAGACTTGAACCCTCACTACCCTTGTTCCAAACCACTAGAATACTGCCTCTTCGTTATTTATATATACTTAAATTTCTCAAATCATATTTCATCAGAAACAACAATACACAGATAAGATTCAATGCTTTATATCCCCTTCGTAGTAACTTACAAAATGATGTTAACGTTCCTGCTGTAAGAAAAGCGCACTGTAGGAGATTTCTTAGTACAATGGGTCCACACATTTTCAACAAGTTGCCAGTTGACATAAAGGGTACAGTATTGCAAAAATACGTGTTCATTAAGAAAGTAAAACAATGGTTATTCTCAAGGTCTGAAGTTGAGACACTTTTCCAAGTTATTAGTTAATAAAAAAAAAACAATTCCTGCTTCATTTTTTCCTCACAATTCAATTCATGTACTAATTTCCTAAGAGCACTTGATACTGGTATCTGCGCCACAAAGTGTTCATTCAATTTATTAATAAAACCGTTGATTAAAAAAACCCAACTTTCCTCCTATTTAACGCAACATCGATCAGTTCATTAATGCTAAAATGTAAATTGTAAAAATCAGTCATCGTAAATTTGATTATTATTGTCATTGTTACTGTATATTTAAATAGGATAAGCAAATAATAAATAAATAATAATAAATAAAATATAATGAAAAAAAAAAAAAAATAATTTCTACTGTTCAAGTTATTTTTTTAACTATGTTATATAATAAAATTTGTTCTTTTGTATATAAAAATATATAGTTAAATGGAAATGAAACAAGGAAAAGAGACTGCTTTACAGAAAATTGACAAAAACTTAACAAAAACGCTGAGCTTCATGCAGAAAAAGGACGTAGAAAAAGGACTTGTGATTTAATGTGGAGAGATGTATTGAAAGGGAAAATTAAGGCAGATACAAATTTTAAAATTCTGACCAGAATCAGACAAAACGAAAAAATGCAGGCAACAAAAAAAAGGCAGGCACTCATTACAGCAGTCACTTTAGACTGAAAAAGTCGCACAAGTGAAACGTAATCGCCCAAGGAGTCCCACTAACGTAGTTGAAGAGGTAAAAAATGTATCTAAAAAAAAAAACTGATTCTACCAAGTGCCGGGTATAAAAGATGCGAAATCGATTAAGTCGGAAGTTAAGAATCGAGAAGAGCACAATGACCATGAGCATTCATGAAGTTAAGTTTTCGATGTTTTTATTGAATCAGAAGACGAAGCATTAAAATCTAAATCTCCAACAGGGTGTTTTAAACCCCCTATATTACCAGTAGATCCATGCTCTAAAATACCGCTCTGTTTTTACAGCAGCAGTATTGCCAAAAGTTATTTCCGCAGGTTTGTACCTTCTTGTACAGGTAGGCTGCAATATCACAATAGCTGTGTTTTATTTTCCCCGAGATCTGATCCAGATTGGATCTTCATTCAAAATTACATGTATAACAAAAACAACAAAAGGCCCTGTTTTGTTTGTATTTGTTGTTTTACATGTTATTTTGAAAACAAAATCCAATCCGGATCAGATCTCAGGGAAAATAAAACACAGCTAATATCTTTATGTGGGGTTATCCTTAACCGATATCGATAAAGATGGAGTAGTTCTAACATACATGTGTATTTTCGAAAAAATATAGAAGTATTTGAAAAAAACAAAATTATAATTAATAGAGAAGGGTACTGACTTGTTACATATGTGCCTTATTTTATATTTTTCCAGTTTTTTAAATCATTTTACTAATTTAAGTTAGACGCGTTGCACCAGCGATAATTTGATGTTGCACCCGCGATTGATTTAAAAGTTAATATTTCATTGCTTACTTTTGTTTTCTATCTTTATTTTTATTTATTTAGTTGATTGAATCAACGTCGTTTAATTATGTAAGAATAGCATGATAAGTGTTTCACAATTAACAGAATTTGTGTTTCTTGTACTATGATCTAGAAAAGTCGGGCCAATTCTGTTGCACCCGCGATCGCACTTTGAAACCATTCTTCTGCCAATTTATTTATTATATTTTAGAATTATAAATGGATTAAAAATAAATAAGTGAAAATGTATCCCTTCAAGTAATAATGTCATTAAATATTTTGCTTATATTATTATTAAATGTACTTCAAATGAGTCTAAATGTTGCACCCGCTATAATGGAATCGCCCATTTTGAACCAGCTCCCAACGACCAACTCGATTTAATGGAACTTCCAAATAATTGGGATTTGGAATTGTGGCTTATGGGTGACATATAACGAAATTAGAAGGAGAACAAATTGGTATTGGAAATAGCACATAGCGGTCGAGAATTCAAAGCGCAAATAGAAATGACTGTGGCAGGCAAGATAACGGAAGATTTTACATCAGTTGCGAAGAAGTCGATGAACGCAAGTGAAAATAAGGAAAACAAGTGTGTACCACTTTGCGAATCATGTTTCTGGCTCCAATTATCAAACAATTTTGGCTAACTTACCAATATGAACCAACTTTTAACTGAAAAAAAATATGGAGCTCTTAAAATCCGTCCCCAAACTGGAAAAAAGTCTAGTTCAACAACGAAAGAGAGCAATGCTAGTTTGGGCTGTGGTGAGACCTGATTGTACTCAGCTAGTGAATTTTTTCACTCAACTCCTTGACAAAATCAAAGCGCGAAGTTCAGAAAATGTTAAGAAACCTAAGTGATGCTTCTCAGCTATGCCAAGTTGTCAATTCTGAATAAATTTTAAGATGAAGGCGACAACGCAAACTAGTTTTCCACACCTTAGTGATTTACTCATAAGAAAAAATTCCAGGCACGTTTTTTCATTCGGAATCAGGGTCTAGTGAAACGGTTTCATCTTTCTTTGTCGTAATCCAAACCATCCAACATTTCGACATCCATTTTGTTCTAAGCTACCACATATAATATGAATATACTATTTTAAGAAAAATAAATTGGAACTTTTCAGCATCTTACGAAGACAAATGCCGGCTTCTCGGTATATATTAACTGAAATCTAGAAGATACGTACATGAAACTACATATGTTCATAAGAGATCTACTTTGCAAATTGCAATCACATTAAGAGTCCCTATCTTCTATCTCAAGTTCCTATTTACGTTCCTGTTAGACCACTCCAACCCTTGCACAAAACGAATCACGGTCTAAGTAATCCAATTTCAGCATCTATAAACTTACATAAAAATGTTTATTAAATGATTTAAAAAAATATATACATATAACTTCATTCTTTTTTCTTTTCGTTTAAGGTCTTCCATGTATGTGCAATAACGGAAGATGGAATAGTTATGAAATCATTCCTCTGCCCAGAAAGCACGTTGTTTGATCAATCTATTTTGAAGTGCAACTGGTGGTTCTACGTGGACTGTAACAACAGTACTTATGATTCAAATATACCCGTTTCAAAGAGTTATCAACTAATGCAGTCTCTCTCTTACCTGTCTAATATAACGAAAAATTAAACCATTGACAATAAAACAAACATATTAGAAATAAATTATTATTATTAAATAATAAGTAAATTATGTTTTGATAAATAAATTGCACATGCTAAAAATTATTTATTAGTCTGGCGATTACAAAAATAAAGCTTAATAGTAATTAAACACAATTATTAATGTACCTTTTAAAAATTTAAGTCTTCTTGTATTGTTTTGATAAAAAATTGAAGATGGTTTCCATTCATGTGTCTGGTAGCTGTCCAACAACCACTTGGCTAAAAGGATACCGCTTACAGTAGTCACATTTAAAGAATTTCCAGTTCTTGTTCTTATCAAATTTACGTTTCAAAAAACTCGCTCCAAAAGTAGCACTCACTGTGTGTAAAACAAGTAAGGATCCAATAAAAAAATTTATGTTAGGGTAACTATCATCTCCCAAACCATTTCTGGCTGAAAATACATCACACCAGAAACGTTCTAGTTAAAGTTGTCTACACAATTCTGTAAAGTTCAGTAAAGCCCTCAACTCAGATTCCAGATTCTCAATGCTAATGTTTAGCACAAGGTTTGGAAATAAAGAGATAAGTTCTACTAAATTTTCACCTAAATTTCTTGGGTCTAGTTTTTTTATTTCTCTTAAGGTTTTACCGTTAAAATTGAATCTTTTTTTATAGCATGCTAAAGAGTTTTATAAAAGTTAGGGTCAACCGACCAATCATTGGCACCTTAAGGTTACTCACCACTTATTCGGCTTATATAACTCATGGGAATTAAGAAACGACAGTTTTGTTTTAATTTTTTTTATTTTTAATTATATTTTTGTTTAGTGAAAAACATTAAATACATTATTTTTTGTTAAAATTAATAAATAATTAATAAAAAGTAAAACAATGTCCTTTTACCAATGATTGGCACCATTTTTCAATCATTGGCACTGAACAAACCAATGATTGGCACAATGATTTTGTTTAATTTTTAAAGTTTATTAAAACCAATACAAACAAAATAAACAAATAGTATAACTCAATTATAGAATTTAATAAATAAAAGGTAATTTATTTTTATAATTATATTTAAGTCTTTTAAGTTACATTATGTTTAAATTAAGGCCGAGATTAGATAAGATTTTTATTGATTGATAAAAAAGTGTATTATCAACCTAAGGAAAATTGATACAAAATTATGAAAATCTATAAATTTTTCATTTACCAATGATTGGCACAGTGCCAATAGCCAATGATTGGCATGGCATCCAAAGATTGGTATAGGGCCAATCAACCCAGTGATTGGCACCTCATAAAATGATTGGCATGTGCCAATAAATGGAAATTTGATGGATTTACATTCCTATAGTTGACACCCCTTATAAAAACTATATTTTTAATAAAATATTAAAATAAAAAGAACTAAACTCTTTGTTATAGTTAATTTTTTTATAATAACTGCACTTGACAATGGTTTTCCTCTTAAATTTATTATTAAATTACACTACAATGTCACCACTTTCCTTACGGTTTTCACAAGTTTCACATTAAATTTGGCGCGAACTTGATTCTAAATTTTTAACAGCGTTTTTTTAATTGCTACTAACTTCAGATGCCAAAAGAAATGATGCCAAATCATCAGAAATAAACTAAGGCTAATATTTTTTAAAAGATTTTATTAGAAAACTTTTAAATGTTATTAATATGAGTAATTTAAACTTTAAGTGCCAACAATTGGGCAGTTTACCCTATATATAGTTTTATAATAGTTATTTTATATCAACAATTCGTGTAATAGACATGTTTTCTGCTTTTATCAAGAGTTCCGCTTTAGGCCCAATATAGACGTCTTTAATACTTAACAGAAGATGATCATCATTCAAATTTATGCTAAAAGGGTCTGTTAAATGTACGCGTTTGATAAAATGTTTTTGAAAAACCTTTTAACTGTGTCCATCAACATTATGGATTCTGGGGTTTTCAGCTTGAAACTCTGGGCCCGTATTACAAATTACGAAACGAAAGGCAAAGAAACGATACCCTAGAAAACGATAGTCATGACACAGACCGATTATGGTTTACGATAATGGATGCATCAAAATATTGCCAGATAAAATCAAAAAATCTATTATTTTTAAGCGCATCCAACTTCATTCTTTCAATATTTCTGTCAAAAATAGTACAACTAAATTAAAAAAGTTAAGAAAGTGTAATTGATTTCTAAATTTAAGTAAAATGTTTTTCCATTGTGATTTTTTTTTGAGTAGTGACGATGCGATGATTCCGAAGATTCGGAAAACCGGAACAATTCAATTTCAAGGAGATTACTGAGGGATGTATCAGATCCAATGGGTATTTCTGATGCATTGTAAGTAAACATTGGGAAGAAATATTATATTCACATACACTGCCGCTCATCTGAATGGGTTCACTGTTTTTCGTAACTTACTGTAAGACTCTCTGCATATATATGGCAATGACACGTCTGTGTTATGTATGTAATGAAAATGCATTATTTTGCCCTTAGTTTGGGAGAAAAAATTTTCTCTTTAAGCTTACCGCTATTCTCACACGCTAGCTAAACTTAATTCATTAAGAAAAACTAAAGTTTTTTTTGGCTCATCTGAATAGGTTCAAAAACAAAAAAAGGAAGAAAGCAAGAAAAATAACTGTAATTCAATGATTAATTTTGCATATTAAATAGGTAGGGACATAATAATTCATATTAATAATGTGTATTGCCAACTTTATTTAAAATTGTTTCGAAAATTGGATTTGGAATGGAGTCATACAGTTTTTCTAGATATTGCAGCGAAATCTCTGCCCACGCTTTCTTAATTCCCTCGATTAAGGACAACTTGTCTTCATATTGTCTCCCCGACTCATACACCTTACGGGAAAGAAGTCCCCAATCATTTTCAATTATGTTAAGGTCATTGAGTATGGAGGCCATACCAACACCTCTATATTTTGGTTCTCGATCTCGATCCATTGTTTTACCGACCTCGCTGTATGGATAGAGGCATTATGATGCTGGAATGACAATGGTATTAGTCCTAAAAGATCAGAGAATTGTGGGAAGGCCTTTTCCAACACACCTTTGTACACATTGACATTCATTCGCGATGTAAGAATTCGCAGCTCAAAGGTTCCATTATATGAAATCGCTCCCCACACCATGACACTGCCTTCACAGCTAAGAAGACGGCTTATAAAGGGTTTTCCAATAAGAGGTGTTATTTTGATATTCAAAGAAAAATAGCATTTTTGGAGATAAATGATCGGATGTTTATTTCATTATAAAGAGGAAGGTATGCCGTTAATAATGGAATACAACATCAGCCAAATGGCCGCCAAGACCACGCTTACAGGACCATATCCTTTTCATGAAATTTTCCATAACCAAATCGCAAAGTGGCTGCCCTATGTCCTCGATAGCCTCACGAATTTCATCTTTGAGGTCTTGAATCGACGCTGGGCTGTTGGCGTAGACCTTATCTTTCACGTGGTCCCAAAGGAAGAAGTCGCAAGGTGTTAAATCACAAGATCTCGGTGGCCAATTGTGATCACCTCTTCGAGAGATAACACGGTCCGAAAACTTTTCCCGTAAAAGATCGATGGTTTCATTGCTTGTGTGGCACGTAGCGCCGTTTTGTTGAAAGTAAACGTTGTCCAGATCAATACCATCCAATTCAGGCCATAAAAAATCATTAATCATCTCTCGATAGCGCAATCCATTGACCGTAACTGTTGCTCCAGCCTCATTTTCGAAAAAGTAAGGTCCAATGACCCCGCGGGACCATAAACCGCACAAAACAGTCACGCGTTGAGGATGGAGAGGCTTTTCAACAATAACTCTTGGGTTTTCCGAGCCCCAGATGCGACAGTTTTGCTTGTTGACGTAGCCTCCGAGGTGGAAATGGGCCTCATCAGTCAAGATGATTTTTCGATGAAATTCCGGTTCATTTTCATGCATTTCAAGGACCCAATTTTAATAATTTCAATGCGTTGTTGAAGCGTGTATCGTTCCATTTTTATTAATAGCGTAGTTTCTACTTGTCAAATGTCAAAAAATGACAGCTTCAAAAGTGACAGCTACCGAAATAGCGGGCTATTCAAAATAACACCTCTTATTGGAAAACCCTTTATAATGTTCTTCTTTACGAAGGTCATGAAAGTAATAGTTGTAGCCATCTGGGCCATCTAAGTTGTATTTTTTTCATCTGAAAATATAACTCGCCTCCACTCCGATTTCTACGACATGTATTTTTTGCAAAATTGGAGTTGATTTTCTTTTCGTTTTTCGTTCAAATGTGTTTTTTCGGTATTTTTTTCCTTTTCAAATGTTTAGTACTCTTAATACCGCATTTCACCGTCGACAAACTACACTTAACACCAGTTTTATGTCTAATTTTTGACGCTAAATCATGCGAATTAGAAGCAGCTGTTGTGATTGCGGGTCTATTGGTCATTGATTTGGCCTTTTAAGTTCCAACTTTCATATTTTTCCCGTAGTTTTCGATGTTCCGCAAATATTTACCCATTAAATTTTGGCTTCTTTCCTTTTTTTTACGATTTTTCTTTGGCTTAGCCCTAATTCACGAAATGCTTTTATTTTTCCTTTTTCTTCGCGTTTAAAAATTTTTCGCGACCCATTTTCCTTGTTAAATGGTTTAAAACAATTCGATTTACCAAAAAACTTAACTTTCAGTACATATCACCCGTGCACATCAATTAAAAATGATTTTTTTTGCATTCGAACCTATTCAGATGAGCCAAAAAAAACGTTAGTTTTTCTTAATGAATTAAGTTTAGCTAGCATGTGAGAATAATGGTAAGCTTAAAGAGAAAATTTTTTCTACCAAACTAAGGGCAAAATAATGCTCTTTCATTACATACATAACACAGGCGTGTCATTGCCATATACAGGGTGTCCCACAGTCACCGCCCCAAATGAAAACCATGGATTCCTGAGGTAATTTTAAGTCGAAAAACTTAAGAGGTCATTTTCTCGTTTTCGTCCCGTTTTCGAGTTATAACGGTTTTTATTATTCTTCCATTAACTAGCTTTATCTTTGCCAAACTGCGCCCGATTCGTGAGATTTTTTTTATAGTCAATCAAGAATTTAATACAGTTTTAGTTTGTCCAAAGACTTTTTTTCTGCGGACAACCGTTTTTCCGCAATTTAGCATCAAACCCAATTTTTTCGTTTTTTAAGTAGTTTTTTCACTTTGATATCAATTTATTCAAAAAAAACACGTTAATGAGTATTAATTTTTTCACTTATTATAAAAGCCCAGTTCATTTTCTAAAATTAGATATTTTTTTTCCTTAAAAAGAATACTAAATGTAATTAACAAAAAATAAACAAACTGAGTGAATTTAAAAAAAAAAATCATTTTTAAGTACAAAATTAACTTTTTCTGAGCTATTGTGGTTAAGAAAAGGAAAAATAGATAAAGTTAAATAGTAAGACCGTTAACTAATGTAAACATTAAAGATTTGCACTATGATTTGAAGGTTGTAAATGTCTTTCTCGCGTGAACTAGCGTCCGCATCGTGTTCTTTCACTTGATACTCCATTTTGGATTTGTTATTCAAGTTGTAGTTTTTTCTCAATTATTTGCGAACAATGGATTACACTAATCAAGAATATCTGGAAATGTTTTTAATATACGCTGAAATGGGACAACTTTATCTATTTGTCCTTTTCTTAACCACAATAGCTCAGAAAAAGTTAATTTTGTATTTAAAATTTTTTTTTTTTTTTTAATTCACTCAGTTTGTTTATTTGTTGTTAATTACATTTAGTATTCTTTTTAAGGAAAAAAAAATATTTTTTTTTAAGAAAATGAACTGGGCTTTAATAATTAACGAAAAAAATTAATACTCATTAACGTGTTTTTTTGAAAAAAATGATATCAAAGTGAAAAAAACAACTTAAAAAACGAAAAAAATTGGGTTTGATGCAAAATTGCGGAGAAACGGTTGCCCGCAGAAAAAAAAGTTCTGAGACAAACTACAACTGTAATAAATTCTTGATTGGTTATAAAAAAAATCTTACGAATCGGACGTAGTTTGGCAAAGATAATGCCAGTTAAGGGAAAAGAGAGCAAAAATCATAAAAACCGTTATAGCTCGAAAACGGGACGAAAACGAGAAAATGACCTCTTAAGTTTTTCGACTTAAAATGACCTCAGGAATCTATGGTTTTCGTTTGGGGCGGTGACTGTGGGACACCCTGTATATGCAGAGTCTTAAAGTAAGTTACGAAAAACAGTGAACCTATTCAGATGAGCGGCAGTGTATTATGTATATCATAACTAATCTGAAATAACAATATTTCAAGATTTAAAAAAACTATTTCGATTAAACAAAGAAGCTTTTAAGTATGTTCTGGAAGAAATCACAACGTCGCATCACAATGTTGTACTTAAAACTATTAAATTAAATATGGATTCATGTATAAAAAAAAACTTAACATCACTTCTGGTTTCTTTTGTATGTTTATAAATAAATAAATATTAATTGAAAAAAAGTTCACTGCAACTGCTGAAACTTTCATTTAGAGCGCAACTATATTTTGGAGTTGAAATCCAATTTTTTCATTTCCTGCAGTTCAAGTTTCTTAGATTTTATTGATAGAAGTTCCAAACGTTCCTTTGTTTTATTTTTGTTATGTGACTTTTGCTCCTGGAGTTTTTCTTTTTTTAGCTGGAACACTTTTGTTTTCCATCTTTCGGCTTCCTTGCTCCACTTGTTCATTGCCTTCATCTCTTTGAGAATATCCTTCTGCGTACTTTCCAGAGATGAAAGCTTTTCATTCAACATAATAAGTACATCAGCCTGCATTTCAACATGTTTTTCCAGTAAATTGCTCCTGTTTTTTTTCTTTGGCTTTGGTAGACTTGATGTATTCTCCACATTTTCCTTGTTGATTGGTTCAGCAGAAATAACATTTTCATTATTAGTTTGTTGAGCATTATTAACATTTTCCAAGTCATCTATAATGACATCAACAATGTCATAAGACACTTGTTCCTCTTGGACCTTTTGGAAGCGAGAAGGATCGCCGAAATGCATTCCTAATGTGTTGCCTGAGGCCGCTTCGTTCAGATCAAGGATCGCTATTACAGCTTTTTCGTTGTCTGAAAAAGGCTTTTGTTTAATTGGTCCGCCTCCTGTGCCACTGGAATGCAATTTATTATCTCGCATTTTTCTTTTCACGTTATACTTATAATCTTTCCATACCTTGATATAAAAAAAAAACAAAATTAAGGATGCATTAAAAAGATTAATCTAACTATAAAGAACCTACATTTTTCCATCCATCGACGGTCTTTTCTGGAGGGCCAAGTGAATTGAGTTTTGTTGACAAATTGTTCCACAAAATTTTGGACTTGGCTTTTGCTTAACTGTTTGGCATGTAGTTTTTAGCAATATCTGGATACTTTTCCATAAAAGCAACAAGTGCATTTGTTTGTGTCGTTTGTGATGATGGCCTATCATTAAAATTTTATTCAACACTTTTATTTACGAGTATGTATTATTTTATTTTACTTACATTTTTATTCATCAACCAGAAGAACCAAACTCAAATACCAAACGTAATAAATATGTTACAGCTGCTACAAAAGTCATGTGTCAAAGCAATGAAATACGAGTGCCAAAAGCAGTCGTAAGAGAAAACGATTATCGTTTAAAAAAAACGAGTATCGTAAAACGTAATCGCAACGTAACGATAACGATAGATTTTGAACGATAATCGTAATTCGTAATACGGGCCCTGTACTAACTTCGTTAGTTAGTTTTAAAATAAAGGATAAGAAAGGCAAATGTATTGTATTTGTACCATTAAGCTTAATACTAATAGAATCTGCTAATCAGATAAGTAATAAGAAAAAAGCGTTTAAGAGGAACCCATTGCCTTAAAACTCTGTTAACAACGCCTTCTTGTGAAAGACAGTTTTGAAATTTTATGATTTTTTAACATGCAAATACTCATAAAAACTTTTAAAATCTGTTTGCCTTTTTGCACTATGAGAGAACAACATGTCTGTGGCAACAAGGAAAAAACAACATAAAGCAGTTTTTGCTACTTTTCAGATACAAGACTTATGGACAAAGTTTAAACGCAAAAATGACTGAAATTACTGTAAGATCTTATTTGAAATTAAGACAAATTACTTTTATGTCAATTTACAGCTAATTTAGATAAAAATATGACTTATGCCTTTAACTTTAACTTAGCTGTAAATAAGGAATAAGGAAAATGTACACAAGTCAACTTGTGTCTGGATTTTGTACATAAAGGCTTTTGTAAAAACTGCTCAAGTTAACTTATCTGCGAGCAAGCTAAAATTTTACTTAAGAAAAGGAACACAAGTTAACTTATTATCGCGTATAAAAAATAAAATGCACGACTGGGTCGCACGAACTTGCTCCTATGTAATAGACTAGGAATTTTAAAAACGAATGTTATTAGAAATAAAATGCACGACTGGATCGCACGAACTTGCTCTTATGTAAAAGTACTTTGGAATTAAAGATACATTTTATAAATATAAAACATGGATTTAATGAGATAATAATGTTCAAATGCATAAAATTGCCGTCTGGTTTCCGGAAAAGTATGAATTTATGCAAATAAATCTTAAAAAATCGTTTTATTATTAAATAAATTTTTTATATAAGAAATTTCTCTAAAATTTTTCAAGAAAAAAATGTGGGATGCGAATTTTAAGTATTTAATAATATTGGTTTTAGGAAATAATTTCAAAAAATAATCGTTCATAGGTTTTGAAGATATTGATTTAAAATTTTTTTTTTTTTTTTTTTTAAAACCCAATAAATATTTTTTCGAATATTTTTATATACAATATTATTTTAAACTTAAGGGGACTCCTGCTAAAAACTTTGGGTTAAAATCCTTAGAGCCGTTAATGAGAAAGTCGAAAATCAAAAAAACGGGTCTATGGCAGGTACCCCTAATAACATTTTGCCCCAAAATTTTTTTTGACCAAAATGTAGTCCATGTCCATAATATCACACTTAATTTTTTTTATCAAAATCGTTAGAGCCGTTTTCGAGATAAATAAGATTTTGCATTACGGGTGTATGGGGGGTACCCTTAGTTTTGGAGCTAAAAAAAAAATTTCAATTTTTCCTCTAGGGAATCACCGAAGACCCTTAACTACCGAGATTGAAAGAAATAGGTCCAAGGGTTTAGGCTGTAGTTCGAGGTACAGACATACAGACACACTGAAACATGTTTTTTGTGTACTAAATTTTCCTTAAAATTTTTATAAAAAAAATTGATATGCAAATTGTTAGTATTTAATAAAATACATTTTAAAACGTAATTTAAAAGTTTAATCGTGTATCGGTTTTCAAGATATTGAATTTTCAAAAAAAAAATTGTATTATTTTTTTAAAAATCCAAAAACTATTTTTTCGAAAAATTTTTTAGTTTATATTTTTTAAAATGCAAAGCAGCTCCTGCATAAAAATTTTGGTTAAAATCGTTAGAGCCGTTGGTGAGAAATTCGAAAATCAAAAAAACCGTTCTATGACAGGTACCCCTAATAACATTTCCCCCCAAATTTTTTTTTGACCAAAATATAGTCCATGTCCATAATATCACACTTAATTTTTTTTATCAAAATCGTTAGAGCCGTTTTCGAGATAAATAAGATTTTGCATTACGGGTGTATGGGGGGTACCCTTAGTTTTGGAGCTAAAAAAAAAATTTCAATTTTTCCTCTAGGGAATCACCGAAGACCCTTAACTACCGAGATTGAAAGAAATAGGTCCAAGGGTTTAGGCTGTAGTTCGAGGTACAGACATACAGACACACTGAAACATGTTTTTTGTGTACTAAATTTTCCTTAAAATTTTTATAAAAAAAATTGATATGCAAATTGTTAGTATTTAATTAAATACATTTTAAAACGTAATTTAAAAATTTAATCGTGTATCGGTTTTCAAGATATTGAATTTTCAAAAAAAAAATTGTATTATTTTTTTAAAAATCCAAAAACTATTTTTTCGAAAAATTTTTTAGTTTATATTTTTTAAAATGCAAAGCAGCTCCTGCATAAAAATTTTGGTTAAAATCGTTAGAGCCGTTGGTGAGAAATTCGAAAATCAAAAAAACCGTTCTATGACAGGTACCCCTAATAACATTTCCCCCCAAATTTTTTTTTCACCAAAATATAGTCTATGTCCATAATATCACACATAATTTTTTTTATCAAAATCGTTAGAGCCGTTTTCGAGATAAATAAGATTTTGCATTACGGGTGTATGGGGGGTACCCTTAGTTTTGGAGCTAAAAAAAAAATTTCAATTTTTCCTCTAGGGAATCACCGAAGACCCTTAACTACCGAGTTTGAAGAAAATACGTCCGGTAGTTTAGGCTGTAGTTCGAGGTACAGACATACAGACATACAGACATACAGACATACAGACATACAGACATACAGACATACAGACAGACAGACGGAATTGTCAGACCCACTTTTTTCGTCTTCGCTATCATCGTAATGTCAACTTTGATCAAAATCTCGAGTTCGATTTTTTTTCCAAATGCAGAACTTGCCCTATAGTACCTATATCGCAAGTAAAAACTGTTCATAAGTATAAAATTATCACCATTTTTAAATTCTTTTAGTAGTAAGGGACAAAAACAGAATGTTATGCATATATGAATTTTTTCAAAAACAAAAATTATAAGTCGTTGTAGTCGTTTCTTAATAAAATAAGGTTTTATATATAAAATTTTTAAAATATTTAAAAAAAAACTTGGTACGTCAACTTTAGGTTTTTATTATTGTACGAATGAAAATTAAATTTCCAAAAAAAATATTGACCCATTTTTGAGATATCGAATTTTCCAAAAAAAAAATGTTTTTTTTTTCAAGAATTCAAAAAATATTTTTTTTTTAAGTTTTGCAATGTTTCTCAAAGTTCTTAGAAGCATCTCTATAAAAAAATTTCATTAAAATCCGTTATGTCGATAATGAGAAATTCAAAATTTTAAAAAATCGTTCTATGGTAGGTACAGTCAGTAATGTATTGTTTTCAAAATTTTTTGTATTAAATTATAGATCTTAAAAATTAATCGAAAGACTAAAAATTAAGCAAAATTCTCGGAACCGTTTTCGAGAAAATGACGATTTTTGAAAACCATTTTTTTACATTTGTTTGGAGGGTAGGTACCGTTTTTTTAAGGTAAAATAAATTTTTTTTCTCATATCTTGTAGAATATTTTAAGAAACTTTTATTTATCAGCTTTTAAGAAAATCGAGCATGGGGTTTTCGAAATATTGAGCTTTCAAAAAAAAAATTTGAAAATTTTTTTAAAAATCCAAAAAAAAATTTGGTGGAAAATTTGAATAGACAATAATATTGAAACTGCTGGGGGCCTTAACATAAGAAAATGATCAAAATCGGTTGTACCGTTTTTGAAAAAATCAAAAACAAAAAATGGTTCCAAGGGGGGTACCAAAAATAATAATTTTTTGAAAATTTTTTTTCATTCATTACCTAGGTTTAACTAAATAAAATTTTATGAATTTTTTTTTTTAGTCTGTGGGACAGTTTTTGAGAAAAAAAAATATTTATAAAATTTCGAAAAAAAAATCGGATGACAGGTAGGTACCGTTATTTTTGGTCTTAAAAAATCAAATCAAAAAACATCCCGGGGGAAAAAATAAAACCCATATCTACCAAGTTTAAAGAAAATCGGCCGAGCCGTTTAGCTGTAGTCGAACAGACAAACAGACAGACAGACAGAATTGCGAGACCCGCTTTTTTGATCTTCGCTATCATAGTAATGTCAACTTAGATCAAAATCTCGAGTTCGATTTTTTTTCCGAATGAATAACTTGCCTTATATAGTACCTACAATTCGAAAGTAATATAAATGTTTTGGAAAAAGAGCGTAAGTAAACTATGTGTGTGTGGATATGGTTTTTTGTTATGAAATAAAAGCACAAGCAGAAAATAAAAATTAAAGAATTGTACTTAAAGTCATGGGCATAATTATTTTGACAAATGAAAAATTTATATACATACATATTTCGAGTTTTAGATATAAATCGCAAAACTGGAACTTTTTTCTTACTATTTTCTTTTGACAATCGATTTTTTTTTATGGGAGCCATGAAACTCAAATGAACTCTCATCAGTCCATAAAACTCTGTTCCAGACGCTCAGTGGCTTATGGAGATATTGCTTCGAAAATTGTAAACGTTTTTCCTTGTTCCTAGAGGTTATATAGGGTATTTTTCTAACGGAATACGTTCCAAAATTGGATTTAACAAGACGCCTACGCATTGTTCTTTCACTAACGGGATTTTGGGTATATCTCTTCATTTGCAACTCCGGAGCTTTTGGTGTTATTGCAGGGTTTTTAACAAATTCTCGCAGAAGTCTTCTATAATCTTTTGATGTAGTATTTCTTTTTCTTCCCGTACGCCTCAAATTTTCGGCAGATTTTGTTTTTTTATGTTTGTTTATCTGGTAATGCACTGCTTGCCGGTAAATGTTATACCTTGCCACGATAGTTGCTCTAATTTCTTCGCTTAACTCCGATTTTTTACCCATATTCTTTAAAGTGAAGTTTAAAATAAATGACATCATAAAATTTGTATCAAAAAAAAAACAAACAAACTAATCTTACTAAATCTTACCTAGACTTCTAGTCAAAATACTTATGCCTATAAAAAACGAGCACTGTTAGGTATTACAAATTGGTGAGTACTCTGCAAAGACCAATTCAAATGATTTGTATAATACTGTATATAATAAAAAATATTATGTACCTCAACTCATTAACAAGCAATAACAACATGACATTTACCGTTACCAATTTTTCACTCAGAAGATCGATCACAGTACCGTAATTATGCCGATGACTGTATGATGTTTTTCCATCTGAAAGCTCTGTAGAAAATAACTTATGTCGTTTTTCTTTTGTCTATAATTCGTTAACCGTTTGAGATGAAAATTCAAAAATAATATTACAGACTTTTGGAATGGCTTATTGCGCATCGGATGCTATGAAAAGCTCATTTTCGACATACTTAAGTCGACTTATGGCCGATTTCAGGAAGGACTTTAAAACATTTAACAGGCTTCTAAACCTTAAAATGGGATGTTTTGGTTTCACCAAGCGTTTTTAAATTAAACAAGCTTTTAAACACCCTTATAAACTAAATGCCCATTTTTGGCTCATTAAATGGTGCTATTAAAATGTCATCAGATGTAGATAACAACAATTATTGGATATAGCGGCTGAAACTATTGTTTTGTAATATTTTAGTTTTCAATTCATTCAACACATAGTTATTCGTTAAGCAATAGTATTCCTGGTTTACAGGAATCCATACTCCGACTACGACTTCAAAATGAGGTTCCGACTTTCCAGAGCATCTGTGGATCAGTTGTTGAATTTGTTTGGTCGTCATTTGGAACCGATGCAAACCCGTCATTGCAATAAATAAAGTGGTTGTTACTTTACGCATTTTATGCCCCAGGATCTTTCCAAATATTTTTTTTTTTCATTTCGTTTTTTTTTTTTGCATTTCTTAGCATTTGTTTCAACACATACATACATTTCGTTTATTATAAAGAAAAAAAAAAACAATTTCTTTTTCAGGAATGTAAAGAGAACTCAATTTTAACAAAAATTTCCCTTTTATAGGTGAAACTCGAAATATTAAAGAGTCTGATAAAATTTAAGAGGATTTTTGATAATTGGCCATTATGCTTTTATTCCTTGTTGCCACAGATGTATATGTTTCGTATTGTAGTGAAGAGTTTCTTCACTCATTAAAGTTGAGTTCTTGAAAATGTATTTCTTGTTCTATCGGGTCAAAAGAGACAGCATAAATGCGTCTTCAAATGTCCACGATACTAAGTAATCCAACTAAACAAAAAAAAATGATTAGCCACCAGGGCCCCTGAGGTCTACGGGTGTCTTAATACAAAACTTGTTTTTGTAGGAAAAAAATTAAGACGGTAGGGTTTTTTTTTTATAGAGATATTTACTTCTTTTCTGGTTGAACGCCTACAATCGAATGAATCTTAAAATTTTCAATAAATGAAAAGAATAATATTTGACAGTTAATAATAATATAATTGAAAAAAACGAAAATAAAATGAATGTAATAGCTTACTTCGATCAGTAACAGTGACTCAAAACTATGTATAGATAAATTATATGAAGTGTACTGATGTACCAAATTTAATTTTAAACAATAAATAAATCAACATATTTCGTGACATTAGATTAAAAATTTAAATAAACCACATATGTAATTGTTGATGTTAAAATATACATATATGGTATGGTAATATATTGATTAATGTATTTCAGTCTGTTACAGTACTAGTTTTTCAACACAGTTTGGAATTTCTTTTCCAGCTGAAGACGAACAGAGATGTATTGTGTGCAAGTAATAATGAAAATTTATGCTTTGAAGATTTTGTATGGAAAAGTTGACTTGAAAAAATCAGTACTTTGGCTATGTTTGCAGTACGGCAGTACGGAGCTTCAAAAAGCAGTGGCCGCGTTGGCCTACGTATCCAAGGGTATCTGGGGCTTTATTCCTGAACACGAATCGAGTGAGTTTTATGTGACATGGGAAAATTTCACATGAAATGGTATTCGCGAACACGAGTCACTAATAATGGGTATTCCCCAACTCGAACGCCAAACGTCAAATATCACTCGAGTGAAAAAAGGTATTCCTGAACACTAGAGTGAGTATTTTTGTGTGACAAATTATTCATGTTTAAAAAGTTGTCGAGTCAAGTAATGGATCCGAAAATGTAAGTAAAAAACAAACTAAAATAATAGCGAATATGCATATTTTAACTAAATTTAAAAATTATAGATTAAAAGTTACGACTGCTAGGCAGTATGAAATTTTGGTTGATTTTTTTCTAACCCATTCTCACCTTGCAAGGGAAGAATCCAGTCAGTGGAAGCTAGGAAAAAAGCCGGCGAGTTGTGGGAGGACCTTAGCAAAAGCCTCAACGCAGTTGAACCGCCTTTGAGAGATGTAAATGGTTGGAAGAAGGTACATAATTATTTTTCATTTTATTTCATGATAAGTCAAACAAAATGAACTTCGTTTTTGATTCGCTTTGGATTTATTAATAAATCAAATGGAGAAACATAATATTAATTAAGAAACATTTTATTTTATTTAAAGGTTTGGTTCGACTATAAAAATAACATAAAAAAAGAAGTTGTCCCAGAACAAATCCCATCAACAAGGTACTGGCGGCGGTCCAAAAAAGCAATTTACATTTTCTCCACCTACGAAAGAAGTCATCAAAGTGCTTTCGTTACATTGTGCAGTACAAGGTATCCCTCAAAGCGTTGCGTTTGGTCAAAGGTCGTCCTCTCGAGAAGAAGAACCAGTTGGTACTGGCGCTGATCCAAAACAGCGGCTGGCATTTTCTCCAATTGAAGAAGCCATCACAGAGCTTTCCCACGATTCCGCAGTGGATGGAGAAGAATATGGTATGACTGTAAATAAAGAAAATCACTTCGCAGAACCATCAGGTGTTTCAACACCTTTTCCTCGCCAGAAGTATTCTGGATTTTTTCGTGAAGAAATGCTTCTTCAGCAGGCAACAAGACAAAAAAAATTAGGTATTTGAAAAAGAAAAAAACAGAGAAGCATTAACAATTCAAAGAAGAATACTCCGTTTTCATGAAAAAGCATACGATTTAAAAAAAAAGCATTACAAAACACTTCATGCACTTGAAAGGGAAAAACTACAATGCAAAGTAGATCGATTGGATATAAAAAGAAGAAAGTTGGAAATTGAAGAAAAAAGACTTCACTGATTCACTTAGTAATTTTATTAATTTAAGCACGTTAATTTATGAAGTTCCTTATGTTTATGTTTATTTATTTATTATTTTATTTTTTTGAAGTTTCTTTTATGTTCATTTAATATTAAAAATGGTAAAAACGTAAATTACTTTGAGTTAATTTGTTTTGTTTTTATATTAGCAAATTGAGTCTCTTAATACATTCCGTATTTATCTAGCTTCACTCTCACTTTGTATTCGTTCCAAATCCGACCCATCGGTATAATCGTCGCTGTTGTCAAACGTAACTTCCTCTGAATATTCAACCCCATAAGTTATGCACATGTTGTGCAGTGCCGCACAACTGTTAAAAATTTGTACACACTTGTGAGGTGCATAATGTAACACCCTTACTTTGGAGCAGCAACCAGGCCCTTAAAAGCCCAATAGACCTCTCAACTCAACTATACATCTGGCTTTTCAATGTATAGTATTAAAAGAAGCTTCTCTGCTGCCTTCTTTGGTTGATCTATATGGTGTAATTAACCATGGTTCCAGTGGACAACCCGAATCGCCTATAAATTCTTTTTACTCAATTTAACTAGAAGTTAGTATTTCAATGCACTTACCTAACAACCAGCTGTTCCGTTCTCCATTTCTCCTTCCTTCTTCCAAATGCTGCTTCATATGACTGTGTCGCCAAACAAATGAATCATGTGATGATCCTTGATATCTACCATCGACGCATATCAATTTCATTTTGTGATCACAAACCTAAGATTTAGTATTAGTTAATTTATTTTATAAAGTTTAAAGCAAAATGTTTTCAATACGTACTACCATTAATGCTGTGGTTTCCCTTCCTGTTTAAATATAAATGCTCGTTTTTAGATGGTTTCACGATGGTTAAATGAGTCCTTTCGACACAACCAATAACACCAGGTATCCGAAAGTATACCTCCTTGGTTTCTTGCAATGTCTGTTCAGATCTGTTAAAACAAATCCAAGTTCGACAAATTGTTCGTTCCATTATGTCGAGCACTTCACTTAGTACTTTAGAGACAGATGATTGGGATAGTCCAATGGTATAGACCTGTCCTACTCCTGACTGGTAGGAACCTTGGCCAAAAAATCGAAAAACCATTGCAATTTTGATTGCATTTGGCAATGATGATTACTGGCGTGTATTTTAAATTCGGGCTTCATAACACGCAGTAAATACGAAAAACTTATTTTATTTACTCGGAACAGTCGTATAAATCTAAACAATAATTAATTTAAACTTTCATTGTTGCTTTATTTCAATTCATGCTGACACGTTGATAGGAAGCTCCAAAGGATTTGTTGCATCTCTAATTTTCTTGAAAATGCACCTCCTGTCCTCATCTGAATCACTATCACTATCATGAAACATCTCCGTACTAATCATTTTCTTTTTAATTTTATTATCCTATATTATTTTAAATTAAATTATTCCACATTTATTTTTCAACAAATTGAATTGAGAACTATTTCGAAATAATAATATTTTTCTGTGACATGTCAAATTATCGTTTATTGAAGTTAGCTACTGTTGAAAGGGTTCGTTCAACATTTTGAGAGTCATGTCATCTTTTTGAACCTCACTCGTGTTGAGGAATACCAATTCTCACTCGACTCGACCATAAGCTCTCGAGTGCCATCTTACCCTTGTATCACAAATAATAATGATATAATAATATGATTATTTGTGCTTGTATATAAAATCTATAGTACTCTCATGAAGAGGAACGAACGACGCGCTGCCTGGACGAATGTATTCCCCAACTTTTAACCTTTGAGTATATATATATATATATATATATTATATATACTCAAAGCTTTTAACGTAGAGTTGTGGAGAGTAAGGACAGTCGATAATCAGGAAGGGGTGATAATATTTTCGGTAAAAGGAAACCGAAGGTGCAAAACAAAGCGACAACAAGAAAGCTATTTTCTGTTTTGTTTTTATTCATTTTCTATACAAAAGTACGATGTGGCATTTTTTGCTTCACGCATAGAGAAAAAACGGTATATTTGTTGGAATGAAGGTTTGATTTTTTTCGTTCGTTGTGTTGTATGTACAGTGGCTCTCAGCTTAAATGATGCAGTGTTTTTATTTGCCTAAAAACTTACATTTTATAGACAAAATATGTCAAAAGTTTCCAAAAAGCGAGTGTAATAGAGTCTTTAGAAAGTAATTATTCATAAGCAGCATAAATAGTCACCCATTATTCTTTGTACTCAGATCCTGAGGTAAAACACTGTAACACTCTCATCAAATTTGCTCTCAGCTTAAATGATGCACTCAACTTAAATGGTATATGGCAAACGGTTGTTTTTGTTTTAAGCATAAAATTGAAATAATTATTATTTGTTGTGATCAGTTTATCAATTTGTGACCTGAATTAAGTTAAAATTTTCTTTTCTTCAAACATGGGCCCGCGTACGAGCTTAGAAAGTCGCGAGTTAGTTACTAAACACTACAAAGATGGGATTAGCCAAAGAAAAATTGCTGAAATGTTTAAATTAAATCTTCAACCGTTCCGCACATCATTGAGCGATATGTACGCGAAAATCAAATCGTTAGCAAAGGAAGGAAAGCCCCAAATAAAATATTTTCTGACAGCAACCGAAGATGGACTGTAAGAAAAGTAAAGGAAGATCCCACTTTAAGTGCGCCTCAAATAGCTAAAGAAGCAGAAAATTATTTAAATAAAAAGAGCAGTGCTGAAACCATTCGAAGAATACTCAGAGATGCCAATTTTCATGCAAGAAGTGCCCATAAAAAGTTCGTCAGTCCAAAAAACAAAATTTCAAAGATGCAATTTGCTCGAGACCATATTAAAAAAAATAAAACGTTTTGGGATACGGTAATTTTCAAAGACGAAAGTAAATTTAACCTTCATGGATCGAATGGGAAGGCATACGTTTTGAGGAAGCCAAAAATTAATAAATAATTATAATTATTTCAATTTTATGCTTAAAACAAAAACAACCGTTTGCCATATACCATTTAAGTTGAGTGCATCATTTAAGCTGAGAGCAAATTTAATGAGAGTGTTACAGTGTTTTACCTCAGGATCTGAGTACAAAGAATAATGGGTGACTATTTATGCTGCTTATGAATTATTACTTTCTAAAGACTCTATTACACTCGCTTTTTGGAAACTTTTGACGTATTTTGTCTATAAAATGTAAGTTTTTAGGCAAATAAAAACACTCCATCATTTAAGCTGAGAGCCACTGTATGTTGGAGCAAATAAATATAATGTATAGGATTTTTATTCACATACACGATTACCACTCAGAACAACTCTTTTGTATAGTTAGATAATTATTTTTGTAAGCAAATTTTTCAAATGCAGAATTTTGAGAATAAGAGTTTTGAGTAGATATTAGAGTTCTGAAATAGGTACAGAAAAATTATATTGAAAGCTAAAATCTTGAAGAGTAGAATTTTGGAATGCAGAATTTTGGGAAATGAAATTTTGAAATGCATAAAACTTAATAAGTAAAATTTTGTAAAGCAAAAGTTTGAAAAAGGAATTTTGAAATACAGAAAACTTAAAAAGTAAAATTTTGAAAAGAAAAATTTCGAAATGCAGAATTTTAGAAAATAAAATTTTGAAATGCAGAAAACTTAAAAAGTAAAATTTTGTAAAAGGTATTTGGAGAAGCAGAATTCTGAAATGCAGAAAACTTAATGGGTACAATTTTGAAAAGCAGAATTTTGAGAAGAAGAATTTTGAAATGCAAAATTTTGGGAAATACAATTTTGAAAAAGGTATTTTGAGAAGTAGAATTCTGAAATGCAGAAAACTTAATAAGTACAATTTTGAAAAAGGTATTTTAAGAAGTAGAATTTTGAAATGCAGAAAACTTAATGTAAGCAAAATTTTGAAAAGCAGAATTTTGAAAAAGGATTTTTGAAAAGAAGAATTTTGAAATGCAAAATTTTGGGAAATAATATTTTGAAACGTAGAAAACTTAATAAGCACAATTTTGAAAAGCAGAATTTTGAAAAGCAGAATTTTGAAAAAGGAATTTTGAGAAGTAGAATTTTGAAATGCAAAATTTTAGGAAATAATATTTTGAAATACAGAAAACTTAGTGAGTACAATTTTGAAATGCAGAATTTTGAGATGTAGAATTTCGAAATGCAGAATTTTGAGAAGTAAAATTTTAAAATTCAGAATTTTGATAAGTAGAATTTCGAAATGCAAAATAAAAAGAAACAACCAATATGAAATCCATTTCCACTCAAATAAATATATGCGACTCGGCCTATGAAAAGGTGGCTTATGACTCAAAAAATTATTTTTCACTTTTTTTTTGTGAGGATAGTTTTTGAGAAGCTCTTTCACATGGTGAAAACCAGAAAGTCCTAACTTGGTTAACAGAAACAATTACATCAACGGGATAACGAAAAAAAGCTAGCTCGCTAGTGATGATAGCTGATAACATTCTCAAACTCACTTCAGTATTACCGATACGAAAATCCGAAAGTAGCAACATGAAGCAATTAACTAACATAATATTTGGAGCAAAAGCAACACAGCATCTCACTTAGTGCCCTTGAAGAACGAGAGACACTGGGCAATGGGAAGGAAGGAGAAAAACTACCGAGAAACTGACGAAATGCATTGTTTATCTTTAACAGCCGATTTATCGAAATTTTGTTTTTGAGTCATAAGCCACCTTTTCATAGACCTGGTCACATATTTCAAATCATACGAGTAGTATGTATATATTTTAATTAAAAAGGTAAGTAGGTATCTCATATTGATAAATTCCTATAGATTCTTCAAAACAACTTTTTTCAAAAATAAATGTTTGTTAGTAAAATCTACAAATTGCAACTGTTTTTTATATATGGGGTTTCTTTTATCTTCTTTAATATGCAAATTAAAACAATTCCATACTTACCCAAAAATAAAAAGAGGCTGGGTGCGACCCACACTGATAACTTCCCATTTGTGGTCTTGAAAACTTTATATTTAGTTTTTTTCAAATAACCAAATTTTCAGCGAAACAAACTTTGTTGTTGCACATTTAACCCTTTTTTGAGCTCGTTAACTTGTTTTGGTCAGGTACTGTATCTGTTGTGGTAATTGGTATGATATTTTGTATACATACTTCGATCATAGAGCAGTAGATGGAAAATCAAAGTAGATGGTTTCATAGTGTAATTGTTGTTGCGGTTTTTCCGGATTGAAAGGCTGTGATCTGCACTGGATAAACAATGACTCCTGTTTTAAAAATCGATGATGCTTGTGGCATACTATGATATAAGGAAATTTGCTTTGTTTTGTTGATGATGAGGATACTTAGTCGCTCATTTTATGTTTTTTTGTACAGAAAATGTGTTTAACTAATTTTAAACTTTTCTATTTAAAATGTTAAATTTCTTGTAATAATTACGAAAGTTGGTAGGTAGGTACGTATTATATACTGAATTATAGCTTTCCGTGTTTTTTAATATATCTGTGTTTCTACACCTAAGAAAACCTTGAGTAGAATTTTACATCTTTTTCATGGACAAAAAGATAAAAACATGTGACGTTTTCTTCAATTTTACCATAGCTATTAATGGAATTTGAACATGTGGGACTTGGGTACAACTGAACAACCTTTTTCATATACGTATGTACAGTACATACATTCTTCTAAAAACTAAGTTGATAATAAAATTATAAAAAAATTATGTATTATATTATAGAAATTACTTTATTATTTCGGTTCCAAACATTTTAATTAAAAAAAAAATTAAAAACGAAATATTTTTGTTACAACTGTCAATTCGATACTTGTCAAAATTTAACCATATGTTAATAATTGTATTATGTCGATACATTCCCGTAAGAATGTACTAAGCGACACTTTTTTCGAAAATGACTTTTTGACGAGGAAATATATTATATGTTAAGGGCCACGTTTTGGCCTGGGTTTCGCCAACCTATTATGCATGAAAAGGAAACTAGAGTACAAATAAAAAAAATTATCAACTGCCATGTTTTCTCATTAAAATAATGTTGCCCCCTGAAATTTGTATTATCCGCCAAAAAAATTATGCTAAGCGACATTAATAAAGATCTCATTGTCGTGAGCACCAAAAAATTTTGTTAGATGTCACTTAGTTTAACCAAAATTGTCTCTTAGCACACTATGATTCAACTAGAACTTTCTTCGTTTTTTTCGTTTCCTGAACAATTTTAGAAATGTCGCTTAGTATACGAGTACATTAGACTGGGCCAAAAAAATTGACTATTTTTTTTTTTTGAAAGATATATCCAGAATATCATTCAGAATGACAAAAAAAAATTTTCGTAAAAGTTTGAGCCCTTAATATCAATTTTAAGAGGTCTATCATCGCTAATTTTGATTTTTAGTCATAATTTCATGTTTTGCGTCAGAACTGACAAAACATTGAAGTAAAAAAAATTCATTTTGACTTACTTTTATATAAAATTAAATTCCCTACAAAAAAGGTCTGATTGAAAATTTTCGTCAGACAAGCCGTTTTTGAGTAATTAAGCTTAATAAATTGTTATTTTTCTTCGATTTTAGTTTTTTAATTTGGAATTTTGTAACTAACGAATCAATGAATATCTCAAAATGATCACAATGGATTTTTAAAGGAAATTTAATGCTCTACAAAAAAGGTCTCTTAATATTTTTGTCTAAATTTAATTCTTCAAAAGTTATTCACAATTAAAATTGAAAAAAAATTGAAATTTCAAGTTTTTCTTTCTTAACTCAATTTTTTTTTACTTAAAGGAACAAATTGACTTTTTTGAACATTATTAATCATCATTCATCGAAAATCTCTTAATATTCACCATTATTCTAACAATATTATTACAAAAATATCGTCGCTTTTCCGGCAGAGTGGCATAAGTCGAAATTTGTCGTTTTTTAGTTTTGAACACAGAACTGAGCTAAAAAACAAACACAATTTTTCTGTGTAATCGGCGTTAACCTACTTCTTCTAGTTTCCGAGTTATGAAAAAGCGCCGCTCTCAATGTTCAAAAACATCCCTCTCATTTTCTACGTATAAATACGGCATAAATCAATTTTTGTTTTTTTTTTTTTAATATTTCGTTTTTTATAAAACTTAACAAACGAAAAATGCAATTTTTTCACGTATTCAACATTCGAGTTTTGTTTTTTATGAACAACGAAATTTTTTTTGTTCAGTATGAAAAAAACTTTAAAATGCTCTCCTGAAAATTTGCAAATTTCGACTTATGCCACTCTGCCGGAAAAGCGACGATATATAAATTTAACAATAAATATGAATTTATTTTTGCCTAATTGATCTGTTCGAAGGTACACGAACAGAACTGATGACCAACTCGATGAAGACGTATCATTAATGTCAAATACGTTCCACAACTATGTCAACGTCAGATCAAAGGTCAAATAGAAGTCAAATGTCATAAAATTAATGGCTAAAATATACAATTCGACTATACAACATACAAGATAATAAAACAATTCAATTTTTTAACTCAAAGTGGTTGCATTTTTATTTTTCTCATTTTGAAGTTATCTTTTTTTTGCTTATTTTTTATGATAAAAAATTCAAGTCGTTAACATTGGTCCTTCGAGCCTTAAAATTAGAATCAGTTTTTTATGAACAATAAACATTAAAACAAAATTTGTGTGCGGTGTGTGCCCCCATATTAAAAAAAAAAAAAAAAAACGAATTTACGATTCGTATGTAAAACATTCACGTGACTTTAAATTGTGCATTGCAAAATCGTTTTTTAATCACTGATTGATTCTGTTTTTTAACAAAGTAACTTAAAATCTATTTAATTTAACTTAAATTTAACTTAAAAATAATTTAAAACTAATTTCTGAACAAAAGTGTCCAGTAGAGACACTACAAATCGACATTATCATCGATCATCAACGTTGGCGTCGTCGGCAGCAGCAGCAGCAGTAGCAGCAGCAGTAGCAGCATCAGTAGCAGTTGCAGACAAGCAGTAAGTCTTGCTTTACGTGTTGTAAACTTGTCTATTTCGATTTTTCTTCGTCATTTCTGTTGATTTTTAAAAGAAAATAAATATTATTATGGCTGAAACCAAAAATTACAAATATGGTGAGCTACAAAAAGGTATTTTAGCTAAGGTGATAAAGGATCTTACCAACTTTAAAAAATCTCCAAAAGACCGTAAGGTAAAATCCTATGCTTCAGCTCGTCTAAGCAAATTGGAAGAAGATGTTCTTTCGGCTAAAACGTATCATGAAGCTATCATTGGGGGTGGTATGCTGGAAGAAGGGATGAAAGTTGAAGAGTTAAAGGTGGTATATGAACAAATAAGTGATATTTACCTGGAATATCGTGCAGAGCTGGTGGAAGCAATCGAAAAATCGTCACCAATCGTTGCAACCCTTCCAATCCAAGGTGCTCCGCCCAGTAATACAGCTGCACCATCAACGTATTCGGGGTTAAGGCTTCCACGAATTGATTTGCCAAAATTCGATGGTTCATATACCACCTGGCGCGCTTTTCACGACAGGTTTCAATCCCTCATCCACAACAACAACAGTCTAGATGACATCGACAAGCTGCACTTCTTGCAGTCGTGCTTGACTGGTGATGCAAATCGATTTTTGCAGAATTTTTCTGTAGAGGCTGCCAGCTACGATAAGGCTTGGAATTTGTTGAAAGATCGATACGATCATAAGCGCATTCTGGTGCACACCCAAATGCAAACGCTTTTTGGTCAACCATCCTTGACTCGTGAAACTGCAACGGGTCTAAAAGATCTCCTGTACACCACCAGGGAATGTTTTCTCGCGCTAGAGAAAATGGATGTGCCTGTTTCCAGTTGGGACACCGTCCTTATTTGGTTCCTTCATCAGAAACTTCCGCAGTCGTGCCAAAAATTATGGGAAGAAAAATTAGGTAACAGAAAAGATTTGCCTACATTTAAGGAATTTACCGAGTTTTTGGAGATCCGTTTTCGAACTCTTGAAGTTATTGGTCAACAGGAGCATGAAGCAGCATTCCGGACTAAAGAAGAGCCACACGTCAAAACAAGGCCACGCGTCCAACCAGCTAAGACGAAAGTCATGCATGCAAAGCAGGTCGTCAAACAGCCATCCAAAAAAGTAGACAAGAGCAACACCGTAGAGCAATTGATTTGTAAGCTGTGCAGTCAAGGCAAACACACATTGAGAAAGTGCCAACAATTCCTCAACATGGATGTCAAAGGTCGACAAGAAACGGTTTACAGGCTGAAAATATGTGAAAATTGTTTGTCCTACGGACATCTTGTTGCAACTTGCTACAGTTTTACGTCGTGTTACTTTTGCCAACAAAGGCATCATTCTCTGCTACATGACAAACAGCAACATGTAAATGGAAGCAACACACATATACAACAACAACAACTGCCTGCAACTGCGTCTTCATCTCAAGCGAAAACATTCCAGACATCCATAAATCCAAATGCTCCTGTGTTCCAGCCAACGGTTGAACATCAACAAATGCAGTCAACTCACGGACATGCATTTAACTACCACGCGTCGCAAAGTGGTTACGCACAACAGGTGCTCATGGCGACAGCGGTAGTAAAGGTACGAGCAGCTGATGGTAAGTTACGTCTTTTACGTGCTCTGATCGATACAGGGTCAGAAAAGTCTTTCATCAGTGAAGCAGCTGCACAACTCCTGAAACTAGAAAGAAGGCGAACAAATGTAGAGGTATCCGGGTTAGGGTTGGTCAACAACGGCACTGCGCAACACTCCGTCGAAGTAAGATTTGCTTCCCGACACTCGACGTTCGAGACTGCCATCCAGGCGTTGGTCTTCAAGTCGTTGACTGGCCATCTCCCGACCCACCGAGTGGTACCTGGCATTTGGAACCATCTGAAAGGTCTTTCGCTAGCTGATCCACATCTCTATGAGCCTGCACCCATAGACTTACTTCTTGGAAGTGAAGTTTGCGCCGAAATACTCCTTCCTGAAATAAGACGTCCAGAAGATGGAAATGGGCCTATAGCACAAAACACAGAACTGGGGTGGATTGTGTTTGGTAAAGTTTCAGCCGAGATTCCCCAGCAAGTCCGAAGTTTCGTTCAAATTACGGACCTGAGTTCACAGATAGAGAAGTTTTGGGAGATGGAAGAGACGCCTTATCAGAAGCAAGATACTGAAGAAAATATTGCTTGCGACGAACATTTTGATCAACACACAACACGTTTGCCTGACGGGCGTTATGAAGTGAAGTTACCATTCAAAGGTGAAGGCTATCCAGCAATGGGATCGAGTCGTCAAAGTGCCTTACGACTATTTCTTCATCTGGAGAAGAGGCTTGATTCAGATCCAAAGCTTGCTGAAGGTTACAAAAAATGTATCCAAGAATACGAAGAGCTTCATCATATGGAAGAGATAGATGCTAATGATGCGGTTTTAGAAACCCCATTCCACTATTTCTTACCGCATCACGCGGTTTTCAAAGAAGCAAGTTCTACAACCAAACTGAGAGTGGTATTCGATGCTGCAGCGAAAACATCAGATGGCAAATCTCTCAACGATTGTTTGCTAGTGGGTCCAAAATTGCAATCAAGTATCATAGATCTTGTTTTGAAATGGCGGACTCACCGAGTAACTTTCACGGCCGACATTGAAAAAATGTATCGACAGATTTTGGTCAGTCAATCAGATCGATATTACCAGCTGATTATGTGGAGAGATGAGAAGACTTCACCTGTGAAAATTTTCAAAATGAACACCGTCACTTTTGGTACAGCAAGTGCACCATACCTTGCTATCAAAATTTTGAAAAAAGTTGCTGATGATGAAAATGAAAATTTTCCGGAGGGGGCGAAGGCTGTCCGTGAAGACATGTACGTTGACGACCTTATAAGTGGAGCTGACACCATTGAAGAAGCAAGAAAGAAACGTGATGAAGCAAAGCAACTTTTAGCAACAGCGGGACTCAACCTCAGAAAGTGGACAAGCAACACGAAAGAACTCACCGAAGACATCCCAGTTCAGGAAAGAGAGCTTGACTTTGAACTTCCGTTCAATCTGTCAAATCATGTCAAAACTCTAGGCATCAAGTGGTTTCCCATCGATGACTTCTTCTCGTACCAAAATCTACAACCTGCAACAGAATCAACCACAAAAAGATCTATGCTGTCAACTATTGCCAAATTGTTCGATCCTTTGGGTTGGATCTCACCCTGTATTATCACCGCAAAACTTATGATGCAGCGATTATGGGAACTTGGCTGTGACTGGGATGAACCAATTCCAGCTGCTCTGAAGAAAGATTGGGATGCTTTTCTCCGAGAACTCCATCTGATCGAGCGGCTTCGGATTCCAAGATGGACCCAGATGAGCAAGACCAACAAATCGATCGAGCTGCATGGGTTTTGCGACGCTTCTATGAAGGCCTACGGTGCAGCAGTGTATGTACGCGTCTTGGATAGTGAAGGCAAAATTCACGTCAATCTGCTTTTGTCAAAAACAAAAGTAGCACCAAATCAACGAACGATAACTCTACCTCGTCTTGAACTTTGTGGTGCAGTAGTTTTGGCAGAGCTGTTACAATACACTAAGGAAGTTCTGCAAATTCCTGATGTCAAGATGTATTCGTGGATAGATTCCACAATTGCATTGGCCTGGATACGCGCCACTCCCGCCAAATGGACCACATTCGTTTCCAACCGTGTGTCGGAAATCCAGCGGTTAGTGGGGATCGATTGCTGGGGACATGTCGCAACGCTTCATAACCCAGCCGATCTGGCGTCCAGGGGTGTCTATCCATCTGAACTGGAGTCACTGAAGTCGTGGTGGAACGGTCCAGAGTTCTTGCGACAAAATTGGGTATTCGATCTTCCAGATCAACCCACCGAAATAGACACTGTAGAAGAGCAACGAAACATAAAGGTCTTTAGTATACATGCGATAGAAGGTGATAGTATATTACAGATAATCTACAACTTTTCGAGTCTCCTCAAAGTTACTAGAACTGTTGCCGCCTGTTGTCGTTTCATAACAAAATGTCGACCCAAGTTGGGGCCTATTTCAGGTTCGCTTAAACCAAAAGAATTGGAAACTGCCCTCCTATTCATCGTTAAAGCAGCACAAAAGGAAATGTTCGAAGCCGAAATTCAACAAATTCGTGAAAACAAAACACCAAAAGCTTTAAGTGCGTTAAATGCATTCATCGATGCTCAAGGGGTCTTACGAGTGGGCGGACGTTTGGAGAATTCTCTACTTCCTTACGATGCTCAACATCCAATATTGCTTCAAAACAACCATCACTTTACGAATTTGGTCGTCCGAGATGCTCATAAGAACACACTTCATGGCGGTATCCAGCAAATGATAAGCTACATTCGACAGCGATATTGGATTGGGCAAATAAGAAGAAGTGTTAAATACCAACTGCATAGGTGCCCTTCTTGTTACCGGCAAAAGGCATCCGAAATGCAGCAACTAATGGGAAACTTGCCTGCAGCGAGAGTGCGTATGTCTCGACCTTTTAGTCACACTGGTGTCGACTACGCAGGTCCAATCGAGATAAAATCCTGGAAGGCACGCGGTGCAAAAATTCTTAAAGGATACTTTGCTGTCTTCATTTGTTTAGCAACAAAGGCTATTCACTTGGAAGTCGTGTCCGACCTCACAACACAAGCGTTTATAGCAGCCTTTAAGAGATTTACTGCCAGAAGAGGAAGCTGTACCAAGGTATATAGCGATTGCGGAACTAATTTTGTTGGTGCTAACAACGAATTAGCAAAAATGTTGAAGGAAGCGCAACACGATTGGAAAGAGATTGCGGAACAATTAGCAAATCACGGTACCGATTGGCATTTTATTCCCCCAGCTTCTCCACACTTCGGTGGATTATGGGAAGCGGGTGTGAAATCGGTCAAGTACCACTTAAAACGAGTTGTTGGAACGGAAAGGCTAACTTTCGAGGAGCTCGCGACGCTTCTAGCGCAAATAGAAGCGTGTCTGAATTCGAGGCCCCTTTGCCCTCTCTCCGACAGCCTAGATGATTTGAATGCATTAACCCCCGCGCACTTCCTGGTCGGCGAATCATTGCACGCTATACCACAAGGTGAACTCGACAGCAACATCACATATGCAGATCGATGGAAACGTGTCCAAGTTCTAGCAGAAGGATTCTGGCGAAAATGGAATTCTGAATACCTCGCAAGGCTTCAGCAGCGTCCAAAATGGACACAAGTCAAAGAATCGCCAAAAATAGGAGACTTAGTTCTTCTTAAAGATGAACGACTTCCATCGACCTACTGGAATCTCGCGCGAATCGAAGAAACCCATACCGGATCGGACGGGTTGATACGCGTCGTGACGGTTAAAACGAAAAACGGACAGTTGAAGCGGCCCATAGCAAAAATCTGCCTGCTACCATCGAACAAAACAGCAGAACAAATCGCCATCGTATGAAATCTCGTTAACAAAATAATACACAAACTGCAATTTCTCCAGAAAAATAACATCTTCAGAAAATAATTCACCAAAATAATTCACCAAAAATAATTCAACAAGTCTAAATAAACCCAATTAATTTATTAAAATTATTAAAATTATCAAATAAGCTCAATCACAATAAATGCGAAAACCAAAATCCACTTAAAGTAAAATAAAACACAAAAATATTACTTTATTAATTTATTTATTTATATTAAATCAAATTTACATGTATTCATCTTTTCTTTCGAAAAACAAAATAAATGTTTCCATTTGTAATAAAATTTAAAAAAAAAAAATTAATTTCACAAAATTAAACAAAAATAATTGATGTCAAACAGATTTAAACCACCATCCACAAATTTATAAAAACAAATCACTGTCAAACATTCGGCACATCAAATGTCAAATCACCGAAACGCGATTAATTAAAAAAAAAAAAAAAATTTTATAAGCACATAAAAATGTCACATCGCGTCGGGAGAATTTAATAAAATATTCACAGTAAAAACTTTAAATCCAAATAGAAATAAATATTTTACACCAACACGAATCAATTTAATACCAAAACAAAATTAACCTAAATTTAAATTGTATCAACCGTATATCGAAATCAAAATTAAAACAAAACAAAACAAATCCACCAAACGTCATCGAAATAATTCGCCAATAAAACAACGAAATTAGATTATCACAATGCAAATAATTATTTACATATGCACAAATAACAACCCGCACCAGTTTTAATAATTATAGCACATAATCAAAATCATATCACAAATAATTTCAAAATAATTCTGCGAATTAATTACACTTCATCACGATAAAACCAAAATAATTTGTTTTTTTTTGTTTGGTTTTTGTAAATTTTCACTATCACTTTAATTCGAATTTAATTACTCCAATTGGAAGTCGAGTTTATTCCAACTGGAAACACTCAAATTCTAGTTGCTATATACTTATTTGTACATAAGCAACCCACGCCACGATTTATATGCTTGTGCACATAATATGCCGTTAAAATCTAATTATGTTTCAATTCTATAATAATGGCATCAAAAGCCAATTATTTTATTAATAAAATTGATATAAAACAATAAAAATTGAAATATAAAAATCACACACATCACTCACACTCATGCACACACCGCGGTCGCGAATAACTTACGCCGTACGAATATGCGCGACCGACATCGGCAATGAATCTTCCAAATCCATTCATCAGACACTTACCTGCAATAATCCATCAACTCACTTATTAATCAATTAATTTATTAATTTAATATAATCGACACAAAACCGAATTAATAAATTTCACTTTTAATTAAAAACAAACAAAAAAATTCACCGCCGCGCACAAAAATCCAACCAAGATACCTACAACACTATAACTATACTACAAACCACACGATGCACCATGAATGAAAACTACAAGACCTTTCATGAATAATAAAAAAAAAAAAACCCTTACTACATCCAATTACGCCTTTTTGTTTTGTAGTATCTGTTGTTGACTTTGTCTGTTGAATTTGTTTTTGTGCCAAAGCATATTTATTAATAATTCTGTCTCTTTTCATGTACGAATGAGATAAGAAGGAAGGTGAGAAGATGATGGATGACAGCTGCTATAAAAACGAGCCATTAGCCGATCTTGGGCGCTAACCAGAAGGTGATGCCAAGCTGCCTAAAATTTCAAATGATGCAGTTGGATTCAAATTGGGTTGGTTGAACCCGATATTCTTCTTCTGAGGCGGGAGAATGTTCGAAGGTACACGAACAGAACTGATGACCAACTCGATGAAGACGTATCATTAATGTCAAATACGTTCCACAACTATGTCAACGTCAGATCAAAGGTCAAATAGAAGTCAAATGTCATAAAATTAATGGCTAAAATATACAATTCGACTATACAACATACAAGATAATAAAACAATTCAATTTTTTAACTCAAAGTGGTTGCATTTTTATTTTTCTCATTTTGAAGTTATCTTTTTTTTGCTTATTTTTTATGATAAAAAATTCAAGTCGTTAACAGATCATTTCTCAACAAAAACATGGTTCTACTATCTTAAAGAAATTTTTGAGTAAACAATTATTTAATTTCGCTGTTGAAAATTATTTATTTATAATATTTCATACATTTGTGAATTTTTATGTTATTAATATACACGAATTTACATCGATAAATAACATTTCCTCCCTTAACCCTCGATTTTGATTTGCTTTTCATCAACTTATTAAGCACTATAAAAAAAGATTTAAGTAACTTTGTTTCAACCGAATCCCTTAGTCTATTTAAAGATTTCGATTTACCGTATGAGTTCATCAATGAAGAAGTACAAAATTGGTCCAACATTGATAGTTTTCAGGAATGTAAACGATTTTTCAATCATTTAGCCGTCGTAAATGATGTAGCTGAACGTGGCGTAGCGTTGATTGAAGAATATAATAAGTGTCTTACGAAAAAAGAAGAGCAACTTCAGTACTTACTACTAGTCATTAGTGAGTACCGAAAAAAATACCCTAATTGCAACAAAAAAACCTTAATGTAATAAAATGTTATAACTAGTAGTTAATTATGGTTGTAAAACTATAAAATCCTATAGATTTCTTATAAAATATGAGTTATAATTGTGTTAAAAATAAATTTTTTACCATCTGTTATTGTTATTATTAATTAAGTAGCCATAATCTATTTTTTTTCCTATATAAATGTATGAAATATTATAAATAAATAATTTTCAACAGCGAAATTAAATAATTGTTTACTCAAAAATTTCTTTAAGATAGTAGAACCATGTTTTTGTTGAGAAATGATCAATTAGGCAAAAATAAATTCATATTTATTGTTAAATTTATATATTTTTGTAATAATATTGTTAGAATAATGGTGAATATTAAGAGATTTTCGATGAATGATGATTAATAATGTTCAAAAAAGTCAATTTGTTCCTTTAAGTAAAAAAAAATTGAGTTAAGAAAGAAAAACTTGAAATTTCAATTTTTTTTCAATTTTAATTGTGAATAACTTTTGAAGAATTAAATTTAGACAAAAATATTAAGAGACCTTTTTTGTAGAGCATTAAATTTCCTTTAAAAATCCATTGTGATCATTTTGAGATATTCATTGATTCGTTAGTTACAAAATTCCAAATTAAAAAACTAAAATCGAAGAAAAATAACAATTTATTAAGCTTAATTACTCAAAAACGGCTTGTCTGACGAAAATTTTCAATCAGACCTTTTTTGTAGGGAATTTAATTTTATATAAAAGTAAGTCAAAATGAATTTTTTTTACTTCAATGTTTTGTCAGTTCTGACGCAAAACATGAAATTATGACTAAAAATCAAAATTAGCGATGATAGACCTCTTAAAATTGATATTAAGGGCTCAAACTTTTACGAAAATTTTTTTTTGTCATTCTGAATGATATTCTCGATACATCTTTCAAAAAAAAAATAGTCAATTTTTTTGGCCCAGTCTAGAGTACATTCTTACGGGAAGGTATCGATGTATAAAACAACATACTTTAGAAGGCACTATCGGTGTTCATTCCCAAGAAATTCGACTTGAAATACAATTTTAACTAGTTTTCACTAGAATTTTAAAAAGTTTTTTTAAAAAAAAAAAAACTATTAATTCAATATTTGTCAACATTCTACCAATTGTACAAAATTATACTATGTATAAAATAAACTAAATTAGAAGTCAATATCAGTACTAGTTCTCGAGAAATTTGAGTCGAAAAACAATTTTTACCAATTTTCAATAGAATTTTATATAGTTTTTTATTTTTTATAAAAAAATGTAAACTGATTTTTTTTCAAATTTTCACCAGTTTTCAAACACATTATTTTTCGTAAAATAAAATTATTTTGAGTTTCAAATTGTTCTCCGTTCTTAGAATATCTGGGTTATGAAATTTTTTTTTCAGTTTTTTTTATTTAAAAAAATAACGGTATGTTCATTTTTTTCCAAATTCATACCAAATCTGTATGACCTTATAATGAGTACATTAAATTTTATTTGAAATCAATAGCAATATTTTTTCGTGAGATATTTGAAACTAACCAAAATTTTTACTTTTTTTTTAAACCGTTATAGTGAAAAAACTACTCACTGAATTTCAATAAACGCCCTTTCAGCCTCTCTTGAAGTTATTATCTATTAAACAAAATTTATTTGAAGTCGATATCTTTACTCGTTCTTGAGATATCGACGACGAAAAATGGTACCAGAACGTACGGACGTACGAACGTACGCACGTACGAACGTACGAACGTACGAACGTACGAACGTACGAACGTACGAACGTACGTACACACACACACACAGACATCTCTCTAAAAATGATTGAAATAGCCTCTAGGGACCTTGAAACATCGAGAAATGTCAAAAATTCCAATTTGACAAATCGGACCGATTACAATAACTCCCTATGGGAAGTTAAAAATTCATTGTGGTTTCAAACAAAAAAATCAAAAAAAGTTTTTTTTTTTCTAAAAAAAAAAAAATAATTTTCATATTTTTTACTTTTAATTAAAGAAAAATATATGAATTTTTTTTGGTTAATTTATAATTAACTTCAACTACTAAATCAGAAAAAAAAAAAACAATTTCTGCTACAATAATTAACATGGCGACTTTTAAATGTGGCAATTATGTCGTATACAAATACAAGTACAAATATTTTTCTTGTAAAAAAAGTTATTTGATTTTTTTTAATAGCTTAAACGTGTGTATCAATATGTTTTTAAGATTGGCTTACCATTTTTTTTAATTTTTCAAAAATTACCTTTTTTATGTTATTTGATTTTTTTTCTAAATAATTTTTTTTAAAATTGGTACACATAAACTATTCAAATTTCTTTTTATTTTCACTTGCGATATACATATGTATGTATATAGGTACTGTAGTGCAAGTTTTGTATTTGCAAAAAAAATAATTCGAGATTTTGATCAAAGTTGACTTTACGATGATAGAGAGAACACGAAAAAATATTTTTTTAAATAAAGAAAATTGTTTTTGAAAATTTAATCTGTTGAAAAAGTTTGAGCGATTAATTTTTGAAAATATTTCCTAGAATCTTTATTGTTAAATATTTAAAATTGGCATCCCAAATTTTTTTTTAGAACGATTTTAAGGAAATTTCTTATATACGAAATTAGTTTAATAATAAAACATTGTTTACACTTTGTTCGTATACATTCGAAGTTTTCGTATTTATGATAATAAAATGTATAGTTTAAGAATTTTTATTTTAGTTTTATAAACACTATTTGGAAAATAAATCGGAGTGCGAGAATAATAAAATTGTTAACAAAAGACCATCTACTATACACAAAATAATAACCGAATATAATAATATTGGAAGTTTACAAAATGACCCTCGATCTGGATGTTCTGTCAAACTCACTCAACAGGAATGCCGTATTATTGTTAGGAAAGTGAAGAGGAATTCCAAAGTAAACGCATCAAAGATATCAGCAGAAATAGCCAAAGAAACAGATAAATAATGTAACCCTCAAACTATTCGACGAGTGTTCTACCAATCCGGTTATCATGATCGAAACTTTAGAAAGAAACCTTACATAAGTAAAATAAATGGTCAAAAGCGGCTCTTCCTTGCAAAAACCCATGAATCTAAGCAAGCAGAATTTTGGAACACAGTTCTCTTCTCCAATTAAGCTAATTTAATATCCACGGCTCAGATAGACGCGGAAAAGTATGGAGAAAAAAAAAACAGAGCTTGAATCATCGAACATGTCAGGAATCAGGATGTCAGGAACCGTGAAGTTCGGTGGTGGAAACGTTGTGGTGTGGGGGTGTTTGGCAGCATCTGGTGTCTGCAATTTAGTGTTTAAAGATTCTTTGATGAATAGGTTCGACTACTTGCATATTTTAAAGAAAAATCTTCTGAAAAGGGTTAATAAACTTGGTATGGGTAAGTAATTTGTCTTCCAGCAAGACATTAATCCTAAACATACTTAGCATGTTGTAAAAGAATGGCTGCTTTATAACGACCGAATCCAGCTCAAATCACCACCACAGTCGCCCGACTTAATGTCATTGAACATTTATGGGAACATCTTGACCGACAAGTAAGAAAACATGAAATCAGGACGAAAGATGATGTAGAGCATGTTCTTTAGGATGAATGGTCTAAAATTGGACAAAACGTTACGCAAAATTTGGTTAACTCAATGCCTCGACGTATGAAAGTAGTTATAAAAGCCAAAGGGTATACAACGAAGTACTAAATGGATAAGATTTACAAAATAACTGTAATGAATTGAAGGTTTATTTGAATTGCTTTCTTACTTTTGTGATATAAATTTGTTATTTTTTTTAGTTTAAGTCGAATATTTCTTAAGTTTTCTTTAAATTTTTATTTGAAATTTAGTTCGACATACATATCAATTACAGACAAAAATTTTAAGTTTGTTTTTTTTTTAACATTACTATCGATTGTTTGAAGGAAATGATCTTTAAGCTAAGAGGTGCTTACTTACTTTTGTTATTCACTGTATATATGTATATTTTTTTCCAAAAAAAGGTAGGTATCTAATTTTTTTTTTTTTTTTTTTCAAATATTATGTCAGCAATAATTTTATTCTATTTATTCTAATTTTTTTTAATTAATTTGAATTTTCTAAGCGAGTGAAAATTATTTTTTTTCGAAAAACTATTAAAGTATTAAAAATTTTCTATATTTTTTTGCAAACAAAGTTTATATGAATAAATTTTAAAAACTGGTCTATACCTATATCATTTTTTTTATTTTTAATTATATAAATACCTATCAACGCATACAAATATATTTTTTTGTAATCCAAATTATTTTCGACCATACTGTAGTGTATGTGTTAAATAAAATTACACATCATACTAAAAGATTTCCATGCTCATGCAAATTCAATCGTGCAGGTACAAGAACACTATCACCATCTCGAGCGCATGCACAGGCACACACACACACACACACACACACACACGGGTATACGATTAGAGAGTCAGTCTCAGTCGGTGTCTAGACCTCAAATCGTGTGGGTGCGTGCGTTGGCGAGCCGGTAAATATTACAAGTGGCGACGAGGATAAACTTATGTGAGTGATTGATAAATTTATAAAAAATATACAATTATAAATTAAATTAAATAAATAAGAAAAGAAAATATTTATTAATTATGCGTTTTGGTAATGTTTTGTTTAATGTGTTCGGATGGTGATGGTTTATTTGTTTTATCTCTTATGAGTTGTTGGATTCAGAAGATAATTGGTATTATAAATTGGCGGGAAATTTTATACCTTCATTTAATTGAAAATGTTGAAATGTTAGAATTAATTTAAACATGTTGGCGGAAGCCGTAATCACCTCGCTACAAATTTGCATGATGGTTTTGCATGATAAAATTATGGTTCTTGGGTTTTACTCATTTTCATTAAATTGAAATTTTGGTTTGGAAAAAAAAGCTAGTATGCTTTTCTTTGGGTAAACTTCATTAAATTGAAAAGTTGGCAAAATAAATTGAAGTTGGTATATTAACCTACATTTAATTGTAAACATGCATAATGGATTGATAAAAAAGAGCCTACATTTAATTGTGAACGTACATTTCTTAAAGGTTTTAATTTTTGGTAGATTGTATGTAACTTACAGCTACCTTCATTGAATTGATAACAAGAATTGCATAAAAAACGAACAAATTTAATATATAAAGTAAACATAAATACTAAAACTATTTGTAGAATGAGAAACTAATAAAACCAGTATTTTGCAAAGTGGTGAGACATGTTTATTCTTTTTCAGTGTCTCCCACTATTTTCTATAAGTAAATGGCAAGCACTTTACCCAATTTGGAATTGTTCTCTCTGGGAGGGGACTCTACATCAGTGGGGTTGAGATGGGAGAAATGGAAAAGAGCATTTGAGATATACCTTGAGGCAGCATCCATTGACTCTTCTGCAAATAACAGAGCAACACTTCTACACTTCGGTGGACTAGAGCTTCAGGAGGTGTTCTATAATCTTCCAGGAGCAAATGTCGACAGCTCTGATACTAATGACGTCTTTTCAATCGCCATAAAGAAACTATACGAGTACTTCTCTCCCAAGCAAAGCAAGGTCTATGAGAGACATGTTTTTAGATTGTTGAGACAGGAGGAAGGGGAGAAGTTTGAAAAATTCTTACTAAGATTAAGAAATCAGGCGCGAAAATGCGGATTTACTGACCTTGACAACAACTTGATCGATCAAATAACTGAAAAATGCGTTTCAGATGAACTTAGGAAAAAAATATTGACCACGGGGGATAGCATTACTTTAGATAAAATTGTGATGGATGCAAATACACAAGAGGCTGTTGACCACCAGTTAGAAGGCTATGGCAACAAATTTAGAACAGAAGTAGTAAATGAGATCACAAATAAAAAAAATGATAAGTCTGTCAAAAATGAAAAATACGATCACAAACAAACGAAAAGATCTTATACAGGTTCATGTGGTAGATGCGGAAGTAGAAGGCATTCCTCTCAAGACATTAAATGCGCAGCAAGGGACAAAAAGTGCTACACTTGTGGTCGTATTGGACATTTTCGGCAGTATTGCAAAACCAAGAAGCGTAGTTCGAGTGATTTCCGTAGACAAGATGATGGTCCAAGTCATAAGAGATCAAAGGGAAAATCTGAACAGATTGATTATGTAGAAGACGAGACAAATGAAATAGATTATGTTTTCCACATTGACGATGACTCTACCATTGACTGTGTCGTAGGGGGAGTAAAAATCGGGTTGTTGGTAGATTCAGGGTGTAAGTTTAATCTGTTAACGGATAAATCATGGGAGAATTTAAAGAGGAAAAGAATTAAGGTATAAATCAAATTCAAAATCCTAACAAAACGTTCTTGGCGTACGGCAGTCAAACTCCCTTAAACGTTAAAGGATCCTTTGAGGCAGAGATAGAGGCAGATGGGAAAATGCAAAAAGCTACATTTTATGTTATTAAGGGTGGAACAAAAGATCTGCTTGGGAAAATAACTGCGATTTCGTTGGGAGTTTTGAAAATAGGACATGGAATTAATCAAATTTGCACTACGAAAGCTTTTCCAAAGTTTAAAGATGTACTTATAAACATTCCAATCGATGACTCAGTGCACCCTGTCTCACAACCATGTAGGAGAATTCCTATTCCATTAGAAGCTTTGGTAGAGGAAAAGTTGCAAGAACTATTGGAATCTGATATTATCGAAGAAGTCCACGAACCTTCAAAATGGGTTTATCCCATTGTTCCAGTCCTTAAAAAAAATAGGGCACTCCAACTTTGCGTAGATATGAGAAGAGCTAATGCCGCTATCATAAGAGAAAATCACCCTCTGCCCACAATGACTCAAATATTGCCTAAGTTTCGGAAAGCTTGTGTCTTTAGCAAATTAGACATAAAAAATGCCTTCCACCAACTGGAAATCAATAACAACTGGAAATTATAACAATGAAGGGGTTATTCCGTTATAAGAGACTGATGTTTGGCATAAATTGTGCCCCTGAAATTTTTCAAAAAACTCTTGAAAAAATTTTACTAGGATGTGAAGAGGTAATCAGCTTCATAGATGACATTCTCGTATTTGGAAATAGTGACGACCAACATGATATGCGACTTCAACGTGTGCTCAAAATCCTTGAAGCTAATGAAATCTTATTAAATAAAGAGAAATGCATTTTTAAAGTTAAAAGCATCCAGTTTTTGGGTCATGAACTGACGTCAGAAGGGGTTAAGCCTCAAAGCAAATACATCGATAGTATCAAACAGTTCAGAATCCCAAAAACACTAGAAGAGCTGCAGAGCTTTTTAGGTTTGGTAAACTACATCGGTAAGTGGATACCAAATCTTGCAACCTCGACCGAACCTTTAAAAGAGCTATTGAGGAAAAAGTTAGGAAAACATTCAACCTTAGAAACATTTTGGGGCAAAGAATAAGAAACGGCATTTTCACATTTAAAAACAACTTTAAGTAAAATTCAGTCATTAGGATATTTTGATGTGGACGACAGAACACAAGTTATCGCAGATGCTAGCCCGGTTGGATTGGGTACTGTTTTGACACAGATTAACTCAAAAGGTCCAAAAATCATCGCGTCTGGAAATCGAACACTTTCAGACTGTGAGCGTCGCTACAGCCAAACCGAAAAAGAAGCCCTTGCTTTGGTTTGGGCAGTAGAACACTTCGACATATATCTTTTCGGAAAAGATGGGTATTGCGGCTACAAGCATACACGTTCAGAACCATTTACAAGCCAGGAAAAATGAATATCGCCAACCCTCTTTCCCGTTTGTGCATTTACTCTAGTTCAGTGCCAATCGAAGAAGATTTTCATGTGCACCAAATAGTTGAACATTCGCGACCACTAGCGATTTCGTTAAATAAGATAAGAATGTTTTCCAAAAGTGATCCCGAAATACAATTCTTGAGGGAGGGAATTTATTACAAAAAATGGGTCGATTCAGTAAAGGGATATAAAATATTTGAGAGTGAGCTATGTTTCTACGAAGAGATACTTTTAAGGGGAAATAAGATTGTAATTCCAAACAAATTGAGAAATGACGTGTTAAATTCAGCCCACGAAGGTCATCCGGAGATAGTCGGGATGAAAGGCCGATTGAGAGCAAAAGTTTGGTGGCCCCGTATCGACAAAGACGTTGAAAATCTCGTAAAATCCTGTAAAGGATGCACCTTAGTAGGTATGCCAAACAACCCCTTTCCTCTTAAAAGAAGAGAACTCCCTAATGCACCATGGGTTGATATAGCTGTAGATCTTCTGGGGCCTCTTCCTACGGGTGAATATTTATTTGTAGTGATAGATTACTACAGTCGGTACAAAGAAATAAAGATTTGTAGAATAATAACAAGCTGTGAAATAATAAAAATGCTAAAAGAATTGTTCAGTCGATTAGGCTTCCCTGTTTCCATCATCGCTGACAACGGTAGACAATTTGTGAGCAATGAATTTAAGTCATATTGCGCAGAATGTAACATAAAGTTGTACAATTCCGTACCGGCCCCAACAGAACGGGGAAGTCGAAAGACAAAATCGAGATATCTTAAAACGACTAAGAATCTGCAAGATTGAGAGAAGAGATATGAAAGACAGCTTATTCGAGTACCTTATGATGTACAACAGCATACCTTATTCTGTAAAAAATGATAAAACCGGCCAAATTTTAAGGAAAAACGTAGTCCATTTAAAAAAAATAGAAGGCCAGTGGACGGTTCAAAATAATGAACATCAGAATAGGTACATCATGTACTGATTTTGAAGAAAATGTATCCTGATTTTGTAAATCAAATCCGTTAAACATTAGTTTCTTAGTTGTTTTCTCTAGGAAGAATATTTATTTTGTTTTGTAACTTTAAGCTGTATTAATATAATATGTACATATATTTATTACTATACCATAACAATTACTTTGAAAAAAAAAGAAGAAAATTATGAATAAAGTAATAATATGAAGAATGTACAGAGTATTATTTCCGAAACTTAAAAAACTATGTTCATGAGTACGAGTATATTAATTTTATAAAACAAGGAAGGGATGTAGTGTATGTGTTAAATAAAGATACACACATACTAAAAGATTTCCATGCTCATGCAAATTCAATCGTGCAGGTACAAGATCACTATCACCATCTCGAGCGCATGCACAGGCACACACACACACACACACACACACGGGTATACGATCAGAGAGTCAGTCGGTGGCTGGACCTCAAATCGTGTGGGTGCGTGCGTTGGCGAGCCGGTAAATATTACACATACCAAATTTCATCTATTTTATTTTATATACATAGGTAGGTAAGTACAAATGTACTCGTAAAAGCTATTTTCTTCAATAAAAATATATGTACGTAGGTACCTATTTGATTTTCTTAAAGAAATAGTTTTATACCTATATATGTACCTACGTACATAATTATATTAATTGCAAAAAAAAAAACAATTTCCACTACCTAACCACCCACTGCATCTAATGTAGGCATTTAACCTACATATGTAGTTGATTGCAATTATTATTTTTTTTCTTCAAAATTACACCAATTATTATACTTTTGAATAACAAAAATAATAATAATTGCAATCAACGTAGGTAAGTTACCTAATATCACAGTACACAAATCTAAGGTAATATATTGCGCATCTGTCAAAAAACGTAAACAACACAAAAAATGAAAATGGTGGCTCACTGTGACTAAAAGTAATTTTTAATACTTACGACCCATTAGTTTGAATGTTGTGTAAACGATATCTAGACAGAAATTTAATTTTAATTTATTTATTTGCCAAATGAATAAAAAAAAAACTTTTTATAATCTTGTTTTATGAAATAGTTTTATTTATTTTTCTCTTTCTTTTTCTTGAATTTTCTTCTAGTACACTCTTAAGATGTTTGATTCGGAAGTACATTCTTGAACGGAAGAAAATTTCCTTAACTTTCGTGTCCAAAGAAATATTATTTGATAAGCTTATCAATGTTTTTTGATAATTGGAGCAGTACACAATATCATCTTTATTAAATTGCTTAAAAATTAACTCCATCTTTTCCATATCTGTCATCATTCTGTCGGTTGGCTTTTGAAGAAATCCTTCACTTAGTTGATTTGTCCAAGTAAACGAAGTTTCTTGTTGATTCATCTGAACAACGAGATCCGGGTTGTTTTTAATCCTATAGCAAATATATCCTGCCAAATGTTCGAGGCCATCATACTGCAGGGTTTCGAGTTCATCTGCGGGTGGTTCATCATCAACACTAACCTCAAGAGCCACTGTTCCGAATAGGTTGCTGCTGAGATTTTGTGTAGCATCTAAATCAGGCGTATTGTCTACTAATGTGTTGCCTTTAAAAGAAACAAAAACATAATATTATAGTATAACTATATTAAACGTATGTATATGGGTGATTCTACAAACAATGGAATAAAATGATACAAATTTCGGCACGACATTTTTGGAAGCCAAAAGTCGTAAGAATTGTTCTAGTTGATCCTTAAAACGTCTCTTTGCGTTGTTGAAAGCGGCCAGTAAAAAAAATTAAAAATGACGATTTTAAGGGCATTTTTTGAAAAAGGATGTTCAGGGGACTGAGGTTTTTTTTAAGGGGACTGAAAAAATCTTTAGTTTTTTTGTATTTTCTCTTGGGTACACACTGAAATATAGAAATTAAATTTAATTAGCCTTCATAAACATACAAATTCATGGTTAATACTTAATAACTTAGCATTTTATTAAAAAAAAATAATATATTATAATAATTTTTTTTTTCTACTTAGAATCAATTTAAAATAAATTATATTCTTTTTAAAAATTTTAAAAATATTTCGTAATGAAGTTCGAAGTTCAACATAACTTAAAAATTCTCAGGTTTCTGAATAAAATATCATTTATTTATTTATTAGCCAGGGGACTGAGACCAGGGGACTGAGGTTTTTCATGGTTTTTGCGCAAAAACGATATTAAGGTTTTACTTAAAAAATCAAAAAAATATATATAATATTACGGTTTTATCAAACCTATACTATACTGCTAAAAAAGATGTCTATTTACATACAAATTTGTTTCGTAAAAACTCACCAGAGGACTGATAAACTAAAAGGACAATCCACGACTTCATGTACAAATGTCTTTTTCACAATACTAACATAAGAAACAGAATCGAGTTGCACCACGATTTTATTGTAAGGAGACTTGGTTCTTCAAATTGTCAGTGCTGGAAATCTGATCGACATCCTAGTTATTGATATTTTCGACTGTTTCAATATGCCAGGGGACTGATACAAAAAGCGGGGGACAAAGTTTAATTAAGTTTTTTTGTAATAAAATCAATTACTAAAAAATATTTATCTATTTCGTAGCAAAGATGTATTATTTGGCGTAACTTCGGTGGGATTCATTTTAGTATGAGACCTGAAATAAGAGAACGGTAATAATTTTTCTTTGCGAAAACGCACTGGGGACACGTCAGGGGACTGAGAATCGGACACTTTGAAGAATTTTTTGAGCAATATAAAATAAGGTCACCCTAATAATATTGTTGGGCCAGGTAGATATCAGTCAGATTTAATTTTATAAAAAAAATCAGATTAAATAATTGAACGGATTTCAAAATATTTCTGGGGCCGCCGAAAATTCCATCGTTTGTAGAATCACCCATATGTACATAGGTATTAAAAAAAATTATTTAAACAAACCATTCTGAGATAAACTTCCTTCATTTCAGGCTGAATAATCCCTGGATACACCTCTATTTTGGCGCACCACTTCTTTAAAGTTATTACAGCTGGGAGTGGAAAGTTTTTTCTTAAAAGCAATCGGTAAGCTCGAGGACCTGCTGCGTGTATTGCTATTGCATTGGCTATATCTTCTACCGACCATTTTATACGCTTAGAAGGGCATTCCAATTTTTTTAACTGACCCTTTGTAAACATATGGCCAATGGAGTCGATAGTTGCTTTTTGCTTCCACCATTGCGCTTTTAGTTCTTCTTGCAATCTAGAAACGATTCCAAAAATGAAAATTTTCACATTGAATAGTTTTTTTTTAATATCGTCTACTCACTGGGAATATTTTGAAATTTGTTCATCTGTTTGTGTACTGCAATCACCTTTAAACGTTTCAGTTTGTGTACTTTCATCAATTTTGGATACGATATCTGATTCGGAAGTCATGTGTAGCCCAGTGTCTGTGTGCTTTGCCAAAGTACACAAATTATAAGAAGAACATTCATTTTCAATATTGAGATCCAATGAATTAGTACTATATAAATATATAAATATTAAATAAGCCGTAATTAATGTAATTTCTACGAATATTTCATATTTACTATACCATGATATCAAAGATCTATTCTGAATTCTTAAACACCGTGCACTTGAAGTTTGTTCCTGTTTTTTTAAAGGCAACCAAAGTGATGGAAGCACATTTTCCTTTAAGCGCCTTGATTTCACAATTATTCCATGTGGTTCATACAAAGGGTTCACAGGGACAAAATCATTTTCCTTAAAATGTTTCGAATAAATTCGAGCAGTTTTTACATTAATAATATCTTTCCGATAGCATAAAAAACACCCACTGTTTGCACATTTTCTGTGTTTTTGGAAAGGAATGAAAAGAAATTTCTCCATTATTAGTTTTTTTTTTAAATTATTTATACAACACCCGAAGATAGCACAACGCATTTTTATATTTTTATTAACTTTTTAACAAACAACAATTCACCGGTTTATAAACTACTGAGAATACCGATGTTCAGCAGTCACAATAAGCCGCCATTTTTAACTTCCCATAGGGAGTTATTGTAATCGGTCCGATTTGTCAAATTGGAATTTTTGACATTTCTCGATGTTTCAAGGTCCCTAGAGGCTATTTCAATCATTTTTAGAGAGATGTCTGTGTGTGTGTGTGTACGTACGTTCGTACGTTCGTACGTTCGTACGTTCGTACGTGCGTACGTTCGTACGTCCGTACGTCCGTTACGTTCTGGTACCATTTTTCGTCGTCGATATCTCAAGAACGAGTAAAGATATCGACTTCAAATAAATTTTGTTTAATAGATAATAACTTCAAGAGAGGCTGAAAGGGCGTTTATTGAAATTCAGTGAGTAGTTTTTTCACTATAACGGTTTAAAAAAAAAGTAAAAATTTTGGTTAGTTTCAAATATCTCACGAAAAAATATTGCTATTGATTTCAAATAAAATTTAATGTACTCATTATAAGGTCATACAGATTTGGTATGAATTTGGAAAAAAATGAACATACCGTTATTTTTTTAAATAAAAAAAACTGAAAAAAAAAATTTCATAACCCAGATATTCTAAGAACGGAGAACAATTTGAAACTCAAAATAATTTTATTTTACGAAAAATAATGTGTTTGAAAACTGGTGAAAATTTGAAAAAAAATCAGTTTACAGTTTTTTATAAAAAATAAAAAACTATATAAAATTCTATTGAAAATTGGTAAAAATTGTTTTTCGACTCAAATTTCTCGAGAACTAGTACTGATATTGACTTCTAATTTAGTTTATTTTATACATAGTATAATTTTGTACAATTGGTAAAATGTTGACAAATATTGAATTAATAGTTTTTTTTTTTAAAAAAAACTTTTTAAAATTCTAGTGAAAACTAGTTAAAATTGTATTTCAAGTCGAATTTCTTGGGAATGAACACCGATAGTGCCTTCTAAAGTATGTTGTTTTATACATCGATACCTTCCCGTAAGAATGTACTCGTATACTAAGCGACATTTCTAAAATTGTTCAGGAAACGAAAAAAACGAAGAAAGTTCTAGTTGAATCATAGTGTGCTAAGAGACAATTTTGGTTAAACTAAGTGACATCTAACAAAATTTTTTGGTGCTCACGACAATGAGATCTTTATTAATGTCGCTTAGCATAATTTTTTTGGCGGATAATACAAATTTCAGGGGGCAACATTATTTTAATGAGAAAACATGGCAGTTGATAATTTTTTTTATTTGTACTCTAGTTTCCTTTTCATGCATAATAGGTTGGCGAAACCCAGGCCAAAACGTGGCCCTTAACATATAATATATTTCCTCGTCAAAAAGTCATTTTCGAAAAAAGTGTCGCTTAGTACATTCTTACGGGAATGTATCGACATAATACAATTGTTAACATATGGTTAAATTTTGACAAGTATCGAATTGACAGTTGTAACAAAAATATTTCGTTTTTAATTTTTTTTTTAATTAAAATGTTTGGAACCGAAATAATAAAGTAATTTCTATAATATAATACATAATTTTTTTATAATTTTATTATCAACTTAGTTTTTAGAAGAATGTATGTACTGTACATACGTATATGAAAAAGGTTGTTCAGTTGTACCCAAGTCCCACATGTTCAAATTCCATTAATAGCTATGGTAAAATTGAAGAAAACGTCACATGTTTTTATCTTTTTGTCCATGAAAAAGATGTAAAATTCTACTCAAGGTTTTCTTAGGTGTAGAAACACAGATATATTAAAAAACACGGAAAGCTATAATTCAGTATATAATACGTACCTACCTACCAACTTTCGTAATTATTACAAGAAATTTAACATTTTAAATAGAAAAGTTTAAAATTAGTTAAACACATTTTCTGTACAAAAAAACATAAAATGAGCGACTAAGTATCCTCATCATCAACAAAACAAAGCAAATTTCCTTATATCATAGTATGCCACAAGCATCATCGATTTTTAAAACAGGAGTCATTGTTTATCCAGTGCAGATCACAGCCTTTCAATCCGGAAAAACCGCAACAACAATTACACTATGAAACCATCTACTTTGATTTTCCATCTACTGCTCTATGATCGAAGTATGTATACAAAATATCATACCAATTACCACAACAGATACAGTACCTGACCAAAACAAGTTAACGAGCTCAAAAAAGGGTTAAATGTGCAACAACAAAGTTTGTTTCGCTGAAAATTTGGTTATTTGAAAAAAACTAAATATAAAGTTTTCAAGACCACAAATGGGAAGTTATCAGTGTGGGTCGCACCCAGCCTCTTTTTAGATTTTTGACAGATGCGCAGAACGAAACCAAAAATTCGGCGCGGAGTATATTACCTTTATACATGTACCTTGACCTAATATATTAAGACAAAGTACCTACCTATGTAGATATACTAAAATTCAAAAAAGCCTAATCCTATCAAGAATCAAATTTCAAAATTATTCCTACTTAAATCTATTCAAATAGGTATGTGTTCATACAAATACAATGCAACTTGTAATTTGATTAGATAATATCGAAATTGAACAACGTTGCTTTGTTGCGTATGAAATAGACACAACAAAACAAATATTCTTGTTAAAAAAATAGAACAACAAAACACACAGAAGACCCTCAAAAGAAAAATGTTACAAAACAAATTTGATTTTCTCATTCTCGTCTTTCTCAATGCCAGAGCTTAGAAAATTTCTAGCTCTATCCTCAATTACCACCCCACCCTAAATCAAAAGTCTCCACGACAATTTTTTCCGCCGACAGCGCCCTCAGTAGAATGTATTCCCCAACTTTTTTTTCTGTTCCATGAGAGTACTATAGATTATTTATATACAATGATCTGGGTCATCTTATTTCTGAAGATGGACTAAAACCAGATCCAGAAAAAATTGAAGCAGTTAGAACGTATCCTACACCTAAAACTGCTAAAGGTATAAAATCTTTTCTAGGTTTCGTTGGCTATTTAGGAAGTTTATAGAAAACTTTTCTACGATAGCAAAACCCATTACAAAGCTACTAAAAAAACTGCGTTTTCAAATGGGATGCCTTCTGCGATGAAGCTTTTAGAGATCTAAAAAATAAATTAATAAATCCTCCAGTTTTAGCCAACCCCTATTTCAAAGAAGAATTTATTGTTACCACAGACGCCAGTGTTGTCGGAATAGGAGCTATTTTGTCACAAGGCTCTATCGGACAAGACAAACCGATATCCTTTGCAAGTAGGACGTTGAATGATACGGAAATCAGATATAACACGACGGAAAAGGAATTACTTGCAATCGTTTATGGTATGGGTGATTCTACAAACAATGGAATAAAATAATACAAATTTCGGCACGACATTTTTGGGAGCCAAAAGTCGTAAGAATTGTTCTAGTTGATCCTTAGAACGTCTCTTTGCGTTGTTGAAAGCGGCCAGTAAAAAAAATAAAAAATGACGATTTTAAGGACATTTTTTGAAAAAGGATGTTCAGGGGACTGAGGTTTTTTTTAAGGTGACTGAATAAATCTTTAGTTTTTTTGTATTTTCTCTTGGGTACACACTGAAATATAGAAATTAAATTTAATTAGCCTTAATAAACATACAAATTCATGGTTAATACATAATAACTTAGCATTTTATTAAAAGAAAATAATATATTACAATAAATTTTTTTTTCTACTTAGAATTAATTTAAAATAAATTATATTCTTTTTAAAAATTTTAAAAATATTTCGCAATGAAGTTCGAAGTTCAACATAATTTAAAAATTCTCAGGTTTCTGAATAAAATATCATTTGTTTATTTATTAGCCAGGGGACTGAGGTTTTTCATGGTTTTTGCGCAAAAAAGATATTAAGGTTTTGCTTAAAAAATCAAAAAAATATATATAATATTACAGTTTTATCAAACCTATACTATACTGCTAAAAAAGATGCCTACTTACATATAAATTTGTTTCGTAAAAACTCACCAGAGGACTGATAAACTAAACGGACAATCCACGACTTCATGCACAAATGTCTTTTTCACAATACTAACATAAGAAACAGAATCGAGTTACACCATGATTTTATTGTAAGGAGACTTGGTACTTCAAATTGCCAGTGCTGGAAATCCGATCGACATCCTAGTTTTTGATATGTTCGACTGTATCAATATGCCAGGGGACTGATACAAAAAGTGGGGGACAAAGTTTAATTAAGTTTTTTTGTAATAAAATAAATTACTAAAAAATATTTATTTATTTCGTAGCAAAGATGTATTATTTGGCGTAACTTCGGTGGGATTCATTTTAGTATGAGACCTGAAATAAGAGAACGGTAATAATTTTTCTTTGCGAAAACGTACTGGGGACACGTCAGGAGACTGAGAATCGGACACTTTGAAGAATTTTTTGAGCAATATAAAATAAGGTCACCCTAATAATATTGTTAGGCCAGGTAGATATCAGTCAGATTTAATTTTATAAAAAAAATCAGATTAAATAATTGAACGGATTTCAAAATATTTCTGGGGCCGCCGAAAATTCCATCGTTTGTAGAATCACCCGTATACAACAATTCCGTCCCTACCTTTACGGTAAACCTTTCACTATTTGTACTGACCACAAACTTCTGCAATGGTTATTTTCTCGCACCGATCCTATGTCCAGACTAGCAAGATGGAAAATTTTATTATCAGAATATGAATATAAGATTAAGCATAAGCAGGGAAAAATTAGTTTTAATGCAGATGCTTCAAGTCGGAACATAGATGAATCGGAAGAAAATATAGAAAATAAAATAATGGTTGTAACACGAGGGCAAAAACAAAGACAGATAGAAGATAACATTCAAACTAATGAAACTACAGCATCTATTACTGACGCAAGACCCAAATGTAATATTATTGAAAAATTCGAATCTATCTTTACAAATAAAAATTCCAACTACAAAATCGTTATATTATTACCCCTAATAGACTCAACAGATGAGCAATCCTTAATAAAAAGAATTCAAAAGTTTACAAAACCCCCTGTAGGCAAATTTAATGTATTGTTGTGAACAGAGCTTTATAATACTACAGCGTCATCTGTTGGAATATTGCATATCTAATTTATGGAAGAAACAAAAAGCTCTTTTCCAATGTCAAATGTATTTCCCCTTTTTCCTCCCATCTAGAACATTCGAAGACGAGAAGCTTCGCGAATTTTCGAGAACAACTAACACGAGTATATAAGGGAGTGCTCGCGGTGAACACAGTTGATTTTGGATTATGAAAGTGTGCAAAAGTATTGCTTATTGGATTGTGTTATTAAACAAGTGTGATTTAAATTTGAATAAAAGTATTTGAGTTGATTATAAATTGAGATTTATTGTTTTGATTTGAAAAGTGTAAATAAAGAAACTAGGAAAAAATATTACATTGGTGTCAGAAAAGTGGAATAAAATTTATTGTGCAGTGAAGTGTGCAAAAAAAAAAATAATAATAAAAATGAGCAAGTTACTAAAAGAGCTCAACTGTAATGAGCTGAAAAGTGAATTAGGCAAGCGAGAACTTTGTAGAGCAGGATCGAAAAATGAGCTAGTTCTGCGTTTGGCCGAATATTTGAAACAACAAAATGAAGACCCGGACATCTTCGTCTTTGAAACTGACGCTGAGAAAGCAGACGTAAGTAAAAATGTAGATGTTTCAAATATGATTAGTCTTCTGCTTCAGCAACAAAAGAATGTTCTCACAAAGATCAACGAAATGAACAAAAGAATGAACAAAAGAATGTTCTCGAACGTCTCGAAGAGCAACGAAATGAACAAAAGAATGAACGAAAGAATGTTCTCGAACGTCTCTAAGAGCAACGAAATGAACAAAAGAATATTCTCGAACGCCTTGATAAACAGCATAGCGAACAAACGGACCTTCTCGAAGAGCAGAGAAACGTGCTGGAAGCAAGCTTGTTAACATCGAGAATAATGTGTCTGCACTTGATGAACGTGTTTCATTGCTAGAGAATCAAGTCGACAACAAAATGGAGACGTTTTCAAAAGAGCTAGATCGCATTCGAAAGATAAAGATTCGGGAAAGTTCTGGAGAAACCTTGAGGAAAAAGGAGATGCAACCTCCAACCTTTGATGGACAAACTTCTTGGTCTATATACAAGAAGCAATTCGAGGCAGCTTAAACAAAAAATGGCTGGGATGAGGCTGACAAGTATATAGCCTTAACTCTTGCCCTAAGAGGAGCAGCTGCTGAGTTGTTGTAAACCATACCAGCAGATAAGAGCGGCGACTTCAATTCCTTGGTTTCGGCTATAGACAAACGCAACTCAATTCCAGAGTTCAGAAGAGGGGCGAAACTCTACAACAGCTCCAAGCGGACATTGAAAGGCTTGTTCATCTTGCATATTCAGGTGTTGGAGAGGAAATCTGTAACCAGTTTGCAGTTGAGGCATTTGTTCGCTCCATTTCCGACATACATCTTCAAAGGGCCGTGCGAACTGCTGGAAAACGAACTCTTTCTGAAACATTAGCGTTTGCCTTGACAATGGAAGCAGCAGAGCAAGCATGTCAAGGAGTACATCGACTTAGAGAAGCCATTCTCGAAGAATGCTCATGCCGAAGAACTGATATCCAAAGGAACCAACGAAACGGACTTGCAAAGTGCTGGAATTGCAACAAGACTGGACATTTACAGCGTCAATGTCGACTACCACCAAGAAGAGCTTGTCAACATTGTGGACATGGAGTTTCAAACTCAGAACAAGGTAACAATAACACCAGTGTTACTTCCCGAACAGTTTCCCAACAAGTAAGAACTAACTTCGAGGGGCAGAAGCTGGTTTCTGGTATCGATGGCCCCAGAAACACCATTCAGGTTTCTCAGACTAAGTGAGACAATAAAAGTCTGACTGTTGAGGCAACTTTAAATGGCAATAAACGTGTGGTCACCATCGACACCGGTACCACAGCCTCCATTGTGCGACAAGACCTAGTGCACCTGAATTGGCTACACAACAGCAATAGCTATCGTCTGAGAACTGCCACAGGAGAAGCAGCTAGGGTTTATGGTGAAGTCCGACTTAGAATTCGAATTGCAGATTTAGAAATTTTTGGTGGCAGATATATGTGACGAGTGCATCATCGGAATGGACTTCATGAAAGAACATCGAGTAGTTTTGGATATCGGCAATCAGGTACTCAAATACTACAATACAGAGATTCCAATGATCTATGGGCACGAAGGAACAACAACTCTAAGGACTGTCATCAAAGAAGACGTGATTATTCCTACTTCTTCTGAGGTATTTGCTTGGACAAAAGTACAAGGTGAGTGTGGACGCCATCGATACCTAATGGTGGAACAAGACCCAGATTGTTCTTCGCAAAACGTCATCATTGGGAAGACACTTGTGGCTCCGAAGAACAATATGGTCCCCGTACGGATACTCAACACCAAACCGTACGATGTAAAGTTAGTGAAAGGAGAAGTTATCGGTAAGTGCGAATCTGTCGCAGCCATAACACGAATATACGCTGAAATACCGAGAAAGACATTAGATCCTGAAGAGCTCAATAGCATCAAGGCAAAGATTCTCAATTCAGCTAACCTAGAGCAACATCAGGTTAAAATGGCAGAAAGCCTTCAGAATGAGTATGCCGACATTTTTGCTTCACCAAACGGGAAATATGGAAGGACACAAATGGTGCAGCATCGAATAAATACAGGAGATGCAAGACCCATTCGTCAGCCCGCAAGACGTCTTACACTGGCCAAACAAGGTGAAGTTGAGGAAATGATTACCACCATGAAGAAGGATGGTTTGATTGAGAACTCCAAGAGTCCTTGGGCGTCACCAGTAGTCCTAGTCAAAAGGAAGGACGGAAGTACACGGTTTTGTGTAGACTACCGAAGGTTGAATGACGTAACCACGAAAGATAGCTATCCCCTGCCAAGAATTAGCGACACCTTAGATGCGATGGAAGGAGCACACTGGTTTTCAACACTGGACTTGAAAAGTGGATATTGGCAAGTTGAAATTCACCCTGAAGATCGAGAAAAGACAACGTTCTCCACAGGTAATGGGCTCTGGCAGTTCAAGGTGATGCCGTTTGGTCTTTGCAACGCTCCGGCAACATTTGAGCGTTTGATGGAGGCCTGACGTGGAAAACTTGTCTTGTCTACTTGGATGATGTTATCGTTTATGGAAAAACATACGAGCAACACTGTAAGAACCTAAGGGGTGTGTTCCAGAGACTTCGAGAGCCTAACCCAAAACTGAACCTTGAAAAATGTGCACTGTTCAAGACTGAAGTGAAGTATTTGGGACATATCATCTCGTCCCAAGGAGTCAAGACTGATCCTGAAAAAGTTGACACCGTCAAAAATTTGCCAACACCACAGGACAAACATCAACTACGAAGTTTTCTTGGTCTTGCTACTTATTACAGACGTTTTGTTAAGAACTTTGCCGGAATCGCGAAGAGTTTGTATCAGCTTACGGAAAAGAACAAACAGTTTAGATGGTCAGGTGAGCGTGAAAAAGCCTTCCAAATATGAAATGAAATACCTTCTATGCAATGCTCCGGTGCTGATCTATCCGACTCCAGGCAAGTCTTTTATCATCGATGCTGATGCAAGCAATGTGGGAGTAGGCGCTGTTCTGTCACAAGTTCACAATGGCGAGGAAAAGGTTGTCGCCTATTTCAGTAAAGTACTGTCGAAGACCGAAAGGAACTACTGTGTGGCCAGAACAGAACTCTTGGCACTCATCTTGGCAACGAAACACTTCCACAAATTAATCTATGGACAGAAGTTTCTTCTACGAACGATCATGGTGCTCTTAACTGGTTGTTGAACTTCAAGAACCCAGAAGGACAAGTCGCAAGGTGGATAGAAAGACTGCAGACTTACGATTACGAAATTCAACACCGAAGGTGAAAGCTGCACTCAAATACCGACGCACTATCCCGAAGGCCTTGTAAAATAGACTGCAAGCATTGCAGGCGATAAGAAGAAAGGGAATCCATCAACATCCTGCGAATAAGAGCTGACCCCATTTTTGGATGGAGCAATGAAGAAATAAGATCTGCTCAACAAGAAGACCCCGACATTGAACCTTTTCTCGCATGGAAGGAACATGAAGAAAAACCCGCATGGAATGATATTTCCGATAGGAGTCCAGTTTTAAAGGCCTATTGGGCACAATGGGACTGACTCACTTCATGTGCGAGAAGGTGTTCTTTGGCGAAAATGGGAGTCCGCTGATGGTAAATCCTATGTGATGCAGCTTGTGTTACCTCAATCGAAAATCAAAGAGGTTCTTCGAGAGATGCATGATGGACCTTCAGGAGGCCATTTGGGAGTCAATAAGACGTTAGAAAAGGTGAGGCAACGATTCTACTGGTTGCATGCAAGAGACGACGTTGAAAAGTGGTGCCGAAATTGTGACGTTTGTGCTGCAACCAAAGCACCTGGTAGAAAACTGCAAGGAAAAATGATGCAATATAATGTCGGCTCACCGTTTGAAAGGATTGCTGTTGATGTAGCTGGCCCATTTCCGGAAACGAATGATGGAAACAAATACATTCTGGTCTTAATGGATTACTTCAGCAAATGGCCTGAGGCATACGCTATCCCGAACCATCGTGGCCGACCAGATTGTGTCTAACTGGGTAAGCAGGTTCGGTGTGCCTATGGAGCTCCATTCTGACCAAGGAAGGAACTTTGAGTGGAACATATTCCAAGAGGTCTGCGCGTTCCTTGGCATTAAGAAAACGAGAACCACGCCACTTTACCCCCAATCTGATGGAATGGTCGAGAGATTCAACAGGACCTTAAAAGAGCACCTCACTAAAGTCGTAGGCGACTACCAAAGAAACTGGGATAGGCACATACCACTATTTTTGATGGCCTACCGAAGTGCAATACATAGCTCAACAGGACAAACACCATCGGAAATCCTGTTCGGAAGAAGCATACGGCTGCCTAGTGAGATAAGATTTGGATACCCATCAGAACAGTCTCAGGAAACTGGGGATTACGTGAGTGACCTAAAAGAGAGGCTAATCGACATCCACGAAAGGACCAGGACTAGAATGAGCGCTTACAGCGATCGAATGAAGACAAGGTACGAAACAAGAGCAAACACGACAGGATTCCAAGTAGGAGATCATGTATGGCTGCATAATCCACATCGTCAACAGGGATTGTCGCCGAAACTTGAACAAAACTGGGAAGGCCCTTATAGTGTCGTCACGAAAATCAATGATGTCGTTTACAGAATTCAAAGAGGGTCAAGAGGAAAGTTAAAAGTTGTGCATAGTGATCGACTGCACCGATACAGTGGGGAAGCTGGACATAGAATTGTTCGGGACGAACAATCTTAAGAAGGGGGCAATGTTGTGAACAGAGCTTTATAATACTACAGCGCCATCTGTTGGAAAATTGCATATCTAATTTATGGAAGAAACAAAAAGCTCTTTTCCAATGTCAAATGTATTTCCCCTTATTCCTCCCATCTAGAACATTCCAAGACGAGAAGCTTCGCAAATTTTCGAGAACAACTAACATGAGTATATAAAGGAGTGCTCGCGGTGAGCACAAGACAGTTGATTTTGGATTATGAAAGTGTGCAAAAGTATTGCTTATTGGATTGTGTTATTAAACAAGTGTGATTTAAATTTGAATAAAAGTATTTGAGTTGATTATAAATTGAGATTTATTGTTTTGATTTGAAAAGTGTAAATAAAGAAGAAATTCTAAAGGAATAATAAGTTTTATTTAAAGAACCTAGGAAAAAATATTACAGTATGTATATAATTCTTTGATTGTCGTTACGTTATCCTTACCGTTTCGTACGACAAAGGACGAAAAAATAACCGAAAAGAGTCTCCGAACAATTAAGGAACAAACTAAGTGTTTGTGGCGGTTGCCTTTTTATTAATTTTGTAAATTTAAAAAGTTTTAATAAATTAAATGAAAAAAAATAAAACACGACTTGTTAAAATTGAAATTTGTTTTTATTGGGCACACACAATCTGGTATCTTTATTCAAGTCAAGTAGCATTGACATCCGTCAGACATCCATTTGACGTTTTACAAGTTTTGACGGTGGTTGCGTTCATTATGTTATACATCAGAATTTCCGCTGGTTGCGTTCTTTATTTTGAGGTCATGATTTCAGCTATTTGCTTTCAACATTCTCCCCGGGCGAAAGATGTGTATGGGCTCCATAGCTTTATTGTTTGCATTTTCTCTCAATTATTACATGAAAAGAGATAAATTTTATTAATAAATGGTAAAGAAAAATGTAAATTAAATATTTTGGTAAAAATATTATCTCAAATAATAATTTTTGTTAAATTTGTTGAGACTTTTTTTTTCGATACGGAATTTCTGTACCCAAAAAACTGCGCATCTCTAGTATGACTTTGTGGTATGTATCTGTCATTTGGTTTTATTGACAACATTATGTAGTCCGGCGATAACAACAACAATGTGGCTTGCATATTGTTGATTCATGGAAAGTTCCATCAATTAAGGCGTTGTTTGTGTCTCGGGTCGTTGTTTTTGTTTTATGTGTAATTTTAAGTTTGTTTTTAAGTGTTATTAAAATGTAAAATTATACCAAAATTTTGGCTGGCGTTTTAGGAAATGATCCAGGTGTGTTAAGTTTAATATTAATTTGTTGTAATTATGTGTTTCTATGTTAAAATAAGTGAAAATTAAATGTTGTAGTATGTGCGACTTGTTAGAGATGTGCAACGTAAATTGCCTGTGATTTTCATTGAGCTTTGAGTTTATTTGTGAGATGTGATTAAACTGTGATTGTTATTGTGATTGTGACTATTATTCGAAATGAAATTTTAAATTTTGGTCTTAGTAGATGGAATTAAAATTAATAATAATTCATCATTGAAGCCATATATTAATTTTGTTAGATTTTGATGATAGTTTGACAATTTGGGCAGATCAAATTGTGGTTTTTCGTTGTTTCTTTGCGTGTTTCGTAAAAAATGAGCAAAGTAAATTACTGCGAATTGAAACTCGATTTATCTTAAATTAGTTTAATATTGACGATGATGATTGATGATGATGATTTGTGTGTGTGTGTTTGTATGTGTGTGTTTGTATGTGAGAGAGAGTAGTGTATTTATGTGTGTGTAATTAGTCTTGATTTGCTGATTCCTCGCTTTTATTAACCGGAAGAAAACAAAGTTTGGTTATTGGTCTTTTCAGCTCCTCTTGTTGAGTCTTTAACTTGACAACTCGGGTTAAATTATCTTGTCCCGGATATGTCTCTAGGATTCGACCCAAGTTCCATTTTGACGTAGGAAGACGCTCATCTTTAATTAAGACCAAGTCTCCAACCTTTGCTTCAGGCTGCGGCTTGAGCCATTTCGGTCTCTGTTGCAGACGCGCCAAGTATTCGTTTTGCCAATGTTGCCAAAAGGTTTGTAAGCTTGCTTGAATACTTCTACATCGATCCACATGATTTGTTTTACTGATTGTTAGATCAGGCTCTGAAACGGTATACATTTCAGCACCAATTAAGAAATGTGCTGGAGTAAGCGCTTGGAAATCATCGGGTTTCTCAGTTAAAGGACAAAGAGGCTTCGAATTTAAATACGCTTCGATTTGGGTCAGAAGCGTGGAGAGTTACTCGAAAGTGAGTGTCCCATTTCCCACAATCCTCCAAAGTGAGGGGAAGCAGGGGGAATGAAATTCAACTTTGTTTCATTGGATGCCCGCAATCTCTTTCCAATCATGCGTGGCATCTTTCAAGAGACGGTACAATTCTGCACCTTTGAAATTGGTACCACAATCGCTGTAAATTTGGCAACAAACTCCTCGACGCGATGTAAAACGGCGAAATGCAGCGAGAAAAGCTTGGGTCGTAAGATCGCTTACAGCTTCAAGATGAATGGCCTTGGTTGCTAAGCACACAAAAATGGCTAAGTAGCCTTTATACGATTTTGCACCGCGACCGACGTTTCCAAGATCGAATACTGATTGGACCAGCATAGTCAACACCGGTGTGAGTGAATGGTTTCGAAATAGTATCTCTTGGCTTCGGTAATTCTCCCATCAATTTATGAGCTGTTTTATTCCGATACCGATGACAGATCGTACATTTATGGATGTGTTGCTTTACCGCTCGTTTTATTTGGAAAATCCAATACCTTCTCATGCGCATCTCGAATAATAAGTTTCGTAAAATGGTGACTTGGTTCTAAGATGATGGGATGCAGTTGATCGTACGGCAGATTAGCATTCTCCAATCTTTCACCAATAAACTAAGGGGTTTAAGGATGCCATGCCTCGTGATTTCAGAACACCATCTGTGGGCCGATTCCAGAAAGCGCGGCGCATCGCTTTGAAAGCGAAAATTCAATTTCAACCGTCTTCGCTTTAAGTTAATTCCAAAAGCAAACATGGAAGAAAGCGATCATTCCATTTTTCCAGCTTATATGTCAAATATTTCCCATCCCTTTCCATGATTTTTTCCAATTTTCCATTTATTTGTCAGCTGTTTCTAAAAATATGAAATTTCCTTCCACTAAAAAAAAATTTGTTCTCTGACAAAAGTATTTCAATAAATGTATGTAGGTATATTTTTATAATATTTTTGGTTTCAATTAAAAAAAACTAGTTTTAGATGGATTCCATCTTAAATGCAGAAAAAGAAGAAAGAAGAAAAGATGCAAATTTTTTAAACAAAAAAAACTATTTAGAAGTGGGTCTTCCCCTCTTGATATTCCCCACAAAGAGTGTGTAGATATTTAATTATCTTTATTAGAATTGTATTTTTTAATGATTTATGTTCAATAAGGTTTATAAAATTGTTTCGATTGTCACGAAAAGCTTTTGTGTACGTTTTTGAAGAAATCAAAGATGATTTCAAACGCGAAAACATTACCTCTTTGCCTTCAATACTCAAGCTTGCCGCTACATTGCGATTTTTAGCGGAAGGTTCATACCAAAAGAGCGTTGGACAGGACTACCGAATCGCTATGCCTCAACCAACAGTATCGAAGGTGATGAGTGAAAAGCTGGACATACTGGAGAAGAAACTTTGCCCAAGACACATAACGTTTAAAATGACCGAGGAAGAAAAATTGAAGGCAACAACGTCTTTCTTTCAAAAAGTGGGTTTCCTGGTGTTATAATGTGTGTCGATGGGACGCATATAAGCATAGTCCGTCCTTCAAAAAATGAACATCATTTCTACAATAGAACAGGATACCATAGCCTGAACGTAATGATGGCAGGTAACATGCTTATAATAGTCTTACATTAAGTCAATATAATAACAAAACAACAGGCTTGTGACCATACGCTTAGGATTACCTGCGTTAATGCTAGCTATGCTGGAAGTTCCCATGACTCTGCTGTATGGGCAATCAGTTCCGAAAGAGACTTTATGGAAAAAAAAAAGTTCAAGGAAGGAGATTGCAGCAAAATTCTTGGTAACAAAATTATGCTTTTTTATAAGCTTATTCACAAGTACCTACCTCTACACTAAAACTGATATAACATTGAATTTAAGGTGATGCCGGTTATACCCTTGAACCATGGTTGATGATTCCCTACAAATCACCTCTACCCAACAGTCGTGAAGCTAAATTCAATACGGTTCATTCAAAATGTAGAAGCATAATAGAAAGATGTTTCGGAGTTCTGATAGGAAGGTTTAGATGTCTGCTGCACTCAAGAGAACTTCATTACCGGCCAGAAAAGGCAGCATTGATTACAAATGTGTGTGCAATGTTACACAATGTTTGCATAAAGTGCAAAGTAGATTTTGACGATCAGCTTTTAGCTCCTGAAGATAGGGATGATAATGTCGTAAGTGCAGCTCCTCAAAATGCTGGCAACTTCAAAAATATTGCAAAGCAAATACGAAATAGTATAAAAGATTCTTTTTAAGTTGTATTAAATTTTTTTGTTTTTATTAAATAAATAAATACTCATATTCATTTTTGTATAGAAAAAAAAGGCATTCCATTGGCATCTTTTAAGTTTTCAAAACATTAAAGGACATAAATAAACCTATACAAAAAATAGCACTTCATTACGTATTGTAAATAAAAACTTATATCTAAACGTTTACAAAAAAAATAGCACTTCATTACACATAACAGGAACTTAATATTATTCAGGTTAGGGTTTTTTTTAAATAATTTTTAAGATAAGTCTTCTTCTGGTTGCATTTTCAGTTCAAACTCTTTTAAATCGAATTTCTTTTTTTTAATTTCCAACTCTCTTAGTTTAAGTTTCGTGTTTTCCTTGCTTTCGTTTTCCATAAATTCATTTCTTCTTTTTAAAATCTTTAGTTTTTGTTCTTTCAGTCTTCGAATTTTTTTCATCTCTTCTGTTTGCAGTTTAAGTTCTTTATTTTTTCTTTCCAACAACTTATTCTGCTCGACGAGCAGCTGTAAAGATTTTTCTTGGTACATCTTTTGTTGGTTCACTTGGAGCTCCAACAAAATTTTTGGGGAGAGTACGATAACTTGGCCGCCAAGATTTGATAACGGATTTTTGTAGGGGGGTCAAAAACAAGCACTTTTTACTATGGGAGGGGGGGGTCTATCTCCCCCCGTTTAGGAGGTAGGGGCACTTTTAGAAAAATGGTTTAAATTGAAAAAAAAAATATTAAAAAACAACGGCAACACCTACAATAAAGTGCTATACTGTGTTTGAAAGCCAAAAGATTGTTCTATAATCCTGCATTTAAATTTTATTACTCATATCAATAGTTTTTGAGAAATTCGCATTTAAAGTCCAAATTTTGATAAAAAAACGTGAAAAAAAATGTTTAGACCGGTTGTTTTCAAAATTGTGAAATGAAATTGTAAATTAGCTGATATGTGTTTCATGTATCTATTAGTTCTTAATCGAACACAAAAAACCGCATGGTTCTATGTCTTCTGGTTTTTGAGAAAACCTCCGTTTAAGAGGTAGGGGCACTTTTAGAAAAAAATGGTTTAAATTGAAAAAAAAAATATTAAAAAACAACGGCAACACTTACAATAAAGAGCTATACTGCGTTTGAAAGCCAGAAGATTGTTCTATAATCCTGCATTGAAATTTAATTACTCATCTCAATGGTTTTTGAGAAATTCGCATTTGAAGTCCAAATTTTGATAAAATAACGTGAAAAAAAAAAGTTTAGACAGATTGTATTCAAAATTTTGAAATGAAATTGTAAATTAACTTATATGTGATCCATATATCTATTAGTTCTTAATCGAACACAAAAAACCGCATGGTTCTATGTCCTCTAGTTTTTGAGAAAATCGAAAATTACCAAAACTACTTTTTTTGATTTTTGGTGGTGACGGTGATTCCATTTTAAGGATTAACGTTAATAAACATAATGAATCTTTGTTAGTTCAGTACCGCAATTCATTTAGCGTTACCCAGAATGCACCATGAGGAGGTAGAATTGCATCTGGGTCAGTTATTTTGTCAGTTAGTCAGGAGTTAGTCAGTCATAGTTTGTTAAAAAAGGTCAAAATGTATTAAAAAGGTGTGTAAGTCTCGTCAATAAAGCCATCGTCCGTACTATAACTGTCGAGTTCGTTGAGTTACTCTTTTATGGTGGGAAGCCGAGGATGTTTTGGCGGTAAAACACTTTCTAAATTTTCGCTCTGAAGGGTGGGAGGATCGATGTCTTTTAACTGTAAACCCTCACATATATCACCATCGGTATAACAAGGGTAAACTTTTTTTACATCTGATAAAAACTCTATTATTTGCGAACCCCAGTCGTCCTTATATTTCCTTTCTAGGCAGTATTTTCGATAGAAAAATAGTGCCATGTATTGGTGAACATGGTCAGAAGTTTGTTTTGGTTTTCAAGATCGTTTATTGTATTTTATATGTATTTAGTGGACATTGGATAAATAGAATAAATTTGAATTTTTTTAAATACAGATTCTGTGAATGCAAAAGAAACTTTGCATGCACCCAACCTCGCACCTACCCCAAATCCTATAGTGTGCCCAAGCAGGGGGGTTGCAGGGGGGCAGCATGCCCCCCCATACATACTTTACTGTTTATATATTGTAATGTTGGAAGCTAGCACTGATTTATTTATGTAAGGAAGCAAAAAATATCAAACATTTTGTAGAAAAGTAGTTTTAGTTATTTTCGATTTTCTCAAAAACCCGAAGACATAGAACCATGCGGTTTTTTGTGTTCGATTAAGAACTGATAGATACATGAAACACATATCAGCTAATTTACAATTTCATTTCACAATTTTGAAAATAACCGGTCTAAACATTTTTTTTCACGTTTTTTTATCAAAATTTGGACTTTAAATGCGAATTTCTCAAAAACTATTGATATGAGTAATAAAATTTAAATGCAGGATTATAGAACAATCTTCTGGCTTTCAAACACAGTATAGCACTTTATTGTAGGTGTTGCCGTTGTTTTTTAATATTTTTTTTTTAAATTTAAACCATTTTTTCTAAAAGTGCCCCTACCTCCTAAACGGGGGGAGATAGACCCACCCCTCCCATAGTAAAAAGTGCTTGTTTTTGACCTCCCTACAAAAATCCGTCATCAAATCTTGGCGGCCAAGTTATCTTACTCGTGCCACATTTTTCGATGTTGCCACGGAAGTTCTGGTCTGGCGAGGTGGTGTCTTTTGTGCATGCTCTTCCATTTCTTCTTCGAACTCCTCTTCTTGTGGTTGTTCATTTATTTCTCCTAAAAGCAGCAGTTCAGACTTTTCAATTAATTGACGGGTTTCTGGTGAAAGATTTTCACGTAACTGTATATTTCTTTCTTTCAAAGGTTCTCTGGCTGGAACACAAACTGCTGTTCCAAATTTTCGTACTTTGAGACCACACACCTGTCCAAGTCCAGCAAAGCTATAACCTCTTCTTCTAGGACCGAAAATACATGTGTTTTATTCGGTCCACCTCCTGTCCCATGTATGGATTTTTTGTTTTCACGCAACTTATCCTTTATATGGTACTTAAAATCTTTCCATACCTTAAATGTAAATAAAATTCATGTTTATTATGAACACGGACCTGAGAAAAAAGCATCGACCAACCTTCTTCCAACCATCTGATGTTTTTACTGGAGGTCCTAGGCTATTAAGTACAGTCGTGATTCCATCCCAAAGCTCCCTGGTTTTAGCCTTATATTCGGGAGCATTGAGGACTCCCTTAGCTATTCCGCTATTTTCTTTTAAAAATTCAACGAGGGTTGAAAATTGTTGCGTGGAGGTATGTTTGTTACTCCTTAATCAAAGAAAAAATAAATCAGAAATATTGAACAGCAAAAGGTGATTGAAAACTTTAATTTAATTTATTTAAAACAAAAAAACACAAATAAAACTTATTTTTCTTTAGATTTTGTTGGAATCCGCCACCATCACACTTGTCGTTTTCAAAACACCACCAATCGCTTTCAAAACACACTGAAAGAATGACATTTTGTTGGAAAGAACTTTTGCTTTCCAATTGGAAAGCGATTCGCTTTTGAGAATAGAAAAACACAAATCCGCCATTAAAAGCCATGCGCCGCGCTTTCTGTAATCGGCCCACTGGAAACATTTCTTGTTGAGTGAGATGAATAAGTTTCTTGCTTGACTCCAAGATCTCCGTTGGAGAAATCGGGCCAACTTTCCGATCTGATACAACAACTTGTAAGTTTTTCGTAAACCGTCAAATAAAAGCAGTAATTCTTATTAATTTGTTTATTTCAGATGATCAGTTGAGGGCACGAAAACCTCCAAGACTCTCGTAAAAAGTCTGGCAGATGGTAAAACGCCTCTTGAAACCAAATCTGCCGGATTGTACTGAGTTGGAATATGATTCCATATTTTAATGGATGTCAGTCGTTGAATTTCTCCTACGCGATTTCGAACGAAAGTGTACCATCTGGTTGGTGATCCTTGAATCCAGGAAAGGGTGATCATCGAATCAGTCCAAGCGAATATGTTAATGACTTTGGTACGCACTGTTTGAACGATGTAGTCGAGAAGTTTTGCCAACATAACTGCACCACAGAGTTCTAAACGAGGGAGACTGACGGGTTGTACTGGAGCCACCTTGGAGTAAGTAGTGGAGTTCTGCCTTCGACAAATAACCATCCGCTTGAACCCACCTCGGAAATTGGATCTTATTGATAAATTTCAAATCTTCGTAAAAGACCGTCCATTGCTCTAATAGTGATGATTCAATAAGCTCATCCCAAGTCATCTTTTTTGTCTAAAGCTGCTGCATAAACATCTTCGGCATAGCAATACATGGGGCAATCCATCCCATCGGATCAAACAAACGTGCTATCGTAGATAGAAGTAGGAATGCCTTCGAGTAAATGGTCAGAGTTAGACGTACATTTACAGAAGTAAAATCCAGATGCTTCTAGTGTCGATTTAATTTGATTAATCTTCGCTTTAGCTTCCTCGATAGTGTTGCCTCCTGATATCAAATCATCAACATACATTTCATCACGAATCATAGTAGACGCGAATAGATTTGCAGAATTATATTCAGCTACTTTATGCAGAGTCCGAATCGCTAGATATGGAGCGGCTGCTGTCCCAAAGGTAATTGTATTTAGTCTGTAAACCTTTATTGGTCTTCTAAATCCTTTCTCCATAGAATTAGCTGATAATTTCGATCACGTTCAGCTATCCAAATCTGGCGATACATCTTTTCGATATCAGCAGTGAATGTGAACCGATATAATCTCCATCTGAGAATGACATCACAGATATTCGTTTGAAGTGCTGGTCCTGTCATCATGACATCGTTCAACGACACGCCACTGGATGTTTTGAATGAAGCATCGAACAGGACTCTCAGCTTTGTTGTTGAGCTACTTTCCTTGATGACGGCATGATGTGGCAAGAAATAATGTTTATTAGCTGGCAAACTATTTTTGTCGACTTCAGTCATGTGGCCCAGCTGAAGATATTCCTCGATACATGCCGAATACTGCTCTTGAAGTTGTGAATTTGTCACCAGACGTCGCTCAACGCTTTGGAACCGCCGTAAAGCATCTTCGGAAAATTCGCCAAAAACCGGAGCTACATTGCCTTTGAACGGCAACGCGACTTAATAGCGTCGATCAGCTGTTCGCTCAACATTCATTTGGAAATGATCTTCGCATTCCAAATCCTCAGGTTTTTGAAATGGCTTGAACGGCGTCTCTTCCAATTCTCAAAATTTCCGGAGTTGTTTATCGACATCGGCAGTAGTTGTTTGCATAAAGCTTCTGATTAATGGATTTGATTGACGTAATATTGGGGCTTTTCCAAAGAGAATCCATCCCAAAGCAGTCTTTTGCATGGCTGGCATTGACTTGTCTTCAGGTTGAACCAAGTCCGGCAACAACAATTGGGTCAAAACATCGCTGCCAAGAAGGAGATCAATCTTGGATGACTTCTAAAAATCGGGTTCTGCTAAAACATAATCGTTGAGATGTGTCCAACTCTCAATACAGAGGGTCCGGGCCGGCAGATGACCAGACAGTGACTTAAGAATGTAAGCTTGCGTTGTTGTCGCAAAAAAGGAATGCTGCGAAGCAAATGTGATGTCTACTGCTCTTCGACAAGTGCCACTACTGACCAAACCCAACCCGGATACCTCCGTATGTGTTGATTTCGACTTGAGCTGGAGCAACTGAACAGCAAACTCAGTGATAAACGACGCTTCCGAACCAGAATCTTACAACGCTCGCAATGTCAACCACTCTCCCAACGATGACTTGACTTTCACAAGGGTTGTAGCCAATAAGATTTGTGTATTAATAGTAGAATAGTGATGTATGTGGTGAGATGTCACATTATTAGATGTAGACGGCTGGATACTAGTACCTCGGAATGAAGGTGCTTCTGCGTTCAGACTTGTACCTTGAGAATTCGGGTTAGTACTATTAATTGGCTTTGTATTGGTTTGAAAAGTATTGTTTTGGTTTTGTGTTAATTGTGAAGGTTGTTGACTTGGCTGAAAAGGAGTATTAGCAACATGAAGTAACGTGTGATGTGGTTGTTGACAATGATAACATCTGCGACTACTTTGACAGTTCTCTGTTGCATTATTATACCCTAGACAGTTTCTACACAAACCTAGCTTATTTATAACCTGACAACGATCATTAATACTCATTTTTAAAAATTTATTACATTTTCTGACACCATGTCTACTCTTCTGACAAATTTTGCAGGAAATCTTCGGAGCATCAGGTTGAGCGTGAGCGATGAACGTCTGTTTGTGTGATGAATTTCTCGATGTGTTGGATGAACTTTGATGGTGCTGCTGGTCGACTGCTTCAAGATTCCGGAACCGAGTCTCCAAAAAAGATGTTAACTCTTTGAAAACTGGCAACTCTTTCGGTTTCTCTCTTTCGTTGAGTTTCTCCTCCCACATTTGCTACGTTCTAGCAGGTAATTTACGCACTAAAAGAAAAATTAGCACAGGATAATGTTCTACCTTTATCCCTAGATTCGACAAACTGTGAACTACTTGGGTCGAAGTGTATAGGAGGTCTTTAATCGACTCCGCATGCTCCTGATTCAATGATGGTAAATTGAATAGGGCGTTCAACTGGATGTTGACAAGAACGGGAAGGTGGTCATACCGATCCTTCAAAATCGACCATGCCTTAGAGTAGTTTTGGCCCTGAATCTTTAAGGACAATAGAAGCTTCTCTGCATCACCTATTAAACTAGTCTTCAGGCAATGCATTTTCTGAATGTCTGAAAGCGATGCTTTACTTGAAAATTTGGCCAATTCTCAATGAAGGTATTTTAATTGAAGGTAAATGAAGCTCCTCGGTTTAAACCACACTTTTATTTTCAGCGACTTCTTTGGATTGCTGCTTGCTGCTGCCACCTAAACTTTCGAGCGAATCTAGAAGCCTGGCCTGAAACACACATGTTGGAGCCGAAAATCATCATCATAAAGACTTTTAATTCAATAATTTTCAATAATTTGTAAATATCTTTATTGCAGTTCACATTTTTGTAACTACCAAATTTCAATTTTTAATTTTAAACTTGGCGCTTAAATTATACCACTCGCCATAATTTTTATACATTTGAATTCGCTTTAAATTTTAAACGTTAAATATAACGTAATCTCTCTTTTTTAAATTTACTGAAAAATTGTATAAATACCGCTCTACAAAATAAACTCGTACTGATTGTTACACAAACCTTAGTGGAAAATCTTTGCCGTTTTATTCTAAACTTTTCGTCGTTCTTTCGCTCGCTTTTATGGTCTTTTCTCGTAAGCCATTTAAGTCATTCGCTAGTATATCAATTATATATAAGATATAAACTTTTCGGAAAAAAACAGTAAGGTTTTAACAAAAATTAAATTCGCTCTTTTTGCTACCGTGGAAAATTGTCTACGCATCAACCAAGATCTGTCTATCCTTTCGGTAGAAGGAATAAATAGAGATCTCCGGTTGACGGTCAAGTATTTGATCGTTCATTTTTTGGCGCCCAACGTGTTAAAAGTGGTTATCGAAACCCATATTATAATCGTTTGAATTTTTCATAAACTATAATTACATTTTCGTGTATAAAGAAATATGAACAAAAGTGTAAGACATTGACATTGAACATTCTATACAGTACATATTTCTCGCCGCGTTTCGGTTTCGGTTTCGTGAGTGCATGGTGTAGGTGAAGTGCTAAAAACCTCGAGAGGAAAGAGGACCAACAGCAGAAAATCCAGTCGATGTCCAGAGAATCTGTCCACTCATCCAAGAGGAGTTACAACTAACCTGCAGAAAACCAGAGAAAAATTGTGGGAGCTAAGTATATCTCTCACAAAGGTATGTGTGGTCTAAGTTTTACTCAAATGTGCGTTGCTGCTGTGAAAACAAAAAACTCTAAATCAATTTAAAATAAGTTTTAAAACGCACCTTCGATTTAAAACAGACCCTAAAAATTAATTATATTGCTCATAAATTAAATATTTATTATCAAAATTGAACAACATATTCCATTTTTGGGTTTATTTTAATTAAAAATAATAAAATTAAATATAAAACCTTAAATCTACAAATTTAAATTAAATATACCTACAACAACCTACATAATTTGCCTATGCATTGATCGTCAGTATCCGTATAGATCATAGTGCTTTCGCTGGACAAAATTCTATAGAATCCACAAAAGAATATATTTACGATCCACTTGTGTGTCCACACATTACTCGTAGAAGCTTTCGCTCCAAGCTAGTTTTGCCGCCCTCGCGTCCACCACACCATTGCCTTTTTCGTCGTTATTCGCCTCATTTTCTCGTTCGCTCGCCTCTCGTCTCTCGCTTCTTGCATTTGCCTGCAGAATTGCCCACAATCAAAATCATAAAAATCTAATATAGACACCTGGGGCCGAATTACCGCTTCAGTGACGAGTGAGTGAGTCCCATCAGTGATCGAATGAAAATGTCAAATTAGAGTAATTTATTGCTCGATAACGTAAGCGGTAATACCAAACTCACATAATTCAGTCACGTATTACTCGATAACTGATGCGGTAATTTGGCCCCTGATTTCAACTTGATTTCAGTGCAACGATCTCCATTTCGCCCACACATCATTCTCTCAAAGCTCATATAGGAGATTTGTTATTTTTCGTCGTCGTCGCGGGAGATCTTGCTGCATGATCATTGCACTGAAGAAAAGCTTTTTTGGTTGATTTGAATTTTGTCGTTTTTATACAAAACAATCAATTTAAATTTGAAATCTACATTCAAATATTTAAATCATAATATTGCATTTAAATAAATTGATATCGTACTATAGTCAGTCGTTATAATTATTATTATACTTCTACAATATCGTTCTTTACTCAATTCGCCGTGGGATTCCTGTTTCAAAGTATTTCGTGAGGAACAGGGTTGCCAATTTCTATTGCAATTAAAATAAGCATAAAATTCAAAACAAGTTTTTAAATTAAATCAACATCTAGGATTTATTGTTGCTGTTTAAATAGATTTTTTAATTTTTTATTAATTTCGTGATGGCAACTAAACCGAGCCTTGAGGAATTAAAGCAACAACGAGCTTCTACTAAAGGAAGTATAACCCGGATAAAAAATATAGTGGAATCAACTTCCAACATATTAACACCAAATGAACTTGAGTGTCGCCTAGGAATTTTGGAGTCCTATTTTAAACAAATTTTAGTGTACCAAACCCAAATAGAAGTCTTATGTCGTTTTTATTTGGCAATCCGGAAGCCTTCCGGACTCTTCTAAAAGTGTTCAATTGGGAAAAAATGACAGTTCTGATTCTGAAAAGAAGAGAAATTTGCTTCTGGATTTGAAATCAGAAGCAAAACCAGAAGCACTCACACATTCATATACCTAAACGTCAACCACAACAGCTGTGATTTTTGGTATTCAAATTGTGCGAACCAGGGTTGACCGAATTAACTACACTACATTTTCTACATGATTTACTACGTTTATATGAGGTGTTGAAACGAGCTTGAAGCTCGTTTTGAACCCTTATATACCTGTATTGAGTTGAAATGAGCTTCGTTCGACTCGATCCCAATCACTCAGCGGTGTCGAGTAGAAATGTGAGTCGAAAATCCGACCCTAATCCAACTCGATCTTTCGATACTGCATATAAAAGTAGTATTTAACCACGCGTAGTTTATTGAAGAAACTACATGCCTAATTTACTACAATTTTTTACGTCTGCTACATATTAGTAGTAACAAATTCATAAAAATTCAATATAATAAAGGAAAAAAAAAAACAATTTTGCACTTTTATGATCTACTGAAGGTTTGTAAAAAAAAAGTTTCATTTACCATAAGGATGAAGAATTGTAGGAATATCTGAACGTTTAATTTAAAAATTCAAATTTCAAATGCATAACTGACAGTTAATTGACCGCAATGCTACAATTTCTTACATTAACTACAATTAACTACATTTAACTACATTAACTACATAAAATACGTAGCAGACGTAACAAATGTAGTTATTTCTAAAAAGTGATAATTCGGCCAACCCTGCTTTCAACAAACATTTTTCTTGATTTTGATTATTGTACGCATTTGATGTTTCACATATACAATCAAACAAAACTTCAGAATCATCAGAAGCAAACAAAAGTGTTCAATTGGGATTCCGGATCGGAGAGAGATTCCGGATTGCCAAATAAAAACGACATTAGTTCCCACAGATACCAGTCGAGGTGAGATCGAAGATTTGTACATCACAGCTAAAACAAAAATTATTTCGCTTTTGGGAAGTGGTAGGCGATGTAGTGTTGCAGATTTGACGTTAAGTAATATCCCGCATTCAACAAGTCGGCTTCCTAAAAAACGTTTACCTAGGTTTAGCGGGAAATATTCGGAGTATAAAAACTTCATAAATTCATTTAACAATCTGGTAGAAAATGATTCAAGCTTAACTAATATAGAAAAATTTAATTATTTGCTCTCGTGTTTGACGGATCATGCGCTCGGTACAGTAAAGGCTTTTCAAATCACGGATGCAAATTATCCTAAGGCACTTCTTAGTTTGAAGGAGCGCTATGACAATGACTGCCTCATATTTTTGGAAAATATATCCGAGTTCCCAAATCATCTTCTGCGTCATTAAGGACATTAGTGGATAATATCTCTGCTTTGTTTAGTTCACTACTTTCGATAGGGTCGTTTGAAAATATTTGCAATGCGATAATAATACATATTGCCATGTCGAAGGTTGATGCAGAAACACAGTCCAAATGGGATGAACAACTGGACTATAGCAAATTACCTGAATGGAGAGAATGTGCTAGTATTCTCAACAAACGGTGTCAATTTCTGGAAGCTAGAGATAGCAAACAGTTACGTTCAGATTCCACTCATAAACAACTCAATAAACCAAAGCCCACATATGCTCATCATCGTCCTCAAACTTCACTTGCTGCTAATCAACATTGTTGTATCTTTTGTCAAGACAATAACCATTCAATTACAAGCTGTAAAGGTTTTATGGAGCTCTCTGTAATGGATCGTTATTTAAAAGCAAAGAGAATAGGACTTTGCTTGAATTGTTTAGGAAAGGGTCACAATGTGTCGAAATGTTCATCGGCATACAGGTGCAAAAGCTGCAAACAAGCACATCACACTCTTTTACATAGACCCCAATCTACAGATAACGCTTCCAGTGTTCAGGTTTCACAAGGTACATGCTTGCCGAATACAACAGCTGCAGCACATTCCGCATTGGAGAAGGAACGTGTTCCTGTAACCCAGGTTATTTTGGCAACCGCCTTAGTTCTTGTCAAAGACTCGTCAGGAGGTTTTCAGTTGGGTAGGGTTCTACTTGATTCTGGTTCCCAAGTTAATTTTGTTAATGCGAAATTCGCAAACTCACTTTGTCTTAAAAAACAAAGAAGGAACGTCGATATTGTGGGAATAGGAGATACAGAAACACAAACAATGTATCTAACTCAATCGACAATTCGTTCAAGATACAACAATTTCGATTGTTCCTTAGAATTTTTAGTCGCACCCTCCATCACAGGGTATCAACCGGAAACAGCACTCAACATTACCAATTGGAACCTGACATCGAATTTGGAGCTTGCGGATGAGAGTTTCAATCAGCCATCTCAAATAGATATGTTAATCGGTGCTGAAGCTTTCTTTAATTTGCTGGAAACAGGACAGGTCAAATTAGGTCCAGGACTTCCATTGTTGCAAAAAACTGCTTTAGGTTGGATAGTATCTGGCAGATACAAAACACAGGGAATTGAAAAGAAATCTTGCTTGGTCCATACAAAAGATAGTTCCTTAGATACATATTTCGAGAAATTCTGGGAACTGGAAGAGATTCAGGGTCATCAGTCGAGGTGGTCTGAAGAGCAAACCGCATGTGAGAAACATTTCGAAGACACAATTGAGGTCCTGCCTAGCGGTCAGCTTATAGTTCAACTACCCCTTAAACGAGATCCCAGCTGTCTTGGAGCTTCGTATGATATTGCCTTCAGGAGATTTTTATCTCTTGAACGTAGATTATCAAAAAATTCATCGTTAAAAACGCAGTATGTAGATTTCATGAAAGAATATGAATCATTAGGACATATGTCACTCGTTCACAATCCCAATCTTGAAATCGCACACTATTATCTACCACATCAATGTGTAATTAGGCCTGATAGCGTGTCCACAAAATTACGCGTGGTATTCGATGCATCTTGTCGGACATCGTCGCAAATATCCTTAAATGGAATACTTATGGTTGGTCCTACGATACAAGATGAACTTTTAACCATTTTACTTCGCTTTCGACTTTTTCGATACGCGCTCACAGCCGACATTGTAAAGATGTATAGACAAGTTTTTGTACATCCATCGCATAGAAATTTGCAGTATATTTTATGGAGAGAAGATGCACAAACTCCAATAAAAACCTACCAGCTAAACACCATAACATATGGTACATCATCTGCCCCATTTTTGGCAATCCGTTGTCTTCAATACTTGGCTGATAAAAACGAAGAACATTTGCACCTAGGTGCTTCCGTTTTAAAATCAGACTTTTACGTGGACGATATGTTGACAGGAGCAGACGACTTAGAGACTCTAAGTCAAAAACGAATCGAAGTCGTTTCAATTCTGAATTCAGCTGGATTAGAGCTGTCAAAATGGAAAAGCAACCATCTTTCCTTAATCAAGGAAGCTAAACAAAAAGAAATAAGATTAACTGATTACAATCTTACAAGTACATTAGGTATCGCTTGGAATCCTCTCGCTGACGAATTCAGTTTTTCTTATAAACCAAATTGAATTTATACAAAATATACTAAGATATCTATTTTATGGTATCTTTGTCTTCATCTCTTTTCGACCCAATGGGTTTACTTAGCCCCATCATAATTCGAGCTAAGATAATTCTTCAACAGCTTTGGATTGATAAAGTTGACTGTGATGCATCCATTCCCCAAAACATCGACATTGAGTGGCGTCAATTTATGACAGACCTTAACTCTCTTCAAAATCTTTCGGTTCCTCGGTACGTATTTGTAGAAAACAAAGAAAACTACCAAATACATGGATTTGCGGATGCATCTATGAAAGCATATGGTTGTTGTATTTACTTGAGAAGCATAGATACTCTTGGGTCAATACGAGTAAAGCTTTTAGTCGCCAAGTCCCGGGTGGCACCCGCAAAAAAGAAACAACTTCCTCGCTTGGAGCTCTGCGCAGCACATCTTTTGTCCAAACTCTGGGTAAAGATTCAAAAAGTTATAGATAAAAACTACTCGAAAGCTTTCTTTTGGACGGATTCTGCAATTGTTTTGCACTGGATATCCACTCACCCTTCAAAACTTAACACATTTGTTGGAAATAGGGTTGCAGAAATTCAGGAAAGTACTAAGCATGTAGTTTGGAAACATGTTCCAACAAAAGAAAATCCTGCAGACTTGGTATCCCGAGGATGCACCGTCGATGAGCTAACTAACTCGATATGGTTCAAGGGTCCAGAATATTTGGTTGAAAATGAGGAAAACTGGCCATTGACAGCAGGAATCCTTCCTTCTCCAGAGGAACTTTCGTTGGAGAAACGAAAAACGGTTTTGAGTTGTCAACAACAAGACAAAAACCATTATCTAGAAACAATAGAAAGAGTAAGCTCATACACAAAACTCATTAGAATCTTCGCATACGTTGCAAGATACTTAAATTTACGAATCAGGAGAATCCCGTTTCCAGGTGAATGTCTCACAGCTGAAGAGCTAGAATATTCCCTACAAATTATAGTAAACGTGATTCAAATGAAGTATTTTGCTAAGGAAATCGAAGCAATAAAATCAAACGCACCGCTCAAAGGATCAATTAAATCGCTATGTCCGTTTATCGAAGACAGGAACGGGCTCCTTTTGCTGAAAGTGGGGGGACGATTGAAGCACGCAAACATGCCGGAAGGAAGTAGGCATCCATTATTGATACCAAAAGATAGCATTTTTAGTAAAACACTCGTCGAACATCTTCACTATTCAAACTATCATGCTGGTCCAAAAGCTCTTGTCGCCCTGACAAAACAAAGATTTTGGATGATTAATGTTAAAGAAATAGCACGGCGTATAGTTAGAAATTGTCCGCATTGTGCAAGGTATAGACCACGATTATTTGAGCAGGTTATGGGAGATTTGCCTGCAGAAAGATTGACACCATCACGCCCATTTAAATGTTGTGGGGTGGATTTCTGTGGTCCAATATCCACGTATTATAAAATTCGAGGCAAAGTTCTTTATAAAACCTATGTGGCGGTTTTTGTCTGTTTCTCGTCAAAAGCAGTTCATTTGGAAGCTGTGTCGGATCTTTCAGCCGATGCATTTATAGGAGCTTTAAAGAGGATGATAGGTCGAAGAGGTCTTCCAACAGACATCCATTGTGACAATGCGACAAATTTTGTTGGCGCACAGTCAAACTTAAAGAATTGCGTGATATGTTGTTCAAAAAATCTAACCAACAAAACATTCTAAATTTTTGTTCTAATATATCCATAAATTTTCATTTTATACACCCCAAGGCACCCCACTTCGGTGGAATTTGGGAGGCGGCCGTAAAAGTTGCAAAGGGCCATCTCTATCGCAGCCTAAGAGGGGCCAAGCTATCTTTCGAAGAGCTGTCAACTGCACTGGTGGAGATCGAGGCCATAATGAACTCCAGGCCAATAACTCCGATGTCTACAGATCATCATCATCATCGTTTAAATCAATTCCTGAGCCAGCAGTAGACGTCTCCGACATCAGCTATCTTAAAAGATGGCGGCGAATAAATGCCGTCAAATCTCACTTCTGGAAGCAGTGGTTATCAGAGTACATCCAAGAACTCCAGGGTCGTGCAAAGTGGGCGTCTTCCAGTCCAAATATCACTCTTGGTAGCCTCGTCATTATTCACGAGGACAATCTTCCACCTCAAAGGTGGCTATTGGGAAGAATTACGAAAATCATCGAAGGTCCAGATGGTCGAGTCAGAGTCGCCGATGTTAAAACGTCACGAGGAGAATTCAGACGACCCATTCGTAAGCTTGCAGCGATTCCATCTTGAAAGGAAGTCCTTTCAAAGGAGGCGGAATGTTGGAGCCGAAAATCATCATCATAAAGACTTTTAATTCAATAATTTTCAATAATTTTAAATAATTTGTAAATATCTTTATTGCAGTTCACATTTTTGTAACTACCAAATTTCAATTTTTAATTTTAAACTTGGCGCTTAAATTATACCACTCGCCAAAATTTTTATACATTTGAATTCGCTTTAAATTTTAAACGTTAAATATAACGTAATCTCTCTTTTTTAAATTTACTGAAAAATTGTATAAATACCGCTCTACAAAATAAACTCGTACTGATTGTTACACAAACCTTAGTGGAAAATCTTTGCCGTTTTATTCTAAACTTTTCATCGTTCTTTCGCTCGCTTTTATGGTCTATTCTCGTAAGCCATTTAAGTCATTCGCTAGTATATCAATTATATATAAGATATAAACTTTTCGGAAAAAAACAGTAAGGTTTTAACAAAAATTAAATTCGCTTTTTTCGCTACCGCTGACAATAGGTCAACGCACCAACCAAGATCTGTCTATCCTTTCGATAAAAGGAATAAATAGAGATCTCCGGTTGACGGTCAAGTATTTGATCGTTCAACACAATAATCTTCTCTGATCTGATCGTAAATTGAATCAGCTTCTGGTTCTTTTTTGGCAAATTCATCACTTTTAGTTAAAAATTCTTCATAAATTTTGTCAACCAATGTCCACAACTCCTTCAACAAAGTGAGCCTCATTTGGACATAAGCAAGGCTAATCGCTTTTCCTTTCTTCCCAAAGTTTTGTTTGCAAACTTCTTGTTGCCATTATTTATAAATTTGTAATAAAAGAGATGTATGTAAAAAATACACTCACTTAGAGATTTTGGGAAATGGCGTCAAAATTTTCCTTTGAATTTTCCCACGTTGCACACACAACACAATTTTAATCGTTGATTATTTTGGTAATCGTTTATAAGTTTTTATATTTATTTTTAAAGCTCGAAGGACCAATGTTTGTGGCGTTTGCCTTTTTATTAATTTTGTAAATTTAAAAAGTTTTAATAAATTAAATGAAAAAAAATGAAACACGACTTGTTAAAATTGAAATTTGTTTTTATTGGGCACACACAATCTGGTATCTTTATTCAAGTCAAGTAGCATTGACATCCGTCAGACATCCATTTGACGTTTTACAAGTTTTGACGGTGGTTGCGTTCATTATGTTATACATCAGGATTTCCGCTGGTTGCGTTCTTTATTTTGAGGTCATGATTTCAGCGAATTGCTTTCAACACTAAGGTTGAAAAAACTATTTCTTTTTCACTACCTGTCCCAGATAACCAAGTTAGACACACCTTAAGAAGAATATTGAATGAAGTTTTTGGGGATATGACATTAGACATATACCTACACATTGATGAAAGGATTTCCTTGAATGATCCAGAGACAAATTCGAAGATTCTGACAGAGTATCATGATGCCACCAAGGTGTTTCACGAATTTATAACCGACTAAAGGCGAAATACTTCTGGCCAAACATGAAAGCTGATGTACAAAAGCATGTGAGCACATGCACATCTTGTCAATGGAATAAAAGTAGAAAAAACCCACCAGTCCCCATGAAAATAACAACTAGTAGTGTTAGACCATTTGAAAGGGTCGCTCTAGACATAGTTGGACCCCTTCCTATTAGCTACGATGGAAACAAATACCTACTCACATTCCAGGACGATTTGACAAAATTTTCGGAAGCTATGACAATACAAAACGCCGAAGCTTCAACTGTAGCTAGAACATTCGTGGAAATCATAATTTGTCGCCACGGAATCCCTCTCTCTCTTTTAACTGATCAAGGAACAAATTTCTTAAGTGACCTTTTCAAAGAAATGTGCAGTCTAATGAAGATAAAAAAGTTGAATACAACGCCTTACCATCCTCAGACAAATGGAGCATTGGAACGAAACCATAGAACATTAGCCGAATACCTAAGACACTATGTGAACCAAGATCCTTTGTCATGGGATACATGGATCCCCTATTCTATGTTTGTATGCAATACAACACCACACGGTAGTACTGGATTTTCCTATACGGATTCCCAGCTAATATCCCAAGTGTTCTGTCGCAAAAGCCCAAGATTTCTTATAACTATGATGACTACGTTAATGAACTTAAGGTTAGATTACAAGTATATTATTCTTAAAAAGAAAAAGGAAAAATCAAAGACTCTTTACGACAAAAATGCTAGACCCAAAATATCTAACGTAGGAGATAAAGTCCAAGTAAAGAATCAAACCAGACAGAATACAACAACAACAACATACAACTTTTACACACCAAACACATACCCTTGAAGGAACAGCTATTTTAGAACTCACTGGAAACTGCTTCCTAAAATCAAAAGATATCACTATACGGTCTAAAAACGAAAAATCTACTTTTGTTTATGATTCCTTCATGCCTGCTTTAAATATTTCCGAAATTAAGAACAACTATCCGAAACACGAAGCAAAACCGGAGGTTAGATTCATTATTTAATATTTTAGTCAAGACTTCTATTAAAAAATATACAATTTCAAAAAACTAACAAACTAACCCCCTTTTTAACAATAGACAAGCATGACTTACATCACTATACGGTTATACATATATATACAGTGCCGCTCACTTGAATAGCGCCCCCGTTATGCATTATGTAACTGCAAAGTATTCGGGTCTTTGAGTTAGTATACCGGTGCAATATTTTTATATTTTAATTATCTCTTAAATTACTCTCTCTCTGTGAGCAAATTCATGCATTGGAAATGTTCGGTTAAATAGTTTTTGTTAACTTTATTGGAACTACTGTGAAAAACGTGGTTATCAAAAAATATTTTCTCATTTCTTTTTGTCATTCTAAGATAATTTTAGTCAAAATGGGTCGTGGTAAATCATTGACAGAGAACGAAAAAGCTAAAATTAAAGCTTACCGCGAGTGTGGCCTGTCTATTCACCAAATAGCTAAAAAAACGCAACGAAGCCGCAAAGTTATATCCACATTTTTACGGAAGGAGTCCAACTATGGTAAAAATATGAAAGGGCGAACAGCTAGTGTCGTTAGCGCTGCTGACAAAAGAGCAATCCTGCGACTCGCGTCAAATTCGCATGATTCTGCCTCCAAAATAAAAGAAAAAAGTTGGTGTCAAAGCAAGTGTATCTACAGTAAAGCGGGTTATTTCTAATGCTACACACTTGAAAAGATTAAAGCTTAAGAAAAAACCGCCGCTTAACCCGTCCCGTAAAGAGCAACGCCTCAGTTTCTGTCGTGCTAACATGACATGGAGTAAGGAATGGTACCGTGTTGTTTTCTCTGACGAAAAAAAATTCAATTTAGAGGGCCTGATGGGTTTAGCTATTACTTCCATGATTTGCGGAAAGAGGAACATCAATTGGATCGTTTGCACAGCCGAGTGGGCGGTGTTATGGTTTGAGGAGCCATAACGTACTATGGAACTTTGGAGTTGCAGTTTCTGACTAATCGTATGAATGCGCAATCATACATTGGGGTACTCGAGATGGTTTTTCTTTCGATTACCGAATTGTTTGGTGACTTGCCATGGAAATTGCAACAGGATAACGCACCCATCCACAATGCCAGAGTGGTAAAACAATTTCTAGAGCGCCAAAATGTCTCATTGTTAGATTGGCCACCATATTCGCCAGACCTAAACATTATCGAAAATGTTTGGGGGTGGCTTGCTCGAAAAGTATATGAATCTGGGAAACAATATGAAAGTAAAGATGAGCTAATATAATATAATATATAATAATAGAAGCCATTAAGTGTAGCTGGGCCTCAATTTCGCTGGACTACATCAAAAAGTTGTATGATTCCTTACCGAACAGGATGTATGAGGTTATTTATAATCAAGGCGGGACCACCCATTACTAATTTTTCTTTTAATTCGCTATTCAAGTGAGCCAAAATTTAATTTAAATTTTTTGAGTCACATCGCTTTAAAATGTATAAAAAAATAAAGACTGTAAATATACATTCCGTTCTTTCCTTTTTTTTTTACAGAATTTAATGAATTTGATTTAAAAGAAAAAAAGATTCATTTTCATTACTAGTTTTCAAGATATTGAGCTTTAAACTCGATTTAAAGGGGGGTGCTATTCAAGTGAGCGGCACTGTAATCTTCACGATTCTCTTAATATCACTTTGCTACAGACGATACAATACGTAAGTATAAATTAAAACAAGAGAAAGCAAAGAGTTTAGGAAAAAGTAATATTGTCCAGATGAACAAAAACGAAAACGAAGTACATACCAATTGAAAAAAAATATGTATATATATATCCCGCAAGAATGTATTAAGCGACATTTTTAAAATTATTCAGGAAACGAAAAAAACGTCTCATTTAGTTATTTTTTTGTGTATTTCATTGGACGAAACAAATTTAAAAATGTCGCTTAATACATTCTTACGGGAAACAAATCTGTTTCGTCCAATAAAATACACAAAAAACTAACTATGTAAATGAGACGTTTTTTTCGTTTCCTGAACAATTTTAAAAATGTCGCTTAATACATTCTTGCGGGAAGGTATCGACATTATGTCATTATACCATTATTAACGATAAATTATTATGATAATTAAGATTTTACTGTCATCCACTTTATATTATACCATTATATTATAAATCATTAAAATTATGTATAAAAAAAATTTAATTCCAAAGAGTCGACTGCCTTAGTACTTTTGGATATTGAAAAGGCTTTCGACACGGTCTGGCACGACGCATTAATCCACAAGCTTGTTCAATTTAACTTTCCTATGGCGACAGTTAAAATTATAAAGCTTTTTAAGTGGGAGAACATTTTTAGTTAAAGTCCAAAGCGATACGTCTACTGTCCATAATATTCCATATGGAGTTCCTTTAGGTACAGTACTTGGTCCCACCCTCTTTAATATTTTTGTCTCTGATTTACCAAATCTTGGAAGCAATGTAAGTATTGCAATGTTTGCTGATGACACGGCTATTTTTAGATCGGGCACTTATTTTCTAGACGTCTATCATACATTGCAAATGAGTCTCTCTTCAATAGCAAAATACTTTTTTAAATGGAAGATTAAAATAAACCCTTTAAAAACACAAGCTATTTGGTTTACAAGGCGTCAAAAATCTTGTTTTCTCCCAAGCAATGTGCAACTTCAAATGGGTTCAGTTAACATAGACTGGTCAAAATTAAAATTACAAAAACATACTCGTATTTCTACAACTATTGACAAAATAAATCAATGCAAAAGGATTCTTTATCCTTTTATATGTAGAAAATCTAAGCTAAGTAAATATTTTGTGTTTCTTGTACAAATAAAATTTTGTTATACAAATCATTTCCTATCAATCCTCCTGTACGGTACTCCTGTTTTGTACGATTGTGCCAAAACTCACAAACTTAAGCTCCAAATATGTCAAAATAAAATTCTCAAAATGATGCTTGATTTACCATGGTGCTATTCAACTAACAGGCTTCATGAACAAAGGAATGTCAATCTTTTAAGCTCGCTTATTGAAAATTTAACAGAAAAATTTTATGTAAATTGCTCTTTCTCTGAAAATTAATTAATTAAAAGTTTATCTCCACCATAAATTTGTATACAATATACAATATTATATTATTTTGTTAGAAGCTGTGAATTTGGGATGAAACAATTTGTCAGATGGATTTGTTTTTGTTTGTCTCTAATAAATCCTTTTGACAGTTTTTCTTTTTCTTTTTCTTTTCTTTTCTTTTCTTTTCTTTTTTTTTTTTTTTTTTTTTTCCGGGACCACAGCTCTAGTCATAAACTTTACGTGGGAGTTTTGCAATATTAGTTTTAAGAGTTGAATAAGGGTTTTTATTTGCAGCTTTCCCTTGAATAATTAATATTCATAATACAAATTATTATTTTTATATACTACTTTAAATTTATAGTTGTAAAGGAAAATGTTTATCCTAAATCTCTAAAAATAGCAATTGTAAAAGAAATGATGTATATCGCTACTTAAATAAATATATAAATAATAAATAATAATAACCAAACTGCTGGTAACTTCGACCAGCCTGTAATTTAATCGAGACCGAATTGACAATTTCATTACTTGCATTAGAACCAGAAGTTGGTAGAGCATTCTCAAATTCTTTTACATCATCATCATTTTCTCACATTTTTGCAGAAAAAAATAGGGATTTTTCTTTTTAAATGAAAAACAAAAAATGTGCTCTTTAAAAAAAAATTTCTGTACACTGCGTATGCACACCATGAACAAAATATGAATCACTTAATTGTTATGAATTTAATCGGTGATGATTTCTCGTCAAGCTAAGAAAGGGGAGATAAATTATTTTAAATGAAGCAAAAAGAAGAGAAAATAAATATGTAAATAGGTATAAAGAGAATATAATGAAAAATATAACATATTAAAAGTGATTATGGAATAAAAATTGGTATTCAAGATGATAAAATAAGTAGAACAGAAAACAATCGCTAAATTCGATTATTATAATATTAAATTAAATTAAATCATTTAAAAAATAATGAAACAGCATTTTACAACTACTGTTAGACGTGAGATTTCTTGAAGTTGATAAGCTTACTGGTCCATTCCGTTTAAAGATGGTGCTCTTTGCTGCTGTTATCAAGCTCTTTATACGGGTTCAGTTGATATCAGGCGATATGTAGAAGAGAGAAATGTTACGGTGTGTTTGTTTTTATTCCGATGATAAAGTGTTTTGAAATAATCATTCGATATTGGTTTGAAGAAGTCAGTGTTGTATGATCTTACTGTTGTTTTATAACTGCGATACCATGTTATTATAATATGATGGTTTGGCATGTCGATGATAGTGGTACATAATGTAATGGCAAATATGGTAGTTTGATGATGATTATTTTAAGGTGTTTTTCTGATCGTAAAAATGTTTCTAGGTATTCGCATTTTTATTTTATAAGCTTTTATATATTGATTGGTTTACATACATATATGAAGATATTGAGTGCATACAGTTATCCTACGATATTATGCAATGACGTACATAAAGTCTGCAAACGATATTAGGATGATGTTTTAAGAATTAGAAGGTGTCCACTACAGCATTTACACAATGTACCCAAACTTGTGTTTGGTAATCGAAAGCTGTTATTATCCTGGAATGTTTTACTACAAATAGGAAAACCTTTGCTGAAATATTTTGTCATTTGTTCTCGGCATTTCAAAGACAAGCAAATATTGCGTATCAACCGAGAAGGAGTAGGGAAACGGAGATATTGAAGCCTGTTGGATTCAGCACTTCCAACTTTACATCTGCCTAAATCTTCCTTCATGGTTAAAAGGCAAATTTAATTGAGGCGAAATAGCGTCGTTTGTTTTAAGTGTTTTTTTTTTTATTATTTGCGTTGTGACATAATAATGTTTAATGTTTGCTGGATATTTGATAAATTCAAAACAGTAAATGTATTTTATACTAAAATATTGTAAAATATGTTGATTAAAAAAATGAAATAATTTATCTAAAACTTTTTAAATATGTGTAAAAAGATTTAAGGGAATCGGTGAACCGATCTACCTTGATGTAAAATTAGCTAACGGAGTGACGAAACTTATGATTATATCTACATATGTACATATTTACTGCAAAGTTCCCATTTGCATTAATAAAAGTTCGAATCTGATATATTATACAAAAACTCTTAATTTATTATGATATAAAAAAACTCATTCGAAACGAAATGACAATGTTAAAATTAATGGCTTACCGAATCTTCTTCTTTTGATGAAAAATTAAAATTTTGGAACGTTTTTGATGGGTCCTTGCTATACTATAACACCTATAGAGATAGTTTATAAATTTTTTTCAATCCTCAAAGTATCTTCTTCCGATAGCACCATTCAAAAGAAGAAACCTTCTAGAGAAAAATCAGAGAACAGTTTTATTTTTCTATCAAAATAATAAAAAATCAAAATGTTGGAACATTCTTTGGTGGGTCCTTGCTATTTTATTAGGTACATCTACGGAAAAAGTTTAAACTCTTTTTAATCCTCTAAGTATCTTCTTTTGATAACATCATTAATTTTTTATTCAAAAGAAAACTTCTAAGGACGAGTCAAAGGACGTTACAACATTTTTATTTTTCTATCAAAATAATAAAAAATAAAAATGTTGGAAAGTTCTTTGGTGAGTCCTCGCTATTTTATTACACCTATGAAAATAGTTTATAAATTTTTTTAATCCTCCAGGTATCTTCTTGTTATAACATCATTCATTTTGAATTCAATCCATCAATCGATCCAACTTTGTTTTTTGTAACAAAAAATTTAATTTAATTTAATATTACACTCACCGCCACTTGAATAGGACACCCTTTACACTTTTTTTGCATTTGCTCATAACTTGAAAGCGGAATTATAAAATAATGGTATTTTCCCAGTTATCTTTGGCAGCTCTCTTCTTCTTTCTCTGTGACAAATTACAGGTTCCGGAAAATAGGCGTTTTACTCGTATATTTTTTTTCCACTTTATGTTAATATTCATTCAAATTAAAGCAATATTTTTGCGCCACTTGAATAGAACATGCATTTAGTTTGATCGTTATCTTTGGCACCCAGACTTCTTTGATCGATTTTTTTTTGTTAATTTCAACTAATTAATTCAAAAAAAAAAAAAACGTAAAATGGGGAAGGAAAAGTATTGAGGCGGTCTTATAAGGACGCTATCTTATCTATTTCCAAAATAGCTAACAAAATCGAGAGAAGCCGACACGTTATATCAAAATTTTTAAGTAATGAATTTAAATATATTCTCACGACTCTTTGGCAAAAATCTGGAGAAAAATGTGGTAATGTGGCAAGTCTAACAACAATGCGTCGTGTTATTTCGGAAGCTAAGCATATAAAAAGACTGAAAATCAAAAATAAGCCTAAGGAATGGCCGGGTTCGAAAAAAAAACAACGCCTTAGTTTTTGTCGCCTACATGTGACTTGGACTTCTGAGTGGCATCAAGTGGTCTTCTCAGACGAAAAAAAAATTAATTTGGAAGGCCTCGATTGATATAGCTACTATTTCCATGACCTCCGCAAGGAAACTCATTATTTGGACCGGGTGCATAGTAGAGTTGGAGGTGTGAGGAGCTATTTCCTATTATGGTATCTGTAAACAACATTTTGTGGTAACCACAATGAATGCGTTGTCTTACAATGGTACGAGTATATTGAAAAACTCGAAACTTGCGCCCGCGTAACTGTGATTTTTTAAATGTTCCTTACCACAGTACCAGCTATGCTAAGCATAATCCTATCACAAGAGCTTGTATGAATTTTAATGAATATAATGTTGCAATTGATTTTAATATTAATAGAAATGTTTTGAAATATAAACTAATAAATTTGTTATAATTCTATATGTTAAATTATGTATTCTATTTTTACCCTCAAACTATGTTTAATCATGTTATGTATCATAATTATTAGTCTAAATAGAGTGTGTAGCTTTTAAGACGAATAAATAAATAAAAAAATGCCTTTTCATACTTTCAAACCTTTTTTGGACCTCTGCATTGAATCTATGGACATGATAATGCGCCAATACACATAGCCGGGTAGTTCAAACATATATACAGAGTTAAAATGTGGAATTATCAAGCTGGCGGCCTACTCACCGAATTTAAATATCATAGAGTTTGGGGATGACTGACACGTCAAGTATATGGATCAGTAAAACAATATTTGAGTATGCCCGAACTAACCCAAGCCATCAAATTAGCTTGGAGCTCGATTTTGCAAAAATATTTGGACAATTTGTATGCATCCCTTCTAAACCGGATGTGTGAAGTTTTGGAGCAGAAAGATGGCTCAACACACTATTAAAACATTTGTTTTTAACTAAAATACTACACTTACCTTAAATTTAAGTAATGTTCGTAACAAAAAGAATCACAATATGTACTTTAAAATGTTTTTTTTTTATTAAAGTGTCCTTATTAAATTAGAACCTCGCATTATGTTGGCTTTTAGTCAATAATTTTTCATTAATACTTAAGGCCGTATAATTTGCTCTTCCTTCCGGTAAAGTTGCAAAAATTTATTTAACTTTATGTTAAAAAAAATGAGTCTCTAGCATTCTTGATTTGGGAGCAGTGTCAGAAAGAAAAAAGACCGAAGGGGTGTCCTATTCAAGTGGCGAGGAGTGTATTTCAAAAGTTATGGAACAAGGAAATATTTTACCATTTATAAAATTCATTCATAAAAGAACTTAACATAAACTATTTGTGACGCTTTTTGTTCCATCTAATGTAATCCTCATGTTGTTGGTTTTTATGTTTGCTTTGAATAATTAGTTAAAAAAAATGTTTTATCCCTTTTTATTAAGACATGGCTCATTTCGGGTATGGAAAATTTTCGGAGGATGCAATGAAGAAAGCAGTTTCGTTGGTGAATGATGGAATGAGCCTGCGAAAAGCCAGTGCTGAGTGCCATATAGCTTTCCAGACTTTGGCTCGATATGTCAAAAAAGCTGCCGTGGACAAGGAATGCAAAATGACGCCAAATTACGCAGTGAATAAAATTTTCTGTAGTGCGCAGGAAATCGCTCTTGTTGACCACATCATAATGTGTTCACGCATGAATTATGGTTTGCCAATAGCAGAATGTAAAAAATTAGCCTATGAAATGGCTATCGTGATTCGTGAATAAAGTAAAAATACCAAAGAACTGGCAACGTAATGAAATGGCTGGGATTCACTGGTTTATAAATTTTCGGAAGCGCCATCTTATTCTATCATTGAGAACTCCAGAAGGTTGCAGCCTGTCTCGGGCAACTTCTTTCAACTGCCATAATGTTGAAATATTTTATAAAAATTTGAAAAACATTATATCAAGATCACCAACATGCTTTGATTTTGGTAGTCGTATTTACAACCTGGACGAAACCCGCACAACAACAGTACAAAAGCCAAAGAAAGTGATGGCTGAGAGAGGTTTAAAATAAATTTCCAAAGTAACAAGTGCAGAACGTGGAAAACTCTACGTGTTGCGCCATATATGCCACCGGCCAGTGTATCCCACTTGTGATGATATTACCACGCACACACTTCAAAAGTCATATGACCGCTGGTGATCCGTCTGGTACTTTGAGGCTGGCCAATCCTACAGGGTGGATGAACACTGGCTGTTTTGTAACTGTTATCGATCACTTCATAAAATTTACAAAGAGTTCCAAAGAAAACCCCACATTGCTCATCATCGATAATCATGAGAGCCACATCAACCTAGCAGCATTGAACTTGGCCAAAGAATATGGCATTATAGTTTTAACAGTCCCACCACATTGTACAAATAAGCTCCAACCACTAGATGTTGGCGTTTATGGACCGTTTAAAACAGTTTACAATGCAGTAGTAGATAGATTCATGATGCAGAACCCGGGAAAAACGTTTACCATCTACAATGTAGCAGAAGCAGATGGTTACGCATTCGAGAAAGCAATGACACCCTCCAACATCATTGCGTCTTTCAAAAAAACTGGTATTTTTCACTATGATGAAAATGTGTTTACTGACATTGACTTCTTATCAAGTTCTGTAACCGACAGAGCTGATCCCATCTTAGAGCCACACCCAAACGTAGAAAACATCGATGGTAAGTTAAAGAAGCTCTTTATTAAGCTTTTAGTAGGTATAATAAAATTGCTGTTTTTATTCCTAACAGAGAACATGACACCGAATCGAGATTCCAATATTCCAATAGAAGCACATATTATGAGCCCGGAAGTTTTTAGAGGTTTTCCGAAAGCTGGTCCTCGATTAAATACACGAAAAGAACGAAAAAAGGGAAAAGGCATAATAGCGACGGACACACCAGAAAAGAATGAAATTGAAGAACGCAAAGTCGAGAAAAATTCAAAAGCAAAAAAAAAAAGAGGCTGGGTGCGACCCACACTGATAACTTCCCATTTGTGGTCTTGAAAACTTTATATTTAGATAAAAACATATTGTGTCGTATTCTTCAATTGAATTTGAATATGTGGGACTTGGGTACAATGAACAACCTTATTCATATACGTATGTACATTGTACAGTACATACTAAGTTGATAAGAAAATTATAAAATTATGTATTATATTATAGAAATTACTTTATTATTTCGGTTCCAAACATTTTAATTGAAAAAAATTTAAAAACGAAATATCCAAATATAAAAGATATGGTTTGGTTATTGATGGAAGGGTACTTACAAAATATATCCGCTCTTAAACTAGATATATGTCAAATATAAACCATTTGTTAGAAATTGTATTATGTATAAAATTAAATAATGGCAAAGTCAATATCATTGCTCGTTCTCAAGATATTCTAGTCGAAAAACAAATATTACCACTTTTTAGTAGATTTTTTTTATATTTTTGTTAAAACTGTCAATTCGATACTTGTCAAAATTTAACCAAATGTTAATAATTGTATTATTTTTTTTTTTTTTTATAATCTACACGCGCTCAAGGGATTATGATTACCCTTTAATTGTTTCAACACAGCGCGGGCGTGAAGTTAAGGAAGAGAAAGAAGAATAGGAAAAATGTGTGGCACGATGTTCTGAGACTGAACGTTGTTGTCTCAGATATTTTATCTCCAGGGATGGCGGCTGAACTAAAGCGGAGAATGCCTTGTCTTATTTCTATGTCGCTTATAATTCACATTATTTTATTCGTGTTCATCCTTGTTGGGCATACTAGTTTAACTCAATTACATGTTGTTAGTGTTATGCCTAAACAACATGTAATGAGTAAACCAGCAACGCATTGATGACAATTTTAGAAGGTTTTTAATGGAATTAAAACGACATAGACGACAGCAGGGATCGAACCTGTGATCATGAGGTTCACAGGCGAGCACACATCCATCGCGCCACGGCCACCCCCCATTATGTCGATACCTTCCCGTAAGAATGTACTAAGCGACACTTTTTTCGAAAATGACTTTTTGATGAGGAAATATACTATATGTTAAGAGCCACGTTTTGGGCTGGGTTTCGCCAACCTATTATGCATGAAAAGGAAACTAGAGTACAAATAAAAAAAATTATCAACTGCCATGTTTTCTCATTAAAATAATGTTGCCCCCTGAAATTTGTATTATCTGCCAAAAAAAATATGCTAAGCGACATTAATAAAGATCTCATTGTCGTGAGCAACAAAAATTTTGTTCGATGTCACTTAGTTTAACCAAAATTTTCTCTTAGCACATTATGATTCAGCTAGAACTTTCTTCGTTTTTTTCGTTTCCTGAACAATTTTAGAAATGTCGCTTAGTATACATTCTTACGGGAAGGTATCGATGTATAAAACAACATACTTTAGAAGGCACTATCGGTGTTCATTCCCAAGAAATTCGACTTGAAATACAATTTTAACTAGTTTCACTAGAATTTTTAATAGTTTTTTTTTATTTAAAAAAAAAACTATTAATTCAATATTTGTCAACATTTTAGCAATTGTACAAAATTATACTATGTATAAAATAAACTAAGTTAGAAGTCAATATCACTACAAGTTCTCGAGAAATTTGAGTCGAAAAACAATTTTTACCAATTTTCAATAGAATTTTATATGGTTTTTTATTTTTTGTAAAAAAACTGTAAACTGATTTTTTTTGAAATTTTCACCAGTTGTCAAACACATTATTTTTCGTAAAATAAAATTATTTTGAGTTTCAAATTGTTTTCCTTTCTTGGAATATCTGGGTTATTAATTTTTATTTTTCGTTTTTTTTATTTAAAAAAATAACGGTATGTTCATTTTTTTCCAAATTCATACCAAATCTGTATGACCTTATAATGAGTACATTAAATTTTATTTGAAATCAATAGCATTATTTTTTCGTGAGATATTTGAAATTAAGCAAAATTTTTACTTTTTTTTTAAACCGTTATAGTGAAAAAACTACTCACTGAATTTTAATAAACGCCCTTTCAGCCTCTTTCGAAGTTATTATCTATTAAACAAAATTTATTTGAAGTCGATATCTTCACTTGTTCTTAAGATATCGACGACGAAAAATGGTACAAGAACGTACGGACGTACGAACGTACGAACGTACGTACACACACACACACAGACATCTCTCTAAAAATGATTGGTATAGCCTCTAGGGACCTTGAAACGTCGAGAAATGTCAAAAATTCCAATTTGACAAATCGGACCGATTACAATAACTCCCTATGGGAAGTTAATAAAACCAAAACCCAAACCCAAAGAAGCAGTAAAAAAATCATGTTCGAGTCTTCTAGTTCGTCCGATGACTATGAGGTGATGGATTCTTCGAAAGATGGATCGTTCAATGTCTCCGAGGAAACGTTTGCCTTTGATAAGCTCTTCAGAGATCCAATTAAAGGAGATCATGTCCTCGTCCAGTTCCTTAAGTCGTAAAAAAAAGTTTACTATGTCGGCAAAATAATATCGGACAAGGATCTTGACGGAGATATTGAAATAAGTTTTCTTAGACGGCAAAAAAGAACATTCAAGTTCAGTTATCCAAATTTTGAGGATATTTCATTTGTACCCGAAAAAGACATTAAAATGATTCTCCCAGAGCCAATTCTTTGCGGCCACACTAGTCGGCAACAAGCCAGTATCCATTTTGGAATCACATTTGACCAAATTGAAGTGCGCTAATTTTTTTTTTTTCATGAATAATGAATTGGTTTTTTTTTTTTATATCCTTTTTTGTCACTGAAGACATTTTTGGTAACTTTTATTTGCGCTATTTATTTTTTTTCGTTAGTTTTATTCATAAGACTTTTTTGAATAATAAAATATAAATGTTTATTAAACAAAACTTTTTTTAATTAAATATTTGTTCGAGGTGTCTCACTGAAGGAGGAGGACTGTCTTACTATTGGAGCATAGGTACAAACAGTGAGACAAAAGAGGTACTGGGACATTTTGATTTAAATTATTTTATCGGTTAAGGTAAATTTGATTTTGAGTATGCAATAAACTGCACAAATAATAAACCTACCTAACGCAATTTAAATCATGTAATTGCTTCGAATACTTTTTTCGATACAGTCATTTGAAAAAAAAGTGTCTCACTGTTAGTAACTTTCCCCTAATTTTTTAGATTAAGAACATTATTTTTCAATTTGTTTTATATACAATTTGACTTAAAACTAACTTATTACTAAATTAAATCATGTTGGCTCAACAATAGGGGCCAACATAATGCTATTTGCTTACAATATCATATTAATGTTTTCTTAATCTAATTCATGATTTTTTTAATATTAACTAAATAATAATTTTTGATGAGTGGGCGTTTTATCCCCTGTAGTATTGATTGTTGTTCTTCTCGTAAAAGGGTGCGTTGTCGTTATGGATGATGTCTTCAAATTGATCGTCAGTGATGGCTCGGGTGTATAGATACTTGTCACGAGGCTCCAGTTCATGCCGGAGAAGTTGTTGCACTTCTGTGTTGGGATGATCTTCCAGGTTCCTGATGATTTTTCCGGAGAGCTGCAGTAAATACTTGTCCAATGGTATTAATTTTGCTTCTTTATACAGATTCCTTGTTGGTATATATTTCTTCGTCAGTGTGTTACGATACAGTCCAGTGCAAATGCGGAGCATCTTTCTTTCAAAAAGCTTCATCTTTTTCATTGCTGTAGGTGAAATAGTAAACCAGATGGGAAAGGCGTAGGTCAGAACGGGTCGGATAAGTTGTTTGTACACAAGCAGCTTGGTTTTCTTACTTAGTCCACTTCGCCTCCTGAGAAGCGGATGGACCAAGTGCAGAGAATAGTTGGCTCTCTTCAACATCAAGTCCGCATGCCTTTTGAATTTGAATTTATTGGAAAAGTTGATTCCTAAGTACTTCGTTGATGATTTGACTGTCACTTCAGTGTTGTCTGGAAGCTTTATTTTGATTGCATCACAGCGTGTTGCAAACGCTCGTCTTCGAATGACAGTCACTGGTGTTCGGAAGCAGATGAGTTCAGTCTTTTCGCTGTTTATCCTCAGTCCCCATTTGACATAGTATTCCCATAGGTTTTTAATGTGCTCTTGCACTCTCCTGGCAGCAATTTCTGGTGAAAAAGCGGTGGCGTATGTGATTGAGTCGTCTGCATAAAGCTTCGTCTTTGTACCTGATATGTTGGCTAGTTGATCAGCAGTGTAAATGTTGAACAGCAGTGGTCCAAGTTTTGATCCTTGAGGAACTCCAGCGTTAATTCCTTTGGTTGATGACACATGTTTTTCTACCTGTACATAAAAAAGTCTATGGGTTAGGAAATTTTTGATTATTCTTACCAGGTAATTAGCAAGTCCAAGTTCCGAGAGTTTGAATAGTAATCCTTTTATCCAAACGCTGTCGAAAGCTTTTTCGATGTCCGGCAAACACGCTACAGTGGTTTCCTTTTTGTTGAGTCCAATTGTAACATCAGAATGGAGTCCCAGTAATGGATGTATGGTAGAATGTTTATTTCGAAAGCCATACTGAAACTCCGGTATGACATCTCTTTCTCTGCTGAAAACGTTGAGTTTCTTCAATATCAATGCCTCCAGTATCTTACTCATGCAGCTGAGCAAAGAAATTGGCCGATATCCTTCCACATTTGCGCGGTTGTTCTTCTTCGGGACAGGGACCACTTTTGCGGTTTTCCAGGCTGCGGGGAAATAGCTGTTGTTCAGGCAGTTATTGAAGATTATAGTCAACAGGAGAACAGCAAGATTTGGTAACTTTTTAAGCACGTAATTAGAAATCTTGTCGCTTCCTGCTGATTTTTTGAAGTTTCCAGTGAAGATAATGTCAGCTACTTCTTCAGGAGAAGTGAAAACATCTGTCAGCGTCGGCTCCGATGATGGGTTTTCCTCATTGAACAGGGTCACGGTTTCGGTGTTTGCTGATATCTCTTGAAAGCGAGTTTCTACATCTTCGATAAAGTCAGGAAGGTGCACGGGAGGGCGATCTTTGAAACTATCATGAAAGTGATTTGCAAACGCTTCAGCTTTCTCTGCAGAAGTTGTTGAAACTTCTTGTCCGTGAAGGATGGTGTCTGGAATTGAGTTCGATTTTCCAACAATCAGATTGATCTTTTTAAACGTGTCGGGTCCAGGTTTGATATCTTCGAGTCTCTTCCTGAAATCCCTTTCCTGATGATGTTTTATTGCCTGGTTGAACATTGTGTTAGTGCACTGAAGTTCTGAGTGTAGCCGACGGTATTCGACACTTTCCCTGTTAAAGGTCCTGTGGAATATTCTTTGGAGGCTTTTGCGGAGTCTTTGCCGGTGAGCATATATTAATTGTATATGTTGGGGTAAGTTTGCATATTTATCTCTGCTGGTGCGGGGTGTTTTCTGCCTGTCCAAAGCATTGTTGACAACTGTTTCAAATTTAGCAATGGTGTTATCGATCTCATTGTTGTTGAGATTGTTGACGCTGGAGACTTCTGGTAGGCGTTCTTCAACTTCTGAACGGAATCTTATCCAGTTCAGTTTTTCGTATTGGATTTGGAATTCGGGAATAAGACGTTCAGTTGTAATCCTGTAATTCAATCTGACTCTCATCTCAACCGCCAGATGGTCCGAGTCACTATCGTGTGCAACACAAGTGAAGTTTTGGAACTCGGGAAGGATGTTCGTAAAATTGGACGTCACTAAAAAGAAGTCTAGCAACGAGGGAGTTCTTGGAAATGTGGGCCTATGTTGTGATATAACCACCAATGAGTGAAGCTCAGGGTTGTCTTGCAGCCAGTCCACAATTGCTTTTCCTTGTGTAGATTCCCTGGTGTCCAGCCAGAGTGGGTGTCGTGCATTGAAGTCACCTCCAAGTACACAGTACGTATATTGGCTAGCCAGATTGTTGATGGCGTTGAGGTCATGTATGATGTCACATCTTGTTGCGTTACACTTGTTGTATACTGAGACGAGAAGCAGCGTCTCATTATCCGACATAATGATCACAACGGCTGTAGTCTCCATGCAGCGCAGTACAGGTACCCTAACGTACTCGCTTTTAAGGTCCGATTTCAAGAGGATGGCAGTTCCTCTGCCTTCAGATGTCTTGTCCTGTCTATAGGATGTGTAGCCTTCCGGTTTAAGGGTGTTTCTTGCGGTGATGTTTGTTTCCTGTAAAAAGATAATATCGGGTTTCTTTGATTTTAAAAAAAAGTTTAGTGAGATACGTCTGGCTGTAGAATAAATAGAATTAACGTTATATGTAATGAAAGATAGGTAGTTTCTTATATACATAATGAACAAATAAGTTTACCCAATATAACTGTCTTTTCTTTATCATTGAGACTACCGTAGTTGCTTGGAACTACCTCCTTTGCCTTTTGGAGAAGAGAAAGGAGATCTGTTCCAAACAGTCTTTCGGTATCATCAAATATGTTGAAAGACTGTGATTGTCCTTTTTGGCTTGATGTGTTGGATGGTGTAGTCCTCTTCTGGACTACTGGTTTGGAAAATGGCGTTGTAGCTGGCGCTGGCGGAGCTGGCTTATTTCCTGCTTTCTTAAATAGGGCTCCCAAAGGTTTTGAAGCTGCTCCAGATGTGGCTGCAACGCTGGCGTATGATAAGCCATTCACAATCGCATTTTTTGCTGATGTTACAGCAATTTGGTGATTTTCACGCTTCTGTGTTGCTGTCTTCCTTTTTTCGGCCAGTTTCTTCTTCCTTGCAGGACATCCACTGTAGCTGGCAGGGTGCCCAGTCTGTTGGCAGTTAACGCAGAATACCATATCGTCACTGACTTTGTGGAGGGTCCTAGAGCAGTTTCCTGGATTATGATCCTCCTTGCACTTTACACAACGGTATTTCATGCCACAGTTGCTAGCAACATGTCCAAACTTTTGGCAATTCTTACACTGTGTAATGGTGGTTGACTTAAACTTCTCCCAATGGACTTTTTGGTGCATAAGAAGTGTTTTTCCGTAAATTGCTGGGATATCAGATGTTTTGGAAACTTCAACGACGAAGCTATTATACTTCCTGTCCGATCGGGTCTTGTAGGGACTTACTGCTAAGACTGCGATGCCTTCCGCAATGAGCTCCTCCTTAACTTCAGTGGCTTCATAAGTTTGATGAATGCCTTTAAGGACCAGCCGTGTCTTCTTGTCTTCTTTGGCGGTATAGGTGTTGAATTCTGTCTTCTTCACCTTCAGGAAATCTCGGATCTTCTGGTGTTCCTCTTTGGTCTTTGTTGTGATAACAGATTTTTCACTATTGATGTTGTGAACTTTGAATACTACACCTTGAGCTTTCAAATGTTTACTGATTTCCGCCACGTTTAGCTTGAAGCACACAATTGGTGGCATTAGTGTAGATCGGGGTTCCTTGTTGGGTTTTTCGAGGTTTTGTTGTTTTGTTGTGTTTATTTTCTCTGCGTTGGTGACAGAAGCTTCATTATCCATTGCAGGCTTTTTGGTCTTCTTTGGTGAAGTTATTGGTGACTCCGAAGGCTTTCTTTTTGATCTTTTTGTTTGTACCACCTCAAAATCAGAGTCTAAATTCACCATTTCTTCGGTTTGCAACATCTCTGAAGGTTCTTCTTCTGTAGGTTGCACGTTCAAGTTTTCCTGTCCTACAACTTCTTCGATTTGTTGTTCTGTAATTGGATCCATAATTTGTTGCGTATCCATTACTTCGTCCTTGTCATCTTCGTAAAGCTGGTCTATATCACCGAGCTTGGCGTGAATGTTGACCAGGAACTCTTTTCCGTGCGTTCTCATGCCTTCTTTGATGTGAGTCTTGAGTGCCTCGTAAGCTAAATTTACGTCACTCTTCCTTTTTTCGGCTTTTCCCATTTTTAAATGGGTTTCCAGAAAATAGATTTATTGTTTTTTAATTACTTAAAGGATTAAGATTAAAAATTGTAATTAACAAGAAGGATAATCCACATTCGGAAAAACCCTTCTTGTAATTAACTAGATTAATTTTAGCAGGTAGCGTAGGTAAACCTTTGCTAATCACTTTTTTCACTGAAATATATTATTTTATTACCGTTAGGTAGATTTAGTTTTTATTTTCACTACTTTTCTCCGCGCACTTGTGTACTCGATGAATGTCAACTGTGAACTGAACTTTCCCCTAATGCTAAATTATAGCCTGTATACACAAAAGACACATGAGTCAAATACAAAACATATAATACATAGTTAAATAAATACCTGGTCTGCAACTATCCATAGTTATTGAAAATAAAAAAAAAAATAAAAAATTCAAAATTCAAAATTTTCAATGATGCACTCAATTGGCGCTTTTTCCAAAAGTGATTTGACACTTTACACAATTGTCAATGCGGAAGTCAAGAAGCGTGGGAACTCGCTTCTTTGTTAATAGCACTACTTCAGTTTTCTCAGTAGCTAGATACAACCCGTGTTCCTCCAGCCAGGTATTTATTCTTCGCATGACTTGGTTCAGATTTCTCTGGGCAATTTCGGTGTATCTTGCTGTTATCACCGCGGCGATGCAGTCAAATGCATCTATGACTTGTCGAAATCCACTTATGACCTTAAATACTCTTGTAGTTCTCACTTTATTTATCTGCTTTGCTTTCAAAGCAAATGCCCTGACAACTCGAGACACGCATTCGCACTTTTGTTTACTTTTTTTTTGATAAAAAAACCAAGTTTGACAATAATTCTATTTCTTATTACTTTGCTAAACTACCTACTGCGGTTGTTTGGCTTAATCATAGTTAGTAAACGTCCCTTAGCAGAAAATTTGTTTTATTAATGAAATTTCGCACTTAGTCCAGGACTTAACGATAAACCTCCACTAAACCATCTTTATTAATACGGGTGGAACAAAATAAGTTTTCCATTTAATAGGTAGAAAGGTACATGAGTCATCTCATTACGTATCAGAAATTTAAAACATAATTTGGATTCGGATTTTTAAAAAAAAATGATTTTTTGGTTGTACCGTTCTTGAAAAAATTTAAAGAAAAAAATGGTTCTAGTACCATTGATAACCATTTTCGGTTTTTTTTTTTAACCATTAAGCCTAGTACGCAGAACGTGCTAAATTGTATCTCCCATACAAAATTCTCTCCAAAATTTAGCCAAGCTAAGATTATGTCAAAACATTTTAGCTGAGAGGTACATCAAAATTTTATTATTTGTCAAAATTTAGCGCACGAAATAATTATCTGGCACATTTATTCTCGAGCTAAATTTAAATTTGAATTTGTAATGGAATAATATTCGAATAATATTAACCAGAATATTCACTCATAATTTATAATTCTCATTCATTCCCATTCATAATTTAAAAAAAAATCGAAATCAACAAATTCTTTTAAAATTAAAAAAAAATTAATTTAGAAGACAGCTGTTTTCCGTGCCACATTCTCCACAAGTTTCTTATGTCATCATTAAGCTTGGATTTTAGCTGATGTTTGGAGAAAAATGTGGGAGATAAGATCTGCGTACTAGGCTTTACCTAGCTTTAACTAAATGAAATTTTGCTAACACTATGATTTTAATGTCAACTTTTATCAATATCTCGAGTTTATTTTTTTTTCACGAATGCATAACTTGCCTTGTAAAAATTGTAATTGATGTGAAATTAAAGGTACCCACCAATAGGATCAAAATGGGGCTTCTCCCCAAAAATAACCCACTGGCTATACACCTCGGTAATTAGACCGATACTCATTTATGGAGTTGTCGTATGGTGGACCGCACTGGACAAGATGATAAATCTAAATAAAATCATCAAAGTCCAGCGGTCAGCAGGTATGTGCATCACAGGAGCACTTCGCTCAACACCAACCGCAGCCCTGGAAGTGCTTTTAAACCTAACACCTCTTGACATCTTCTCCAAATTGTGGCAGCCAACTCATGCGTGAGGCTTAGAGCCACCTCTCAATGAATCAGTAACAATACTGGTCATACTACTATCTTAGACAATTTCAGATCTATCCCAGATCGCTTAGACTATCATCATCATCATCATCGGCTCGACAACCGGGTTCCGGTCCTGGCCTCTTTCAACAAGTCTCTCCACCTATCCCGGTCTCTAGCCGACGCCATCCAGTTGCGCACCCCAAGGCTTCGGGCGTCCTGGTCTACGCCATCTCTCCAGCGCAAGCATGGTCTACCACGCTGTCGTCTACCATAGAATGTACCACAAAGAACTTTCCGAGCAGGTTCCTCTTCGCTCATGCGAGCTAGGTGCCCTGCCCACCGGAGTCTACCGAGCTTAATTTTTGTCACGATATCTGCTTCAAGGTAGATTGCGTACAGTTCATGATTGTACCGTCTCCGGAATCGTCCTTCCTCACATACGGGGCCAACAATTCTCCTTAAGACTTTTCTCAGCTAACGCAGCTAAGAGGTCGGAGTGCCTTTTGCTAAGCACCCAAGTCTCGGATCCATATGTGAGTACTGGCAGGACCATGGTCCTGTACAGCAGCAGTTTTGAAGTTATGGTGAGATTTCTGGATTTGAAGAGCTTTGACAGACTATAGTAGGCTCTGTTGGATTTGAGAAGCCGCCCGCGTATTTCTTCTTCTATATTGTTATCGGCTGCTACTATTGACCCAAGGTATTTAAAGGATTGCACCACTTCAAATTCGTGCTCCGCAACCTTGATTGTTTGACCAACTGTTCCTCTCGCATTCGACGCCACCATGTACTTTGTTTTACCTTCACTAATGTGCAGCCCCAGATTTTGTGCCGCCTGCTCGATCTGGATGAAGGAATCGTGTACAGCTTGTTCGGTTCTTCCGATGATGTCGATGTCGTCTTCGTAAGCCAGTAACTGGCTGGACCTGTTGACGATGGTCCCTCTTGTTGCCGTGCCAGAGTCACGGATTGCTTTCTCCAACGCCAGGTTGAAGAGGAGGCAGGCCAAACCGTCCCCTTGTCGGAGTTCATTAAAGATGTTGATTGGTCTGGATAGCGATCCGGCTATTTTTACTTGGCTTGTTACGTTGGTCATGGTCAACCTACATAGTCGTGTCAATTAATTTGGGATGCCGAATTCTATCATGGCTTTGTAAAGTTCTACCCTGGCTATGCTATCATAGGCGGCCTTAAAGTCTATAAACAGATGGTATGTTGGGATGTTAAATTCTAGACATTTTTCCATCGCCTGCCTAAGGGTAAAGATCTGATCAGTTGTTGATTTGCCTGGAATGAAACCACACTGATATTGTCCGATGACGGTTTTAGCGTATGGGGTTATCCGGTCTTGTAGGATAGAGGAGAGTATCTTATAGGCGGTACTCAACAACGTGATACCTCTATAATTGCTGCACGTTGTGACATCTCCCTTCTTATGTATGGGGCATATTAAACCTTTTCGCCAGTCTTCTGGCATTTCTTCCTGCTCCCATACGTGTACTATAATATCATGAATTGCTTGACGTAAGGCTGGCCCGCCGTGATGGAATAATTCGGCTGGTATGCCATCGGCTCCCGGGGCTTTGTTCTGTTTAAGCCGGCCTATAGCCTTCTCAACCTCTTCTATGCTTGGTGGCGGCAACATAGAGTATTCTTCTTGAAGTAGTGGAGCCTCCACTTCTGCAGTGAGCTGACCATTTAGCAATTCATTAAAGTACACTTCCCATCGCTCCAGTATGCTTTCAGGATCGGTGATCAGATTTCCCTCTCCGTCCTTGCAGTATGTGCAGCGTGGTGTGTACTGCGTCATGTTTCGGACGGATTGGTAGAACTTCCGCGCCTGGTGCGGACCTCGCTCTCGGCTATTTTCTATTTCACAGATTAGGTTCTTCTCCCAGGCTGATTTTTTTTGTCTGTGTAGCCGTTTTTCTATTCTTCTGAGCTCTTTATATTCCTCTTCGCGTGCCCGCGTTCTATGAGATTGTTGCATTGCTCGGTACGCAACATTCTTACGTTCAGTCGCTAGCTTGCATTCATCATCGAACCAGTCGTTCCGATTTTTACGACTGCTGCCTAAGATGGAGTTGGCAGTACTAATGACAATATTCTTAAGGCGTGTCCACTTCTCATTTACGCCCAGCATACTGGCTCCAGGACTTACTCTCCCTAAATCAGGTGATTCTAGGGCGAGTCCTAACGCATTACCAAAGGTGTTACTGGTGTTTTCATTGCGCAGGGCAGCCGTGTTGATTCGAACCTGATCGGCGGATGCAATGCGTCTTCGCAAGGCAATCCGCCCTCGGAAAACCATACCAACAAGATAGTGATCCGAGTCGATATTGGCACCTCGGTACGTTCGTACCGTCATCAAGTTCGAGTAGTGGCGACGGTCTATCAACACGTGGTCTATTTGGTTACGAGTGACTCCATCAGGTGATACCCAGGTGGCTTTGTAGATATCTTTACGCGGGAACCTGGTACTCGCAACGACCATGTTTTTCGATGCTGCCAATTCTAAGACTCGAAGTCCATTGTCATTAGTGTTCTCATGCAAACTATGGGTGCCTGCGTAATGCCTGAATACCGGCTCCCGACCTATTTTTGCGTTCAAATCCCCAAGGATGATTTTAACATCATACCTTGTTCGTAGTAAGTCTCTTTTTCTTCGTCTGAGGACTCCTCCGTAGGTCCGTGAACGTTAATGAGGCTGATATTCGTAAATTTGTCTCGCACGCGAAGGGTGCATAGCCTTTCGCTTATAGCGTTAAAGCCGATGATGGTAGACTTCATTTTTTCGCTGACTAGGAAGCCTACCCCGAGCACATGGTGTTTTGTATGACAGCTATAGTATATGTCATATTCTTTCTTCTGTAGAACACCATTCCCTGTCCATCTGATTTCTTGAAGAGCTGTTATGTCAGCTTTATATTTTGACAGGGCATCGGCTAGCTGCTGAGCAGCTCGAGCTCTATAGAGCGATCGTACGTTCCATAAGAAAATTCGTAAATCGTTTTTCAGTTTTCGTTGCGTTGGTTGTCGTCGTGTGATCAGTCCGTTTCCGAGGCTTGTTGTCGGTCTCGTAATTCAAAAGTTTTACGGGACAGGGAATTAACCTGTCGCCAACCTGAGGAACCAGCCTGATCATATTAGCCAAACCTTTTTAAAGGCTTGTTTCTAGCGGCCGCCACGGAGAGGCTATGATCAGACTTCCACCAGTCCCGAATAGTTACGGCACGTGCATGTTTTCGTATGCTACATGTTATTCCCCCTATTCGTCTGATGGCTGACCGCCTCGCTTAGACTATACCACCCCAAAAATGGTATTCGATAACAGCTTCCTTGTTTCAAGATCGTCTTGGGAAGAAGAGAGACCCCTGCGGAAGACAATGCGGTACACTTCTATACAGACGGTTCAAAGAGCGATTACGGCGTTGGAAGTGGTATCTATTCGAAACAACTATCCTGGCTCAAAGAAAACGTTATATCTTGCAAGGATATACGAATCTTCTCGGACAGCCAAGCCGCTCTCAAATCTCTCGCGTCTGTCTCCACAAACTCTCAAATAGTTCACGATTGTCGATCATCTCTGAATGAGATGACAGAACAGTTTAATATTCACCTCATTTGGGTGCCGGGCCACAGAGACATTCCGGGAAATTGCAAAGCCGATGAGCTCGCCAAAAACGGAACACTTCTACCTACTGTTAGACAAAAATATAACATAGGAACACCACTTGCTACATGCAAATATCTTCTCAAACAATATGCTCTAGAATCAACAAATGCTAGATGGTCACAGGGTACCACTTGCCTAGCAACCAAACAAATATGGCCAAGCATAGACCTAAAACGGTCAAAAGGCTTGATCTCCCTGAGCAGACAAAATATAAGCTCTACAATCGGAGTTATAACAGGACACTGCCTCATAGGTAGACATGCTTTGAGGCTAGGAGTCTATACAAATGACTTCTGTAGAAGCTGCATGGACGAGGAGGAAGAGGAAACAGTCCAACACCTTCTATGTACATGTCCAGCACTCTCCAATAGAAGGAATAACTATCTCGGTAATCCCTTCTTCGATAATACCAGTGAACTGGCAACGATCGACACAAAATGTCTCTCTAACTTCATTAAAAGCACAAAATGGTTTGCTTAAATTCATTACTCTCCCATGAGTAACTTCTTTAGTGGTATCACAACGGATCCTTGAGGTCTAAGTGAGTCAACAACAACTAGACAGCCACTCCATACAACCAAAGGTACCCACCATACAAATATAAAAAATGTTTTTCGAAAATCGCATTTTTCTCGAGATCGGTACTGTTGAGTGGTAGCTCTCGTAATTCTTAAAGATTTCGGACCTTTTTATCGAGTAAAACAAAATTCGTGCTCTGATGTTTGTTGACAAAGTTGCTACTTCTTCTGGTAATCCTCTGTTGATAATGTTCGAAGACCAGCGTTTTTTCGGAGTACGAATGTAAACGGGGGCTTCTAGTGAAGTAAGGTTTCTACCCCATCTATGAAGCTATGAGTGATATTATGAGGGAAATTTATTTCCCAAAATCTTGGCCTATTTATAGTATACAAAAGAATACCTTACACGCTAAGAACTTAAGTACACAATTCTACTCACATTTATTTTTAATATCTAAGCATAAGATATTACAAACGAAAGAACATAATTTAAATCTAATATTTTGGTTGAGGAACTAACTTAACAATGACTATGCCCATACCTCTTTGACGACACACAAACAAACTCGGTCGAATTTCGAGCATAAACAATGCACATCGCGGAAGAAAGTGAACCTAAGCGATTGCATTTGACTATGGAAATCTAAAACCTCAAGTGATCATTTACAGTGTAGGCCAAAAGTTTGAGTCCACCCTCATTTTTCGAAGGAAAACCAAATTCTAGCACCGAAACAAAACTTTTTAGTAAAAAATGAGTATGTAGAATTTATGAGGAGCATAAATAAAGACAAAATAAGGAGAAAAATATTTTCATTATGTTGTTTACAAATAGGAATTTATTTAAAAAAAGAAAAAATGATTGAAACCGATTTTTCGTCGAAAAAGCCTCCTTTACACTCGATTACTTTTTTTACAGTTCTTGGCAATCTACCTATAAGTTTTTGAATTTTTTCATTTGGTATATTGTTCCAGCAATCCTGTAATGTATTCCACAACGCAGATTCCGATGAAGGGCATTGATCCCGAACCCTTCTGTCCAGCTCCTCCCACAATAACTCTATAGGGTTTATATCCGGTGATTGCGGCGGCCACGTCATGACTTTTAAAAATTTTTCGCCTTCTCTCTGCTTTAGGTAATCCTGGCAAAGTCTCGACGTGTGTTTAGGGTCATTGTTCTGTTGGAATACGAATCCCTCACCAATCAATCTTAGTTCAGAGATTAAAGCGTTTTCTTCAAGTATCTTCTTATACGCCTCCTTGTTCATTTTTGCAATAATTCGAGTCAAATCTCCCACTCTACTTGAAGAGAAACATGCCCAGACCATCACAGAACCACCTCCATGCTTGAAGGTAGGAACTATACAGTCGGGTAGCATCTTTTGTTCAGCGCTGCGTTGAACGAAAACCCTCCGTTTTGTGCCAAATACCTCGAACTTGGATTCATCGCTCCATAAAACTTATTAAAATTTTGTTCCGTCCAGTCTCTATGCTTTTTGGCCCAATCTAACCGTTTCAGCTTGTTTTGTGGTCGAAGAAGGGGTTTTCGAAAAGCAACTCGTCCAAATAGTCCAGCATCTCTTAGCCTCCGCTTGACGGTTGTCAAGGACAGCGGCTTATTTCGTGTTGTATTTATTTCAGCACGTATTTCCAGTGCTGTTTTTCGTCTCTTTCGTTTGCTTGTTGTTACTATTAACAGATCCTCGTGTTTGATTGTAGATCTAGGCCGACCTTACCGTGGTTTATCCTCAAGAAGTCCGGTTTGAGCGTGCCGCTCAATGGCACGTTGAACGCAACCCCTCGATATTCTTTAATAAGAATGATGATTGCAGAACATTTTTCAATCGTGGTTTCCGCAACTTTTCCCATTTTAAACTAGTTGTTTACACAAAAGATGAAAAATCTCAAATAAATGCTTATAACTTCAGAACGTGGGTTTTATATAAAAAACTTGCAATCCAGGTATAAAATTTTTCGGTTTTGAAAACCTTTTTTATGTTCGGCGTCATAAAAAAGTGCTGAATCAACAACCAAAAGTCATAAAAATTTATAATTATGAAAAACCCAGGACCTTATTCGGAATTCCCCACCTCCCCCCACCGAAATGAACTTTTTTTTTAACGAATCGATAAAAAAGTGTTTGCTGTTGATAAAAAACATCAAATTATGGAGGAGAAACACTTTTTTATGGTAAAAAAGTGAAGTATAAGCGGACCACCCACAGTACTATTGGCCCTTATTCGGAATTCCCCCCCCCCCCCCCCCACCAAAATGAACTTTTTTTTTAACGAATCGATAAAAAAATGTTGCTGTTGATAAAAAACATCAAATTATGGAGGAGAAACACTTTTTTATGGTAAAAAAGTGAAGTATAAGCCGACCACCCACAATACTATAACTAAAACTACTTTTTTATTATGGGATATTTGCTTTTTTTGCTTGCTTACGCATTACGGCGTATAAACAGTGAGATATCTATCTATCTATCTATCTGCAACCCCCCTGCTTGGGCACACTATAGGATTTGGGGTAGGTGCGAGGTTGGGTGTATGCAAGGTTTCTTTTGCATTTACAGAATCTGGATTTAAAGAAACTTTGAATTTACCCTATGGCCTATATTCATTTTTTTATACTTCACTTTTTTACCATAAAAAAGTGTTTCTCCTCCATAATTTGATGTTTTTTATCAACAGCACACTTTTTTTTATCGATTCATTAAAAAAAAAGTCCATTTTGGTGGGGGGAATTCCGAATAAGGACCAAAACCCAAATACGTCTCAATAATCCATATAATTGGTTTTTCCACATTTATTAAAAAACACCCTTTTTAAAAAAAAATCTGGATTAAAATTTTTAAAATTTTTCGACTTTTACTACCTGAAGGTGTAATCTTTAATTAAAAAAACCAACCCCCAGGCATTAATGAAGTCAGTAGACTATGTTGGACTCAAACTTTTGGCCTGCAGTGTAATTGAATGAAGTGGACGTCGATGAAAATTGTGTATCATACATAGTTTGTTGGCTACTGCAAGAGAATATATTGACATCTGTTAGCTATGTTTTGAAAAATAACTATGCTGTTGAGTTACCAAATTCTCGTTGACCATCAAGCGTATTGATGCGGAGCGGTTACTTTTATTTTCTTCTTCCTCAAATCCCTCTGCTAGTATTTGATATTTCTTTTTCATGTATTCTTTGCAGTCCTAGGGCGGTTCTGCCTGACTGCGAGCCTTTTCAAACAATTGAATGAGCACGAGCGGGATCTTTAGAAGGTGAAGAGTTTATAATATTAATTACTAGCCGACCCGTACTCGCGTTGCTTCGCAAATTGTAACTACGAATATTTTCTTAATATTAATATTAGCTTATGAAAACATTTCTCAATGGGACTGAGCATATTTTCTACAGCAATATTAATTTTAGTTTATATTTATATGTATAACATACCGTAACGAATTAGATTCTTTTTCATATTTGAAAAAAAGAGCTTGTTTATGTTTGTGCATATTATAAATATAACAACGTAGAAAATAATAAAATTTATTCAAAATAAACGGGTTGACTACTTTTTGAAATCATTCAACCCAAACTTTAAAATGGTTTCGCTTTTATAGAATAGTTCATGTCACGGCACTGTAGTCAATTGAATGTCCATTTTTGTCACTAAAAATGATATTGAGTGTATTCAAGTAACTTAAAAAATAAAATGTACGACTGGATCGCACAAACTTGCTCTTATGTAAAAGTACTTTGGAATTTAAAATACATTTTATAAATATAAAACATGGATTTAATGAGATAAAAATGTTCAAATGTATGGAATTGCCGTCTGATTAATCTTATTAATATTTAAGTAATTTTTTATATGACAAATTTCCTTAAAATTTTTCGAGAACAAAATTTGGGATGCCAAATTTTAAGTATTAGGTAGTATAGATTTTAGAAATAGTTTTTTTCGAATATTTTTACATACAATATTATTTTAAACTTAAGGGGGCTCCTGTTGAAAATTTTTGGTTAAAATCGTTAGAGCTGTTGATGAGAAAGTCAAAAAATCAAAAAAACGGTTCTATGACAGGTACCGTTGATAAAATTTTGCCCCAAAATTTTTTTTGACCAAAATGTAGTCCATGTCCATGTCCAATGTCCAATGTCACACCTAATTTTTTTTTATCAAAATCGTTAGAACCGTTTCGAGATAAATAAGATTATGCATTACGGGTGTATGGGGGGTACTGTTAGTTTTAGAGCTAAAAAAAAATTTCAATTTCTCCTCTAGGGAATCACCGAAGACCCTTAAGTACCGAGTTTGAAGAAAAAAGCTCCAGTGGGCTAGGCTCTAGATCGAGGTACAGACATACAGACATACGGACAATGGACATACAGGCATACAGACAGACAGACGGAATCGTCGGACCCACTTTGTTCGTCTTCGCTATCATCGTAATGTCAACTTTGATCAAAATCTCGAGTTCGATTTTTTTTCCAAATGCAAAAATTGCCCTATAGTACCTATGTATAGCGAAAGTAATAAAGAGCACACAGTGCTCAGCGATGTGACGATAGAATTAGAGAAACAAAAAACAATGTGTGTGTGTAGGTTAGTTAGATGAACTATACAATAATACAATACAATAAAAATTGAATATGTAGTTAGGTAGGTAAGAGAAAAAACATAACTATTAAATGGAACACATATTAAGAGAAAGAGAGCATGGGAAGAAAAGAAAATTAAAAATGTTGGAATGATAATGAAATGAAACAAAGCAGCGACCTCGCGATTGTGATGAAATCTAATTCCTGGATAAAATAAATTCAAAACGTTTATAATTTTATAATTTGTTTTTATTTATTTCTCAGGATGTATGTTTAACTAAGAAGTGATTTTGGACTTAAAATTTGCGCAACAATATTGACTTTATGAAGCAATGCTAATCTTTGTCGATTATTGTATAGGTTTTAAGATATGAGTGGTTGTATAAGTCAACTAATGAAAAAAAATGGACAAAAAATGTAAAATTAATAATATTTAAGTTTGACACATTATTATTGAAAAAAAATTATAGCCATAAACACTCTTATAACAATATAAAAAATAATAAAATTTATTTCAAATAAATCGGTTGACTACTTTCTGAGATCGTGCGTCACAAACTTTTTTTCGCTTTTATATAATAGTATAGATATAGATTGGGCTTTGTTGGCATACCAGCAAATTATAGTCTGCATTTAAAGGGGTTGTACAAAGGTTGGTGCAACTTTTGTGGAATTTGAGCAGCAGATCATTTCGGAAATATTAATAGGGTTAAGATTATAGCAAATTTAGCAAATCGAGGCATGAATTGTGATTTGTTCGTGGTGAGGCGGAAGATTTCGGTTTGACGGAGTAGGTGGTGGTTGACCCTGTCGAGTATTAAGAGTGCTCATATAGTACTTACGGTTCGGCAAGATGGATAATGGGCTCACAGGAGAACGTTGATGAATGATGATGCGATACACGACAGCTGTAGTCGTGGTGAGCATAGTAATTTTAAATTTGTTAAATTAATCCAATGCAATTTGAAGCTCTATTAGTCCTTAAAGATTTTAAACGAGTAGAAGACAATTCGTGCCTTTTCGTTTGACGACTTCATTTAAACAGAATAAAGGAAGTTACTTTATGGTGTAGATACCGAGATATGTATTACAAAATGACCTTCGGAGTTAATATCAGATAAAGTTTTACAAATAATTTTGGTCATTTCGCTTAAAGCCACGTTACACGATATTAAAAATCATATGCTTTCTCATGTGTACTGTCAAAAAAACATATCAAATCGTTTGAACGAACTCATTAAACTCATATCACTTCTCAAACGATAAAGCATATGACTTTTTTGACATTAGGACTGTAGCTAATTCCATTTGAGAAGTCATACGAGATTCATTGTTTTCGTGGGAAACAATGTCAGGAGTAATTTCAAATGATAAGAAAAGTTTTAGGAAAAAATCTATGAGATGAAATATACTTATATATTGTGCAAACCGTGTTGACGCTGGAATTGATTCCTGCATTACTATGAATTACTTAGATGTTATGGGTTCTAGTTTCTGGATTATTTTTGCAAATGTGTCCTTCTCCATCCGCGTGCAGTACTGGAAAAAATCAATATCCTGCTCTTCTTCTTTAAATTGTTGTTTTCACTTGTTTTTTTTTTCGATTTAATACAGTTATCATTGTTAATCAAACTAACGAATCAAATTTATTTCTGTTTGTATTTTCTTTTGATTTTGGTTCAGTGAACATCAAATGGGAAGTCATAGAAGTGTAAAGCATAGATAAATTAAAACGGTATGACTTGACTTGAAATGACAGCTCATTTGATAAATCATACAGAAAATATGATGACAGGTCATATGACTTCTATTATCGTGTAAAGTGGCCTTTAACTTATACGATCTATAATTTGATAAAAAAAATTGAAATTAATGTTATTTTTATTTGGCAATCCGGAAGCATTCTAGATTCTTCTGAAAGTGTTCACTTGGGAAAAAATGACAATTATTATTCTGAAAAGAAGAGAAATTTACTTCTGGATCTGATATCAGAATCAAAACCAGAAGCACTCACACATTCATATAATCAAACTTCAAACTCGACAGTTGTCATTTTTTGTATCCTAATTTTGCGAAGTGATTTTTTTTTTCAACAAACATTCACCCCAATTACCGATGTCGTCTCGTTTTTTCGAAGTCTCTCGTTTTCTCTTTCGTCTCGTTTTCCAAATGTCAATCCACAACTTCTTCGACGCGATGATACGAGTATTGTAACAGCTTTTAAAACGATGAAAAAGTAACAAACATATGTCAAAATCAAAGGAAACTCTACATACAAAATTATTGCTCGATGATGAATTAAAGAACAAATGCAGTATTTTTTTAATTATAAGTAAATAAATAAGTAATTAATATGATAAGTGTTAGGTTAGGTTAGGTTAGTGGGCTGACAGTTCATCTTGTTACCGTCACACTTAGATCAATGTAAATCTGTTGTGATACCCTAGGGTTTGTGACCCCTTGTAATGAAACCTATGATAATCCTATGTCGATCAAGCCCGTTAAGGGTTTATATGGGTTACAGCAAGCTTTAGCCTGAAATGTCAGAGGGTATTTCTAAAGTATTGAAATTTCTATCGTCACATAATAACTTGGCTAGGGAGAGGTATACGCCTTCTCAGAGATATTCCTTTCCCTTACCTCCAATTGAGCAATAATTCCCCCCACCAGGCCCGTAGGAGCATGTGGCTCCTAGCAACGTCTGGTAGATGAGTTTGAAAAGTCAGTTCTTGGTGTATATGTTCGTTTGTTTGGTCCTTAGTTAAGTCGAAGAGGCTGTCTCCATACCAGAGGTTTTTACCAATCTTGGGTAGAGGTGGCCCCATCAACCCACTGATGCTCGTGTTCATCGTAGGAGTGGCAACCGCTGGTGTATAGGTGAGATAAATTAGATTTTTTAAAGTATGTACTTGACAGTTCGGAAGTTGATGTTTTCTGTATAACAGAGACATGGTTGAAGCTTGCAGCGTCTAACTACATGTACCATATTCCTAACTTTAAACTGATACGTAACGATAGAACCACCAGTACTATTGGAGGAGGAGTTGCTATCTACTGTAGGGCTAGTTTAAACGCTAAAATTATGTCTAAGTCTGATAAAAGTGGAATTGAGCTTTTGGTATTAGAAGTTTCTGATGGTAACATTAAGGTTCGTATTCACCGAGCGCTCCTAAACGGCTCTTAACTTTACGAGGCTCTTAACTTGAAATTTCTGTGCGGTATTCACCAACCACTCGCAAGTGTTTTTCGAAGTTCGAAAATGAGAGCCACTCTCTCTTGTTCAGGCATACCCAAACTGTGAAATGTTGTGTAATGTTGGTCTTGACAGCAAATGGATACTCTTCTACTTGGCATTGCTCACATGGATTCGAGTCAAATGCGTGCGTGGCACACGCACAAGCGAACAAATTTTCGAAGAGAGCGCTCGTAAGTTAGGAGTGGTCGGGACCACTCCTAACTTTTAAGAGCGCTCGTAGATCTTCACTAATATTGCTTGGTGAATACGTTTATGAGCTTCTTAAGTTATGAGCGCTCGGTGAATACCGGCCTAAATGCCTTTTAGGTGTTGGTTATAATCCAAATAGAAGCTTCTCACCTGAACCTTTCTTTTTCAACTCTTCGTGAATTCTCAGCAAATTATGAAAGTATAATTGTATGTGGGGACTTCAATGCAGACTTTTTTCGTTCTGATTCTAGAGTAAATCAACTTAAAGATGAAATTGCAGCTACTGGTCTCTCTGTAGTGAATTCAAATGCTACTCGTTTCGGACCTAATACCACCCCTAGTCTTCTAGACTTAATGATTATGTCTGACTTGTCCCACGTTCTTTTATTTGACCAGCTTTCTCTTGAAGAAATATCTGACCACGATTTACTATTCTGCACCTATAATATAGATTTCTCAAATATTTTGTCTCCATCTTCATTTCAATTCCGAGAATTTAAATCTATTAATAATTCTGCATTACAAGAAGACGCTTTAAATTGTCCATTTGATATTTGTTATAGCTTTTATAATGTGGATGATAAAGTCGATTTCTTTCAACATTTATTGCTTCAACTCTACCTTAAGCATATTCCACTAAAAACTGTCATAATTGGAAACAAGAACTGCCGTTGGTTTACTTCTAAAGTCCTCGATCCAATAAAAATCCGTCGTAAGCTGTATTCCAAGTGGAAGCGCTATCCAACACCCATAAACTGGAAGATTTTTTGTCAAGCTCGTAACCACTCGTCCTTTTTAACTCGCAGAGCTAAAAAAAGATATTTATTTTCAAAACTAAGCCCTGATCAAACCTCACGTAAGTTTTGGAGTAGCCTGAGCTGCGTTCATTTGGTATTGGTAGAAAGAAAGTGGTTGCAAATTTTCCGGATCCAAATGATCTTAATAAATGCTTTGTGGATAACAACTTACAGGCATCTAGCTTAACAATAAACAGCCCAGCCATTTATGAACCTCCTTTTGAATTTCAATTTGAAGTCGTTTCTGAGAATGAATTGGTGATGTATATCCTTTCTCTTCGATCCAACTCAGTGGGTGAAGATGGAGTTCCAATACGTTTTATTAAAATGATATTACCACAAATTATACCCACCTTTACTTAGGCTGAAAACACACCGGATAAAGCAAAACGTTTTTTATTCGATAGTCAAAAAAACATTTTTTATTTAAACACACACCAAGCGAAACAGAATAAAACAAAACAAAACGTTTTGTTTTTTTGTTTCGTTTGGTGTGCGTTGAAATGAAACAAAATACGAACTATCGTAAAGGCTTAACTCCGGCTGAAAGATTATAACTCTACGGCAAGTAAACACCAATAACAATTTTGTGTTTACAAAACAGACATTATGTGTTCATTTATAAGAAAAGAGAAAAGCTTTTAATCTTGCCAATCTTTAAATGTCAAAGTAGGAAGTAGCAATCCACAGCTTATCAATAGTAAGTTTATTGGCATGTTCCTTATCTTTATAATTATTATAGATAGGGCTTCTTGTCTTAATTAAAAAAATAACTTCTCTCCATCTACATATTTCATATTTATTTAAAATTTGCGTACAGAGTAAACGTAGAAGCAAATAAAGCTGTAAAGTGCAACGAAAGACGAAAATAAAAACAACGGAGACAAAATTTTGTTTTGCAAAAAACAATAGGTCACCTATTGGCAACGAAACATGATTTTCTGTTTTGCTTTTGTTTTTATGTTTTGTTTCATTTGGTGTGCGTTGCGCCATAAGAAAGTATGCAATTATCGTCAACGACCCTTGTTTGAAACAGTTTTGTTGCATTCGGTGTGTGTTGCTCGTATACAATAGCATGTATTTTCGACAACCACCATCGTAACACTTCAAAACAAAAACATGTGTTTTGTTTCGTTTTCTTTGGTGTGTTTACTCTCATAAGAAACAATGTTCTCTTGTTTCACGAAACAAAAAACATGTTTTGCTTTATCCGGTGTGTTTTTAGCCTTACATAGTAAATTTTTGTATCATGACCTCTTCTTTTCCAAAATGTTGGAAGCGTGCAAAGGTAATTCCTGTGCACGGGAAAAACAATCCTTCAACTGCATCAGATTTTCGGCCTATAAGTCAAACCAAATTTCAAACCACATGCGGATTCGTAACTTATTTTCTCCGGTGCAGTCAGGATTTCGAGCAGCTCACAGCTGCTCTACGGCTATGGTTAAGGTTCTTGAAGATATCCAGGTGTTGTATTTTCTTGCACAAAATATTACAAAGAAGGACACCATCATACTAATATGAAAAAATATGCTTTGCGCAGTCTGATCGAACAAACAATCTTATTTCACCTATGCACATATCTAAATTCATCAAGGCTATTTTTTGTATATGCCATTAAACTCTGGAACTCATTACCTGGCGATAAAGCAGATAATAGGAAAGTATCACATTTTAAAGGCAATTGTTAGCCACTTTAATTAAACATTTATAAAACAGTAACTAGAAAGTATTATGTATCAAATCTTAATTTTATTAACTTATATTATGTATTTTTTTTTTAACTTTATTCATTTAATCTTAGTAATGTTAAAAGAAAGCTCTAATTTTTATTAACATAAGAGTCCAATTTTAATGTACTATAAAAGACTAAGTCTTTTTTGTACGCCCGCTATAAAATAAATAAATTTTTGGTGCTGCTCTCACAAGAAAAACGTGCGTCGTTATCGTTCGTACTACACTATCGTACTGTTGGCGGTTTACAAAGATCATGAATTCTGAAGCCATTTGGTATCGTTAATGAATTTTAAAATGATTTTGCTTGGAATGTCGGAGACCGGCCATAATTTTCTGGTTGTAAGACAAGAATCGAGAGAGTTCCATCTCTTGTTTGTTAAGGCTAGAATTTTACTCTTGATTACCTGTTTAAGATTACAGTGTGGGACTTGAACTGTTGTGTCTGCTTGATTAGGATCAAGTGTAGATCCTATTCTTGCCAGCTCGTCAGCGCTTTCATTTACTGGAACATCACAGTGACCATGAACCCAGCAGAGCCTAATGTTGTGCTGTGTACCAAGAACCCTAAGCTCTTCGCGACAGCAAGTTATAAGCTTCGATTTGATTTCAATGGCAGAAATCGCTTTTATTGCCGCTTGGCTATCAATGAAAAAGGTGATATTAGCTTGTGGTATTGCCATCATTGAGGAGACTTGTCTTTTGTCTAACAGCTTTCGTCACTGCCAGGACCTCAGCTTGAATGACACTGCTGTAAACAGGAAGTCTGAATGAGCTGGATAGTCCAAGGGTTTCTGAAAATAATCCTGCACCAACAGCAGTTTCCGTCTTGGAACCGTCGGTATATATTGACATCATCGATTCGCAGGTAGATGGCTCATTGATTTGTCAGTCCCCTCTGGTAGGAAAGGCGGTCTCTAACGGCTTGTAAAGGTCTAAACCTGGTGTTATGTAGTCAGTACAAACCCTATTTCCCGTGTATTCATAGCTGGGCACCGTTAATCAAACAGTTAACTTCGTTAATCGTTAATCCGCTACTAAAAAATTTAGCTTCGTTAAACGTTAAATATCGGAAGAATTAACGGAAGTTAACGTTAATCGTTAATCCGTTAACATGTGTGATAAAAATTGCATTTTTTATATTTTTTTTTTCTCTAAGCACCGGCGCTAAGTAATGCCGGTCATCCACTAGGCGATCAACGCACAAATTTCGAACTCAACGCATTCAACTCTAATGTACGGTGCCTTCAATTCTGTTCAACCAACGGGTTGGATCTAGTTGTTGGCCGTTGCTCAACGAATTGCGCAACAAGTGTACGGGTAGTGTACGAGCTCGTGTTGCTCCTTGAAAATGTTCGATCAACACGTTGAGCAACATTTTCAAGATAATGTGTTTGCAATTTATTTGTTCAACGCGTTGATCAACTTTTTAATTTTCTTTGGGATTTCTTGACGTAATTATTGTGTTGCGTTCCGTTGGCTGCAGTGAAATGTGTCTACGTGGTTGAACTATTGCATTGCCATGAACTTGCAGTTGTTGCAACTTGCAAACTGTAGTTTATTTTGGTTTTTCGTCATGGAAGGTGATAACAAATCAGAGGGGACCACTGAATTAATTTTGCAAATGATTTCAGCAATTGAGGAAAAGCCCAATTTATGGGACATTAAGAGCCCCTCTTATAAAAATCGAGATGCTAGGGAATTGGCTTGGTCTCAAATTTCCTCGAAAATGCAATTGCCTAAACTTTGAATTCGAATTCACGGGCGCGGTGGGATCAATCGATTTTAATTTCTGATATATTTCATTGAAAAAACAAATTTCTTCGCGACTCAAGAAAAAATCATGTACTCAGAATCGTCTTGGTTGTTTTTTCTTCCTTTGTCGTTCATTTTCTAATATTATTAATGCGGCAGCCACTTTTTTTTTCTTAGAGGAAATCATACTCATACGGAACAAATTTAAGAATATTTTAAAGCGAAGGCGTGCGTCGACAATAAATGTATGTACCGAACTGAAGTCAAAATTATTTCAGGTTTGACGTTTGAGTTTTTTGTTTATCGTGCTGCGTTCAACGCGTTCCCCAACGAGTGATCCTTGGTTAAGTGTACGAAGGTAACAACTCGTTCATTAACTGGTTGAGCAACAATATCGAAAACGCAGTTAAGTTGAGTAAGTTGGTCAACTAGGTGTACGGAGCTATTCAACACTGGAATAAGTTTTAAGAGTTGATCAACTAGGTGTGCGGGGTTAATCAACATATGGGAAAGTTGGTAAATTATGTGTACGGGGTTCCAAACGCATTTTATTCAACTTTAGTTGCTCAGCGAGAATTACGTAAGTTGCTGCACTAGTGTATGAGGTTGTAAATTCGTTTATTCAACGAAAGAGTTGAATAAAAAGTTGAACGAAGTTGGTTGAACTTATCGCGCACATATTGGACGACCGGCATAATGAAATGATCAAACGAAACGAATCTCTTCGCAGTTTTCTCACTCGCCCGCGCCGTCAAAATTTAATACGTACCTAGCTGTTTTTGTTTCACCCGCGGCACGCGCCGCACGGTACTTGTCTCATACTTGTCTGAACCTGTTTTTCGCGCCGCGCGGTAAATAGTAGGCATTGGATTAACGATTAACGGACTTAACGTGGATTAAAGGATTTAACGTGTCCGTTAACATTTTTAAAAGTTAACTAAAAGTTAATCCGTTAATCAAAATTTTAACTTCGTTAATTAACGATTAACGAATTAACGAGTTAATGCCCAGCTATGCGTGTATTTCTGTAAAATCGGCGTATGACCTATCACACTATGTCGGAAGTTACACGTTTGGCTAAGTTGAAGTGCGCTATTGGCTGCCGATTCTTGTGTAAATAGATCTAGGAGTTTTAGATTGAGTATAGCTTCTAGACCCGCTGTCGGGGTGGACCTCATTGCCCCAGAGATTCCAATACATGCCATTCTTTGTACCTTGGTCATGATTTTAAGGTTGGTAGGTTTGTCTAATGCATTCTACCAGACTACGTTACCGTATGTCAGTACAGGTCTGACTATGGCCGTATACATCCACTTGATAATTTTTGGGCTTGGTATCCAGGTTTTACCAAATATTCTCTTGCAGGAGTAGAAAGCGAACATGGCTTTATTTGTTCTATCCTTAATGTTGAGACTCCAGTTTAATTTCTTATCCAGGATCACGCCAAGATATTTCGCGCGATCGGAGATTTTGAGTTGGGCCCATTCAATTAAAAGTCTGTAGCTTCCTTTTGTTCGTAAAAAGAACCAGTTCGGTTTTTTGCGGGTTAACCGCTAGACCGCTGTTTTTAGTCCATGTATTCACTATAGATAAAGCATTCTCTATCTGTTCGCTTATTGTGGAGGGAAATTTACATGTCGCTAGTAATGCTAGGTCATCAGCATATGCAATTACTTGGACTCCACTTTATCTAAGTCTCATTAGAAATGCGTTCATCACGAGTGTCCAGAGAAGCACCCCACCTTGTGGAGTCCCTCTAGAAGTGGACACTTTAATCTCCCCTCCTAGATCCGAGTTGATAAGTGTAAATGTATTACATATTTATTTGCTTCTTTTCTTTGTGCTTTTTCTCTTTTCTATCTATCAAATGTTTACAAATTATAAGTGTTTTCTCTCGGATTCTAAGATGTGTTTTTTTTTTGTGTCTCTCCTAGCACTGTCCTTTGTATGACTTATATTCTTCTCTTCTTCCTTTGTTTATACTTTCGTTGACACCATTTAAGATTATTTCTTGGAGTACACACTGCTTCTCCAAAAGCGTAGCTCTATTTTGTTTAATAGCGGAATCTTGCCGCCTTTTCTTTCAGCTGGTTCTTCAGTTTTATGTTGCTGTTCTTGTTGCTCTGGAACTTCACCCGCAAATTCGGCGAAATTATCTTCCATCTTTAAAGCGACTGCTTCTAAATACTGAAGTGAAGTGCCCTGCATCTGCTTGAGTTTGTGTTAATGCAGGCTCAGATGCAGTTGGCAAGGGGCTTGGAAGCAAATTGGGCTCGGATACACTGATTAAATTTGCAATTGGGTTCAACCACTTCCCTAGCTGCTTTTAATTCCTTTAAATTGTGGATTATTTTCTTCTTCGGCCCAAACATAATAAGAAAAAATCCATTAAGAATTTGTCTATTATTATGGAATAAGCGATTCAAAACTTTTGCCAAGCATCTCCATCTCTTACTGGAGGACGTTTTTTGTATCCCCTTAAAAAACAACCTAACTGCTCGTCTTCTTCATCAGCTCTACGAGCGTCTGGAATCGGTTTTCATTTGTTAATTATAACATTATAGTATATAGTATAGTATAGTACAACAAATATAGACAAATATGTACTTGTTTTATTTATTGTAAATAAATTCGATAAAGTAAATTATTTAAATTTTTGAACGAGAGGTATCGTCGTTCTTAGTCATCGTTTCCTTTCGTCTTATGTACGAGTACAAAATGCAGAATGAAAGTGTTCAACGACGTTTGACATTTATAGACGACAACAACACGAGTGACAAAAGTTGAAAACGACTTATGGAATGCAGATCGTGTCAGGTCGTATATTTCGCTGTGCTTTACGACATGGGTAATCGGGGTGATTATTTTTTATTTTGAAATGGATAACATTAAAAACATATCATAAGTAATCCTATTGCATTGCAAAATTTCTTGGAATACTCTTCCTCGTCTTCGTCGTCAATTGATACTGATATGATTGCAGTTCACTAGTAACTATACTTCATCCAACAAAAATATGCAGTACACGTCTTATGGGAGAGCTTTTTCAAAATCAGTAGCGTTCTATATTTTTGCACCATAATAAATTGAAAGAACTCCTCCATAAAAAAGTGTTTGTGCGCCCATAAATTTTCGATTGCATCTGACGCAGGCCCGACGTCCTATTGACTGCACATCTGAGTGTGCACTGAATTACTGTAGTCTATGGCTGTTGGTGCTATTCAATTTCAACCCCCATTAAATATTGATGTGCGTTCAGAGTTACCCTTGTTCATTTCGTAACTGGTTCAGTTTTTTTTTTCCTTGGGTTTCTGTTGAGGTGCTTTTGATTTTAGAGCTTTAAAAAAAGGGTCCATTTAAAATCAACACTACGATAACCCTGTTAATAAAGGACAGATTTATGCAATTCACTGTAGCCAGAATGCGAGGCAAACGTCCTATCTTGCCCACACTGCATATTTTTATTGGACAGAGTATAAAGGAGTATGCCAAAAACCCAATCGTGCAGAACTTCGTGGAGGATGCAGTATTCAGAATAACAGGTAAATATTTCAGTGGCAATTCCTGATCCTTAACATTGGGTTAGCTCTGAGGAAGTTTAAAAAAAAAAAACAATGGTAGTTTTTTTTAAATTTTATTAATAAGGTTTAAAAATGTATCGATACATGAATTCAATTCGTCGTCCAACGGTAGCAAAATTTTCAATGATTTCATTATAAAATTCGTCACTTTCTTTAAACTTATTTAAAAAAGCCTTTTCGATAGACATAAATACAAATTAGCTCATTTTTTCCTGACCATGTACTTCGAAGGCACGTTTTTAATTTCTTCATTGTAGAAAAGAAGCGTTCTATAGACGCCTGTTGGCTGCCAATTAATTCTTTTATTAAGTAAATTCAAATGTGTTTGGTCATTAATTATATTTTTAATTACTTCTTCAGGAAATTTTTTTGTTTTTTTTGCGATATTTAATAAATTTGTTCCCGTTCGGTAAATCGAAATACTTCAGTTTGTCAAAGGATGCAAACCTTTCTGATATCTGCATGATTAAATTGTAAACTATTTCAAAGAATAATATCCTGTATTTTGTTTCATTTATATCAAATTGACGTGTTAAACAGCCTACAAGGTTGATTGCCAAATTTCCTGAAACCCTTCGTTTCTTATAATTTAAAGAAATTTATTTAGTTTATACAAAATATAATGTCTAAATTGGCGTTTTAAAGTGTATTAAAAAGCAGGCCTATCTGAGTGTGAAAATAATTTTAAAAACAAATTCAAAAGAAAAACTGTTTCAAAGCTTCTCAGGAATTTACAGTCAACCTTTTACAATCAAAGCTTTTCAGGAATTTACAGTCAACTAATGTAGCCATTCGATCATTGCTCTCCCATACATTGGGTGATATGCATAAAACGGAAGTATTTACTACAAGTAAAAGATAATAGTAAATACTATAACTTAAAGCAAATGGTTAAATTTAAAGTATTTACTTCATTCCATATGTATAAAGTTTAGTACTTACTAACTGGCAAATACTTTCAGTATATACTAAATTCATCCAAGTAAATACTAGAATTCATCGGAAATCGATAGTAAATACTTTTTTTTCTTATCGGGTTAGTAAGCAAATAGTTTTTTGCCAGATTAACCTTTTAATCCCTATATTAAATTACTGTTATCTTCTTGTTGTTTTGTAAACATCTATTCATGAAATTTTATCAATCATTAATTTATTGAAAGTCGACTGAGCAACAATGAAGAACGAAGGTTTGTCAATAAGCCAAATGCACCTAGTTTTTGTGCGTATTTTAAAAGTACATAGTGTTCTTATAAATAAGTCGCAGCGACCGGCAGTAAAAAAAGCGAAGTCAGAGGCTATGAAAATATTCATAAATGAAAATAAATCCTTTGAGAATAGAGTTAAGACTGTAAGTTTTTATGGTTTCGAAGCTACATAGTTATGTGTTTAAATCAAAAAAGTATGTACTTTTAAATTTTCATGTTGCTATCCTTTGACTTTGAAAAAATGAAATAATTCCTACAGAAAAAAAGTACTTGCTACTTTTTATGCATACGGAATAAAGTACTTACTGAAAAAGTTCATCCGAAAAAAGTAAGTACTGTGGCCTCAAGTAAATACTTCATTTTCAGCATTTACTGCATTTTTATGCATATCAAAAAAAGTAATTACTTAGAAATTCTCAAGTAAAAGCATTTACTATCTTTTATGCATATCACCCATTTTTACTTGCGACTTATAGGTACTATAAGGCAAGTTATGCATTCGTAAAAAAAATTGAACTCGAGATTTTGATCAAAGTTGACATTACGATGATAGCGAAGACTAAAAAAGTGGGTCTCGCAATTCTGTCTGTCTGTCTGTCTGTCTGTCTGTCTGTCTGTTCGACTACAGGCTAAACGACTCGGCCGATTTTCTTTAAACTTGGTAGATATCATTTTTAATTTTTTCCCCCCACACGTTTTTTTCTTTTTTTTTTTAAGACCAAAAATAACGGTACCCCCCATACGAATTTTTTTCGAAATTTTATAAACATTTTTTTTTTCTCAAAAACTATTCGACAGATTTTAAAAATAAAGATACAGAAAAATTTCATTTACTTAAATCTAGGTATTGGTTGAAAAAAATTTTCCGAAAAATGGTTATTGAGGGTACCCCCCATGGAACCATTTTTTTTTGTTTTTGATTTTCTCAAAAACGGTTCAACCGATTTTGATAATTTTTTTTTTGCTAAAGCTCCCCAAAAACATAAATAGAATTGTGTACTCAAATTTTCAAAAATTTTTTTTTTGGATTTTTAAAAAAAACTTCAAATTTTTTTTTTCAAAACTCAATATTTCGAAAACCCCATGCTAGATTTTTTTTAAACTTGATAAAGAAAAGTTTCTCAATATGATCTACAAGATGTGGAACAAAATTTTTTATTTTACCTAAAAATTAAGGTACCTACCATACAAATGCTAAAAAATTAAAAAAAATGGTTTTCAAAAATCGTATTTTTCTCGAAAACGGCACCTAGAATTTTGATAAAATTTTTTTTCTTTCAATTAATTTTTACGATCTTTAATTTAATAAAAAAAATTTTGAAATTAAGATATTACAGCTTGTACCTACCATAGAACCATTTTTTCGAATTTTGAATTTCTCATTATCCACATAACGGATCTTAATGAAAATTTTTATAGAGAAGCTTCTAAAAAGTCTAAAACACATTGCATTTCAAAACTTTAAAATAAATATTTTTTGAATTTTTGAAAAAAAAATCTATTTTTTTCTTTTTTTTTGAAAATTCGATATCTCCGAAATGGGTCAATATTTCTTTTCGTAAATTTAATTTTTATTCGAACAATAATAAAAACTTTAAATTAGCGTACCAAAATTTTTTCTTAAAAAGCTTTTAAAAAGTTTGTATATAAAAGCTTCTTTTAAAGAAACCACTACAAGGACTTATAATTTTTGTTCTTGCATAAATTCATATTTGCATAGCATTCTGTTAATACTAAAAGAATTTAAAAATTAATTTTATCCTTATGAACAATTTTCTCAATAACATTCGTTTTTAAAATTCCCAGTCGATTACATAGGAGCAAGTTCGTGCGACCCAGTCGTGCATTTTATTTTTATCATTGTAGAATGCTTTCGGTGTAAGAGTAGAAAACATTGACAAGTCGTGAACTAAGGCACCACAAAGGCATTGCTAACGATGGTATTTTTCTTTTGAACAATTCTTTAAGAGCATGCGAACGTTGCTAACAAAATCTTGCACTGTCTTATGTCGGTTAATCCTTGTGACAGCACCAAATTCAAGGCGTGTGCATAACAGTCGATAAACTTAGCATTGGGACATACATTCTTAACTTTTATTTGAATTCAATACAAATGACCACTCATAATGTCATATTTTTCCAATAGAGGTGTAACTAATTGAAACAAATCTTCTGCTGTTCCTCCAGAGCTTACATCAATAAATCCAACGAAAGTTTTATGGATTTTCTTTTTAAAGTAACACAGAAACACAACGGATAATTGGGATTTCATTTGAATGTCAGAAGACTCATCAAGCATAAAAGCAACAAAATCTGATTGTTTAATTTTTATTGATGTTTGACTGTTTAAAAGTAATTAACCGATCAAATAATTTCCCCATTGAGGTACCTTTAAAACCCGTTGCCGTTTCGTATTGTATCAATACCATACATTTAAAAACTCAATGTAGTTTCCTCGTTTTAAAGAAGAAAGAGATTAATTTTGGCCTCTAAAGGGAAAGCACAGAATTTAAAAATTCAATATAAGGACCACCCTAAGATACAAATAAAAATAAAAAAAAACAAGATCAGACTCTCGTACTTCAAAGCACCAAAAATATTTATATTTACTCACATTAAAAATCATTGATCTTAGATCTTAGGACCCGATATCAATGTTAAATGCATAAATCCTTATGTTTATTTCGCACTAAGCTTTTGGGATTTAATATTTAACTAAATATCGTTAGAAATTAAATCCCAATCAAATAACAAGACACATAGCTATGCAGACGCATTTCTTGTTCCTTCTACTGCATACAAGTAAACAAAAAAGAGAACGCACACAAAATTTACCTGCTTACTATTGCGCGAAACAGATTCAACCAGCAACAGCACGCTGACCAGCAAACATTTCTCAAACACATTGCCACCAGCAACGTCATTTCATCTGCTTGACATTTCATATTGGAAAAAAGTTTTTCATTGTGGTGCCACTGAATATTGCAGTGGAAAAGTTGACAACACTGCACCAGCAACAGCAAATTTAGGACTTTGGCCTAAAGCGCGGAACAGATTGAACCAGCAACAGCACCGTCAACAGCAACAGCGGCCGGCATTAATTTAGAGCCAATGTATTTCAGTTGTTCAACACACATTAGAACAGCAACAGCAACGCCTACAGTTGGGATCCCGGATCGGAGAGAGGTTCCGGATTCCCAAATAAAAATGACATAAGTCTCTACCTCTCATTATTGACACAACGGATTTTAATGAAATTTAATTTTCAAATGTTCTTAAGAAATTTTAAATAATATCAATTTAAAATTTATTTGTACAATAATAAAAACTTAAAGTTGGCGTACTTAATTTTTGTCTTGTATATTGTAAATAATAGTCCAAACTTTACTATTAATTCAGTTAATTTAGCAAGTGAGGTTAAAAGAAATGACCATGTGGATGGAGGACATATTCAAGTGAGGGATGATGAAAATGGAACGGAACCTTTCATAGTTTCAGTTTGGCTAGCAGGTTTTTAAGGACCTGAGGGCCAGGCTACATTGCATCTTCCTTCTTCAAGCATCGGATCTCAAGTTGTTAGTACATAAGTCGTTTTTGTGGTTTGACTATTTTTCCTGATCCTATTGTGACGATTGTGGTTGTTGGTACTACTGAAAAACATTTTTTACTTGTTGATGCATTGGAAAAGTTAGCTTAATCTGAGGATTTAGTAGGATTAATTTAAGCTTGGTTTGAAAATTTATGTGAGGTGCTTGCTGGAACTAGCTGGGATTGAGTTTGCAATTGGTTTTATATGGCTTCAGTTGCGAAAATATTTTTTAGCGTTGTCATCTCTGAGAATGTAAGATCATTGGTGGACTCTTCTTTCTATAACTGCTGGTTTCCATTCATTTTTAGGATTTGTTCTTGTTATAACCCGTTGCCCTTCAGCAAGCTGCGTGGTCTCTATCGCTCCTCTGTTTGAGTAGTTTGCTTATTTTTGACGTTCTTTGCTGGCGCTTGGTGAAGATATTTCGTTACGAGTGATGACAATGTAGTTGGCATATTAGACCTCAATTTTTTTCAGTACAGAGGATGTGCTGGACTTCCTAGATCTCCTCGACGGGTGTTCATAAAATTTATGATACATATTTTGAATTATCACTATTAAATTTTTTTTTCAATATTACTTTGGATGTTTGCACAGCCTTCTCGGCTAACCCATTCCCTCTAGGATGATAGGAAGAACTAGTGGCGTGGTTGAATTTCAAATAAGATGAGAATTTTTTGAATTCGCATTCTAGAATATTGTGGCCCTTTGTCAGTTTCTACATATCAATTAATTTCTTTCACTCGTTTCGTAACTTTTTACAAGTGAAATAGTACCAACTGTTTGTATTATAACAGATTATGTGTGATATACATTAAAGTATCTTTCTAGCTCAACGAGCCATTTGTTCTTATTTGGATTTCATCTGTGCAAGTAAGGATATCATTTTCTAGAGCAGCGCAACGGCGAGTACTCTTGTATTTCTTTGAGACGACCTCCAGGTATCGGTTGTGGATGAGATTTCCAAAAACAACGAAGATTGGTTGGTTGTGCGGAACTCGATCGAAGCCAAGCTCACAAAAATGGTGTTTGTATATGCATATAGATTTAGATTTAGATTAGATTTTATGTCGTTTTTATTTGGCAATCCGGAATCTCTCTCCGATCCGGAATCCCAATTGAACACTTTTGTTTGCTCTGATGATTCTGAAGTTTTGTTTGATTGTATATGTGAAACATCATAATCAAAATCAAGAAAAAAGTTTTTGAAAGCAGGGTTGGCCGAATTGTCACTTTTTAGAAATAACTACGTTTGTTACGTCTGCTACGTAGTTTATGTAGTTAAATGTAGTTAATTGTAGTTAATGTAAGAAATTGTAGCATTGCTGTCAATTAACTGTCAGTTATGCATTTGAAATTTGAATTTTTAAATTAAACGTTCAGTTATTCCTACAATTCTTCATCCTTATGGTAAATGAAACTTTTTTTTACAAACCTTCATTAGATCATAAAAGTGCAAAATTGTTTTTTTGTTTCTTTATTATATTGATTTTTTATGAATTAACTACATACATATGTAGCAGACGTAAAAAATTGTAGTAAATTAGGCATGTAGTTTCTTCAATAAACTACGCGTAGTTAAATACTACGTTTATATGAAGTATCGAAAGATCGAGTTGGATTAGGGTCGGATTTTCGACCCACATTTCCACTCGACACCGCTGAGCGATTGGGATCGAGTCGAACGAAGCTCATTTCAACTCAAAACAGGTATATAAAGGTTCGAAGCGAGCTTCAAGCTCGGTTTAACACCTCATATAAACGTAGTAAATCATGTAGAAAATGTAGTGTAGTTAATTCGGCCAACCCTGGTTCGCACAATTTGAATACCAAAAATCACAGCTGTTGAGGTTGACGTTTAAGTATATGAATGTGTGAGTGCTTCTGGTTTTGCTTCTGATTTCAAATCCAGAAGCAAATTTCTCTTCTTTTCAGAATCAGAACTGTCATTTTTTCCCAATTGAACACTTTCAGAAGAGTCCGGAAGGCTTCCGGATTGCCAAATAAAATCGACATTATTCAACAGATATTTAGTTGTTTACATTTTCTTTTTACACTTTTCTAATTAATGAATAATTAAGGGCGTGACAAGTTTTGTCGTTTGCCTGAATGGCTTTAAATTTTCGAAAATTTACATTGCAATTTTATATTAATCTGATACCTTTGGCTTTTTTTTTATGTATTTAAGTTACTGAACTTACTAAATATAAATACAATTATAATAACAAAGTATTGTTTAAATTTACAGTTTGGAGAACTTAGGTTTCAAATTATAAAACATGTTGTTTTGGAAAGACTTTTAGTTTAGCTAAAACGAAAATAAAAATGAGCGTAACGCATAAATTGACTAATAAATTATGACTTTTAGTTTAGTTAAAACAAAATTTTAGAAACTTTCACTTATGATTCTCTCCCGGTATGAGGTCGCCTCCTTACAGTACTCCACAAGCTGCATCCAATTCTCACCGTTCAGGAGTCGAAGTATTTCATTTTCTTGTAGAACATTTTTTCCAAAAACTGCCCTTCTTATTTCCTTTAGAATCGGACATTGGTCGCGTTCACCTCGTAGTCCGATAGGGTATCTAAGATACTTTAGTATCCGATACGTTGGCGAACGACCAAAACCGGATAGGTACCATTTACTGTCAAAGTCAAAAAACGACGTCAATCAACCAGGGTTGGCCGAATCAACTACATGCCTAATTCACTACAATTTGTTACGTCTGCTACATACGTAGTTAATTCATAAAAAAATAGAATAATGGAAACCAAACAATTTTGCACATTTATGATCTTAATCTTATGAAGGTTTGTACAAAAATTGAAAATGTTTCATTTACCATAAGGATGAGAAATTGTAGGAATTATACATGATAGATGGGAAGTTTATTTTTGGAGACAAACAATTTTCTTTGGCATAATTGAAGGATTTGGATTATGAATACATGATTTAAAGATATTTTTTAATGCTGAATTTATTGTCCAAGGTATGTTGCGACGAGTTAGTTGCAGCAAGAGACCATTTGCTAATCCGCAAAGCAAACAAATAATATTATACATATACTGGATTACAAATCCTATGAATTTTTTTTTTAAATATAATATGGTATAGCCCTTATAAATATATACAACTTACAATGTCTCTATTAAGTTTTTAGTTCAATTAATTGATAATTTAATCCTGCAATGAGGAAAGGTAAATTGAAAAGGGCAGATTTTTTAACCACAAATTATCTGACGCCAACAAGCTTTTTTTTGTTATTTTAATTAGCGGTGAGCTTTAAGCCGACAGAGTTAAGCTACGAATTCTTTTAGTGCTTGTTCGCGTTTGGTGAGCAGACGCTGGTGCTGTCGTTTCAAGGTACGTACATATAAATATTACCAAAAAACTTTTTAAAAATAATGAAAACCAATAACTGGCAATTAAATTTAAACTTGAAACTGTTTATTTTGTTTATGAATAAGTCCAACTAACATACTATCCAGAGCTAAACTCTTGAAATCTGACAAAAAAAAACTCCCATACAACTCTCTTATATCCCATTGTTATACCTAAGTATTAATATCTTGCTATGAAACTGAACTGGGTTTCATAACATTTTTATTTTAAGAGGTAAACACTTTTGCAGCTTACAACTACTTAAATCTTATAGCTAAACTATTTTCTCTTCTTGCAATAAGATTATATAAGCTTATATTCTTAAAAGAATCCTTTTCTGAAAACTCAGTTCTAAATAATATGTCCTTATAATCCCATAACAAATCATGTTTAAGAGTTAAGATCATTTCATATTTCTATAAAAACCCTAAAAGAATTTGAGTTTAATACCTCCTACATATATCAAGAAACAATCTGAAGTTCAAAGAATAGGTGTGTTTTTTTTGCAAGTCCATATAGAATTGTAAAAAAAACGACATCGGGATTTAGGAGCTTTTTTTCGAAATAGCTGGAAGCACTGTGTACGCATTGACATTTGTCAGCTTATGGACGACTAGCATCAACCAATCCAAAAACTTCTTTTTTGACGTCTCTGAGCAAATTATCGATAACATATAGATAATACTATTTTGGCATCACCATTTTTATCGGGTCTTAGATTAACTCTCGATAATTATCTGGTCTTAGCTAACTCTGTATAGATTTAAGTAGTTGTTGCATTTGCATGTAAAGCGCTTAGTCCCGATGTCGTTTTTTTTTACAATTCTATATGGACTTGCAAAAAAAACACACCTAATAAAAGCTTTGCAGTAGGATCCGAATGAGATATTTAATGCAACAAATTTTACTTTTCTCAATTAGTAAATTAGTACTAGACGTACCAAATGTTAAAAAGTTACAGTTCGGCCAACCCTGTACTCGACACAAAAGAAAATAGATCAGCTGAAATGTCAGCTGTTCTTCAAAATTCCCCTTGGATAGTTAAGTATACCAAAAATTTTTGGATAGCTTTAGATTTCTACTTGACATCAGCTGTTTCGTTAATCAGTTGTTTTTTCCTATGGGATTACAACAACACCAACAAATCCAGATACCTTTGGATACGTTACCGAACGCGACCATTCACCCAGAAAGTGTCCAACATCTTCCTTTTTATTTAAGTTGCAAAGACTGCAAATAACTACCAAATCGTTTCGGTGCGGTATAAAATTAAGCCGCAACATCTCTCCTCTTAAAATAAAAATTGTCCTGATGGCTTCCGGTGCGAAATTCGGTGCAAAGTAATTCCGTACATTGAGATTGTATTTCAGCTTTGAAAAAATGATCTTTCTGTTGATGCTCTCGCACTTTCTTTGAAAGCATACCTTTCGTTCTCATCAGTAAGCTGTATGATTTCATAGAGTAATTTCTTCAGTTCCCAGTGATTCGTCCCAATTTCATTGAAGGTGATTCCACAGTCCGCTGCTAGTTTTCTCCAATCTTCATACCAACCTTTTTTAAATTGAATTGCATGTCGCCAGATTACTTTTGGCAGCCTTGAATTTTTCATTTTCGATATCCTGATCAGATAATCCGCGTTCAGCTTAAGGGTTGAAATAAAGAGTGTTGCTAGACCGATTTCCAAGTAAAACATATATTTTGGAGTGTTTATAGGGAGTGAGAAAATTTTTCTAAGAAAGAAACGAAGAATGCTTTCTACATGATCGATTTTTTTTGTGCCCCAAACTTGTGCACCGTAAAACAAAATAGATTGCGCAGTTGCGTTGAAAACCCTGTACTTTGAACTTAGAGCAATGTTCTTATTGTAAAATATTTTTGTCCAATTTGCAACAATAGCTGTTCTTGCCTTATTAGCTTTCATTTTTAAGTGTTTTTCCATATTGAGATTAAAAGTTAACTCCATTCCAAGGTAAGTGTACTCTTTTACTACTTCCAAATCTCTTCGATCAAACCTCCAAATCGTCCAGATACAGGGCAAAAAGTAACGGGCTAAGATTGCATCCTTGCTTAAGGCCTCGTTTCATTTCCAATTTTTCGGATTTATTTTTTCCATCAAACACTTCCGCAAATGACTGTTGGTAAAGTTTCTCTAAGGCATTAACAAATTTACTTGACACTCCTAAATTGTACAACTTGAAGAACAACGCAACAATATCGGTCAATTGTGTCAAAGGCAGCCTTAAAGTCAACGAAAAATGCATAAAGTTTTTTATTGTTACTTAGCTTCGTACTTGCCATACCATTTAATACGAAAATGTTGTCTACTGAAGAGTAACCTCTGCGAAAGCCAGCTTGGAACTCACTGAGAATTTGGTTGGTTTCAACCCAGTCGGTGAGCCTCTTACATAAGAGTGAAGAATATATTTTTAGCGAAGCATTTATAAAAGATATTCCTCGGTAGTTTTTGGGATCAGTTGGATCACCCTTTTTTAATATAGGCCAGATCAGGGATTCGTAAAAATGATCTGGAGGAATACCGAAATTAAAGATAGTATTTAAGGCTTCTGCTAACTTTTCTTTAAACCCAGGTAAGTTATATTTAAAAAATTCTACTGGAATGTTATTTGTCCCAGCAGCTTTACCATCCTTCATTGAATCCAATATTACCTCCAGCTCCTCTAGTTTTATATCTTTGTCCAAAAAATTGTTCCGCAAATATGGGCGGGCGTATTTATGAGTAAATTGCTCCTTCATCGAAGAACTCAAAAGGTTACTAAAATGCTCTTTTAGGATGTTCACATTTGGTAGAGAATCTTGCTTTAAATTTTTGTTGCCATTAATTTTTTTAGTGAGAGCCCAAAACTTCTTTGAATCCTTGCATTGACCTAGTGATCTTGCCAATTTTTCATCGAAATTTCTTTTTTTTCTTTGCAATGTTTTTTATATTCTTTGTTTGCTTGCACATACGAAAGTTTGAAAGTTGCTGTATTGTATTTTTGAAACAATTTCAAAAATGCTACGGATTTATTTCTTAGTTTTTCACAAGAAAAATCGTACCAATCGTTTTGTTTTTTTAAAGTGGCTGGTTTTTTCATTAACTTAGCTGCATCCTTAATAATACCTTCTAGTTCAAGGAGTGGGAAGTATTTAATTCTTGTAAGTGACTCCTTTTTTACTAATAATTCATTTGTTCTTTTTTTAAATTCATCGGTGAATCTACTTTTCCATTTTAAGACTCGTTCATTTTTATCCAAAGCTAAGCGGGAATATTTGACGATATCTAATTCAATTTCTAATGAAATCGGAAGATGATCGGATAGATTAAGATCCCCTACGCGAAAATCTTTTGTGGAGGAATACCAGTCTCCACCAGCAAGACAATAATCTATTGTAGAACTACCTTGTTTTCCAATAAAAGTAAATTCAATCAATATTTAATATTGAAATGAAGCCCACTTAAGGATATGTTATTAATTAATAAAAAGGTCACGAAAATACGACAAACTTTCATATCAAAGCTTTATTAAAAGATTTTTTTTTTATTTTTAAATACAATTTCAATGGGTCAAAAAAGACGTATTAAGATATTAAAAATGAAAAATTGAAGGCTCTTATCACGTTTCTTTTCTGAATACTATAGTTTATTCAATAGCACCGAACGAAATCGCTTAAGCTTGCTTCATTGATAAAAATTAATCTCGTGGCGTCTATCGCTATCGTTGTCACACACTTTAGGGGTACTGAAAATTTTAATTACATGTCATTTGCTATAGTGGGATATAAGTGGATCGACATCGGCTGACAGATTTAATGTTTCCAAAACCTCTAACAAAGTTTTTTTTTATTTAAATCTGTAATAATAAAATACTTAGAAAAAAACAGGTTTTTATATTTCAATGTTACTTACATCTTAGGTGGAAGAGATAGATGATCCAATGCTTCGCTTAGCTCTCTTAATTTTATTATTTGAAGTTTACCAAATTCATCATTGTTATGAATGATTAAAACATTACGGCGAAACAAGTTTGTGAGACCTAGTCGTGAAATTTATTTAGAAAACAATAGTTAAACAAAATCGTTGAACCTATTAGTAATCCCAATATTGAATTTCATAATAACATAGGCGCAAAATTTTAGTTGAATCAGTACGATATTAAAGCTCTTTTAGTATGAAACTAGTTTAAAACAATGGCGCAAAATTTTAAACAGCTTATTATTAAGGTATTAGTATGATACTACTTAATAAATTGCTAACTTTATAGTAGTTTACTAACTCATTCTTAATTTTAAACATTTTCTAACTAGTATCGTACTAAAAGAATTTTCTTAATAAATTGCTTCTGAACACACCTAAAACAATGACATTTCGTGTAAAAAAGTAAGTCCACGAACCTTTTTTGATGTTTGCAAATGTCAAAGAGTCATATGAAGCTAGCACGATACTAAAAAAATAAAATAGGTGTTCGATGATTTTAACTTTAATAAAAGGGTAGAGAAAGTATGATGCTATATTCGATTAAAATTTGCAAATTCGTTGTTTTAACCTGGTATCATACTAAAACAGCTTTAGTATCGTACTAATTCAATTAAAATTTTGCGCCAATGATTTTGCAAATTTTAATTGAATATAGCATCAACTTTCTCTACCCTTTTGTTAAAGTTAAAATCATCGAATTTATTTAGAAAATTGTGTTAGTACGATACTAGTTAGAAAATGTTTAAAATTTAGAATGAATTAGTAATCTACTTTAAATTTAGCAAATTGTTAAGTAGTATCATACTAATACCTTAATAATAGGCTGTTTAAAATTTTGCGCAATAATATTTAATTTTTTAAATTAATCTATTTGATTTAGTTTATCTCTTGCATTTAAACTGAAAGGCCAAATTCGAAGACAGTCGAAAAAAGAAGCGAATGCTCTGTTTATGGTTTCAGATGCATTTAATCTTAACACATTTTTTTGTGCTATTATTGGAAATACATGTTTCTTATAAATTACCACAGCAAGTGATCTCAAGCTCTAGGTGAATTTAAAAGAGCGTAGTAACATCTTAGATAATTCATGGTAAAGATAATTGAAACAAATTTATGAAAGCTTGTCTATTGCAACCAATTACACGTGACTTTAATTTCTTCGTAAAAAGTCATTCGTGAACTAAGGAATTAATAACAACGAGAGAAATGTCGTATACTGCAAAGCTTAATATTGCATATTGCAACTCATCTCGAATTATTTTATATTTATATAAAGTTCTTCACTAATAAAGGTTATATTTTGGAATTTTTCTCTTTTATTTATATAAAAATGCTTACCTTAGTTTAAGAATATCTTTCTAAAACGATGGTCATGTAGACCGTTTTAGCCTATTGTTCTTTACAAAGAATATAGATTTTGACGTGTACTTACTTAACGTTGTCTCGTTCTATGAAGATCCTCTGCCTGAGACAAGAATTCTTTTCATCCAACGCGATCACTGCTTCCGGCCATACAGACGAAGCGAACTGACATCCGCGATGTACGAGTACATAGGCTGTTGTTCAAATACTGTTTTGGAGGGAGCATTGTTGTCCATTCGCCCGATGTGACTGGGACAATGCAGTATGTGTTTTGACTTTTTGAACTACATATATACACATTTAGATAAGGCTCATGGAGGCTCTTATTCTCCATATTCATTCCCCATCATGGGTAGATATCAGTTCAAATCTGAATTCGGATCATCTCGATTTGAGAAACTGGATCTGAGAGCTGGAACTGGAACTGGAACGGGAATGACAGCCACGTAACGCCTGAACGAAGAGGGTCGTTCCTTCTATTTTTTTTTTTTTTTTTTGATAACCCGATTTTAATCTACGTTCGTCAATTATGCTGGTTTTTTTACACGAGTAACAAAATACCAACACTTCTGCGATTTACTAGCAAATAATTGCAACAAAATATGGCGAACTGATGAGTCAGTTCACAAAATTACTGAATGACATACTTTCAGACAAAAACCTATCATAAGGTTACCATGTTATATCAGTATTAGGATACTTCTTATATCTATTCGCCCCCAAGTTTAAGTTTTTATAATTTTTGTTATAATTGATGACAAATTTTTAAATTTGGCACACGACTGACAAATCGCCATATTTTCTGTCATTATTGTTATAATATGTCAGAAATAGTGGCATGTTGTCATTCGTATGAATTCAGTATACTACGACGAAACAGGTAAGGTCAGATGCACTTATATTTTTTTACTGATTATTTGTATGAAAATGAAAAAAATTAGAACAGTTTGTTAGATGAATCCAGGGGTGGCATCGGCTAAGATGATTTGCGATAATTGACTTTCACAATAAACAAATTCGGTCTGCGTAAATTGAAAAAATAAAATTGAGAGAAATAGAAACTATGATTGAAGCGCTGAAAGGATGAAGGTGTTAAGTGATCGCATTTGACTTTCATAAATATGTCAATCACATTAGCCGATTCCACCCCAGCATTGTTTTCTTATGCAAAGGCAGATGATTTTCTATTTAATTTATATTTTAAAATCTTATTAATATAATAATACACCTTATGAAAAACTGCTTCATAAACTTCTAGTTCTCAGACTAAATCTTTAGCCAACCGAGGAACGTGGATCGTAAATTCCGTACTCTTCCAATATTATCATCAGTAAATTTTTCATCTTCCACAATGCTATTACTATTTGACGAATTTGTTATTGAACTTCTGTAACTGTTTTTAGAAATTCCACCAATTAGCAATTGAACATCAGGTTGCCTTATATACCCAATCTTCTTTTCAGTATCCGTTTTTCCTTTCGTATGTTTCCTATTCACGTTCCTTTCGGTGGAATCAACCATAGTGTTTACCTTTTTTTCCGTATCGCTTCGAGTTGGTAAGGTTATAAGATGATTTGAATGTTTATTTTGAATGATAAATGGTGTAGTGGATCCAGTTTTGTTCAATGTTTGAATATATTCTTTAGTTTTAGAACTTTTATTAGACTTTGCCAATGACGAATCTAACTGAAGAAACCTGTCGGTTTCCAGATCCCGGTTTGTTTTCAGCAATGCTGACACAGCTTTGTAATCTGCAGCAACCGAAGGCGATGATCCCCGAGCTTTCAATGTGAGCGAATCTTGTTGATTCAATCTACTGTTGTTTAAATATATACTCCCTGTGCTCAAACTTAACGATTTGTGAATTGCTTTTGATGAATGGTTTGTTTTGGAACCAAAAAGTGGTATTTTGCTTGGTTTGAGTCGTTTAGCTGGTTGGAAATTTTTTTCACATTCGGTTTGAATTTTACTGTCGTGACTGCGAATAGAATCAAAGCTATTTTCTCCTTTGGCGGGTTCAATGATTTCATATTGTAGTTGTTGGCCATTAGTTTGCTGTTCAAGTAAGCAATCGTTTCTATAATATGACTTATTGTCATTCTGAAGTAAGAGTTTCGATGACGTCTTCTTTAAAACAAGTGGTATGGAGTTTGGTCCATGTTGATCGGAATGAGATCTTTTCGCCTGTAAAGAAAAAATATATATGTATGTAAGCCATTGTATTTATTTATTGTGCAAATATATAAATAGACGTAGAAATGCCTGTATTTCATTTACAGTCCTAGCATCCTTAGTATTCTATCAAAGCTTTAAAACGAAATGTATGAATTGCATAATATATTCCAATCAATAAAGGCAGTACTACAACTGTTGAAACGGCACTTAATTGCTTCTACGAAATTAAGTAAGATAACCCTATGATACAGATAGCTACTTTTAATCAAAGGGCACGATAGTGCCCAGCCTAGTTCTGGCACTACACCCTTTTTACAGAAACAAACTCAGGCGATTTTTGACCCCTCCCTATCTTCAGTACCAATGAAGTCAGAAACTAAAAAGCGCCTCACCAAATTTTCTAGCATAAGCGGTTCCTGAGATATAAGCCTCAAAAATCACAAAAAATGTAACTGACTGACTGATCATCAAAATTATGGAGCATTTCCCGACATCGTAGAATCTTGTAATTTTGTAAAATTTGAGGTTTTCCATTCAGGGGGCGTGGTTTCCGCCCACTTTCTCCGAATTGGTGTTGGTTGAATATAGCACTTCCGACTGCTGTAAAACAATGGCATTTGGTAGAACGGTAGGGCTTCAATTACATACAAAGAAAAAAATATAAAATTTGAAGTGGTATCCCTTCCCTTCCTAAGAACTGATATAAATAATATATGGCACACTTCCGATTGCAGTAGAACAATGAAATTTGATAGAACATTAGCGCTCAAATTACATATAAAAGACCAAAAATAAAAATTGAGGATTTCAATTCAGGGGGCGTGGTATCCGCCCATTTTCTTCGTATTGGTGTTGGTTGAATGGAGCACTTCGGATTGCCATAAAATGATGAAATCTTGTAAAGTAGTAGTGCTTAGATTGCTTACAAAGAAAAAAATATAAAATTTGAGGTTTTTCGTTCAGGGGCGTGGTACCCGCCCACTTCCTCAGAACCGATGTAAATTATATATGGCACTCTTCTGATTGCTGTAGAACAATGAAATTTAGTAGAACGGTTGGGCTCAAATTGCATATAAAGTATCAAAATAAAAATTGATGTTTTCCATTAAGGGGGCGTGGTATCCGCCCACTTTCTGAGAAAATGTTTAATTTATATGGAGCACTTAATATTGCTGTAGAATGATGAAATTTGGTAGAGCGGTATAGCTTAATGTACATTATAAGCGAAAAATAGAAAATCTAAGATTTTTCATTCGAAGTGTCTTTTTATTGTCATTTTGAAACTATACATGCATCTTGAAAATTCATAACTTTTTTTAGAACTAGAGTGCTCGATTTGGTACTCTATGTTACCATATGTTCACATGAATGAAAAAAGAAAACATTTGCATACCTGAAAGAATTATGAGTTTACATAAAAAAAAAACTCTTAACTGTGATGTGAACTAATCAAACCACTAATTAGGCAATTAATGGGTGGGCTACCTTCATTTAAAAAAAACAGTTAAAACTGCAACACAAACATCATCGCATCCTCAACAATTATTGCTTTTTGCAATAATTTTGCTTTTTGACTTTGATCGGATTTAGGTACTAGTATTTATAGTTAAGGTAGGTATGTTAGTGTTAGGTATCTTGCCAGGACAAGAAGAATAAATTGAAGCGCAAATCAAAACAACCAATAACAAAAAGAAAATATACCAAAAAAAAAAATAGGAAGCTATAAACTAATTTGATTTTAGTATGTAGAGTCCGTCCTTCTATGTTTCCGTATCTTTCGAGATTTTGATATGGCAAAATATTAAAATCTTTGCAAAAAGGAGTGAGATCAAACCAAAAACATAAATGTTAAAAAAGAGCTAAGTTCTTCTATACAAAAACCTTTTTGTAATAAGTCAGCCGTGAAAAGTACCTAGATCTAAAAGTACGCCAAGTTCTTTCTTCATGAAGTTTTAATACCGAATATTTAAAGGAGAATAATATTGAAACAGCTACAACGTAATAGAGAAATTTTATTATTTAATGATTACTGACTAAAATTTGATGGGCTTACATGGCAAGTTTTTTTTTATGCCCAATTCGAAAGGTTTTATAAGCGTGTTACTTGACAAAGATTTGTTTGATAAGAAGAAGTATACAAAAAGCGGACATTACATACTTATCTCAAAAGTGACAGGCAAAATTATGTAATAGATTATATTATGTTGTACTATACTAGATTCCTCTAATTCAGCCCACCTCAACGTACGAGTATCATTTGTAATGTTGAATATTTGATCGGTCCACTGCATGAACTGTTAAAGACGAATTTTGACAATGGGTCACTTTAATGTTGATGATTGATTTGATGGTGATAAACCTTACATGGTCATCCCTAAATGTATTTCAATTACTCGGGCAAGTGGCAACTTTTTGGACGATACCGCTCAGTTACGACTAAGACGAGTGTTCCATATTTAATGGATTGCATCGATAGATGCCATTCGGCAAATTTTTGAAGACATTGTAAATATTGGACTTACCATCTTTTCCAAAATCGTTATAACATATGTATTAAATGCTGAAAACGAGAAAACTTTGATTCGTGGAGTAACTGCAAATGAAAAGATGATGACAAAAAACAAACAAACACTATTAGATAGGCATTGTAAGTTTTAGCTGCTCTTCCTATCCAAGTTTTCAAAATAAAGTGTCCAGCGTAATGATACGAGTGTAAGAAGTGATGAGAAGGAATGGTACGATTAACGGAAAGTTGACCCATGAGTTGCTTTGACCTTTCGGCTCAATGACGAACACAGATAACACAGCTATGTACGAATGAGCACACGTAACTAAGCCCTCTAAGAATTCAATAAGTTCTTCTTAATGTTGCCAGCATTAATTGCAAACGGATTACATGTCGCCAACCACATCGTGGAACCCCTTTTGAGTCAAGAAATCCCTTAAGTCGTTGAAGAGGGCTATTGCGTGGTAAAGATTCTAAATGAGTAGGCTGATTTATTTCAGATTTAAAATCAATACTTTGAATGTTTTGTATCCAAAATACTTTAGATTTTTCAAACTCTGTTTGATGTTCTAATAACTAACTTCGTATTTTATCTTTCTTCAGGTGTAAATGGACTTCGAGTGTTTGATACATTAAGGACTTTATGCAATATGACTAACATTTTGGTTCGCAGTATGGAGCGCTTGCTCCATGGAGTGATTCGCAGAAGTCTTGATAATGATGAATACCTCAAAGAAGATCCCATGTTAGTGGCCATTTTATTGTTTATTGACGTTCTTCATGATCTACGCTAGGATCTGGAGATGGGATAATTTGTTTGCCACAAAAGATTTCTATCAGCTAACTGCCAAGCTGAAACTTAAAAATGTGAAGCCAATTTGCCTTTGGCAAAATCTCATGAACTTGGCTGACTCGATTTCTTTTCATCTCGAGTGCTGACCTTGAATCCAATAAGGCGCAGTATAGTGATTCGAACAGATCTTGGTGGTTTTGATGATTTTTTCAGGCTCTTAGTTGGAGTAACATTTATTCTTTCCCACATGAATATAGACCACCGCTCCAAGACCTTCTTGTTATTCATCGCAAAACCTATGCAGTTCAACTGTTAACAAACAGATATCAAGGATAGATCGCTCAGTTGGTTTATGTAGTGCTTCCACCGACTTTTGAATGATTTAGAGATTGATTGATCTGATTCAAGATCTGCAAGTCAAAGTCCTTATTTTTTTATAATTTGCACACATTCAAGGGATTATGACTACCCTTATGAAGTTATGGTGTAACACAGTGCGAGCGTTAAAATAAAATGTATAAAAAGCTTAGCCTTGTCCACAATAAGGAAAAAGCCAACCAGAGGGGTCGAAAATTTGAGCATTCCTAGATAGAACAGTCTGTTTTGTTTAAACTGCTGATCTACGGGGAAAAATATAAATCGATTTAGTGTGGACTGGTAGTTCAACCCCAAAGTTCTGTGAACAGGACCGTCATCCAAGCAAAGCAACAAACTTGCCTCTCGGTTTTGCTCAGGAATGTCCGTGATTAAATTCATTATTGATTGACAATTTTTACTTGCGACTTATATGTACTATAAGGCAAGTTGTGCATTTGTAAAAAAATCGAACTCGAGATTTTGATTACGATGATAGCAAAGGCGAAAAAAGTGGGTGTCCAAATTCTGTCTGGCTGTCTGTCTGTTTGACTGCAGCCTAAACGGCTCTGCCGATTTTCGTGATTTTTCAAATTTGATAAATGAAAGTTTCTGAATATAATCTACAAGATGTGATAAAATTTATTTTACCTAAAAATAACGGTAAGCTCCGTACTAATGTTAAAAAACGTTTTTCGAAAATCGTATTTTTCTCGAAAATGGCTCCGAGAATTTTGATAAAAAAATTTTTCTTTCGATTAATTCTTACGATCTATAATTTAATAAAAAAAATTCGAAATCAAGATATTACTACACTACCTAAACCACTACAACGACTCATAATTTTGTTCTTGCATGAACTAATATTTGCTTGAAACACATGGCATCCTGTTTCTGGCTTCAACTACTAAAGGAGTGGTTTTAGTCATTTAAATAATGAATTTTATGCTTATGAACAGTTTTTCTCTAATAACAATCATTTTTGAAGTTCTTAGTCTTTTACATAAAAACAAGTTCGTGCGACCCAGTGTTTTAAGTTAGTGAAGGTACTCATTGCATAGTGCAAAGTTGTTCATAATCTGCGTCAAAGTTAGAATAAATATTCAGTGTTATGTATAAATACCATTTTTCATTCGGTATAAAAACTTTAAGGCTGGAGATCTCGAATCTTCAAATGATGTTGCAATTGATTTAAAAGGAAGGCGTACAATAAATCTTCCTTTGGAATCACGCAAATATGTGGAATATATTATCACATTCTTGTTCTTCTGGAACGATGGCAGATTTAAAAGATTCTTCTTGCATCCAAAACTTTTGCAGTTCGTCTAGGTGATCTTTGTAGCAATGAAACGATTTTACTTCTTCAGGTTTTGAAGAGGCAGTTGTTGGTAATGGGACTGAAATAATCCATCCCAAAGTTGTACTGCGTGCTATTTGTGCTCCTTCCGTGTCTTTCAGAAGTCCACTTTCAGCGACTTGCTCATACATTTCTACTCACAGAATGAAGGCCACACAGCTATACTCTGTCCAACAAAAATTGTCAGTACAGGGAAGACAGGACGTTTGTCTCTCATTCTGGTTGCATTGCCATGCATAAGTGTGTCGCCTTTTAAAGCTTTCACAGGGATTCCGTAGTTTAAATTATAAATCGCCGCAAATGAGAGTAAAAAACGCGTAGGGCTACCGTCTGCCGATTCAAAACGACTGAAAACAATATTCAATTTACCTTTTCCCACAACGCCAAGCGGTAAGATAGTTGAAAAGCAATACGACAACACTCAACATACTCATCTTCTTAAAATGTGTTTTCAAAAGCTTCAAATTCCAAAAGCTCCTTAATAAAAACCACTGCAAAAGCTCCTTGCTTGCAATTGAGAATGATAATGGTAACTCTGTTTTGATGTAAATAAAGAGCGCACGATCGTATTGAGTGACACTTGACACTCTTGAGTCTTGACAGTATCTCATCAGCAGTGGGATACAACGGTCGTGTTGGGGTGTACAACTTTTTGCAAAGAATTACAACAACGATTCCTTAAGAAAAGTCAGTGGCTTGCTCTTTTTTTAGTGGCAGTTTTCTTAACGCATTGTAGTGAGGGTGCATCAGGCGCCACTGCTTTAGAAAAAGCTCTCCCATAAGGCCTGTACTGACAATTTTTGTTGGACAGAGTATAGGTTGGTGATAATCTATATCTGCTAGATCAACATTGTGTCGCTAGTTAAAATTTTAAATCACAGCCAATGGTAAAAAGTTGTTACATTTTTATAAATTAAATATGTGTTTCAGATAATTCGTTACCATACTTATTTGATTGATGAGATGAGGAGTAATCGTCCCTGTTGATAAAGAAGTGTATGATCTAGGAAGCTGAATAAAGTACTCTGATCAAGATTTATTTCTGAGCATTGGACAAGAAAGGCACGACCAACATACGACTCATTAAAACTAGATAATACTCTTAATAATGCAGTAGCAACAAGCGTTGTTGATCTGGAAGACATATGTGTGCTATGTGTTGCTAGAGGTTACTTCACTAGATGTTAAATATGGATGCATTGGTACATGTGTATTGTTGATGAATAGTTGTATAGTTTGTGTGTTGTGCAGCTGCATGATGGGCTTTCGCCTTAATTTGCTGTCTTAGGTTAGGTTAGGTTAAGGTGGTTGCTGACCGGAAAAGGCCAACACACTTAGACCAATATTTGGTCTGTTGTGATACCACAGGATTTCAAAAATCACCCTTACTCGTTAAACCATTTTGAGCTAAGAATGAAGCGTTTGAGACAGTGAATTTCGGAATTATTTATATCACTAGGATCGTTATAGTAGTAGTCTCCCAAGTGGAGTCTACGTCTTTGTGCTAGGGCAGGACAAGAACATAGAAGTTGAGGAACTGACTCCTCTTTATGCAATACCAATACAAATTAGTTGTTTTGAGCGTTTAGCATCAAACAATGGCCAAATTAGTTTATTAGACCGGCAAGTTGGGGTGCTGGTCCATCTTTGGTTAGCTTTCTTTATGGTTTTATGCTTTAGCATAAGTTTTCAAGTAGCCAGGGGTATACCGATGTTGGATTTGCTATCCAACAAAGGTAAGATTGTTCCGTTTTTTGCAAGTTCATCGGCTTTACAATTTCCTGGAATGTCTCTATGCCCCGGCACCCATATAAGGTAAATGTTAAACTGTTTTGACATCTCCACCAGAGATGATAGACAATTTTGGGTTGTTAGTGAGTTAATGGAGACAGAGTTCAGTGACTTTATATTGAGAAAAATCTAAGTAGATTTTAAAATGACTTTTTACTTGCTTTTAGACAAATTTGAACTGGAAATTTTCATAAGTTGACATTACAACACAAAAAAGTAATGATTCCGTCTATCTGCAGGTCTGTACCTCAACCTGCAGCCAAGAGGAGAAATTAAAATGATTTGTGGTATGAAATGGTAGCTCGGTTCCTTCCATACAGCTATTATGAAATATTATAATTATTTAGAAAACGGCTCTAATGCTCTTTATAAAAAAAAATTAAATTATTCTTTGATTTTGAAATAATCACCCTCATTCCGATAGTCGTTTTACTAACAGTAAAACGACAAGGCTCTAGAAACGAAAATTGGAATTTTATTGAAACGATTATCGTTATAATACTTAGAAAAGTGAAGAACATAGAGAACGTTGCCTTTTTCGTATTATTTAAACACCAAAATGTGGTCACTGGAGCCTTCTCGTTTTCAAGGCTAATAAAACGGCTACCGGAATAAGGGTGAATATTGTATACGATAAATGTTTTCCAAATGTATATTATTAAATGTGTCGATAGTGCAGCTGGTAGAGACATGAACTGTACAGCAAAAGACTTCATTTTTTCTTTCTTCAGCTTTTTTATTTTGTTTTTGCTTGACTGATTGATTAATAATTGAATATTAAACATAACTACAAAAGTAACAACTCAAAAAAGTAAAAGCAACAAGAAAATATATAAATGTGTATCATGCATTAAATCATTTTGCAGCTGCGGTTTGGGCACACACTCCCCTTGATGAGTCAGCACATTCTTCAATTTTGTCCAAGGGCAGCAAAACTAATTTTTGTACTAGGTGCATCATGCATCATTTCTTACTAGTGACTCGCACTTCAATGTTCAAAACTAGGACATCGTCTTCAGGAAATATCCGCGTGATTTGACCTGGGCAACTGGTGCTAGTTGGTGCTGCGTTCTCATCCTTTATTATCACTAAATCTCCCAAAATCAAGTAGTCTCGTGTTAGTTTTCTATTTGGGACACCGTTACTGTAGGGCTTTTAAATATGTTTAGTGGTACTGTTTCCAGAATGATTGTGATATATATTGTATGATTGCACACCATCGAATGCATTCTTAGGCGTGTCGTCGATTCGTTCTCCGAAGAGCCGCATTAAATGCCTCTCATTGACCAAATATCCAGAAGATACAAAATTCGAATATTCTGGGTAATCAGTGAGTACTATTAGTGACCTTGAATTTAAATTAGCACTTATCTGCTGCAGCAATTTTTGAAAATCACTTCTGGTCAGTTTGTGCTGCCCAACATCTCTATGCATGTGATATTTCATGGCCTTTGCCTTTGATCTTTGTACACTCTATAGTATTCCTATGCAACACGATTTTGTAGTGTTACATGGAGATCCAGATGTCGCAAAATCGCTTATTTTAGCTTTGAACCTGACCAAAATAAACAGGGGAAAAATAAGAATTAATCAGGGAATCTTATTGGGAAATTGGATTTTGTTTTTTATCCCCTTATGCATTCTTGCAAACAGTCTGCCAATGTGTGGATGGCTGCGGCGTGCGCGACGTAAGGGGATGATCTTGGTGGTTGGTTTTGTTTGATTATTTCACAAATACTTTGTTTCGTTTTCTTTAGCTTATGGATGCAGGTGTAAGAATGAATGCGAGCCTAATATGTATAGTAGGTTTGTACGTATTTGATTATCTATAAGTGTGTATTGTGAGTTTTACGTATTTTGCCTTACAATTTTGGGTAGAATGTTTTCTTTGGATTTTTGGGTTGAATTTACAAATCGCTAAATGTAGGACAAATGCAAGGATATGAAAAAGGTATCTTTTCGGTTATTTTGTCCTTGCTTTTTTGGTGTCCTTGACATAATTTGTACTCTCGTTAAATTGTGTCTTTACTTTTTTGGTGTCTTGTCAAAAAAAGTAGTAAATTTTCAAAGAAAAATGAAAATCTAGCATTATTATCTTCTTACAATTGTGTAGTTAATGTAAGTTGGAATTGAAGCGCTGAAAGGATGAAGGTGTTAAGCGACATTTTTAAACATTTGAGTTACAAACATTTAAAGTTTATTTATGTAGGTACTACCTATAACTTTTTTTTACCAAAGTGGTTGCATATAACACCTTCATCTTTGGCTAAATATGAATAAGTTCCACATAAGACTTACATCTGTAAGAAAAAAGCCAAATTTCAAAAAAATTTCACTTAAGACCTTCATCCTTTCAGCGCTTTAATTATTTTTACATAGGTAGGTATTTAATTTGATAGATTACGTAACTTAAAAAATGTCAAGAAGGTACCTATATATACATATAAGATTTTGAAAATAAGTTTAATTATTTTTGCATAGGTAGGTATTTAATTTGATAGATTACGTAACTTAAAAAATGTCAAGAAGGTACCTATATGTACATATAAGATTTTGAAAATAAGTTTAATTATTTTTGCATAGGTAGGTATTTAATTTGATATATTACGTAACTTAAAAAATGTCAAGAAGATACCTATTATATACATATAAGATTTTGAAAATAAGTTTGTTAAATTTCTTTCTAACGAGGTAGTTTTTTTTTGCATTTTTTAGTTCGCACATACATTTTTATATGATTTTAAAGTTTTAAGGCAATAATACAAATATATGTACTTGGTTATATGTGCGTGTACTACATCTACACGTTCATATGTATGTTTCTATATTTTTTGTTTTAAATTGCTTTTAAAACTGAGCAGAACAAGCTTTTGTTTTATTTGGGTCCCAGGTTTTCAATTGAAATAAAAATGTTCAAAAAAAGCGAAATACAATAAGCTTATCGCATTTTGCAGCGATTCGGTTCCAATTAACAATAGTCCTTTCTATAAGTACCTATTTGTGAGGTGATAGATATATCAGTATATTTTTTTTTTTAATATACAAAATTGTAAAGGTTCATATGAACCAAATTTAAGTAGATTTTTTTTTATTCAAATCTACATAAATAAAAATGTAAATGTATGTTTGTTCCTAATAGATAATCTCAGAAAGTTCTTAACCTAGGTACTATATTGCTTTGAAATTTTGACACACCGCATTCGAGTACGTGAGTGTTTATTTAGGTACATATGTATATATACACTTAAAACAAAAATAAAAAGGTGGGCTTAAAAGCAACACTAACTTTACTGAGATACCTATAAGGGATATAGAACCTTTATTTATTAAAAAAAATAAAGCTTAGTTCTTTTTTGTCAAAAAATATAAATAAACTAATGGAGAAAATAAAATTTAATTCAATTTATTCGAGATAATTTATTATGAAGGTGGGTCCTTATTCGGAATTTGCACTTTTTTTTAATGAATCGATAAAAAAAAGTGTGCTGTTGATAAAAAACATCAAATTATGGAGGAGAAACACTTTTTTATGGTAAAAAAGTGAAGTATAAAAAAATGAATATAGGCCATAGGGTAAATTCAAAGTTTCTTTAAATCCAGATTCTGTTAATGCAAAAGAAACCTTGCATACACCCAACCTCGTACCTACCCCAAATCCTATAGTGTGCCCAAGCAGGGGGGTTGCAGGGGGGCAGCATGCCCCCCATACATATTTCACTGTTTATACGCCGTAATGCGTAAGCAATCAAAAAAAGCAAATATCCCATAATAAAAAAGTAGTTTTAGTTATAGTACTGTGGGTGGTCGGCTTATACTTCACTTTTTTACCATAAAAAAGTGTTTCTCCTCCATAATTTGATGTTTTTTATCAACAGCAAATATTGTTTTATCGATTCGTTAAAAAAAAGTTCATTTTGGTGGGGGGGGGGGGGGGAATTCCGAATAAGGGCCAATAGTACTGTGGGTGGTCCGCTTATACTTCACTTTTTTTACCATAAAAAAGTGTTTCTCCTCCATAATTTGATGTTTTTTATCAATAGCAAACACTTTTTTATCGATTCGTTAAAAAAAAAGTTCATTTTGGTGGGGGGGGAATTCCAAATAAGGTCCTGAAGGTGAAACTGGACAGACTTTTACGGAATGTTGATTAATTTGAAGATGTTCCAAAGAAAAAAGTCCGATTGGAAAAAAAAACTTGCAAGAAAATGAAATTAACAAAAAAGAAGAACAAGTTATGAAAACAAGTATCAGCGACAAAGACAAAATATACATATATTTTTAAAATTCAAAACTTATTTGAAAGTGAAGATGTCGAGGAACGAGCACAAAAACTACAAAATATTACTACACCATTGGTAAAAATAAAACTACAAATGAAGATGACTCTTTAGAAGAAGAATACTAATTCATAAATAATAAATGATACTTTCACACGTGTCACTCATGGATACGGCATAGACTACCATAGATAATTAGGTTTCTTAGTGAGTCATAAGTCATATATGGGTGATTCTACAAACAATGGAATAAAATGATACACATTTCGGCACGACATTTTTGGATTCCAAAAGTCGTAAGAGTTGGTCTAGATGATCATTAGAACGTCCTAGAGCTGTGCCAATCGTTCATTTTGAAAGACCGAATCAATCATTGATTGATTGGTTCAAGGATTCGGTCTTTTCAATCAATCGTTCATTCAAATCATTTTTTATCCATCCGTTTCGTTCCGAACGAGATATAGATCGACACGAAATTTTTTCAATCATTCATTCAAGTAAAATATTTTTTTTTCCAATCGTTTCGTTCAGACCGAGATCGAAACAATGTGAAAATGAAAGCGAGTTTGGCTTTTTTTCTACTTCGTTGCTACGTTCACGCCCTCTTCTATTGTATATAATGAGGAATATACATTCTGTTTCATGTCCACTCCTATTTGGTATTGTAAAATGATTGAGAAAATGTTGAATGAACGAAACATTACTTTTTTTCGTTCGTTTCGTTCATCGGTTTCAGTGGCAAGAGATTGACATTCGGATTGATTGATTTAGTCTACTTTGATTGCAATCAATCAATCTTTTTGGTGAACGGGTCGCAAAGACCGAATCAATCGCGATTGACACAGCTCTAGAACGTCCCTTTGCGTTGTTGAAAGCGGCCAGTTAAAAAAATAAAAAATAACGATTTTAAGGACATTTTTTGAAAAAGGATATTCAGGGTACTGAGTTTTTTTTAAGGGAACTGAATAAATCTTTATTTTTTTTTTTCTTATTTTCCCTTGGGTACACATTGAAATATAGAAATTAAATTTAATTATTCTTCATAAACATAAAAATTCATGATAAATAAATATTATTTAGCATTTTATTAAGAGAATATAATATATTCTATAATTAAATATTTTTTTTACCATAGATAATTAGGTTTCTTAGTGAGTCATAAGTCATATATGGGTGATTCTACAAACAATGGAATAAAATGATACACATTTCGGCACGACATTTTTGGATTCCAAAAGTCGTAAGAGTTGGTCTAGATGATCATTAGAACGTCCTAGAGCTGTGCCAATCGTTCATTTTGAAAGACCGAATCAATCATTGATTGATTGGTTCAAGGATTCGGTCTTTTCAATCAATCGTTCATTCAAATCATTTTTTATCCATCCGTTTCGTTCCGAACGAGATATAGATCGACACGAAATTTTTTCAATCATTCATTCAAGTAAAATATTTTTTTTTCCAATCGTTTCGTTCAGACCGAGATCGAAACAATGTGAAAATGAAAGCGAGTTTGGCTTTTTTTCTACTTCGTTGCTACGTTCACGCCCTCTTCTATTGTATATAATGAGGAATATACATTCTGTTTCATGTCCACTCCTATTTGGTATTGTAAAATGATTGAGAAAATGTTGAATGAACGAAACATTACTTTTTTTCGTTCGTTTCGTTCATCGGTTTCAGTGGCAAGAGATTGACATTCGGATTGATTGATTTAGTCTACTTTGATTGCAATCAATCAATCTTTTTGGTGAACGGGTCGCAAAGACCGAATCAATCGCGATTGACACAGCTCTAGAACGTCCCTTTGCGTTGTTGAAAGCGGCCAGTTAAAAAAATAAAAAATAATGATTTTAAGGACATTTTTTGAAAAAGGATATTCAGGGTACTGAGTTTTTTTTAAGGGAACTGAATAAATCTTTATTTTTTTTTTCTTATTTTCCCTTGGGTACACATTGAAATATAGAAATTAAATTTAATTATTCTTCATAAACATAAAAATTCATGATAAATAAATATTATTTAGCATTTTATTAAGAGAATATAATATATTCTATAATTAAATATTTTTTTTTACCATACATAATTAGGTTTCTTAGTGAGTCATAAGTCATATATGGGTGATTCTACAAACAATGGAATAAAATGATACACATTTCGGCACGACATTTTTGGATTCCAAAAGTCGTAAGAGTTGGTCTAGATGATCATTAGAACGTCCTAGAGCTGTGCCAATCGTTCATTTTGAAAGACCGAATCAATCATTGATTGATTGGTTCAAGGATTCGGTCTTTTCAATCAATCGTTCATTCAAATCATTTTTTATCCATCCGTTTCGTTCCGAACGAGATATAGATCGACACGAAATTTTTTCAATCATTCATTCAAGTAAAATATTTTTTTTTTCCAATCGTTTCGTTCAGACCGAGATCAAAACAATGTGAAAATGAAAGCGAGTTTGGCTTTTTTCTACTTCGTTGCTACGTTCACGCCCTCTTCTATTGTATATAATGAGGAATATACATTCTGTTTCATGTCCACTCCTATTTGGTATTGTAAAATGATTGAGAAAATGTTGAATGAACGAAACATTACTTTTTTTCGTTCGTTTCGTTCATCGGTTTCAGTGGCAAGAGATTGACATTCGGATTGATTGATTTAGTCTACTTTGATTGCAATCAATCAATCTTTTTGGTGAACGGGTCGCAAAGACCGAATCAATCGCGATTGACACAGCTCTAGAACGTCCCTTTGCGTTGTTGAAAGCGGCCAGTTAAAAAAATAAAAAATAACGATTTTAAGGACATTTTTTGAAAAAGGATGTTCAGGGTACTGAGTTTTTTTTAAGGGAACTGAATAAATCTTTATTTTTTTTTCTTATTTTCCCTTGGGTACACATTGAAATATAGAAATTAAATTTAATTATTCTTCATAAACATAAAAATTCATGATAAATAAATATTATTTAGCATTTTATTAAGAGAATATAATATATTCTATAATTAAATATTTTTTTTTCTAAGAATCAATTTAAAATAAATTATATTCTTTTTAAAAATTTTAAAAATATTTCGCAATGAAGTTCGAAGTTCAATATAACTAAAAATTTCTCAAGTTTCTGAATAAAATATCATTTGCTCATTTATTAACCAGGGGACTGAGGCCAGGGGACTGAGGTTTTTCATGGTTTTTGCGCAAAAAAGGTATTAAGGTTTTACTTTAAAAAATAAAAATATATATATAATATTACAGTTTTATTAAACCTATACTATACTTCTAACAAATATGCATTCTTAAATACAAATTTGTTTTGTAAAACCTCACCAGAGGACTGATAATCTAAGGGGACAATCCACGACTTCTTGCACAAATGTCTTTTTCACAATACTAACATGAGAAACAGAATCGATTTGCAACACAATTTTATTGTAAGGAGATTTGGTACTTTAAATTGCCAGTGCTGGAAATTCGGTCGATAGTTAGTTATTGATTTTTTCGACTGTTTCAATATGCCAGGGGACTGATACAAAAAGCGGGGGACAAAGTTTAATTAAGTTTTTTTTTGTAATAAAATAAATTACTAAAAAATATTTATCTATTTCGTAGCAAAGATGTGTTATTTTCCGTAACTTTGGTGCAATTCATCTAAGAGACCTGAAATAAGAGAACGGTAATAATTTTCCTTTGCGAAAACGCACTGGGGACACGTCAGGGGACTGAGAATCAGACACTTTGAAGAATTTTTTGAGCAAGATAAAATATGGTCAACCTAATAATATTGTTAGGCCAGGTAGATATCAGCAAGATTTAATTTTATAAAAAAAAATCAGATTAAATAATTGAACGGATTTTAAAATATTTCTTGGGCCGCCGAAAATTCCACCGTTTGTAGAATCAGCCATATACAATTAGAGTTATGGTAAAGTTGTTTTAAAGGTTATCTAAAACGTCGGTTTTTGGTACACTTTGAGCGCGTCTTGCAGGCAGAAGGCTGCCAGCAAAATGTCTTGATCTCGATATTTGCAATTAGGGCACTTGACTCTACATTTTGAAGTTATAAAAAACTTGTTATCACAATTGTTTAGACTTTGAAAAAAACTGCATTTTTGATGCAGTATTACTCACTATTGCTCCCACTAGAGCATGCAAGACGCTCACATTTGAAAATAACTACTTAAGGACTATTTTTGTTATCAATCACACCCAAAAATTGATGTGGGCTCTTAGTCTATATTAAATCAATGATGGTAATATTATCACAAATTGGTTTCATGAACCAATTGCATCAAATCGATTATTAAATCAATATTTAGCTCATCCTACTCAAATGAAATATAATAAGGTTAAAAACTTTATTCGTAAAGTATTTTCATTTAGCCATAAGATCTATTTTAATAATAATATAATAAGGATACAAAATATATTAAGAAAAAACAACTATCCAATTAATATAATCAAAAAACTTATTTCATCAGTTAAAAACGAAAATCTACAAGCCAAAATTATTTCACCTCAAAGATTTGACCAACATAACTACAGCTTTCTAACAATAATGTTCGGACAAAAGATTCATCAGATACAGATAACAAAATTTATTCAGCGATGACATATGTACCAAAATTAAGTGAGTCCTTAGCAAAAGTGTGCCAATATTTTGTACCAGATGTTAAAACAGCAATGAAGCCAACAGAACAAAATTCAAAATTCTTTCTAAATACAAAGCAAAAAATTAATAAAACAGAAAACAGTGGATTAGTTTACTCTGTAAAATGCAATGATTGTGAAAAAATATATATTGGAGAAACTATTCAAAAACTGGGATCAAGAATGAATCAACACAATACCGAATGTCAAAAAGTTAACGAAGGATCAGTAAACAAAAATATAGCTGCTTTAGCTGATCACGTTAAGAAAAATGGACATTCTTTTGATTTAAATGGCGCTAAAATTTTAAAATTAGAAAAAAACAAATTTAATTTACAAATTCATGAAGTTAACCAAATTATAAAAAATGAGGGCATTGCGTGCAAATAGAAAACAGATAAAAGAGACTACACTAATACATACTACAGTCTAATAGTTAATGCAAATTTACAGAAAATTTAAGTTCAAAATCAAACAAATTTATACACTTTAAATACTTAGCAACTTTATAAGAAAATTTGTTCAATGATTTTTAGTTTTTAATTTTTAATTCTAAAAACAAATGTCTAATATTAAAAACAGATTGTTATCAAATAATTTATAATTTATTATAAAATAATTTTGGTAATTTGTATATATTAAATTATATATAATTTCGTATATATTTACGTAAATAAAAAACGCATGTATTTATTTTTAGCTACTAATGATGAGGCAAATAAGTCCTCGAAATATATATACAGATAAAAAATAAAAAGAAAAGAATGCGTTTTAATTGAATTAGAATGAAGAAAAACAAAAGGTAAAATAAAATATGTATAATATAATTCAACAATACAAAAAATCATAATAAATAATGAATATGATCTTTCAAATTTGAATTAAAATCAATTACTACACCTATGTAAGTAAGTACTTAAATTATTGAACTGACTTAATTTTGAAGCAATTTTCGCTACAACGAAAGTTGACTACATAATTATTATTTCCGTATGTACTTATGTAGGTATAGGTAGGTCAAGAAAACTGTTAAAAATAGTGACCGTGAAACCATAAATTAAGATCATATTATAGAGTAACTCCACATACAATATTAAAGTCCCTCTTATAATACTGGCTTAGTTGTGGAACAGTTTTTCGAAATATCGAGTTTTCAAACGAAAAATCTGTTTGTTTTATCTCCAAACTACTTTTATTGAAAAATTCGAGCACACAAAACTATCCGAACTTTTGGGGATCTTTAGCATACAAAAATAAGAAAGTCTATTGAACCATTTTTGAGAAAATGAAAAAAAAGTTCTATGGGCGTACCAGCCATCAATAACCATTACCTAGCTTCAACTTAATAAAAATTTTAGAATTTTGTTTTAAATCTGTGAAATATTTTTTGGAAAAAAAAAACATTTTATAAAATTTAGAGAAAAAGATCGTACTTATACTACCATTGTTTTTGGTCTTACAAAAAAAAAAACAGGTGTGGCTGAAATAATCTATGATAGGTAGGTAAGGTATCTACTAAGTTTAAAGAATTGTAAGACCCACTTTTTTCGTCTTCGCTATCATCGTCATATCAACTTTGATTAAAATCTGAGTTCGATTTTTTTACAAATGTAGGTATAACTTGCTTTACCTAATAGTCGCCAGTAAAAATTGTTATGTTAAGACTGATTAAAATCTCGACTTCTATTTTTTTTTTTTACAAATGCATAACATGCCATATGATACCTATTTGTCGTAAGTAAAAATGTACTTGCAGAGACAAGCAAACAAAAAAAAAAAAAAAAAACAACCGCCACCAAGTCTACCACCTCATCACAAAAATAACAAAAACATATATTCTTCACCCTTAAATGAAAACAGAGAAATCCCTCAAAAAAAAAGTTTATTTGAAACCTTCCTTGATATATTTTTCTGACCTACAAAAATTCCCAGATAACATAAAAACTCCTTGCCAATGATCGAGATCGCGATGAAAAAAAAATAGATACCATCATCCTCCAATTATATACCTATGAACATAAGCATGCGTATAAAGAAAAAAATAATAAAAGCAATAGTAAATCCCAGCTGAAAGCTAAAATAAGATTTTCTTCAAAACTGAAAAAAATCATCAAACACCAGCTACCAAGGACAAAACAACAAAAACATACACAGAGCAAAATGTAGGTCAAGAACTTCAACAAAAAATTTTCATAACCAAATTTACAAAAAGAAAACCAAAGCAATCTCTCGCCCCTCACGTCTCACGTCTAACCAGACACCACGTACCATATTCTATACACAAAGGTATAGAAAGATAAACAAAAATCATGCACACAAGAAAAAGTACTTTTTTGATTCCCTTTATTTTATAACCGCCATTTATTTAAAATTTTGAATAGTTTTGCACTCTGAAATACGAGTAGTATTCATGCCGACGATAGATGTCCTCTTAAATTAAGGTTTCATGAGAATACTATAGAGTGTGTATGCAAAGCTTTGATTCGCATAAGCCTCTCTGATGTGGAGTGGATGGCGTGATAAAATGGCACTTCACCTTAATTCTCGCACGGGAAAATGCCGCCATAAAGGCTGCTATTGACAAATTCTCAACTAGTTCCATATGAACCGCTTTTGTTGATATACACTCAAAATTGCGACATACTTCTTTTCGATGATTTTATATCTGCCGGCGCTTGCCGTAACCTGAAAAGGTCCAGCATAATCAACACCTGTATGTGCAAATGGTGGACTTTTTGCACTCGGACCGCTACAAGATTTCCATTAATTGTTCACAAAGTTTCACACTCTGTTGCATACATTGAAAACAAGGCGAAATTTTCTTACGCATTGCCCTTCGGATATTGAAGATCCAAAAACGTTGTCTCAGGGCTGTCTCAATTAGCTGAAAACCGCCATGAAATAAGCACCTCATATCAACAATTGATCTAGGTGGCTTACATCAGGAAGTATTACTGGGTATTTCTGATGATATGACATCATTGTAATTTCCAATCTCCCGCCTACTCGCATGGAACACTTTTCGTCGATTATCAAGTTGAGTTCAGTCAATTGACTCTTCTTTGAAATTGATTCTCTATTTCGTAAGGCATTCAATTCTGGGCTGAAATAAACTGACTGTTCTTGTTTCACTCATTAATCTATAGCCTTATCTTCTTTGGCTTCAGTTTCTATAGTCTTGACTTGTCCTCTCCACGAAGCTTAAGATTATCTTTAGGCCGCCATAGCTAGGCCATCCAAAGTATCCATCAACTTCGGTAACCAGTGCGTATTTGTTAGATTTGTATTATTGTGCACCTCTTCAATAAATACATCACAAAAAGGTGCCCACTTGGGGAAATTTCCAGTAAATATTGGTAATTTAAAATGATTTGGAATATCGCTTCAATGATTTCGTTGTTGCACTGCTCCTAACAGTTATCCAGCAACTCTAGCTTTTCGACTGAATCGAAAGTTGATCAGCGTTGAAAAACTCGGATTCTATCTAATATTCGACGCCGATCTTGCATTGCCATCATTCTGGCCCAATCCAGATTCATGTAAGGGAACCCACGGAACCAGCATACGCCCGGCCCCATTATATTATCTTCAACAACAGGTTCCGAAACAAGCTGAAATACCTTGCTGCCTCGGTTCCAAATGCTGATGTCTGTTCTTTCCTGTTAAATAAAACTTCCATTAGTTTTCATTATTATGATTGTTCGTGGTGACCCACAAACAATTTTCATAGTTATAGCCCTGCATACTCGTATTATGACTCATAACCTTTGCTGCATTACGCTTATGGCCACGCCAATTGTGACCCATAAGCAACTCCATAAACATGTTTGTAACCCGCAAAGAATTCTGTGTTTGATTGTAGCCACGCATATTGTGGCTCATAATCCTTGCTGTATTAGTCATAGTCACGCCGATTGTGACTCATAAAAACTCATTCTGCTCACACATATATTCACAAACCTGCCTTTTCAGCTTTTGTTGACTTGACAACCAACTTCTTCCTGCGGACTATTTCAACCAAGCTCTTCATTGGTGGAGAAAAAACTGCATTATCAATTATTAATTCCTGTGCTTTAGTTTCATTTTAGGACCATAGGTTCAAAGATTCTATCCGGCTCGAAAGACCATGTCGATAGTGCAGCTGGTAGAGACATGAACTGTACAGCAAAAGACTTCATTTTTTCTTTCTTCAGCTTGAATTTTATTTTGTTTTTGCTTGACTGATTGATTCATAATTGAATATTGAACATACAAAAGTAACAACTCAAAAAAGTAAAACCAACAAGTAAATATGTAAATGTGTATCATGCATTAAATCATTTGCAGCTGCGGTTTGGGCACAAAATGCTTAAAATTTTCAATACATTTCTTTTAATTTTAAAGAAAATTGTATTTAAATAATTAATTTAATTTAATTAATGAAACTTTCTTTTATAAGGAATAACATTAAAATTACTGAGTATAGTTAAATATAATTTAATTTCAAATTAAAAACACACACGCAAGCAAAATGTTCATAGGATTCGTGTATGAGTGTGGTGAGTTCCTATGCTTTTAAAATTACTCATTTGTGTATTTTTACCGTGTTGACATTCTTTTTTTTTAATTCGATGAATCTTTTCTTCGTTGATATCCTTGTCCTTCGGATGTGGACTTCCAACGACAGTGTTTGATAATTATAATTCGTAAATCCGCCGTAAAAATGAAGATTAAAAAAAAATTAATCGAAATCGGATAATTTTTCGATTTTCTGGAGCCAAAAAAACGACGGGACCGTGATAGTATAAAATTACATATATATTTTGTATTTGCTCACTTTTTATCAATTTTGTTGCTTGGGTTTCCTTTGTTCCTTTTTGATGGCATTATACCTTTGCAGCTAGGTTGTTGAAAAAAATATTTATAGGTATTTATTTCTATGTAAAACAAACAAAAATACATAAAAGAAGCGCACTACCCATATTCTTTCTACATACCTACTTTGATATACCTTCCAATTTCACCATTCTTCTACCAGTGGAATATGTCACCACCGACCGAAAACAAAAAGTGATCGAATTTTCCCTCTTAACTTATTTATATAAATATATATTTAGATTAAAATAGATACCTACATACATAATATTTTGGCGCCATCCACTTGCCATATCCATTGGTTGTTGAGTATTCGCTTACAGTGAAATGCAATTTGCATTCATTCACACAGGATTAACATGTACTTATCTAATAAATTTTTAATACCTACCTACGCAAAATTAAATCAAAACAATCCTTACGATACGAAATTAAATCACGGCGTTGCGCCTCTACATTACCTATGAACCTACCTATCGGAAAAAAACAACACAAAATCTATTGTAGATATTTATATGCATATGTATATTATTCTATACATAACATCGTATACACAACCCTTTGACGAAAAAAATAAAATGCACGACTGGGTCGCACGAACTTTATCCTATATAATAGACTGAGGAATTTTAAAAACGGATGTTATTAGAGAAAACTGTTTATAAGGATAAAATGATTTTTTTAAATTCTTTTAGTAGTAAGAGACAAAAACAGAATACTATACAAATATGAATTTATGCAAGAACAAAAATTATAAGTCGTTCTAGTGGTTCCTTAAAAAAATAAGCTTTTATTCACAAAATTTTTAAAACATTTTTAAGACAAAATTTTGGTTCGCCAATCTTAAGTTTTTATTATTGTACGAATAAGAGTATTATTTCCAAAAAAAATACTAAGCCGTTCTTGAGATATCGAATTTTCAAAAAAAAATTACTTTTTTCTCTAAGAATTGAAAAAATATTTTTTTTTTTTAAGTTTTGAAATGCAATGTTTTTTAAACTTTTTAGGAGCTTCTTTATAAAAAATTTCATAAAAATCCGTTATGCCGATAATGAGAAATTCAAAATTCGAAAATATCGTTCTATGGTAGGTACAGTCAGTAATATCTAGATTTCAAATTTTTTTTTATTAAATTATCGATCGTAAAAATTAATTAAAAGACAAAACATTTTAGCAAAATTCTCGGAACCGGGCACGAGTACGATAACTTGGCCGCCAAGATTTGATGACGTTTGAAAGCCAGAAGTCTGTTCTATAATCTTGCATTTAAATTAAATTACTCATGTCAATGGTTTTTGAGAAATTCGCATTTTAAGTCCAAATTTTGATAAAAAAACGTGAAAAAAAAGTTTAGACCAATTGTTTTCAAAATTGTGAAATGAAATTGTAAATTAGCTTATATGTGTTTCATGTAACTATCAGTTCTTAATCGAACACAAAAAACAGCGTTGATTCTATGTCTTCTGGTTTTTGAGAAAATCGAAAATAACTAAAACTACTTTTCTATAAAATGTTTGTTATTTTTTGCTTCCTTACATAAATAAATCAGTGCTAGCTTCCAACATTACAATATATAAACAGCAACCCTCCTGCTTGGCACACTATAAGATTTGGGGTAGGTGCGAGGTTGGGTGCATGAAAAGTTTCTTTTGCATTCACAGAATCTGTATTTAAAAAAATTCAAATTTATTCTATTTATCCAATGTCCACTAAATACATATATTTATATAAGTAGCCCAAAGTTCCACTTACAATTTTCAAATATTAAAATGCATTATGAGAAATTCACATGTAATGCACTACTGCTCGACTTCAGCAAATATATATAGTTTCTTAATATGTATCTATGTTTGTATCTTACATACTAATTTATATAAAGCAACTGAAATGTTCAAAGTATACCAACTTAGATAAAAAAAAGCTAACATTCCAATTTGTACCGTTGTTTTTTGGTCGTTAATGAAAATGTGGTACCAGTTATTGTTTACCAAGGTCATTCGTTATTCAACTTTTGTAAGAGTGTAGTGTTTTTTCTCTAAATGAAAAGTGGCGATTAAACATCCACTACTTCATCCCAAATTGAATAATTTTCCAATATTTCTTCTTTCGGTGATTTAGTGTCGACCAACGAAAAAAACATTACTTTTTTCGAAGAAATTGGTTTAATACCAAATGAAAATTCAACTCCCGTGGCTGTGTGCAATTCTGGGTAACGCTAAATGAATTGCTGTACTGAACTAACAAAGATGCATTATGTTTATTAACATTAATCCTTTAAATGGAATCACCGTAACCACTAAAAATCAAAAAAAGCAGTTTTGGTAATTTTCGATTTTCTCAAAAACTAGAAGACATAGAACCATCCGGTTTTTTGTGTTCGATTTAGAAGTGATAGATACATGAAACACATCTATATCTATACTATTATATAAAAGCGAAACCATTTTAAAGTTTGTAACGCACGATCAAAGAAAGTAGTCAACCGATTTATTTGAAATAAATTTTATTATTTTCTATATTGTTATACGAGTGTTTATAGCTATAATTTTTTTTCATTAATAATTTGTCAAACTTAAATATTATTAATTTTACATTTTTTGTTCATTTTTTTTTCATTAGTTGACTTATACAACCACTCATATCTTAAAACCTATACAATAATCGACAAAGATTAGCATTGCTTTATAAAGTCAATATTATTGCGCAAATTTTAAGCCCAAAATCACTTCTTAGTTACACATACAACCTGAGAAATAAATAAAAACAAATTATAAAATTATAAACTTTTTGAATTTATTTTATACAGGAATACAGTCAGTGGATTCTCTTCTAACCAGCTGTGTTTTATTTTGCTCTTCAATTATAAATTATTAATATGAATTCTAAATGTCATAAGTGTCTTAAAGTCATTCCCGACGAATGTTTTCTTTCGTGTGATTTGTGTGGCAATAAATTACATTTGGAATGCTGTGCATTAACCAAAAAAGACTTAAAAACAATAAAATCTTGTGCAGGTTTGTTCTTTAAATGTAAAATTTGCATGCAAATTCCATTGCAATTATGTATTGAGAAAATGGGAGATCTCTCAACGCATTTCTTAAAAAGTTCTCAGAGCGCAGTTGGCAAAAGTGCTAATACACATGCGATTTCAACTAAATTGGATTCAAGTCGTCATATTCGCGATACCACTCGTGCTCAGAGAAACATCAATGTTGATGAAAGTGGCAAACGGTTTTCGGTTAAAGCTGGAAAAAAGTCGTCTCTTGCGGTATCTTCCACACCACAAGATCGGAATGCAAAAAACTGTCTTTCTCCGGCTCAGCCATATCTCACACCTACGCTGCCAAAATCAAGAAACGCCAACAAAACCATTTCGACTTCTCTTTCTACCCCCCCTGTAATTGAAATCATCGACCATCACAGTAACGGATCCAGCGAGGCACACAGTCCAATAACAACTGATGCTGATGTTTCTCTTGATGTTATTGATGACCCAAAAGAAAGTAAGGAAAATGAAAAAGAAGAAAACGATAATGTTGCGGTTGGAAATGTTGCCGTCAAAAATGTAAATGATGCTAGTGCTGATGTTGCTGCTCTGGCTGCAAATGATGTTGATGTTGCTGTTGAGTATGTTATTCATGATGCTGTCGCTGATAACAAAATTCAAAATAAATTTTCGGGAAATTCTAAACTGAATGTGGTGTTTGGTAATGATCCGGATGCTGTTTCATTGCTCCCATCTGTTCCTAGACTCCGATTCATTCACGTCTCACGGCTTATAAAAACTGTCACCGAAGATGATGTAAGAAATTTTGTTGCACAAAAACTTAAATTGCCAGCAACAAGTATAGTTTGCTCTAAGCTTGTAAAAAAAGATGCCGATGTTTCATTACTCCACTTTATTAATTTCAAAATTGGACTTCCCGTCAGTTTTTATAACGATGTTCTGCAAAAATCATTTTGGCCAATAGGAGTTCAAGTCAAAGCATTTATAACTCGTCCAAAAAACGAGTCGGACCCAATTCTGAGAACAGTGGACAAATAGATAGATTAAATTCTATCTGTGACGATTGTTTCTCTATGTATTATCATAATGCTGGAGGTATGAGAACGAAGTCTCATGAATTCATTATTGCTGCTACTGACTGTTCATATGATGCTATAGCTCTTACCGAAACATGGTTAAACAAGAACTTTCTAACCAGTGAATATTTCAACACAAACTTCAATGTATTTCGCAAAGATCGTTCTTGTGAACAATCTAGGCTAGTAAGAGGTGGTGGTGTTTTATTTGCTATAAAATCTGAATATACAAGTAAGGAAATTATTTTATCTAATGTTTCGGGAAATATTGAACAAATTTGTGTATGCGTAGATATACATACCTATTCGACCATCTTTTAATATAATTCATGTTTACTTTTTTGTGTCTTACATACCACCTTTATCAAATTTTGAAATTTATGAAGCTCATGTTAAAAATATAACCAATATTTTCGATACTATCGACGAAAATTGTTATTTTGTTGTTGTTGGAGATTTTAATCTGCCAAATGTTAAATGGTTGTTTTCAAATGAAGAAAAAAGAATGTTTCCTTGTAATATTACCAAAGATTTTGAACTAAGTTTAATTGATAGCATCACATCTTTGAATATGTATCAAATTAATAATATTTTGAATTCTATTGATCGTATTTTGGATTTGGTTTTTGTCGATAGTGGTCTAGAAGCTTATTTAAATGAAGCAAGTTTTAAATTACTAGAAAATAGCATACATCACAAATCGCTTGAAATTAAATTTAACTTATCTGTTTTAAATGAATTTAAGTCGCTTTGTAATAATGTACCAAAATATGATTTCAAAAATGCTAATTATAGTGCAATGAATAGTTATTTAGAATGTATTGATTGGCAACCTATCTTAAATTGTTCAAATGTGCAGATAGCTTTTACTATGTTACAGAACATCTTGGAATCTATGATTTCGGATTGCGTACCTAAGAAACTATTTAAAAATTCGAAAAAGCCTCCTTGGTTCAATAAGAGCCTATCTAGGCTAAGAAATGTAATGATTAAATTCCAAAAAAAGAGCAAGGTTTCTGTCTCTTTTCATAATCATTTTAAGCAAATAAGAAAAGAATATGAATTTCTGAGGAAATTTACTTATAAGCAATACATGTGTTCTCTAGAATCTAATATTAAAACAAATCCAAAATGTTTTTGGTCTTTTTTGAATGCGAAAAGAAAATCGCTTGGGATTCCATCCAACATCGCTTACAATGGCATCTCCTCCGATAACATTAATGTTATCTGCAATAGTTTTGCATCGTTTTTCCAATCCAATTTTATCGATTTCAATTTAAAGTGTGATAATTTCGTTGACTATAAATCTTCCATCGATGTTGGTAATTTATATTTATCAGAATGTGACTTACTAACTTATTTATCCTCTCTTGAAAATAATTTTTCGGTTGCGCCGGACAATATACCATCAGCTCTTTTAAAAAATTGCAGATTCAACCTTGTAGCGCCGCTCTGCTTTATCTTTAACATGTCCTTAGACCAAGGTGTATTTTTAGATGAGTGGAAATATTCGTTCATCACTCCATTACATAAATCTGGATCAAAGGGCTTAGTAGAAAACTATAGACCCATTGCTAAGCTTCAGCTGATCCCTAAAGTCTTTGAAGCAATAGTTAAAAATTAATTGTATAATTTAGTGCAAAATCATATATCAGATTTTCAACATGGATTTATGAGTGGTAGATCGACAGCGACGAATTTGAGTATTTTTACAAACTATTGTCTAAATAACATGGAAAAGCACCTACAAATTGACACTATCTATACTGACTTATCCAAAGCTTTTGATCGTGTTCAACATAATGTTTTAATAAGAAAACTTGAAAGGTTTGGTTTTCACTCCTCTCTTCTGAGTTGGATAAGGAGTTACTTAGTTGGTAGAAAACAAATTGTCAAAATTGGTAACGTTTTGTCAAATGAAATATTAAATCATTCAGGTGTTCCTCAAGGCAGCCATCTTGGCCCATTACTATTCATTATTTTTATAAATGATTTGCCAAATCTACTTTCATTTTCAAAATGTCTTTTGTATGCTGATTTTAAAATTTTTAGTTGCATTGAATCTTTATCTGATGCAGGTAAAGTTCAAGCGGATTTAGATCAAATTCATCAATGGAGCAATTTAAACGGACTTAATTTCAATGTTAACAAATGTAGTGTTGTAACATTTACAAAAATTCGAAATCCCTTGCATTTCGAATACAAGCTTGGTAATGATTCTCTACAGAGATGTGAAAATCAGAAAGATCTTGGAGTAGTATTTGACTCTAAAATTAATTTTTCTCTCCATATAGACCATATAATTTCAAGAGCCAATGCTATGTTAGGATTTGTTATTCGAAACTCTAAATGTTTTGAAGATCCGTATACACTTAAAACCCTTTACATCAGTATTGTTAGACCGTTGTTGGAATACTGCAGTGTTATATGGAATCCTTACACACAGTCAAATATAGGACGGATTGAAAAAGTTCAAAAAAAATTCACTAGGTTTGCGTTACGAAAGATTTATGGAAATTTAAACGTTCCATGTTATGAAAGCAGAAGCATTCTTATTGACCTTAAACCTCTCGTGTCAAGAAGAAAGTTAAATTCGATTCTTTTTGCTTACGATGTAATTAATTCTAACATAAATTGCCCGGTTTTGTTATCTATGTTCAGTATATACGTTCCTACCCGCTGTTTACGACCAAGAAATGGTGATTTTTTTCATGTTCCATTCCATAGTACAAGTTACGCTAAGCACAATCCAATTACCAATGCCTGTTTAAATTTTAATGAAGTTGATTTTGCCATTGATTTTAATATTAATAGAAATGAAATTAAGAAAAATATATTAAATTTATTGTAATTATTACTATATTATTTATTTATTAAATGTGTAAGATTGTCAATACTTAATTTAAGCTCTTTTGTAATCTTTATAAAGTTTGTTAACTTGAAAGATGGTAAATAAATAAATAAATAAATTATATTTCATTACAAGCGCGAGGTCGCTGCTTTGTTTCATGTCATTATCATTCCAACATTTTTAATTTTCTTTTCTTCCCGTTCCCATACTCTCTCTCTCTTAATATCTGTTCCATTCAATAGTTACGTTTTTTCTCTTACCTGCCTAACTTCATATTCAATTTTTCTATATTGTATAGTTTATCTAACTAACCAACACACACACATTTTTGTTGTTTCTCTAATTCTATCGTCACATCGCTGAGCAATGTGGGGGTGGGCTCTTTTTACTTGCGATATATGTATGTAGGTAATAGGTACTAACTATAGGGCAAGTTCTGCATTTGGAAAAAAATCGAACTCGAGATTTTGATCATTACGATGATAGCGAAGACTAATAAAGTGGGTCCGACGATTCCGTCTGTTTGTCTATATGCCTGTATGTCCGTATGTATGTATGTCTGTACCTCGATCTAGAGCCTAAGCCACTGGAGCTATTTTTTTCAAACTCGGTACTTAAGGGTCTTCGGTGATTCCCTAGAGGAGAAATTGAAATTCTTTTTAGCTCTAAAACCCGTAGTAATGCATAATCTAATTTATCTCGAACACGGCTCTAACGATTTTGATAAAAAAAATAGGTGTGATACTATGGACACGGAATACATTTTGGGGAAAAAAATGTTTTGGGGGGAAATGTTATTAACGGTACCTGTCATAGAACGGTTTTTTTTTTGATTTGAATTTCTCATCAACAGCTCTAACGATTTTAACCAAAATTTTTATGCGTGAGCTTCTATACACTCGAAAAAATATAATCTAAAAAAATTTTCGAAAGAATATTTTTTTGATTTTTAAAAAACTAGTAGGTATAATTTTTTTTTTTTTGAAAATTCAATATCTAGAAAACGGATACACGAATAAATTTTTAAATTACGTTATAAAATGTATTTTATTGAATACTAATAACTTGCATATCAATTTTGTTTAAAAAATTTTAAGGACAATTTAGTACACAAAAAACATGTTTCAGTGCGTCTGTATGTCTGTACCTCTCTCTACAGCCTTACCCACTAGACCTATATGTTCTTCAATCTCGGTAAGTAAGGGTCTTCGGTTATTCCCTAGAGGAGAAATTGAAATTTTTTTTTAGCTCCAAAACTAATGGTACCCCCCATACACCCTTAATGCATAATTTTATTTATCTCGAAACGATTCTTACGATTTTGATAAAACAAAATTAGGTGTGATATTAGGACATTGGACATGGACTACATTTTGGTCAAAAAAAATTTTGGGGCAAAATGTTATTTACGGTACCTGTCATAGAACCGTTTTTTTGATTTTTTGACTTTCTCATCAACAGCTCTAACGATTTCAACCAAAAATTTTCAACAGGATCCCACTTAAGTTTAAAATAATATTGTATATAAAAATATTCGAAAAAAAAACTATTTCTAAAATCTATACTACCTAATACTTAAAATTTGGCATCCCATATTTTGTTCTCGAAAAATTTAAAGGAAATTTGTCATATAAAAAATTACTTTAATAATAAAACGATTAATCAGACGGCAATTCCATACATTTGAACATTTTTATCTCATTAAATCCATGTTTTATATTTATAAAATGTATTTTAAATTCCAAAGTACTTTTAAATAAGAGCAAGTTTGTGCGATCCAGTCGTGCATTTTATTTTTTAAATTACTTGAATACACTCAACAGCATTTTGGGTGACAAAAATGGACATTCAATTGACACAGTGCCGTGCACATGAACTATTCTTTAAAAGCAAAACCATTTTAAAGTTTGGGTTGAGTGATCTCAGAAAGTAGTCAACCCGTTTATTTAAAATAAATTTTATTATTTTCTATATTGTTACATTTATAATATGCACAAACATGAACAAGCACTTTTTTTTCAAGTGTGAAAGAGAATCTAATTCGATACGGTATGTTATACATATAAACTAAAATTAATATTATTGTAGCAAATATGCTCAGTCCCATTGAGAAATGTTTTCATATGCTAATATTAATATTAAGAAAATATTCGTAGTTACAATTTGCGAAGCAACGCGAGTACGGGTCGGCTAGTATAAGATAATTTACAATTTCATTTCACAATTTTGAAAACAATCGGTCTCAACTTTTTTTTCACGTTTTTTTATCAAAATTTGGACTTTAAATGCGAATTTCTCAAAAACCATTGACATGAGTAATTTAATTTAAATGAAGGATTATAGAACAGACTTCTGGCTTTCAAACGCAGTATAGCACTTTATTGTAAGTGTTGCCGTTGTTTTTTAATATTTTTTTTTTTAATTTAAACCATTTTTTCTAAAAGTGCCCCTACCTCCTAAACGGGAGGAGATAGACCCCCCTCCTATAGTAAAAAGTTCTTGTTTTTGACCCCTCTACAAAAATCCGTCATCAAATCTTGGCGGCCAAGTTATCTTACTCTCCCCCGGAACCGTTTTTGAGAAAAATACGATTTTCGAAAACCATTTTTTAAAATTTGTATGGAAGGTACCGTTAGTTTTAGATAAAACAAAATTTTTTTCTCAAATCTTGTAGATCATGTTAAGAAACTTTTATTTGTCAAGTTTGGAAAAATCGATTTTGGGGTTTTCGAAATATATTGAGTTTCCAAAAAAAATTTTGAATTTTTTTTTTTTAAATCCAAAAAATAAAAAATTGAAAATTCGAATATGTAATAATATTCAAACTTTGGAGGAGCTTTAGCAAAAAAAAATGATTTGAATCGGCTGTACGGTTTTCGAGAAAATCAAAAACAAAAAAAATGGACCCAGGGAGGGCTACCAAATGTTTATTTTATTTTATTTATTTTATTTATTTATTTATTTATTTGAAGGCGTTCACATTAAGAAGTACAATCTTATAGATAGTGATGCTTAAAGATGCATTTAACAATTTAAATTCAAGCTGTCCATTTATAATTAGGAAAAATAGTACAAATAGATAAAAGGAGAGGAAAAAAAAAGAGAAGAAAAAAAAAAGAAAAAGAAAAAGAAAAAGAAAAAGAAAAGGAAAAAGGACAAGAAAAAGAGAAAATAAAAAGAGAAAATAGCATACAAAAATTAGCCAGTGTTTTGAGTGAAAAAGGACCTAAGCTCCAACCTAAACCTATTGGTGCCACCGAAACCACGAACATGCCTTGGTAAAGAATTCCATAAGCGAATAGAGTTAACAAAAAACTGCCGCCCAGATGTAAGACAAGAGAAACGAGGTTGGATAAGCTGACGAGATCTCATTGAGGTACTATAACGTATCTTGTTAAATAGGTAACTAGGCTGATTAGTTTGAATTATATTAGAGAGCAGTATAAGGGATCTGTAACGAATAAGATGATCGTAAGACATATTATAAAGTTGTTTGGAGAAGTGAGAAATCCGATCGAAACGTCTTACGTTAAATACGTAACGTGCGATGTTGTTAAAAGCGATGTTAAGTTTTCTCCTGCTAATAGAATCGCAATTTCCAAAAATTTCACAGCCATAGTTAAGATTAGGAATAATGAGTGTTTTTGCCAATAACATACGTGTTCTTTGAGGGGTAAATTGGTGGGACATCCAGAGCTGGCGAAGTGTTCCATAGACTTTTCCAACAGCTGTGTTGATATGATTATTCCATGTCAGTGTCCTATTAAAAACGATTCCTAGATTTCTTGTGGTTTCAACATATTCAATTTTTGAGCCCTGAAGGGAGATTTCAGGGAAGTAGGAAAGGTCTAATGGTTTCTTGCTTATGACTATGCATTTTGTTTTTAGTGGGTTAAGAAAAAGCCCATTCTTCTCGGACCAGGCGGAGATCTTATCTAAATCAGTATTAATTGTATTTGCGCAGTCCTCTAGCAAGCCAAGGGGGCAACTCTTATACAATTGGACATCATCGGCGTACATTTGTACCGAAGAGGATACTAAAGCGGGAATTTCATTAACATATAATGAAAATAATAAAGGTCCAAGTATGGAGCCTTGTGGAACCCCTCTACTATTAGATAGAAAGCTGGAAATTTCATTACCTAACGAGATAGCTTGTGTTCTAGACGTCAGATAAGATGACATGAGTTTAACTGCAGATATTGAGAAACCAAATAGCGTCAAAAGTTTGTTACAAAGGTTGGTATGGTCAACCGTGTCGAAGGCCTTCGAAAAATCCAGTAAAACCAAAAATGTTATTTTGTCCTCATCCATAGACTCTCTAATATTGTCCACAACGTCAATAACTGCAGAGATACAGCTATGGTGCTTCCTAAACCCAGATTGCATTGGTGAAAGCAAATTATTGGTATTGATGTAAAAGTTAATTTGTTTCTGAAGCACTCTTTCAAATACCTTAGATAAATAAGGGAGTATGGAAATGGGCCTTAAATCTTTACTAGTAGGACTCTTACGAATGGGTATAATTTTTGATTTTTTCCATTGAGGAGGGTAGAAACCAGTGGTTATAATAAAATTGAAAACGTGCTCAAGTGCTGGGAGAAGTATAGGCAGGATAATTTTGATAAATTTTGGATGAATTTCGTCAAAACTAAAAGCATTTGATTTGACAGATAGCAAACATTCAACGATCTCAGAACTGTCCACACAAGAGAATTCGAAGGTGCCAGTTTGGGAAAGTTCATGTGCAGCATTCGAATAAAAAGGTAAAACATTCAAGTTAGGAAAAGGAATTGTAACAAAGGTCTTATTTAATTGGTTTATGTCCAGGCCATTGTCAACATTTTGTTTAATTTTACCCACTCCCAATTCTCTAAGGCTACGCCAAAGCTCGCTACCTTTCATTGATGGGTTAATTTTTATTTCATAAAATTTCTTCTTGGCAAGCTTAATTTTGGTTACAGCTAGATTGCGCAAAGAACGATAGGCCTGCAAATGAGCATCTAATCTGTAACGCTTCCAATCACAATATGCTCGGTTTCGTCTTTCTATAATTTGCCGAATTTCAACAGTGAACCAAGGGCATTGACCATGCCTAACACGTCTAACTTTTAATGGCACATGTCTATCAAAAAGAACACGGATATTATGATTGAGAAACTGAACTTGATCATATACAGACTCCATATAAAATACACGATTCCACTCAATACTTCGAGCTTCCAATTCCAAAAAATTATAATCAATGCTCAAAAAATCTCTGTATTCATAAGTTAAGTCGGGACAAACAACCGAAAAATCAAAAATTAAATATATTAGATCATGTTTTGAGAAAGCAGGGACTGACAACTGATCATAAAAAAGAACGTTGGTAAGGTCATTTACAAAAAATACATCTAAGAGAGTACTCGAATCTCCAGTAAAATGTGTTGCAGTACTAGTGTTCACTGGGTACAAATCAAGAGACCTCATACCTTCGATCATATTTATTTCCGTTAAAAGGTTGCTATTCAAGTCGCCACCTACAATGATTTTTGGATAGTTTAAAGAAATTGATTCTAAGAGTGCAAAAATGGGAGAAGGATCAATGTTTCTGTTGGGCCTATAGACAGATCCAATAAGAAGATTACCAGATGAAGATTTAATTTCTACGAAAACATAATCAACTTCACTCCCAATCATAGATTTACACTTCAAAAAACATTTCAATCCCTTTTTAACATATATTGCAGCACCTCCACCAATCCGTCCTATTCTGTCCCCACGAAAAATGTTATATCCATTCACCTTATACACTTCATCGTTGAAACGATCAGAGAACCAGGATTCTGAGACACAAACAACATCAACCGTAGAACCTTCAAAAAGATCTCTAAACTCATCAAGCTTAGGTAACAGACTCTGCGTATTCATATGACACACCCTTAAACCAGGTTTTTGGTTACCTAAAACTCTGATCATTGCTCGAGAGATTCCATTAACTCCGTCACTCATGGAATTTAAAAAATTATAATTCGATTGCATAGCAGTTATAAATTAATAAAAACAAAGGCAATGACATGAAGCAAGGTACAAATGACACCAAAAACATACTCAGAGGATAGGCTAAATTTCCAGTCATATTGGCTAAATAAAATGAGAGAAAAAAGGAGGAAAAAGAAAAAAGTAAGAAATAGAGCATAGTTTATAAGAAAAATATTTTTGAACAGAAATTATTTAAGCAAGTGAACTGAATAAATTATTGAAACAATACAATTTTTTATAAAAAAGAGAAAAAATATAAAACTTTATAAAATTTTAAGTATAATGAAAAAGAAAGAGAAAAATAAAAATGTTAAAATAAAAAGTTTGAGAACAACTGATCATAAAAATTTAAAGCTGGAATCATCTTTGGAGGCTGGCAATATCATATAATTTTCCGATGTCATCTACTTTGGCTGCTTCATCGTTAGAGTGATGTTTGACAAATACCCCTCCACGCATAGTAAACACCGAAAAAAGATGTTTTTGTTTTTTTAATTGGAGTGCAGTGTGAAGTATTCTGTTATTTTTCTTTGTAAGACACTCGCGCAAGTAAACAGGAGATTCTGAGCTTAATCCAAAGTCGTTTAAATTTAATTGTTTCTTATGTTGTTTTCGGTATCGTGCAACAGACGTTAAAACATAATTTCTATCATAAGCCGATTGAAATTTTATTATTATAGCGGAGGTATTATTATTTTGTCGTGTGCGAGTGCGAAAAATATCATTTGCTGGCGGTTTAATGTTTAACACATGACATAAATGATTGAAAAGGGATTTAATGTTTTCATTTTCTATGTGCGGGATCCCAAAAAGAACCGCGTCGCGTGAAATATTTTTGTTCTCGTGTTCCTCTTGTATAGTTTTTATTTCATGAAGTTGTAATCGCAGGTCAGTGATTTCTGAGTGGGTTGCTGCCAAGTCAGTATGTACCTTTGACAGCGATGCTTTCATTTGATTAACTTCTGTTTTAATAGAATCGATATCGTTTTTTGATGTAGCTTGATTATTTTCTAGTTGTTCGACTTTGGAATTTATAGCCGCGATAGATTTGTTGAGTTCGGTAAATTGCAAATCAATTTTATTCGCGAGTGTGTCGTTATTTTCTTCAATTTTCGATGATAAGAGTGAAATAATTAACTCACTTTGACTTTTAAGTTTTTCATCCATTTTTGTAAGTAACATGTTTTCATCTACGGCCATTTTTTTGGATATTTGCTGAGTGGGATCAAGAGATGTTCGAGGTGAGTTTATTCCTTTTAAATCGGGCTTGGAGTTTGATCTAACTCGTTTTTGGCTGGACATGGTGAACGTTTAGGATGTAGGTTGTATAATACAAATGAAGTAGAGAAAACAAAGAAAACTTCAACAAGAAAAATGTAAATTTTTTTTGAAAATTTTTTTCAACCATTACCTAGTTTTAACTGAATGAAAATTTTCAAATTTTTTTTAAAAAATTCTGTTTTTGAGAAAAAAAAATATTTATAAAATTTCGAAAAAAAATCGTATGGCAGGTACCGTTTTTTGTTTGGTCTTACAAAAAAAAAAAAGAAAAAAACGTGTGGGGGAAAAAATTAAAACCCATATATACCAAGATTGAAGAAAATTGGCCGAGCCGTTTAGGCTGTAGTCAAACCGCCAGACAGACAGACAGAATTGCGAGACCCACTTTTTTGGTCTCCGCTATCATCGTAATGTCAACTTTGATCAAAATCTCCAGTTCGATTTTTTTACGAATGCATAACTTGCCTTATAGTACCTATAAATCGCAAGTAAAAATGAAGATCACTGGAATGGTCATTGCATCATATACCTACTAAACAAAACTATTTCTAACACGTTTTTGAAGTAAAACTTCTTTTCCGGCGTTGGGGGTAAAAAATTGTCTATGGATTTGTCAGTGACATGTCAAAACGACACGCTAAAGCGACATGGTTCTTACAATTATTGTTCGAATTTTGTTAGAGGTTATTTAAAACACTTTAAAAACACCTTTTATTGCCGAAAGAGAATGTTCTTTTAATTGTACAACCATAACAACTAACCTACAAAACAATTAATAAAATAATTTCATTAAAAAATTAGATAATAAAAGCTTTTTTTCAATGAATTATGTGGCCAAGTAATTTCTCGATCGAAAACCACTTTCCTTTGCACAAAAAACACAAACAAATATATATTTTTTATAGTTTTATTTATTTAAAACATAAAACACTTTAACCTAAGCAATACTGAATACTTATAAACTATTTAAATTGAAAAATAAGCACTAAAATTTACAAAATACTTAAAGCGAAATATAAAAAAAAGCACTTGTAAATAAACTATCTGCTTTATTGCTTTCTGTTGTCAAATATAAACTAGCATTGCCATATGCGAAGAATTTTAAATTCTGTGTCAAAAATAAATTAGCATTGCCTACAATATTAAAATCCTTGGGCTCCAACACAATGAATGAGATAAGAAAAAAAGAGGGCACGAGTACGATAACTTGGCCGCCAAGATTTGATGACGGATTTTTGTAGAGGGGTCAAAAATAAGCACTTTTTACTATGGGAGGGGGGGGTCTATCTCCCCCCGTTTAGGAGGTAGGTGCACTTTTAGAAAAAATGGTTTAAATTAAAAAAAAAATATTAAAAAACAACGGCAACACCTACAATAAAGTGCTATACTGCGTTTGAAAGCCAGAAGATTGTTCTATAATCCTGCATTTAAATTAAATTACTCATATCAATAGTTTTTGAGAAATTCGCATTTAAAGTCCAAATTTTGATAAAAAAACGTGAAAAAAAAGTTTAGACCGGTTGTTTTCAAAATTGTGAAATGAAATTGTAAATTAGCTTATATGTGTTTCATGTATCTATCAGTTCTTAATCGAACGCAAAAAACCGCATGGTTCTATGTCTTCTGCTTTTTGAGAAAACCTCCGTTTAGGAGGTAGGGGCACTTTTAGAAAAAATGGTTTAAATTAAAAAAAAAAATATATTAAAAAACAACGGCAATACTTACAATAAAGTGCTATACTGCGTTTGAAAGCTAGAAGATTGTTCTATAATCCTGCATTTAAATTAAATTACTCATGTCAATGGTTTTTGAGAAATTCGCATTTAAAGTCCAAATTTTGATAAAATAACGTGAAAAAAAAAGTTTAGACCAATTGTTTTCAAAATTGTGAAATGAAATTGTAAATCAGCTTACATGTGTTTCATGTATCTATCAGTTCTTAATCGAACACAAAAAACCGCATGGTTCTATGTCTTCTGGTTTTTGAGAAAATCGAAAATAACTAAAACTACTTTTCTACAAAATGTTTGATATTTTTTGCTTCCTTACATAAATAAATTAGTGCTAGCTTCCAACATTACAATATATAAACAGTAAAGTATGTATGGGGGGGCATGCTGCCCCCCTGCAACCCCCCTGCTTGGGCACACTATAGGATTTGGGGTAGGTGCGAGGTTGGGTGCATGCAAAGTTTCTTTTGCATTCACAGAATCTGTATTTAAAAAAATTCAAATTTATTGTATTTATCCAATGTCCACTAAATACATATAAAATACAATAAACGATCTTGAAAACCAAAACAAACTTCTGACCGTGTTCACCAATACATGGCACTATTTTTCTATCGAAAATACTGCCTAGAAAAGAAATATAAGGACGACTGGGGTTCGCAAATAATAGAGTTTTTATCAGATGTAAAAAAAGTTTACCCTTGTTATACCGATGGTGATATATGTGAGGGTTTACAGTTAAAAGACATCGATCCTCCCACCCTTCAGAGCGAAAATTTAGAAAGTGTTTACCGCCAAAACATCCTCGGCTTCCCACCATAAAAGAGTAACTCAACGAACTCGACAGTTATAGTACGGACGATGGCTTTATTGACGAGACTTACACACCTTTTTAATACATTTTGACCATTTTTAACTAACTATGACTGACTAACTCATGACTAACTGACAAAATAAATGACCCAGATGCAATTCTACCTCCTCATGGTGCATTCTGGGTAACGCTAAATGAATTGCGGTACTGAACTAACAAAGATTCATTATGTTTATTAACATTAATCCTTAAAATGGAATCACCGTCACCACCAAAAATCAAAAAAAGTAGTTTTGGTAATTTTCGATTTTCTCAAAAACTAGAAGACATAGAACCATGCGGTTTTTTGAGTTCGATTAAGAACTGATAGATACATGGATCACATATAAGTTAATTTACAATTTCATTTCAAAATTTTGAAAACAACCGGTCTAAACTTTTTTTTTTCACGTTATTTTATCAAAATTTGGACTTTAAATGCGAATTTCTCAAAAACCATTGACATGAGTAATTTAATTTAAATGCAGGATTATAGAACAATCTTCTGGCTTTCAAACGCAGTATAGCACTTTATTGTAAGTGTTGCCGTTGTTTTTTAATATTTTTTTTTTTTCAATTTAAACCATTTTTTTTTAAAAGTGCCCCTACCTCTTAAACGGAGGTTCTCTCAAAAACCAGAAAACATAGAACCATGCGGTTTTTTGTGTTCGATTAAAACTGATAGATACATGAAAAACATATGAGCTAATTTACAATTTCATTTCACAATTTTGAAAACAACCGGTCTAAACATTTTTTTTCACGTTTTTTTATCAAAATTTGGAATTTAAATGCGAATTTCTCAAAAACTATTGATATGAGTAATAAAATTTAAATGCAGAATTATAGAACAATCTTCTGGCTTTCAAACGCAGTATAGCACTTTATTGTAGGTGTTGCTGTAGTTTTTTAATATTTTTTTTTTTTCAATTTAAACCATTTTTTCTAAAAGTGCCGCTACCTCCTAAACGGGGGGAAATAGACCCCCCCCTCCCATAGTAAAAAGTGCTTGTTTTTGACCCCCCTACAAAAATCCGTTATCAAATCTTGGCGGCCAAGTTATCGTACTCTCCCCAAAAAGAGATGTGAGCGTGATGAAACATCATCGTTATTGTAAAATCCGTTTCAAACTATGAAAGCAGACGAGGTTATACATATGTACGTAATTAAGCATTCCTCGTCGTCACTTTAAATTAAATTAATAAATGAAGTATGTAAGAACAGTAGCGCACATTCAATTTTTAGTTTCACATCTGTTGGTTGCTGAAATGAAACATATGGGCTTATGTTTCATTTTACTATATAACTTAATGATGCAATAGTGCAATCACATCACCCAAATTCCAGAGAACACATTACTTCATGGTGCAGTGGCCAGTTGCAGTCATCATCACCCAAATTCCAAGTATTCATATTCAATCATATCACTCTTGTCTTTTGTTCTATTTCAATTATGGTGCGATGGATGTGTGCTCGCCTGTGAACCTCATGATCACAGGTTCGATCCCTGCCGTCGTCTATGTCGTTTTAATTCCATTAAAAACCTTCTAAAAATTGTCATCAATGGGTTGCTGGTTTACTCATTACATGTTGTTCAGGCATAACACTAACAACATGTAATTGAGTTAAACTAGTATACCCAAGAAGGATGAACACGAATAAAATAATGTGAATTATAAGCGACATAGAAATAAGACACGGCATTCTCCGCACTAGTTCAGCCGCCATCCCTGGAGATAAAATATCTGAGACAACAACCTTCAGTCTCAGAACATCGTGCCACACATCTTTCCTATCCTTCTTTCTCTTCCTTAACTTCACGCCCGCGCTGTGTTCAAACATTTAAAACATGTGCAGTTAAAATATGAGTTCGAGTTGTTATTTGTAATTTATCAATAAAGGTTCAGGCAATCTGCCTGAAGAAAAAAATTATTTTTTTAACTAAATGCAAATAGTGTTTATTGACTGGCGCCCGAGCAGGGACCCCGTGATAGCGTTTAAAACTCAGTAAATAAGTTCCTTTTGAAAAAGTGGAAAATTTCAAAGAATAGTAAATAATATTAAAAGTGGACATTAAATTATTGAAAGTGCAAGAATAAAAGTTTGAATAAATATAAATTAATAAAAAATATAACTCACTAAGATAAGACAGTGAATAGTGTTAAAGGACTTAAAAACAGTGCAGAAAGAAAAAATAACTAAAGGGCCCCGGAGTCACCTGTAACAATAAAATTCAGGACAAAACGGACATTGCCGCCTCGCAACTGTTGAGTTACCCTCACGGAGGACCAAAAGAAAGGATAAGGAAAATAATAGCAGCTCCCAAGATGATAATAATCTTGTAAGTTTAGATTAAGTTTGAAAGAAAATACATTAAATTAAAAAATAAAATAAATAACATTTGAAATAAAAAGTGAAAAAACTAACGAAGGAAAAATATATTAAATTAAAATTGAAACAGAAAAAAAAAGAAGAAAGAAAAGAAAAATAGATAAAAATATTATTATTCATTGGGGGCTATCGTGAACAAAATTTCCCTCGGAATTTTCCCTATCTTCGAAAATTGGAAAGGTCAATACTTCTGCACTGTTCATTGTAAGCCGGTGACTGACCTTTTTAAATGAGAACCAAAGTAACTATGAAACTTAATTTCCAATATCAATAAATTCCAAAGGAAACTTTCGACATTATTCGAGATGACAATTTTGAAAGTTGGGAACAATTCCCAGGGAAATTTTATTCACGATTGGCCCCATTAAATCAAAATAGTTAAAAGAGAATAAATTAAAATTTTTAAAGAGATTAAAAAATATTAAATTTGAAAGTAAATATAAACAAATATTGAAATATGTAATAAAAGAAAAATGGCAAAGAAAATTATTGAAATAGTAGAAGCAGAGCCAAAAAAATATACCCTTGGAGAAAAAATGATATTAATTCAGAAAATATTTAATGATACAAAAAAGAAAAGAAAGAATTTACTTGATTTAGAACTTATTAAGAGTGAAATTATTAGGAAAATACAAGTGATTTTAAAAGAAAAAAAAAAAAACACACAAATATTGATGAATAAGCAGTGACGAATTTAGAAAAGAAATATAATTATACCTAATTGAAACTAATATAAGATCTGAAAATTGAAAAATATCAAACATTATTTATCTCCTTACTTTCTTGAAAATTTTAAATATTTAAAAATGAATCCTAACAATTTAGTAAGACCCCCTCGTATAAACGATAACCCTGCTAATCCTCCTAACCCTGCTAATGCAGGTCAACAAAATTTACAAAATAACAATGAACCTTTTAATATGAATTTACTTACTGAACATGTTAATAGAATAATGCCAGAAACCCTTCTACGAGAAGGTAGAACAATTTTGCAATCGCTTCTTAACTCTAATCTCGATTTTGCAAATGACACAGATCAAGCAATTAACGTAGGATAAGACAGAAATTTATCGGAATTAGATAAAATTCCAGATGTAGTTAAAAGTCTACGTGAATTTTCCGGACAGGCAGGAGAATTTAGCTCCTGGCGGAAAAGTGTAGACAGAATATTATCAATTTATGATCATCTTAAAGGCACCCCAAAATACTACGGTATTTTGAGTGTCATCAGAAACAAAATTGTAGGTTTAGCTGATATAGCACTCGAATCTTACAATACGCCACTCAACTGGCAAAAAATTTCAAAATGTCTGACACTCCACTATGCGGATAAAAGAGACATTGGAACTTTGGAGTACCAAATGACTACTCTAGTTCAGGGAAATAATTCCATCCCTGAATTCTATCAAATGGTGTACCAACACCTCTCCCTCATACTAAATAAACTGTCAAGCATGGAAATGAACCATGAATCGCTTACCAATATGATACAATGTTATCGTGGTAAAGCACTAGATACATTCGTACGCGGATTAAGAGAAGACCTCCCACGTCTTCTTAGCATTAAAGAGCCTATAGACCTTCCACAGGCTCTTCACCTCTGCCTTAAACTACAAAACATTGACTATAGAACGCAATACGCGAATAATAGTCAACATCTTGTGCGTAAAGCACACATGCCACCACCGCACAGTGCGGTATTTTGATCAAAAACCTGGCCAAAAATATTTGGGCACATTTTTCACATCAAATAGGTACCAAATGACTAAAAAGTTATTTGAAAGGATAAATTTTCATTTTTTGGGTACAGTAAAACCCACTTAAGTGCTTACCCACTTACCTCGCGATTAGCCGAGAGAAAAAAAATTATTAAAAATCAAAGAAAGCACGTACAATACTCTGCTATAACTTTTTTTAAAGCTTATATTTCATTCTTTATTTTGTTTTTTGATGCAAGCTGTTTCATTAATTAGTTTTTGAGAAATTAAGTTTTAAAGATGAAATTTAGAAAAAAAAAAAAAATAGTTTTTTAATTGATTTTTTATAAAGTTTTGCAATTTTTAGGACATTTTTTATTTTAATTTTCAATGGCCTAATAAATTTGTATTCAAATACTAAAAACCTTATTCCAATAAATATTATAGTTTCTAAAAAATTAGAAAAATACTGAAAGATACTTTTTTCCCAGAAAACCTCTTTTTTCGATTTTTTTATGAGTGGATTTACAACCGGAAATTTTCTTAATGCAGGTAGCCAATTTAAAATACCTGCGACCCTTTTAATCCAAAATTTGAGAAGGGGATTAGTTTTAGTTGCATATTTTATGATTACAGGTCAATTACTCAATAAAAAGATTAATCTTTTTTGTCTTATATGCAAGTAGGTAATAAAAAAAGACCTGGAATAATTGAATTTTCTAGTTTATATTTTATTATTTATTCATCATCATAAACATCTTCAAAAACATCATCATCACCATCATCATCATTATTACCATCATCATCATCATCATAATCATCATCATCGTCATCATCATCATTGTTATTAACAGTCAAAAATTCGAGAGCCTCCTTTGAAAACGACTGTTTCTTGGTCTTACTTTTTGTCCTTAAACTACTGAGATAAGGGTCTGACGTCAATAGAAGCCGGTTAATCACATCCTCGTTGCATGCCGTCCTGGAGAATTTTCGTGAAAATTTTTCTCTGTATTGGCGGAAATGCTTATTTCTAGCTTCCGCGGCTTCTTCGGACAACTGACCGATTGGCAACAATGCATGGGATATGACACTAGTAGAATGAATTAAAATCTTATGCACTGTTGGAGACATAGGCTGCCATGGATATAAGCTAACATAATGTTTAGCAGTATCCATCGTGAATTTTTCGAATTTTTTCCACGCCTGTAATGGAAGCTGCTTCTTCTTGGCTATTGAAAAATCTACGAGAGGTGTTGCCGTCATTGGTGTTGCCAAACCCAGCTTTTGGAATGTCCACCAGTAAGCCCAATTTGTCGTGGAACTCTTTTTGTATCTGTCTCTTGGCCGCTTGAATTTTTTCCCGGTCACTTTTATCTGTAACGCGTCCCTTATGCACGTCCGCTTTAAGTTTGTACGAAAGATGCACCAGAAATTCGAAAAACCTAATCCTGGCGTGTAGTATTGATAGCCCAAATCTGAAAGTCTCTGGATTATCTGGTTCTGTAGAAGACAAGTCGTTGAAACTTTTTGAAGTTTTTCCGCATATGTAACAACGTAATGTAGATGAAGTATTCGTAGCTGCATTACACACCTTTCCATCGACCATTGTTGGAAGCAGTACATGGTTGATTCTTATGTTGTCGCTTACTTTTGTTGCTTGAAGATTTTGGGCCTGGTTTTCAATGTATTCGATTTCTTCATTGGTTATGTCCTTATTTTCTTTCAAATAACGAATCCGTATTGGTCGGCACCACCTCGGTGATGAAGAGTGGATATTTTGCCATATAATTTCACTCCCAGACTTGAGACGAAGAGGCACAAGGGAACTCAAAAATATATTTGCATCACTGTTGTCGTCATCTTCAAATTTCTGCTTGTATTGGCTTTGAGTAGATCCATCGCATCCCCACTTATATATTAGCTCTAAATCGGTTTCCCTGTTATCCAAGCACTGTGAGAGTTCTGGTTCCAAATATTTACATAATCGCGATATTGTGTGATCCACTAAATCTTGGAGCTTCACTTCGGCAACTGTCTCACTGACGCTTTTTGGTGGATAACATTCTTGTTTAGCTTTATACAAGTAGGTGTAGCACGGATATATATCTTTGTTGGCTTGATGAATCACTTCGTATTGACTTACAGTTAAATTGGCATCGACGAATATCCTCAAGGCGTTTTCAGGTGTGTTTCTTCGTTTTCAGGGCTTTACTGCCAATCACAGCTGCTTTTCGGAACTTCATAGCCCTGGTTGGAGTTTTTGTCACAGTTTGAATCACTTTGGCTACATCATTATTTCCCGTCGCTCTTTGACTCATCTGTGCTGCGTATGTCAGTTCATCAACAGACACATTCCTTCGAAGTTCCACTGTTTTTCGACGTTTTGTTCGGTCACTTGATTCCCCGAATTCTTTGCTTGGGCGACCTTTAGACCTTCCGGGAAGTATGCCAATAGGTAGTATTATTTCTTCGCTAAGCCACTCTTCATTCTTATCCAAGAAACGGCTTTCTATTCTGTGGCAGAGTTGCCATCTTCGTTTATAATTTGGTTTGAACGCCTTGATAATGTTGAGAAGTTCATCTTCTTTCTCTGGGGGACAATTTGTTATATCCATAAGTTTTTTATCCAAATCTTCAAGTTTTTCGTCAAAACACCTTTGTGAGCTTCCTTTTACTAACTCGTGAAGCTGTTTTCTGGTCATAGCTAAGGTGGAATTAGAGTCATCTGGAATAATATAAAAATCTATTATTAAAGGTCGTTTTAAAGGGTTTTTTTTCAAAGCCTCTGTTTTTTCTTAGGTGCAAACTTGTGCAAACTCTTGAAATGTAAGATTGTTCTACATATCCAGCAGTTTAATAAAATGTATGATAGACTATGTTGCGGCGTGTTGCGCTATTTCAAAAACACTAATGTTTGAAAAAAAACAGCGAAAAAAGTGCAATTTTTTTAAGTGATTACTTCAACTCATCGATATGAAAAAGTTAAGATGGATATACAAATAAATTTTTGCTTAAAATACTATACATACCTTGATTAACGATATCCATATCAAATTTTTTCACTAAAATCACTTTTAAAACTGAAAAAAAACGCGCAAAAATACACTTTTTTTTTAAAACCGCAAAAAAAATCATGCTTACTCAACTAGTACTAGTTGCAACTGATGGTGTCGCGAACGGGGGTGACCAATTTATAGATAGACTTCACTAAAGAGTAGCCTGGTTATCTACCTGTTATCGGACACAAGCTTAATCCTGGGAGGTAAAATTTTTTTTTTGATTTATGGCCAGGTTTTTGATCAAAATACCGCACTGTGCACCGCCGTTACCACCAAAACAGCGGGATCAACATATGACGGTTCCCCGTAAACAATTCTATCCAGAATTATTCCACATTCCAAAATAGACAACAGGTCAGAGCAAACCAACATGGATTTTACAATCAACCACAATTCCGGTATCAAGGACAATATGCCTCTAGGCCTCAACCTCCACCAGAACCAATGGATATAGATAGAAGCATCCAATCCAGGCAAGTCAATTATGCGAATCGACCGCAAATCCGCAACTTTCCAATAAAACGTGGAAATCCCTCAAACTCTCATCAATACCAGACGAGACCACCTAATAAATTTCAAAGGATTTACAATACTTTCAACACGGAGGAAGAACAAGAACATACCGAACCTTTAGAAGTCGAAAATACAACCCAAAATACGGATGATGAAAAACATCAAGAACTAGATCCATACCTAGATTATGAAGAAAATCCTTCCTTGGACCAACCTGAGGAATTGGAAGACATATATTTTTTAGACTAAACCGCTCTTCACTCCCGTACGTTGAACTAAAAGTGAAGAGTGGAAAAATTTTAAAATTTTTAATAGATACGGGATCTAATAAAAATTACGTACAAGCAAAACGCATTAAATCTCCTATCCTTAACACAAAACCGTTTTTTGCAAACTCCATTGGAGGCAACATAAAAGTTACCCACCATGCCTTTTTCAATCCATTTGCGCAAGACGCTTTCTCTCTGTGCGGTATACTAAAAGAAACAACCAAAATCGGTAAACGAAATCGTTCACCTAGTGTAGAAGACACTTCGTCTTCACACGTTAAAGCCTTAAAAATGAGTTCCAAGGAACCAAATAGACATAATAAATTTATACCACTACAATCATTACCGGATTCAGATAATAGTGATATCGAATGTGATAAAATTGTAGACCCTACTCCAAAAGCATCAAAAAAACAAACTAAAATCCCTTCTGTGTGTGTTTTGCAAAAAACAAGTGAAGATGTACACAAACTGTTTAGTGACCTCAAACTTTCAAATTATAATATTAAGAAAATGTCCATTGGCATCAAAATAAATTGCGAAACTCTTGAAATACATGAATCTCTTTGTACAATATTAAAGACAAAGAACTGGCAATTTTATACTCATGATTTACCAGCTATGAGATCGTTTAAAGTTATGCTGTATGGACTTCACGAACTTGATACTGATGTGCTAAAAAAAGAATTAATTTCATTTGGTCTTAAATGCCAAAATATAAAAATTATTAAAAAAAAATATGATAAGTTTATAGACATTTTTTATTTAGTCTACCTTGAAATAGGATCTGTGAGACTAAATGAATTAAAACAAAGCATACGCTCAATCTTCAGAACACAAGTTAAGTGGGACTTTGCACGCAGACAAGGAAATAGAATAACCCAATGTTACAATTGCCAAATGTATGGCCATGGGGAAAAGAATTGTAACATAAAAACACACTGTGCTAACTGTTCGGATAACCATGCAACGAAAGAATGTCAATCTGAAAACATCAAATGTGCAAATTGCAACGAAACGCACAAGTCCACTGACCCCGCGTGCATTAGCAGGAAAAGTTTCTTTGACATCAGACAAAGACTTTCTTTAAAAAATAAACCACGGTCAATTGTTACAATGACTAAACAAGTTGCACATCATCAATCACATTCATTTGCATCGCACACTGATGACTTTCCAGCGCTTAGACAACCACAACACCAAGGGTTAACTTCAACTGCAGCAGTGGTTGATAAAAATGTATGTTCTACCTACCCAAATGCTTGGTCCAGCAGAGACACCCACAAAACCGGTTTTAGTGCTTACGCTCAGCAAGTCAATTCAAATGATTCACTCTTTTCTATGGAAGAAATTAATGCTCTCACTGCAGAGATGATCACACTGTTAGGACAATGTAAAACTAAGGCAGACCAATTTAATTGTATTGCACAATTAGCAATTAAGTATTTATATGCAGGTAAATAATGACGAATGTTAACTTAAAAATAAATTGTTGGAATGCTAGAGGCATTCGATTTAAATCTTTAGAATTTTTCGCTTTTTTATATAAGCATAATATTGATGTAAGTTTAGTTAATGAAACATGGTTGAAAAGTAATATAAACATATCAAACAAAGATTATAAATGTTATCGTTTAGATAGAGAAGAGAGAAGGGGAGGAGGTGTTGCCGTGATAATAAAAAGATCAATTAAGCACAAAGTACTTTCGGTAGTAAACACTACGTTAATTGAAAATATTGGAATAGAAATACCTTTTGAAAATGGCCGGTCAGTAAAAATAATCTCAGTTTATTTTCCAGGTGGTAATTCATCACCAAATAAAAGAATTAACCTTAAAAATGATTTTCTTAAATTGTTAAGAATTAATGATTTCTTTGTGCTTGGAGGAGATTTTAATTGCAGGCATAGAAGTTGGGGTTGTGTCAGAGCGAATTCATGGGGGAACATCCTATCAGATTTAAATACAAGACACCCTTTTAGCATTATGTATCCTCCTCATTCCACCTGTATTCCTCCTAATAACAGATCGAACCCTTCCACAATTGATTTATTCTTAACAAATATGCCGGAACTTGTGAGTCAGCCCATGGTCATAAATGAACTAAGTTCTAATCACCTTCCAGTTGTTTGTAGTATTTTAAGTTCACCCGTTCGCAATAACAACTTAGTGTATGACTTCAAGAAAGCTAATTGGAAAAGATACAGGAGGCAAATACGTGTAAAACTGGGCCAATTACCTCAAGTTGTCCCAACTGAAGTAACGTGTGATGGTATAGACATAGCCGTAAATAGCTTTACAAATGTTTTACATGAAAGTATTGAAGAATCTGTTCCCAAAAAACTTATTAATTATGAAACACAAAACAAACTTCCTAACTACATAGTAAATATAATAAAAACTAGAAACAAATATAGATCCTTGTGGATAAGGACCAGAAATCAGATGTATTCTTTAGAAATGAAGTTATTAAATAATAAAATCAAAACATTAGTTTTTGAGCACAGGAATAAATCTTGGAACAATAAACTTCGCAATTTAGATAAGGCAAGTAAACCTTTCTGGAATATTGCCAAGATTATTAAGAAGAAAAATTGTAACATCCCTGCTTTTAAAATAGGAAATACAATAATGGTATCGAATACTGAAAAAGTTGATGCTTTAGCCAATGAATTTTCTTCAAATTATTTATTAACAAGCAATATAGGTGTACAAAATAATATTGATCTTGCTGCTGAACAGTCTTGTAATACAATAAACACATCCCTACTCAACATCCAGGAAAATGTAGTTTCTATTATGCAGCTTAAAAATATAATTTTAGATTTAAAAATAGCTAAATCCCCGGGTCTTGATGGCATAAGGAATGTATATCTGAAAAAACTACCATCATTAGGTGTCGAGTATCTTACAAACATTTTCAACGGGTGCTTTAATTTAGGTTATTTCCCAAACAAATGGAAAAATGCAAAAGTTATACCTGTCTTAAAGCCAGGTAAAACTTCGTCAACACCGTCCAGCTACAGGCCAATTAGCTTGCTTAGCACAATAAGCAAATGTTTAGAAAAAGTTATTAAACATAATCTTGTCAATCACATAAATTTAAACAATATTTTACCGGTAGAACAATTTGGATTTAAATGCCACCATAGTACAGTTCATCAGATCCATAGAATCACTAGAGATATTAAAAATAATTTCGAAACAGGGAAAAGTACAGGATTAGTCTTACTAGATGTTGAGAAGGCTTTTGATAAAGTGTGGCACAAAGGTCTGATTCACAAATTAAACATTTTGAATTTTCCTCGATACTTAATCAAAATAATTTTTTCCTTTTTAACGGGACGCACTTTTAATGTGTACATTAATGCTGAGTGTTCAGATCCACGGGATATACTAGCTGGTGTTCCCCAAGGATCAGTTTTAGGCCCATTCCTATACAATGTATATACATCCGACTTTCCCAAGCTTACGGGCTGCGAAATCGCCATCTTCGCGGACGATACATGCATTTATTCAGCAGATTCAAATAGTTTCGTTATTGAAACCAATTTGCAAACTGCCTTAGTAAATGTAAGGGAATATCTCACTAAGTGGAAAATTAAATTGAATGCTGGAAAAACACAAGCAGTCTTTTTCACTAGAAAAAGAAAAACTTGTTTTTTACCCAGCGGAAGATTAACCATTGATGGAACACACACGGAATGGAAATCCAGTACAAAATACTTAGGAGTTCACCTTGACAAAACATTAACTTTTGGATTGCATATACAACAAACAATAAACAAAATTAATGTCACCATAAAAATGCTTTATCCCCTTATTAATAGGAATTCCAAACTAAGTGATGAAAATAAGTTAATTATATATAAAGTAATTTTCCAAAGTATCATGATGTACGGATCACCTGTTTGGGGAAAATGTGCAATAACCCATATAGTCAAATTGCAGAGAATGCAAAATAAAATTTTGAAAATGATGCTCAATTTGCCTTGGCATTTTTCGACTGAACAGTTACATAGAATAGCAAATATAGAAAGAATTCCTTCTAGAATAATGAATCTGTCTAATAGATACAACGTATCCTGTAGTTCATCTGACAACTACCTCATATCAAATCTGTCTTTATGAAAATTATACATTCATAGATTTATTTATTTTAGTTATTTATATACATATTTATTTGTCAATATATTTTTTGTTGAATAACTTTTAAGTGTTATTTATTTACATATTTAATCAATTGCCTTTGATCTGTGATATCTAGTTATTATTTATTTATTTATTCATTTACTAATTTATTTATTTATTTATTTATTAATTAATTAGTTAATTTATCTATTTATTTATTTATTTATTTATTTATTTATTTATTTATTGTGTTATTTACTTATTTATTTATTTATTTTTTTTTTTTTTTTATTTATTTATTTATTTATTTATTTATTTATTTATCTCTTCAACTGTTTATCTATCTATTTGTTAATTTATTTAATTGTTAATTTATTTAATTGTTAACTTATTTAATTGTTCATTTAGTCATTTAAATTGTTATTTATTTTTTATTTGTTATTTATTAATTATTTGTTAATTTGATAATAATTTGATTATTTTGTTAAAATGTTAACGTTAGTATTGTAAAAAGACACTGATTTTGAAGGAGGTATTTTTCAGTCTTGCCCTCCCCTTCTCTCTATCTTATCCATTACATGAAGGTTTTTTTAGTAGCTTTTCCTTCTACCAGTTACTTTTTTCTTATCATTTCATATTTAAAAATCATTGTAATAAATTTTTCAGTAGTAAGGTAGCTTTATATCAAATCTCTGTAAATTGTGCAATATAGGTTTAATGAAAAAAATGTATAATAATTTAGCTACAATAAATAAACATAACATAAAAAAAAAAAAAAAAAAAAAAAAAAAAAAAAAAATTTTCATTCTTCCTACTTTAAAATCATTTGACGGAATAATAGGTAATGATTCTTTAAGAGAACTTAAAGCAATAATACATACGGACAAAAATTATATGACTATTCATGAAAACATAAAAATTCCCTTAAAACAATTTAATTCCGAAAATATAAATAATGTGAATTTACGTACTTCACATCTAACAGAAGTACAGCGCAAAAAGCTTCACGCTATTCTAAAAAAATGTCCTAATCTATTTTCCGACCCCGACGAAAAGTTGACTTATACAAGTACTGTGAAAGGAGAAATAAGAACGACGACAGATACCCCAGTTTATTCAAAAACCTATCCGTACCCAATGGCTCTTAAAGAAGTCGTAGAATCCCAAGTAAAAGAGCTACGCGATCAAGGAATAATAAGACCCTCTAGATCTCCATATAACTCCCCCGTATGGATAGTACCAAAAAAAATGGACGCATCCGGCCAGAAAAAATATAGAATGGTAATTGATCACAGGAAACTGAATTCAATCACTGTTTCTGACAAATACCCGATACCAGAAATTAATGATACCAGAAATTAATGGATTTCATCAAATCCCATTAAAGGCTAGAGATGTAGAAAAAACTGCATTCTCCATTAATAATGGAAAATACGAGTTCTTAAGACTTCCTTTTGGGCTTAAGAATGCGCCCTCAATTTTCCAAAGAACTTTAGACGATATCCTGAGGGAACACATAGGCAAACGTTGCTATGTTTACATAGATGATATTATTATCTTTGGGAAATCCGAAGAAGAACATCTTAAAAACACAGAATTAGTCTTCACGACACTAGAAAAAGCGAATATGAAGATTCAACTCGATAAATCCGAATTTCTAAAAAAAGAAATTGAATTTCTAGGATTTTTAGTAGGTATTAATGGTATTAAAACCAACCCGGCTAAAGTAAAGGCTATTGTGAATCTTTCTCCACCTCGAAACTTGAAGGAACTTCGCTCATTCCTCGGCATGTCTGGTTATTACAGACGATTCATTCAAGATTATGCCAAGTTAGCTAAACCACTAACTTCTCTTTTGAGAGGGGAAGATAGACGCGTGTCCAAGAACGCATCCAAAAAAAAAGCCAATACAGCTTGACAAAAATGCCTTAAAAGCCTTTGAGGAATTAAAAAATGCTCTTACTTCAAAAGAAATCATACTCACTCATCCGAACTTCCAAAAGGAATTCGAACTAACAACGGACGCCTCTGACTACGCTATTGGCGCAGTCCTATCTCAAGATAATAAGCCAATCACATTCCTATCTCGAACGATAAATAAAACTGAGGAAGCCTATGCCACAAACGAAAAGGAAATGTTGGCAATAATCTGGGCTCTCACAAGCCTAAGAAATTTCTTGTATGGATCAAGAAAAGTCAAAATTTATACGGATCATCAACCGTTAACTTATGCCCTCAGTAACAAAAATACCAATAGTAAAATGAAAAGATGGAAAGCCATCCTGGGAGAATACAACTACGAACTAAAATACAAGCCAGGAAACACCAATGTTATAGCAGACGCACTTTCAAGAATTCTCCCAATAACGCATTTGAACTCTCTTACAATGACACAACACAGTTCCGAAAGTTCTCCACACAATTTAATCCCTACAGTTGAAAGTCCTATAAACGTTTTTCGTAATCAACTAATGCTAAAATTAGACAATGAAGATAGTTATCAAATAAAACCACTTTTTTCGAATTTTACTAGACATATCATAATAAAACGCAAGTATAATGAAAATGACCTCATAAATATCTTTAAGAGATATTTGAACCCCAACATAGTTAATGGTCTTTCAGCACCAGAACAAGTAATGGGAAAAATACAAGAAATTTATCCCGTACACTTTTAAAATTACAGAATCAGGTATACGCAAACCTTAGTACAAGATATAGAAAATGAAAACGACCAAGAAGAAGTAATATTAAATGAACATAAAAGAGCTCATAGGAATGCGCAAGAAAATAAATTGCAAATCCTTCAAAAACACTATTTCCCACGAATGAACTTTAAAATTAAAAATCTGGTTAAACGTTGCACAGTGTGCAAAGCAAATAAATATGACCGACATCCAAACAACCAAGTATTCGAGCCTACTCCCATTCCAAACTATCCAGGTCATACTCTTCACATAGACATATTTTCAACCGAAAAATTCCTCGTGCTTACAGCACTCGATAAGTTTACTAAATTTGCGCAAGCAAAAATAATAGAGTCTCGTTCAACAGAACACATTAAAAGACCATTTCAAGATATCTTATTCTATTTTTGCGTTCCAGAACATGTCGTCATCGACAACGAAAAATCTCTAAACTCTGCATCCATTACCTCAATGCTTGAGGACGACCTTCAGATTAAAGTCTATACGACACCCCCCTACAAAAGCGAAGTAAACGGACAAGTGGAAAGGTTTCATTCCACATTGGCAGAAATAATGAGATGCCTAAAAGCAGACGGACCTTCTCGTTCATTTGAACAACTCCTAGAAAGATCTGTCAACGAATATAACTTTTCAATACATTCAACAACAGGGAAAAAACCCATTGAGCTATTCTACGGTCGAATACCCAGATTGAATCACGAAGAGTTTGAAAAAGTACGCAATAGCAACATTGAAACTCTTAAGGCAAAACAGGAACAGGACCTTACCTACCATAACAAAAAAAGGAAACCTATTAAGAAAACAAGAATACAGTAGTTATAACAGAATCAGGCAGAACGGTTCATAAAAGTCTAATAAGAAACTAAAATAAGAAATTTTAATTACAGGCTACTATTCATCACCGTTAAAGGAGAAATTCAAATTCTGGATTTCTCAAATTCACAATTCGTATCTCTACATGTTGGACAGGCAAAAATACAAGAAGGAAACCTTAAAATAATACACGATGTCGATATCGAACAATATCAAAAATTTATTGAAGATATTACCCCGACTTTAAATCTTAATATTACCCGTAACCATACATTATTTCCATTGATTTCACATGAGGTTGAACAAATAAAAAATTTAATTTTACATATTAAACCCAAAACTAGGAAAGTAAAGAGATCACTTAATTTTATTGGATCCGCATGGAAATGGGTTGCAGGAAACCCTGACCATGACGATTTTTTAATTATAAAAAAGAAAATGTCAAACTTGTTAAAAAACAATAATAACCAAGTTGTTATTAATAAATTACATACTGAAAGAGTAAATAATCTAAAAAAAATTAATAATGAAATTTTAAATTTCCTAAAGAAAGATAATACTATTAACAGTAAAATTGTAACCAAACTCCAATATAAGATAAAAATAATTAAAGAAGAATTGCAAAATATAAATCTTGCCATTAATTGGGCAAAAATGGGAATCATTAACTCAGTAATATTGTCAAAAGAAGAAATAAACCTAGCTATAAATACATTAGATAAAGAAAAGATTCCTTATGAAACAATCGAAGAAGGATTAAATTTTGCTGAAATTAAAATTGCAACAAACATGACTTCACTTCTTTATATTATAAGCATACCAATCACAAAAGAAACAAATTATGAAAAATTGTTATTAAAAACTATTAAAAAGGGAAAAGTAGCCCTTGACATAAAATACGAAAATATCATACGAAATAAAAATGAAATTTATGCAATAAACAATAATTGTAAAACTATTAACTATGTAACAATTTGTAATACTAAGAATATTGTAAACTTAACTAACTCCACATGTATTGCTAAATTATTAAAAAGTTTAAAAGCAGAGTGCAACTTAATGAACAGTCAGCATCTTCCCTACGTTGACGAAGTAACATCTGGCATCATCTTACTTAACAACTTCAACGGAACAATCAAGGCCGAAAACATGAGTCAAAATCTTACTGGCACGTTTCTCATCAAATATCACGATACAAATCTTACTATCGATAATCAACAGTTTACATCAAGAGAAATAACTACCCATAAAATCCTTCCAGCAATACTTCAACCCTCACCCGCAGAAAAAGAGTACCACAAACTCATATCACTCGAAATGGTCAACGAACTCCACATCAACAACACAAAAGAAATACAACAGATTCAAATAGAAGAAAAAACCCACAAATTCACCATATATGGGCTGATCATATTTCTTGGCATACTATTCACATTATCAACCATATGCAAGCCATTACTTACCAAATCCAATCAGTCAAACATCACCATAAAAACCATGGAAACAAAACGAGACGAAATACCATTGCATGTCATTTCAGACGAAACAAAGTCAACGATCTCATCATCACCAGCTCACGTAATACCTACATCCAAATTCTATGACCTACCCTATTTTTGAATAACAGAAGTTACATCATTATCGACTTACATAATACCGACACCAGAGTTCTATGACCTAATGCACTTCAAGCGATCGAGGACAATCGCATTTAAGAGGGGAAGACTTAATGATGCAATAGTGCAATCACATCACCCAAATTCCAGAGAACACATTACTTCATGGTGCAGTGGCCAGTTGCAGTCATCATCACCCAAATTCCAAGTATTCATATTCAATCATATCACTCTTGTCTTTTGTTCTACTTCATAAATACATGTGCAGTTAAAATATGAGTTCGAGTTGTTATTTGTAATTTATCAATAAAGGTTCAGGCAATCTGCCTGAAGAAAAAAATTATTTTTTTAACTAAATGCAAATAGTGTTTATTAACTTATAACGGGTGATTTTTTTGAGGTTAGGATTTTCATGCATTAGTATTTGACAGATCACGCGGGATTTCAGACATGGTGTCAAAGAGAAAGATGCTCAGTATGCTTTGACATTTCATCATGAATAGACTTACTAACGAGCAACGCTTGCAAATCATTGAATTTTATTACCAAAATCAGTGTTCGGTTCGAAATGTGTTTCGCGCTTTACGTCCGATTTATGGTCTACATAATCGACCAAGTGAGCAAACAATTAATGCGATTGTGACCAAGTTTCGCACTCAGTTTACTTTATTGGACATTAAACCAACCACACGAATGCGTACAGTGCGTACAGAAGAGAATATTGCGTCTGTTTCTGAGAGTGTTGCTGAAGATCGTGAAATGTCGATTCGTCGCCGTTCGCAGCAATTGGGTTTGTGTTATTCGACCACATGGAAGATTTTACGCAAAGATCTTGGTGTAAAACCGTATAAAATACAGCTCGTGCAAGAACTGAAGCCGAACGATCTGCCACAACGTCGAATTTTCAGTGAATGGGCCCTAGAAAAGTTGGCAGAAAATCCGCTTTTTTATCGACAAATTTTGTTCAGCGATGAGGCTCATTTCTGGTTGAATGGCTACGTAAATAAGCAAAATTGCCGCATTTGTAGTGAAGAGCAACCAGAAGCCGTTCAAGAACTGCCCATGCATCCCGAAAAATGCACTGTTTGGTGTGGTTTGTACGCTGGTGGAATCATTGGACCGTATTTTTTCAAAGATGCTGTTGGACGCAACGTTACGGTGAATGGCGATCGCTATCGTTCAATGCTAACAAACTTTTTGTTGCCAAAAATGGAAGAACTGAACTTGGTTGACATGTGGTTTCAACAAGATGGCGCTACATGCCACACAGCTCGCGATTCTATGGCCATTTTGAGGGAAAACTTCGGAGAACAATTCATCTCAAGGAATGGACCGGTAAGTTGGCCACCAAGATCATGCGATTTGACGCCTTTAGACTATTTTTTGTGGGGCTACGTCAAGTCTAAAGTCTACACAAATAAGCCAGCAACTATTCCAGCTTTGGAAGACAACATTTCCGAAGAAATTCGGGCTATTCCGGCCGAAATGCTCGAAAAAGTTACCCAAAATTGGACTTTCCGAATGGACCACCTAAGACGCAGCCGCGGTCAACATTTAAATGAAATTATCTTCAAAAAGTAAATGTCATGGACCAATCTAACGTTTGAAATAAAGAATCGATGAGACTTTGCAAATTTTATGCGTTTTTTTTTTTTAAAAAGTTCTCAAGCTCTTAAAAAATCACCCGTTATTTACCATATGTTTCATTTTACCAACCAAACAGTTGCGAAAATAAAAATTGAATTTACGCTTCAGGCCTGGAATTGCGGAACGATTTTATAACAACGTAAAGGTGACAGTGAATCATGTCTCGCTCTCGTTTCGTGTTCTCTTCACATTACGAATCGGACATATGTAATTAGGCCGCAGTTATAGCTTTCATTGAAATGCATCATTGGAACAAGTCAATGGAAAGCTGACTTAATTTTTTTGACAAACCAGTTATAGCAATCATTGAAAGATTGGTTTCAGTAAAAGACCCTGTCAATGGCTGATTACAACCAATTCTATGCATTTGAGGTTAGAGTTGATCATTGAAAGGAAAACTGACATTTGAGAATATTAAAGAAACGAAAATCAGCTGTTTATTGAGATTGATTTCTATCAGTGAAATAATAAAAGTGGATTTGAAAGAAAGTTCAAATCAGAATTTTGTATTTTATAGAGTGTTAAAATTCTACTTCTCATTACCTTCATATTGGTATCAATTAAAGCCATTGCATTTTGTTTATTCGCCTTAAAAATGGTAATGAAAATTTTCAATGATGCATTTCAATGATAGCTACATATAACTGGGGAGTTATAAAAACTTTTGTCTGTCGTTTTCAATTGTATTTCAAAGTCAAAATCTGAAAAATTTAGGCGAAGATTAAAATGAACAAAGAAACGGCTAGTATTGTATTAGTGTCCTTTCACGATTTATGATGTGCGTTAAAAAAGCGCCGGCTGTGCGTCATCTGTTCGTCAAAAAAGCGACATCTGTGCGTCAAAAAGAGCGCCATCCATTTTGCTCACTTTTGATAAGAAGCAAGTTATACATGATTTTCTTAATATTAAAGAAATAATAATAATTCAAGAAAGCGGCAGATAGACCAAAGTGATCGTTCCAAAACTAATTGCATCATTTGTATAATTAAATCAGTTTTGAGTTCCAATGTAAACCTCCTAATTTATTTTGCAAATCATTTTCAATTCGAAGAAATATCTATTTAAAAAAAATGTATTTGGAAGTGGTTTTGACATCTTGCAATTTACAAGACTATACTAAAACTACTTTTAAATAGTTTTTTTTATGTTTCCGAAAAGCACATGAATCGTACAGAGACTTTGCTTTTGGGAAAAGAAGTTTTACTTCAAGCGCGCGTACGTCAGTACACACACATTTTTTTCTTGCGATATAGGTACTATAGGGCAACTTCTGCATTTGGAAAAAAAATCGAACTCGAGATTTTGATCAAAGTTGACATTACGATGATAGCGAAGACGAATAAAGTGGGTCCGGCAATTCCGTCTGTCTGTCTGTATGTCTGTTTGTCTGCATGTCTGTCTGTCTGTATGTCTGTATGTCTGTATGTCTGTACCACGATCTAGAGCCTAAGCCACTGGACCTATTTTCTTCAAACTCGGTAGTTAAGGGTCTTGGGTGATTCCCTAGAGGGGAAATTTAAATTTTTTTTAGCTGTAAAACGGTACCCCCCATACACCCGTAAGCGTATTGCCAAACTGTATATCAGTACAGAGCTCTGACGCTCTATAATAGACTACAGAATGCTCATTCAAATTAAGAGCATACTATATACTGTGTCAGATCAAAAGCAGATTTTTCTGTGTTGGTATACATTTTGCTCAGGAAACTAAGAGCAAAGTACCTGTGATTACAGAGCCATCGTTCACGTTGGTGTGGTTATTGTGTGTGGTGTGTGATCCCGTGACATAAGGCCAAGTGACAAAAGGCCAAATTTGTTTGTGACTTAAGGCCAAACATAAAATGTTTTGTCTTGAGCAACAGTACCTTGGGTGGCCCGCTTCGCGGGTTTTCAGGATTTTAACTCCCTTTTCGGGGCTCACACCCGCTCACGCAACTCCGTTGCTCCGCTTAGGGTATGTTCAGTCGCCAGGCAGGCGCCTGTAGCAACAGTTTTCCTGAGGAGCAGTACATAACTGTTAGTTGTTTACTCCAATTAATGTAAAATACAAAACTGTTGCTACAGGCGCCTGCCTGGGGACTACAATACTTTCAAATTCGGTGAGCAGAAAATGGCTGAGCACAGACTTAGGAGATCTGTGCTGATATACAGTTTGGCAATACGCCACCCGTAATGCAAAATCTTATTTATCTCGAAAACGGCTCTAACGATTTTGATAAAAAAAAATTAGGTATGATATTATGGACATGGACTACGTTTTGGTAAAAAAAAAAATTTGGGGCAAAATGTTATTAACGGTACCTGTCATAGAACCGTTTTTTTTTTATTTTCGACTTTCTCATTAACGGCTCTAACGATTTTAACCAAAAATTTTCAGCAGGAGTCCCCCTAATTTTAAAATAATATTGTATATAAAAATATTCGAAAAATTATTTGTTGGGTTTTTTTGAAAAACAATTTTTTTTTTTAAAAATCAATATCTTCAAAACCTATGAACGATTATTTTTTTGAAATTATTTCCTAAAATCAATATTATTAAATACTTAAAATTCGCATCCCACATTTTTTCTTGAAAAATTTTAAAGAAATTTCTTATATAAAAAATATATTTAATAATAAAACTATTTTTTAAAGTTCGTTTGCATAAATTCATACTTTTCTAGAAATCAGACGGCAATTTCATTTTAAATTCATGTTTTATATTTATAAAATGTATCTTAAATTCCAAAGTACTTTTACATAAGAGCAAGTTCGTGCGATCCAGTCGTGCATTTTATTTTTTTCTGTTCTTGTATACGAGATGCAAGATGACAAGTCCTAAAAAAATTATAAAAAACTAAATGAGCCCAGACAAAAAAAAAACAGAATCAAGAGAGCGGATGGGCGGACAAAATTCTTTTGCACAGAGAATACGAAACCTTGCAGTGGCATTCTTGGGAACTGAAAACACTTGTGTGCGTGTGCAAAGAAATTTTTTGTTAAAAAATGCAAAATAGACCTCTTTTATAAAAATAAAATTAAATAAATATTGAGTGAAAGAAGTATTTTGTATTTTTAAATTTAATAAACAAAATATCAAAAAAAAAAATAAAAAAAATATGTGAGAATTGTATTGTCAATACTTTCCTTACAAATGTATTACAAATACTGTCATATTGGATTGCATTTCTATGAACTTTAGACGAGTATTATTTAATTTTTAAGACCGATACTCTGTTCAGGGAATATAAATCTTTGATTGAAAAAATATTTCCAAAAATTAAAAAATATAACTCTCAATTTCCCAGGGTAGGGAACAAAATATTTGCAGGAAAATGTATATTTTTTGACTTTCGTTAGTAAAAAGTTACTGTAAAAAATTAAAAAAAATATTAACTTAATTGCACAAACTTATTGTCTTTGTATAATTGTGAATTTGACTTCGTTATCTTTTATATTTATGAAGTTTTATCCAGTAGAGCATTCATAGCACTATGCAAATTTCCTTCGTTTTTCATAGTTTTGTACATTTTTTTTTTGAATAAATAAGAAAACAGAATAAAAAAAGAAGACCGATACTCAATTAAAGGATATGTTGTTTCTATAAAAAATATAAAAAAATAAAAAAAGTATTATTTTCCGAATTTCCCTATCATTTGAATGAGGACCGTACTAAAATGTATGATTTTTCCACTTGTGTGGCAGTTTCTGGGCACACAATTTTTTTATATTCTTAGTGTACATCGCTCAGAGCAGATAGTCATACAGCGGACGAATTAAATTTAATTTAAAAATCCACCCCTAAGTGAAAAAAAGGTAAAAAATTCTGATATACCTGCGGGCTACCAGATTTTATTGCCTAAAAAGTAATTAAAAAGGGATTATCCCAGTGATTAACTTAAAGATTAATGAGGATTAAGTGTGTTAAACAGAAGTTTTTCTCAAAATAGTGTTGTGCGTGTTAATCCGTTTTAATCAATAATAGTGAAAAAGGTTAATCCAGTAATATGGAACCTCTCAATCCAGCCTCGGCAATCGCTTCATTTGAAGCTTTGCTCAGGAGGATAGTCAAGGACCTTGGACCTGAATATTGTGGCAAATTAGCAATGTCTTTCAATAGCATTGTGCAGCCCAATAAAACCAGTGACAACAACATGGAAACCGAAGAGGTAGACATTGACGAGGAATCTTCAACCACCAGCACGTTGGAGGAGTCATCCACTGAAGAGGATCCTAGCGCGATCACCAGCTCGGAAGAAGATACCAGTGATTTTCCCCTACCTGGACAGAAGAGACCAAGCAAGGCGCTTAAGGACAAAGGTACTAAGCGCATTCAGCTGGAAAAGGACTGCTTAAAGAGTCCAATTAAAGTGCTAACGCCTGTCCAAACCGAAACCGAGAAGTCAGTCAAAAAGACACTGACTCCAGCTTCATCGTTCTCAACAGCTTCATCATCAGCAGCCACCAAGCCTGTTCCAGCTGCATCATCTTCAACATCAGCAGCCACTAAGCCCATTCCAGTCCAGCCTACAAGAACATCGAATAAATCCATAGTGAAACCAACCAAGGCCCCAGGAATGCCCCCAATTTTTTGCTATTCCGGCAACATTGCTGAAATCAGCAGGTTCTGCAAAAGCAAGGGATTGAGTGTAACTTTCAAAAACAGAAATACCAAGACGACTATTATTTCCACTGGAAACAGAGAAGCCTTCGAAATCATCAAAAACTTCCTGAAAGCCAGGAAGATCGAGTTCAACTCTTTCACACCACGCGAGGATAGGAAGAATCTACTTCTTCTTAAAGGAATACACCATACCTATGCTGCTATCGAAGTTGAAGACGAACTACGGATAGAAGGACTTCCAGTGGTCAAGGTATCCCATTTTAAAGCCAAGAAGGCCCAAGGGAAAACCTATAACAATTTTGTAGTAGAGCTATCGAAGACATGTGACATTAACGAAGTCTACACGAAGACTCTAATAATGAACCAGAGGGTGCACTGGGAGCGACTAAAGACCGACGACATTGTTCAGTGCCGGAACTGCCAGCGTTTTGGACACGTTGCCACCAACTGCGGACGCCAGTACGTGTGCGTCAAGTGTAAAGAGGATCATGAACCCGGGCAATGCCAACGTAAGGAGAATACTGGGTTGGATGTATGGTGTGCCAACTGCAAAAAGGAAGGTCATCCAGCCAGTTTCAAGGGCTGCCCAACACTAAAGGTAAGACTCACCGAAAAAAACAAAATGTCAGCCGAAAAAAAAGCACAACAGGTATTTGCTGCAAAATCAGCATGTTTGGTTACCCGCCCTGCACTCAGCTTTGCAGCAATGGTGAAAGGCGGTTCTTCGCAGAAACCAACCAATTCCAGGAGCCAACAGCAGCAACAGAAAACGACACCAGCGAAGGTGAACACACCCCAAGCAACAGCACCAAGGAGTGGACCAACCAAACCAACAACACCAAGGAGTGGACCAACCAAACCAACAACAACCGCACCAACGAACCTGAACACCGAAGTCCAAAGGATTTTTGGATCCGACCTACTCACGGTCATTGGAAAAGCTCGGAGTGCAGTTCCATCGAACTATGCTCAGCTTAGCGAAGGTGAGAAGTCCGTGGCGCTGGCCACCTTCATATTCCAAATATGCAATTAAAGAAGCTCCGCATCCTGACGTACAATGTGAATTCATTGTACAGCCTTGAGAAGAGAACGACATTTAATTTATGGATGAAAAATAAAAACCCGGACATCGCTCTCATCAGTGAGACCAACGTCACTAGACGCAACAACATCGACATCGCCGGCTTCAAAACCTTCCGAAAGGACAAAGATGAGGGCCGTAGAGGGACGGCAATCTACGTAAAAAAGAAGATTTGCCCCAACACCGCTGAAACCATTATCACTGGTCTCAGAACCAGCGAAGCCACTGCCGTCACCATTAAACTTGGAAGAGATGAAACTCTTATCATCATCAGTGTCTATTTCAAGTGCCAATCCAGCATGAGAAATATTCACAATGACCTTCAAATTCTCAACGGTGTCCTCGAGAGAAGCACATATGGACTCATCGGCGGTGATTTCAATGCCAGGCATCACGTGTGGCTGGATACTACTATTTCACCTGAGGGCAAGGCGATTGTTGACTGGCTGGACGCCAACAACGACCAGCACTCGTTAGTGGTTGTTTCACAACACAAACCCACCTTTCCCAGAACACCATCAACGCTGGACTTCTTCCTGGCTTCCTCGAACCTAGTGCACACTCTTCCGGAAATCCGGAATTATGTCTGTACATTATTGCACAGTGACTCGGACCATGAAGCTGTTCAACTATCGATTAATCTCAACCAACCCATACTCCTTACAACAGAAGCTCCTGAGAATTTCATTAATTTCAGACGGCTGGATATTGATAGACTTCAAAGAGACATAGAAGACAGCTTAACTCTCCCACCTTCAGACAAGAATCTTCTGGATATCGAAATCGATGCAGCAATTGTCAACTTTGAACATGCCGTATCTGATGCCCTGGACAAGCAAAAACAGTCTAAAACATCAAGGGATAGGTACCAGCACCTTCCCGAGTACGTTCAAAATCTGTATGCTCACAGACAACGTCTAAGGAAACGTCTCCAGCGGATCCATCAAAGTGAACTGAATACAACAAACAGAAACTACCAGATAGTTTGGAATGAGCTACAGCAAGTCAACATCATGTTCCGGAATTCCATTCAATACCACAATAATATCCAATACCAGAAAAGATTACAAGCAATCAAGCCAGGACCAGATGCTTTCAAAAACATCAATAGGATCATTGGAAAACAGCCACAAATACCGGAAACCATAATCAGCAATGATACTGAAGCTACCTCGGCCCAAGACAAGGTGGAAGCGTTCGCCGACTACTTCGAAGGAAACTTCACACCGAGCCCACCTACTGACCAAACTTTCTTACGAGAAGTTGAGGCAACAGTTCAACAAACACTGCAACCAAATCCGGATAAAATAAATTTTAATATTATCAATCCAGCAAATGATCCCACCGATAGTCCACATTTATGCAATCTAGAGGAGGTTGTAGAAATCATCGGCAATTCTAAGCCAAAAAAGTCTGCTGGACCAGATGGTGTCTCCTACTACATCCTGAAAAGGCTGCCACAGGCGGTAATGATTTTCCTCACAATCATTTTAAACAACTGCATCAACAACTGTTACTTCCCCCAGAAGTGGAAAACAGCGAAGATTGTGCCAATTCCGAAGAAAGGTGCCTCCAACTTAGTTTCCAACTACAGGCCAATATCACTTCTCAACAACATCAGCAAATTACTGGAAGAATTAATCTTACGAAGACTGAAGAAATTCTGCTTTGAAAATTCAATCATCCCTGACATGCAATTCGGCTTTCGAGAAAAACACTCAACCTTGCATCCACTGGTAAAATTCCAACACGATATCACCACAGCCCTCAACAGTAATCGTGTCACCGTCGGATGCTTTCTGGATGTCGAGAAAGCATTCGATAGCGTGTGGATAGACGGTCTAATCCACAAACTTCATCTTATGCAAGTACCTCCGCCATTAATAAAAATTCTCTTTTCTTTCCTATCTTTCAGGAAATTTTTCGTTCAAGTAAATAATTGCAAGTCAAACATGAAGACCATCAGAGCTGGAGTCGCCCAAGGCTCAAAACTAGGCCCCTTCCTCTACAACTTGATGACTTCAGACCAACCTTCACCAATTGGATGCGAGAACCTTCTGTATGCTGATGACTCGCTCTCCTACGCCACATCAATGTCACCTCTAATCGCTGTCCAAAAAGTAGAAACCCACATTAACAGACTCTTCCAATTCTACCAGAAATGGGGCATCCGAATCAATACTTCCAAATCGGAACTTGTCTGCTTCAGGAGACCTTCAACTGGTAGAGGCCTTCGCACCGCAACAATTTGCAGAAATCTGGTCCTAAGACTCCCTGACGGATCCTCCATAGTGGCAAAGCCAAATGTCAAGTACCTGGGAGTGCACTTCAATGAGTTGCTAAGGTTTAACCTGCACTCAAGAAATGTTCTGAAAAAGGCCAGCTGGGCCTTCAGCCGTTTGCACCCATTGCTGAAAAGAAGATCAGGTCTTAGCCAACCGACAAAGATATTAATCTACAAGCAGCTCCTGCGACCAGTGATCAGCTATTCCTTCCCAGTCTGGTTTTCCATCTCGAAGACAGCTATGAAGGAACTTCAACTATTCGAAAGGAAGATACTGAGGATCTGCACTGGACTTTACTTCGACCGTCATCGACAGAAACACTACAGGAACGAGCATCTCTACACAGAAGCCAATTTAATCCCGCTGGACAAATATCTAGTTCTTTCAATGAAGAAACTAATGGGGAACATCATCGACCACCCGAATCAGCTTATGATAAGGATGACCACAGAACAACGACATCCCGAGCCGAGGTACCTCAGTGTGATGGAAACTCTGGATGACAACGTAATCATGGACAACGAGGAAGTAGTCTCGTTCTACGCTGACATTGGGTCAGCCTACCACCGCGGCTAAAACGCCATCCCTGCCCACAACCCACAAAAATCACCACTGACAACCAGGAATGAACACCCTGAGGACAATACAACCGACATTTTAAATTTAATTTTTTTTTCGTCATGTAAATTTTATATAAAAATAATTAAACTTAAGTCACTGTATATAGTTAGGCCCCCTATGAGCCAACAAATGTAAACTTTCATACATATGTAGTATCTTATTAGTTATAAGCCAAATTGTAAATAGTATGTTCAATAAAACAAAATTGAAATTGAATTTTTTTATATTTTTTTAAACTGCAAAAGTAGTTTTCTTAACATTTTTTTAATCGATGAACGTTTATTTCATTGAAATATTCGGAAAATTGTGAAAGCTCTACAACTTAGCGCAAAACTCTAACCTATTTTTCCTCGTGAGACAATTTTAGAATTTGAGTCGACTCTAAATATGATGTATAAAACGAGAACCGATTTTTTATTAATTTTAAACGTCATAAACTATACTTTAACGTTAAGTAGCTACTTTATCTTTTAAAAGTATACTTTATCTAGATTGACAATGGCCATTTCATACCAAAAACAATCGAAGTAAAACTGTTAACTGATATTTTATTTGATTTTTTACTTGCGATATAGGTACTATAGGGCAAGTTCTGCATTTGGAAAAAAAATCGAACTCGAGATTTTGATCAAAGTTGACATTACGATGATAGCGAAGACGAAAAAAGTGGGTCCGACAATTCCGTCTGTCTGTCTGTATGTCTGTATGTCTGTATGTCTGTATGTCTGTACCTCGAACTACAGCCTAAACTACCGGAGGTATTTTCTTCAAACTCGGTAGTTAAGGGTCTTCGGTGATTCCCTAGAGGAGAAATTGAAATTTTTTTTTTAGCTCCAAAACTAACGGTACCCCCCATACACCCGTAATGCAAAATCTTATTTATCTCGAAAACGGCTCTAACGATTTTGATAAAAAAAATTAAGTGTGATATTATGGACATGGACTATATTTTGGTGAAAAAAAAATTTGGGGGGAAATGTTATTAGGGGTACCTGTCATAGAACGGTTTTTTTGATTTTAGAATTTCTCACCAACGGCTCTAACGATTTTAACAAAAATTTTTATGCAGGAGCTGCTTTGTATTTGAAAAAATATAAACTAAAAATTTTTTCGAAAAAATAGTTTTTGGATTTTTAAAAAAATAATACAATTTTGTTTTTGAAAATTCAATATCTTGAAAACAGATACACGATTAAATTTTTAAATTACGTTTTAAAATGTATTTTATTAAATACTAATAATTTGCATATCAATTTTTTTTATAAAAATTTTAAAGAAAATTTAGTACACAAAAAACATGTTTCAGTGTGTCTGTATGTCTGTACCTCTCACTACAGCCATAACCACTGAACCTATTTCTTTCAATCTCGGTAGTTAAGAGTCTTCGGTGATTCCGTAGAGGAAAAATTGAAATTGTTTTTTTAGCTCCAAAACTAAGGGTACCCCCCATACACCCGTAATGCAAAATCTTATTTATCTCGAAAACGGCTCTAACGATTTTGATAAAAAAAATTATGTGTGATATTATTGACATGGACTATATTTTGGTGAAAAAAAAATTTGGGGGGAAATGTTATTAGGGGTACCTGTCATAGAACGGTTGTTTTGATTTTAGAATTTCTCACCAACGGCTCTAACGATTTTAACAAAAATTTTTATGCAGGAGCTGCTTTGTATTTGAAAAAATATAAACTAAAAATTTTTTCGAAAAAATAGTTTTTGGATTTTTAAAAAAATAATAAAAATTTTTTTTTGAAAATTCAATATCTTGAAAACCGATACACGATTAAATTTTTAAATTACGGTTAAAAATGTATTTTATTAAATAATAACAATTTGCATATCAATTTTTTTTATAAAAAATTTAAGGAAAATTTAGTACACAAAAAACATGTTTCAGTGTGTCTGTATGTCTGTACCTCTCACTACAGCCTAAACCCCTAGACCTATTTCTTTCAATCTCGGTAGTTAAGGGTCTTCGGTGATTCCCTAGAGGAGAAATTGAAATTTTTTTTTTAGCTCCAAAACTAACGGTACCCCCCATACACCCGTAATGCAAAATCTTATTTATCTCGAAAACGGCTCTAACGATTTTGATAAAAAAAAAATTAAGTGTGATATTATGGACATGGACTACATATTGGTCAAAAAAAATTTTGGGGCAAAATGTTATTAGGGGTACCTGCAATAGACCCGTTTTTTTGATTTTCGACTTTCTCATTAACGGCTCTAAGGATTTTAACCCAAAATTTTTAGCAGGAGTCCCCTTAAGTTTAAAATAATATTGTATATAAAAATATTCGAAAAAATATTTATTGGGTTTTTAAAAAAAAAAAAAAAATTTTAAATCAATATCTTCAAAACCTATGAACGATTATTTTTTGAAATTATTTCCTAAAACCAATATTATTAAATACTTAAAATCCGCATCCCACATTTTTTTCTTGAAAAATTTTAGAGAAATTTCTTATATAAAAAAGTATTTAATAATAAAACGATTTTTTAAGGTTTATTTGCATAAATTCATACTTTCCCGGAAACCAGACGGCAATTTTATGCATTTGAACATTATTATCTCATTAAATCCATGTTTTATATTTATATGTATCTTAAATTCCAAAGTACTTTTACATAAGAGCAAGTTCGTGCGATCCAGTCGTGCATTTTATTTGATTTTTTAAAAGATTTGCTTTGTAAATAGACAAAATATTATAAATGCGAAACAATCATACATATTGCATATATTGTAATATTGTGGCGGGCGATGAACAGACAAATCTGTACCTACAAATGTACATACTATAAGCGTAGGAATAAAACCAAGAAATTATTTTGATATTTATATTTTACTATTTAAATAGAATCTTTTTAGTTTCAGAGTCCTTTTTCAAGTGTCTATTTATATTTTTTATTTTTCTACTTATAACCAGCAGCTGTATAGATTTATTCTAAATTTTATATAAACTTATAGGTAATATTTTATAAAGTAATTTTTTCATTACTACAATTCGGCCTTCCTTTAGAATGAACTTTAACTTTAATTTCTTTTTTTTTTAATTTTTGTATTGTATTTTTGTATCCAAGGTTTCATATTTGCTATTTTCCAAATTCCTTCGTAAGGGACTTGATTTAATTGAAAACCATCAACATCTCTTAATAAATACCGATCATTTTGTAAAACTCGAACAACTTTGAAAGGACCTTTAAACCTGGGAGCGAGTTTCTTACAAACTACAGGTTGACTTATAAAATTTTTTACTACCACATAATCACCTTCTTTATATTCTCTATGAATTCTTCCCCGATCCTTTATTTGTTTATTGTAGTTTTGACATTTTATGATTCTTTAGCTCTTCGAAATAAAAGAAAAAGCTCTTTAATAAAATAAATTCAATATTTTATTTTTACTTAAAAATATAACAAAATAAAATTTAACAATTTGTTGGACTTCAGAAACTGGTATGCGATGACTGTTCGTTGTCGATGTCGAACGACGAAACTGTTCATTATCGCATTTTGATTTTGTTGCAGATTAATCTGGTGATGTGATGTGCGGGATTTCGTAAACGGTATTTAATTTTAATCCGTAAGAGGATTATCTTATTTACTTATGTATATACGTTGTGCACGTCGTCATTTATTTTTTGTCAGTGTTGCTGATTGTAATTTATTGTAGTGATGCTACATTACTCCCCCTCTAGTGTGAGGGCAGGGGTAAGCGCAGTTTAACCAATCTGCCGGAACGCGTTCTATATTTTTCTTTTCCTGGTGACGGTTTGCTTGAAGTCGTAGTTGTAGACGTGGTTTCTCGATCAACTGTAACGAATGCAGCTTTTAGACGGTCGATTGAAATTTTTTGGACGGAACCGTCGATGTTGACTGTAAAATACTTTTTGTACTTTTTTAATACCAAGAATGGTCCATTGTATGGCGGCTGAAGAGGCTTTCGTACTGCATGTACACGAACAAAAACATGCGTACAAGTATCCAGGGATGGTTGAGTAAAAAACAGTCTGGATGAACTATGATGAATCGGGTCCATGAGACAGTAATTTTTTAACGATTGAGAAAGCTTTCTCACAAAGTCGTTGTCGTTGATGTTTTCCTGTGGAGATACAAAAAATTGACCAGGTATTCTAAGTGTCTTACCGTAGACCATCTCTGCTGGTGATGCATTGATGTTTTCTTTGCATGCGACTCGAAGACCAAACATGATAAGTGCTAGTTCATCTGACCAACTCCCGGGCATCTTCGTTTTAAAAGCAGATTTTAATGAGCGGTGCCATCGTTCTATCATGCCGTTCGCCTGGGGATGATATGCGGTTGTTTTTAGATGATGAACGCCCAACATGTTGTTGAGTTGCCGAAATAAACTGGACTCGATCCACGATCTGTTGTTATACGAAATGGAACTCCGAAGCGACATATCCAGCCACTTACGAATGCGTTAGCTACGGTCTCTGCCGTGATGTCAGCGATGGGAATAGCCTCCGGCCAACGAGTTACTCGGTCTATGATTATTAGCAAATACGAAAATCCATTTGACGGCGGTAATGGACCAACCAGATCCATGTGTAGATGTTCAAATCGTTCTGCAGGCTCGTTGTACTTTTCGAGTGGTGCCCTGTTGTGTACTTGAATCTTACATCGTTGACACACAATGCAATGTTTGACGAAGTGGGTACAGTCTTTTCGCATCTTGGGCCAAACATAGCGTTGTTGTAAAAGCTTCAAGGTAGCTCGATTTCCGACATGTGCAAGATTGTGGATGTTTGCTAGAACGGTATCTCGAAACTTTTTAGTGATGAATGGTCGAATGTACGTACCTGAAATATCGCATATTAATGTAGTTGATGTCTCGATGTTTTTAACAGCTTTCAGAACAAGAGATGTGTTGTTGTTTGCTAGTAAATCTTGTAGCTCTGAATTAATTGATTGGTCTTTTTCGAGTTCGTTGAGGTCGATGGCATCATGTTTGGTAACTTCTTGGATTCTGGAAAGCAAATCTGGAACGATGTTGTATTTACCTGACACGTGACGAATATCAGTCGAAAACTGACTAATGAAATCCAGATATCTAGCTTGTCTCGGTGAGGCTTTGTCCGCTTTTTGCTGAAAAGCGTAGATCAAAGGCTTATGATCTGTTAATATAGAGAAATCTCTTCCCTCTAGAAATGTTTGATGGCTTCGTAAATGGCCATCAATTCTCGGTCGTACGTTGAGTAAGTTTTTTGAGGATCTGTTAGCTTCTTGGAAAAGAAAGCTAGTGGTTTGGTTTCATCGGTTATCGTTTGGTTAAGGACGGCAACTGCCAACGATACCTTGGAGTTAGCAGTAGGATGAACTAAAAGAGTGGCTTTACAAAGCGCTTCCTTGTACTCGAAAAATGCTGCCTCGGAATCGGATGTCCATTTAATCTGCCGTTTGTCGTTCTTTACGTTACCTTCGATGAGTTTTTGGAGGCGATCTTGGATTGTAGCTGCGTTCGGAATAAACGTACGATAAAAGTTTATCATAGCTATGAATCGCCGCACTGTGGTCCAAAATGACTTTTTTCGTTGCAAAAATCATAACTTTTGAACACGTGAAGCTATCGCAACAATTTTTTTTTTCCCTCAAAGTTAATTTCCAAGGCTATACAAATTGTGAATTTTAAGAAAATTACTTTACAGGGTTTACTAGTTAGCGGAAAATTTTTTTGTTTGCTGTTTTTGAAGCTCCGTTTATATTTCTATTAGAAATAAAAAACAAAACTTTAAAAAAAAAAACATCGAAATTAGTATTTTTGCCACGAAATTTCCCTTTTTGGACCACAGTGCGCCGTAGGTCCTTGGCTATCGTAGGCTTTTCAAATTCCTGAATTGCTGCGACCTTACTAGGCAACGGTTTGATTCCAGCAGGCGTCACAAGATGACCTAAAAATTGAACCTCTGACTTACCCCACACGCATTTCGATAGGTTGACAGTAAGACCATATTCACGTAGCCTTGTGAAGATGGTTCGAAGATGAAGCTCATGTTCTTCGACTGATTCGGAGGCACACAAAAGATCATCGATATAAGGTACCACGAAATCTAGACCACGCAAAACCTCGTCGATCATCCGCTGAAACGTTTGTGCTGCGTTTTTGAGGCCTTCTGTCATGTAGTGAAAGTCCCATAATCCAAAAGGAGTGGTTATCGCTGCTTTTGGTACATCAGATGGTTCAACTGGGACTTGATGGTAAGCTTTTTCCAGATCGATGGTGCTGAAGACTTTTTTGCCATGGCAGATGTTGACGAAATCTTGAACATGGGCGATTGAATATTTGTCCGGTACTGTGTTGTCGTTGAGGCGTCTATAATCTCCACACGGTCGCCACGTGTTGTCCTTTTTTGGAACCATGTGCAAAGGAGATGACCAGTTACTTTTTGATGATTTGCAAATGCCTTGTTCTAAGAACTGGTGGAATATGGCCTTTGCAGATTTGAGTTTTTCGGGTGGTAGTCGGCGTGCTTTTGCCGTGACTGGTGGACCAGTTGTTAAGATGGGATGGGTTATTCCTGTTTTTATTGCCTTGAGTTTTGATGGCTGTTTTTCGAACAGGTCTTTGAATTCCTTTAAGAGATACGAAAAAGGATTATTTGTATCGATCAATTTTACCTGAGGAGTGTCAGAGGAAACAATGCTGCCCACGTTGAATAATTCGGTAGAGTTGTCTATTAATTTTCTGCTTCGTAAATCTACTGAAAGATTAAAGAACTTAAGAAAATCAGCTCCAATGAGGGGCGTCGCTACGTTCGCAACCGTGAAATGCCATGGAAAGGTTCTTCGTAGGCCGAGCGATAGAACGAGTTTCTCTTGTCCATAAACGTTAATTTCAGATCCGTTTGCCGCATAAAGTTTGAGGAAGTTAGATTCTTGGTTGTTCGTGGAGTATATGAGGCGATTTTTTGGTGGAATGATAGATACGTCCGCACCAGTATCAATCAAAAAATTACGACCGGTGGTTTTATCATACACAAAAAGGTTAGCTGATGAAGCACCGAGTTCATTCGCCTCTATTTGAACTCGGCATTTTAGTTTTCCGTCGAAAACGTGCATGGTGGTCGGCATTTAGTCGCTTTCGATCCAAACTTGTTGTGAAACCAACAATAATCTTTTTTCTCAGAACCACGGCCCTGTGAGTCTCGTTGCCTGGAACGCGATGGAGTGCGATCGCGACGGACACGTTGTTCGAGCAATCGAAAACGTCTACTGATGTCGTCCATTTGCGTTGACAGCCTGGCTAATGGTGCAAGCGAGGGGTCTTCTTTGTGAGAATTGCTCGGTTGCTGGGTTGTAGCCACTGACACAACGTTTGTGGTTTCAATAATTCGATCGGCCATTTTCGCCACCTTGTCGAGTGGTTCGTCGCTCCAGGGAGACAGTATTTGCTGGAGGTTCATGGGTAGGCAGCCCAACCACAGTGCTGCGAGGAATTTCTCCTCGAAGTTTTCTCCAGCGAGATTTCGCATTTCCTCAAGAAGGCGTGAGGGCTTTTTATCTCCTAAGTCCATCTGCGAAAGAAGTTTTTTAATTTTACCATGATCACTGGGTGTAAATTCTTTGATGAGCAGATTTTTGAGGGCGATGTATTTTCCTGAAGCAGGAGGTTGTCTTAAAAATCCACGAATTTTCTCGGCTACCGTTTGACTAAGCTGAGAGACTACGGTGTGGTACATTGAATTGTCTACACTGATTCGATTTACAACAAACTGCGATTCCAGGAGGAAAAACCATAGCTCTGGGTCAGATGTAAAAAATTCCTGAGTTTTGATGCGACTGACATTGAACATCTGCGAAAACTCAGTCGTCTGAGTTTCGATGCTGGTGTGGTCAACAGGTAGGACGTCCACTGGGCTTGCTGTTTTGCCATCGTCGTCTTGCTTGCTCGTCATTGCAAAAAATAACTTTCTTCGGAGATCGGGGTCACCAATTTAGCTCTTCGAAATGAAAGAAAAAGCTCTTTAATAAAATAAATTCAATATTTTATTTTTACTTAAAAATATAACAAAATAAAATTTAACAATTTGTTGGACTTCAGAAACTGGTATGCGATGACTGTTCGTTGTCGATGTCGAACGACGAAACTGTTCATTATCGCATTTTGATTTTGTTGTAGATTAATCTGGTGATGTGATGTGCGGGATTTCGTAAACGGTATTTAATTTTAATCCGTAAGAGGATTATCTTATTTACTTATGTATATACGTTGTGCACGTCTTCATTTATTTTTTGTCAGTGTTGCTGATTGTAATTTATTGTAGTGATGCTACAATTCTATTGGCTGCTTTAGCTCTTACTTCATTTAAATTTCTTTCTGATTCATTTGCAGTTATTTCCTCAAGTTTTTCCTTTAATAAATCTAAGACAACTCCTCTTTGGCTGACGCCAAAAAGAAGTTCATTTGGAGTTATACCAATACTACGGTGAATTGTATTATTTAATGCGAATTCTATTTCTGGTAAAACTCTATCCAAAGAAAAATTTATTCCCCCACAAGTTAGCTTTGCAAGCATTGGGCCTAAACTCCTATTTACCCTTTCAATTTGTCCATTAGCTTGTGGTGATCCCGTTTCTATCTTTGAATGTTTAATATTGTTGTTATTGACAAATGTTTGGAAATCTTTAGAAGTAAATGCAGTTCCTCGATCAGAAACTATTAATTTTGCAGTCACCGACTACCCTCCCATCAGATCGCATCGTTCGTAGTTTATTTTGTGTTTTCTCTTTCCCTGCCTAGCGCAACAACCGGTATCTGCCGTTATAACTTTCTTTTTTCTACACATATTTCGTTTGCGAATTTGTTTACTCCTTCAACTACAGATAAGTGCGTTCTTTTCTTAGGAAGTAAAATGCCCCACGGGCAGGGGGGTCCCGTTTCAGGCAACTACCGCTTGACGTGGATTCCGTATCTATTATTCAACCAAATAAAAAACATAAATCAAAACCGACCCCTTTGTGCAATTACCCTGATCTCCCTACAATAACCAGTGCTAGAAATCTCAAATTTATTGTTATTTCACCAAAAACCAACTAAAAGCCCATTTCATTCCTCAGTCCCTTCCTTCTAAAAAAATCCATCGACAACATTAGCAAAGATTATGAACAAATTTCTCAATTAAGAGACGGTAATCTTCTTATTTTAGTAAAGTCGCAAAAAGTTGCAGACATCTTTCTTAGAGTTAATAGTCTTGCCAACACGTGCCCCGTCATTGTAAAACTCCATGACAAATTGAATGAAACTAAAGGAATTGCCTACGCTTCTTGTTTGATTAACGTCACAGAGACAGAAATCGTCACAGAGATGAAATCCCAAGGAGTAACGGAAATATACAAATTTACTAAAAATGAAGAGGGAAAGCAAAAACCAACCGGTTTAATGCTTTTTACCTTCAATCTGTACCAACTTCCAAAAACCGTCGACATTGGATTCTACAATGCTAAAATCACGGAATACATTCCCAACCCGATGCGTTGTCGCAATTGCCAACGCCTAGGTCATACAAGCAAACAATGCAACAGTGAGTCCAGGTGCGAATCATGCAGACTCTTGCCTCATAAACCAGACCCATGCAATAATATAATATGTGCAAACTGTTCACTTGGTCATTTATCTTCCTCCAAAATTTGCCCCGCTTATAAACAAGCCAAGGAAATTTTAACCATTAAAACACATAAAAAATGTTCCATGGCCGAGGCCAAGAGAACTCACAAAGAGCAAAGCCCTATTTTTTCTTATAGCTCTATTACATCAGAATCATTCTCTGATAAAGTCAAACACGCACCATACAGAACCTCCAACTGCCCAACCCCCGAAAACCACCAACGATAAAACCAAAGCTCCCAGCCCTATCCCCAATGCACTGCAACCAAATACTGAATCAATAAATAAAAATAGACCAAACAACTTCAAAACAACAGGACTTATCCCTGCCATAACCAAACCAACAAACACATCAACAAAAACTGACTCAATCATCACAACCAAACCCATTCCATCAAGCCTTTCCGTTTCCCCCAACGAAATGATATCTAATATGAATAATACCTCCGACAAACTCACTCTCACAAAAATTACAATTTCTTTCAAACAATCAACCTTCTTCTTCACAACAACCAGAGTTCAATGAAACACAACCTTCAATAACCACCGATCTAATCACTAAACCAACGCACTCACCTATATCAAAGGTAACACAAACGTTGCTAGAGAAAAATGACTACTTTGTAGCAAACACTCCATCAGATCCAAGCGATGTCGAAATGCAATGAAAATAACAAGATCCAAACTTTTGACTCCGTTGCTCGAGCGTTGAATCATCCGGACTCTTCTGGGTTTTTTGGTGCACTTAAAAATGAGTTTTTTTTTATTATTGTTTTGTTCATCAGGTAAAAATAAGAAAACTTTATATTTATTACGCATTTTTTGAAAAAAATTGACCTCGAAGTCAAAATTTTGGTCGGGCAAGAAAAATTAAACACCATTTAAAATTGAATATCTGGCAACCCTAAAAATACATCAGCTCAATTTAAACGTAGTTTTAAAGGTTAGTATTTCTTCTAAAAAAAAAGTCTAAAATGAGGTCCCTACTACTAGTACTGACAGAGAAATTAACCTTAACATGGGTCAGGGTACACCAAAGTTAGCCTTTTTTTAAATCGTCAAAAGTGATGTCAAAGTTGAAAATCAGGGGCCAGATTCTGTAAAAAAAGAAACGAAAGCGATCGTTCGTTTTTCAAAAACGAAAGCAAATACGAAGCAAACCGTTCGCACGTACGAAAACGTTCGTTCGCTTTTGCCATACAGAATGTCACCCCAGACTTTACTGTATAACAATTTTTTTCTTAGAATATCACCAAGAATCACATCCCAAAGTATGACAAACGAATTACCGGACACCCTGTATTATTTGCACTCATAATATATTTAAGCCAGAATAGAAAGTTATTTTAATTAAATTATCACCCTCTTTTTTCCTCATGTAAACAATCCCGTTCCTCAAACACAGAAATTTGTACTTTTTAGTTTCTTTAAATGATGTTGCTGCTTTCAATAACTGACGAGAGCCATAAGTTAAACTTTCGTTGATGAACATTCTCTCCTCTTCTACTGCAGCGCTGACAACTGTTGTTTTTAATTTTTCTATCGATCTAAACATTTTTTGTTGCACTGCCATCAGCTTGTTGTCTGGTCAGTTTAATTTCTTTTACATAGCAATGATCTACATAAGTCTTCTTCTGTGACATTCGCCTTTAAGCCATCACAAAGAACTTTTATTGAGAGCCTTGTGTTGCACATACATAGTTGGAAAGGTGTTTGGAGCGTTGAATACATAAATACAGCTCCCCAGTAGCTGTTGTTCTAGGTTGTTGACCTTTCTTTCAATTGGCTCGGCATAAATCCTCGTATCAAACCCTCCTAGTGGGTGCCGGGCGGTAATGACCACCACAGAAATCTTGTGCGTTGTCAAGATGGGGATCAGCTAAGGTCAGGTCGCAATGTTGTAAGGTTCCTTTACTCCTCAATAGTTCAACCCTCAACAATGCGATTTTACCATAGATACAGGTCATTAATTTTCAGTGGTGGTGTGAGCGATTATTCATAATCCGTGCCGAAGAAATGGAAGGCTGGGGGGAAAACCAGTCACTAACGAGCTCATTCGGATGCCCAGGCCGGGTCCGTCTTAATACTTGCCTTACCCCGGTATATCGGCTCTGCCGAGGCTGACCTTTCTTTTCCGACCTACTCGTGAGACCAAAATTTTTAAAACTATCTAATGAACAAACTAACGACTACTAGGGAAATCACAACTGACAACGAAGACGAACTCTTGGCCTCTAGCCAAGAGACACTGACAGGAAGCTCTAACGGCACAGAAACCTGTGCCGATGAGATAACTTCCAAACCTTCAGGGAGCATAGCAAGTACCAGCCATAGTACTCCTGTGCTCCCTAAACCGAACAATACTGCCAAGCCATCGGGTAGCAATGCCAGCCATAGCAATGCTAACCGTAGTAAGAAGAAATCTTCTGGCGTTCTTCGAAAGAACCACTTCCTGCATGCCTCGTTTATTCTTAGCAAGATTGCCAAGAATTAGGCGGAGGGAACTTGTCACGAGAGGGACGCCGAGGATAAAATCAAGTATTAGAAGGTTATTGATGACTACAATAACCTTCTGACAAAAAAAGAAAAAGCCGTCAAGCGAGACAGGTCTCAGGAAGAGACTTTACCTTCCCAAAAGAAGAGTAAACTCGATGGTAATATAAGGAAGAGGAAAGCCACATCTCTCAGAGCGGCGCAACCGCCTACTCTAAGCGAGGTCGTCAGGGATGACCTCCAGGTAGCGGTTGTAGATGAACTCTCCACCAACAGCAAAGGTCAGCTGTCGGTGTGGAGCTCAATCGAAGCCAAGCTCTCTGAGATGATATTCAAGTATACCCTGTCGACAAGTGAGGGACCCTACCCCAGCTTCGACTCTGGGGAAATGCTCAGGGGATACAGGGTCATCAAATGCGAGGACGCGTTTTCAAGGGACTTCCTTAGAGACAGTATGGCTAAGGTCAGCAATGACTGGGAGGGCTTGAAGCTCAAGCTTATCCCAGCTAAGGAGATCCCTAGACAACCAAAGGCCCGTATCTGGTTGCCCCTCATGGGCATCAAACCGAGCGGACTGGAGCTGATCCGGGGTCTTCAGAGGTTGAACCCGCTGGTCCCCATGCACGACTGGGTCGTCATCAAGGCGGAAGAACCGAAAAAGACCAGCACTTCATACCTTCTGAGGATCACGGAAGAAAGCAGAGGGGCTCTCGAGAAGGCTGACTACAAACTCCGTTTTGGCATCAGGCATGCTAAAATCAAAATCCTGCAAGATCATGGACCAGATACTGATAAAGTGGATGAGAGCGCTAAGATCAGCGCTGTTGTCGACGGTTCGGTTGTCCTTGGCGCCGCAGGACCCTCAACCAATTAAAACGCGCTCAAGGTCATTCAGATTAATCTGAAGCACTCTAAATGTGCCTCAGATAATCTAAGAGTTTTCCTCAGTGAGGTAAACATAGACATTGGCGTAATTCAAGAACCATGGGTTAATGGCCTCAATGTGAAAGGCCTCCAAGATAACCAATACGACCTGTTATACAAAACAGTAACCCCAGAACAAGGTAATCCCAGAACTTGTATCTTAGCTAAAAAACACTTAAAAGCTTTTTTGTGTCCCAATTTTAGCACTCCGGATTTGACAGTCGTCAGGCTGGAAGACAAAGACGCAAAAGGACTACTGGTGGCATCTGGCTGCTGCGATCACAACCGGCAATCACCGCCCGAGGAGGTGAGGAAATTGATTGAAGCAGCTAATCAACAAAAGACGAACCTCCTGATTGGATGCGATGCGAACGCACGGCACTCTCTCTGGGGTAGTTCCGAAATCAACGAACGAGGTGAGTCTCTTTTTGATTTTATTATTGATACTAACCTAATTGTTTGTAACAGAGGTGACTCGCCCACCTTCGTTTTTCCAAGCTCGGAAAACTACGACGGGTGGGAAGATGTACTTGATATCACTATTACAAACAACTGTAATTTGGTGGTAGAAAACTGGAGAGTTTCCTCTTTAAATTCCTTCTCGGATCATAGATGGATCCTTTTCAACATAGGTTTCAAGGTAGAAACCCCCCCTCCATATAGAAATCCCAAAAGAACTGACTGGAAGAAATTCAGTCAGATCGCTAAATCCAAGCTAGGCATTTTACCATTAATTAGTGTAGAATCTGTGGAAGTTCTTGAATCTAAGGTAAAGAATTTCGAGGCAGCGATTAACACTGCCTTTAAGGTCTCATGTCCAGTTAAATATAGCCGCAAAAAATTCCCTCCTTGGTGAAATGAAGATCTTTCTGCACTTAGAAAAATGACCAGAAAGATCTTCAACATATGTCAGAAGGAGAAATTCTTTCAACCATATAAAGACTGTCTTAAAGTGTATAAGCGAGCCATAGCAGCATCTAAGAAGCTTGGCTGGAGAGAATACTGTCACTCAATAGAAAATATTAAGGATTCTGCCAGACTAAGTAAAGTTCTGTCAAAGGAACATTGCAGCCCTTCAAATGACGGTATCTGGACACATTTCCCGGGTTGTGAGAATAGCTATCCCGAAACGCTTAGCACTACAAATACCATTACAGCTCATAAGGAGCAAATCAATTCTGTAATAACAGGAGATAGCATTTCATGTGCGATTAATACTTGATTCCTCCGGATATTTTCTTATCGAACACCGACTACTGCGTACCTCCTCTTGGCCCAAGCGGGGATTTCAAAGCCATTTTTCCCACCAGAGAGGATTGGAAAAATGATGTTGTCACAAAGGATTTCGATTCGATAATCTTCACTGATGGATCTAAGATGAAGTGCGGTGTTGGTTCAGGAATTTTTTCCGAGTCCTTTAACATCTCCAAGTCCTTTAGACTACCAGACTTTACGAGTGTATTTCAAGCTGAAATACTAGCAATCAAGGAGGCATGCAAGTTGCTCCAATCTAACCAAAGCCAATTCAGAAATATAGCTATCTGCTCAGATAGCCAGGCGGCCATTAAGGCCATTAAATCATCTACATCTACCTCAGTACTTGTCCAGCAATGTCGGGACGAACTTGCGAGTCTGAACATTGACCTCCAGGTCACTCTCATTTGGGTTCCAGGTCACAGTGACATAGAGGGTAATGAACAGGCTGACGCTTTAGCTCGGCAAGGCTCGGCCTTACATAGCTCACTAGCGGAAAACGTAAATATTCCTCTTGGTGCTATGAAGAGAAAAATCTTCTCGATTTTTCTCAATGAATCCAACCGTAGGTGGAGCAGTCTCACAAACTGTGTCATATCAAGAAAGATATGGCCTACTGACAGCAACTCACGTTCCAACGATCTAATATGCAGACCCAGGCGCGACATAGCCAGGATCATAGCAATATGCACCGGGCACTGGCCCATAGGTGAACTTGCAAGAAAGCTAGGCATCCCCTACAACCCGCACTGCCGTAGTTGTGGAGATCCACAAGAAAAAAAACTGTGGTTCATTTTCTTTGCGATTGCCCCGCCTTAGCAAATTACAGGATGACTTCCTTTGGGAAAGCCTTCCTCGATGACCCTAGCGAACTTTCGGAGAAGAAAATCAAAGACCTGATTATCTTTCTGAATGCGACAAAATGGTTTTAGCAATGATCCGCTAAAATATATAAAAGCCATTTTCTTCCGTACTAAATCCTTATTAGGTTGACACGAGTTAATGGTATCAAAACGGCGCACCCCAGCGCTAATTGAGTCGCGGGCCCAGGGTACCTGGCGACTACCATCTCTACCTACCTACCTTCTTTCAATTGACATTGGTTTCCTTTGCTTTGTTAATCTTGGCCAAACTTTTTCCAACAGCAAATCGTAAATTATATATACATACGGTATTGCCAAAATCAGTCTGGATATCTGCGAAGGTTCAACATAATTTGCCCTTTCACGATTTATGGGGTGTACCTCAAATCTTCGTGTTTTCGATCTTTTAATAGCTCTATAAATATGAACGCGACTTTTAACTAAAAGACTACGACGAACTACACTTCACAATGGCATTTTCGTAACTAATCGCTCAGCGATGACGATTAGTAAATGGCCACTCATCGCTCAGAGTCCTCAGACTCATCGTTCGGTCACTCGTCACTCGTCGTTCGTCGCTCGTCGCTCGTCGCTCGTCGCTCGTCACTCAGTCGCTCGTCGCTCAGTGCGTGGCCGCAGCCTAAGGGATTTGGTAAGGGATGAGTATTAGGGTGCGCCTTATATTAGGAAAAAAAAAATTTGTTAATTTGGACCGTCCCAACTCGCCAATTAGTTCTTTGTCATGAAATAAAAATTGTCTGAAAATTTTATAAAAATTGAATAATATTTAGGGGTCGCTACCGGCAATTATATATTACAGGGTGGTCCATGGTAAAGTGAATTTGTGGAACTAATCACAGAAACAAATGATTAAAGTTTTGTTTAAAGATTTTGTATTATATATATAATAAACATAAAAACATATAATAAATAAACATAACAATTATGGTTTCTTTACTTAAGCAATGTACATTTCTTCCTGTCAGGATATTTCTTTCTATGTTCCTTAACTGCTAATAAGAGAAACTGCTTCTGTTCTTCATTGTTAGTATGTAGCTTGTTGTATTCATCCATGAGCTTTACTCCTCGCTCAGCGATGTCGTTAACCACTCTCATATTACGCACTAAATGTTTTACTTCATTGTAGACCTTGTCCTCACGCCACTCATCCACATCTTTAGTCAGGAACTCCGACGAAAATCCAGTTATATTAAAGAACCGGCGAGTATTTGTGGTTACAAAATCTTCCAACCTTTTAGTCTGAATATTGCCAATGTCAATAGTTATTCGTTTTAAGGGATTCTCTACTCCTTCTATGTGAAGGGCTGAAACCATCTTTCTTTTTGTTTCATTGGAGACCCCATCATCGAAAAATCCAAAAGCGACAAGTTCTTCGGACAATGCATGCCCCATTTCTTCTTCCCGTATTGACTGATGTTGTGTCGAAAGCTAAGCATTTAACTTTATCTCCAATTCCCCATTCAACAGCTGCCTCATGAACTGCATTTGCAATATTCTCACCAGTGCCAGAACTTAACTTCGGTACTGAGAGAAGTTGGTCTATTCCTTTCCCAGAAACCAAAATAGGAAGACGATCAACGATTTCATGTCCCACTATATCCTCTAGTAGCTTACCATCCCAATGAATTGTTAGTGGAACTTCTGGGGTAAATTCTATTTTTAAATTGTCAGCAATCTTTTGACGATGCTTTGCACGCTCTCGGCGAATAGAATTTGGATTCACGTTGTAATCTGATGGATCATGTCCGAGAAGTTTAAGAACTGGAGTCAAAACCAATGCTGCATTGCGATCACTCACTTTAGCAACATCAAGACTAGCTGCCAAGTTTTGGTCCAGTATTTTTCTGCGTCCTCTTTTTGAAGGTGGCACTCCAGATGTTGAAGGAACTTGTACTTCGCTGGTTTCGTGATCGGCATTATCAACTTCCACTTCGGATTCTGATGATGATGACGCTAATACTACCTTCAATGTCTGAGACTTTATTTCTTGCTCTTCCAGTTGTCTCCTCCTCTTTAAATTTTCCTTTTTTTTCTCCAAAAACAATTCTTTTTTCGCTAAAACTAGATCAACACTACCCATCTTACCACGACGTCCTTTTTCCCGTTGAGCCATTAGAAATTTCTTGTCCTCTTCTATGTTAATCAATTCTAATGCTTTGGCATGCGCAATATCAAATAGATCGTCTATAGTTCTTCCTTCCAGGCATCTTCTTTTTTTTGCAATCCCTCCGACCTCTTTACCTTGTTCTCTTTATTCTTTTTTAACTTCTTCCATTCTTTGAAAATCACTTCCACTTTATTAGCAACATGATCAATTCGTTTTGTTGGAATACGGGCCTTATTCCAAATATCTATAACATTTTTTGCGGTTGAAAGAGACGCTTTTTTAATAGTTTGTTTCAAAATTTGTTTGTAGTGAAAGAACAATGCCATAACTTCCTTCTTAGAAGGTAACATTCTTTCGCTAAGACATGGTGAAGATGATATTTGCCCAATCAACCAAATTTCGGTTTTCCTCCTAGTTGTTACGTTTTCTTGATCAGAACTTAAACTTGATGCCGCCATTTTAACTATTGACAAGGCTATCTTTTCAGCGATAGAATTGAATTTTTATTGAAATTTAAACTTTATTGTATTATTTAAAAACAAGAAGAATGATGTGTCAACGACTATTTTAATTGAATCGGTCATTTCAAAAACCTCATAAGTCATTCAATTAGAATTTTTCAGGAATCAATGAAAACTGGTTCATGCACAAACAAATGAGTTTTAAACGAGTTTTTTTTATGCTTAATTAAGTATTTTAGTTGTAAAAAAATTAATTAAGCATAAAAAAAGTAATTTAAAACTCATTTGTTTGTGCATGCAACAGTTTTTATTGATTCCTGAAAAATTCTAATAGGCATTACTGTTGTTGTTATCAATTAGATAGCTTAAAACTAACTCATCGTTGTCGGTCGCAACTCCCGCTATTTTGGACCGAGATCGGTGATGGTATGATATGGGTCAATGGAAATGTGACCGATGCAGGTGATGTTGATTTGCAATGCCTTGTGCTATATTCGTTGCCGATGATGTAGATGTTGACTTCTAACCAGAGTAAATTTTTGCGAGGGGATACATTTTTTTTGGGGAGGGGGCGGTTGGGGTGGGGTTGTGTAAGATGTTCTTTACGGGTCAAGAATGCTTTCAGGAAGAAAATTCCAGGGAACTAATAAATTTAAAGAGAAACTGATTTTTTGTCAGGTGAAGATTCAACTAGTTGTTATTTGGGCTGACCAGGTTGATTTTCAAAGCCCGGTAGCGACCCCTAATTTTTATCGGATTTGGAAAATTTTTTTTTGTCAATTTTTTTTTCTTGAGATGGAACCAGTTGACGGGTTGGGAGAACGTTATTTCAAAAATTTTAAAATAAGGCGCACCCTAATAGTGGCCAGTTAAATTTTCCGAAAAAATCATTGAGACTGTCCCAGTTCGCTTTCTCGTATAGCCAAACGGTTCTCACAGGGTTTTTTTTTTTTTAACTGGGGTTTGTTGACACGAGAAATTCGCAGATATGACACAATGGTCTGATGTGCTTAGAGACGATAATACACTTATGGTGTACTTACCAGGGTCAGAGGTAAGAAAAAAGTCTAGGGAGTAGGTGGATTGACCTAAAACGTCAGGAATCCGAGTTGGCTCGTCAACAAGCTGAGTCAGATGGTTTATATCAGCAAAAATTTCGACACACCTTCCTTCGGGTGTTGTCTGACCAGAACAGCGCAGCCACGAAGAATTGTGTACATTGAAATTGCCCGTAACAACGATCTCTCTGTGCGGAAAATAGGAAATAATTCTCTGGATAGGGTTGGACAGGGCATCGAAATCATTAGAAGTCGAATTACTATCCAAACTTGGACTGCGATAAATAAAACATGTATGAATGATACGCTTTAGAACAGTGAATTTAAACTATATGTAATTGAAATTTGTATTAAGACAGGGGTAGAAGCTGATGGGCAACATCATTACGTACGTAAATTGCTAGACCATGATAAGCAAGCAATAATGGAACTAAGCTATAACCATGCAGGTTAAACTCCGTAGGCTCGGTGTTTTCACCAACCTGGGTTTCTCTCAGTGCCAAAACTGCTGGGCTGTTTAGAACAGTGTGAACGTACACAGCACAAACATTTTTTCTAAGCCCCGGAATATTACTATAATCGACACAAGACTTTTCAACCATCACATTTCACAAAACACAAAAGAAAACTAATACTATACAGTTATATATGCAGGTATTAAATTTGGGTACCAAAAAACTTCACAATAGAAATTTACCATTAATGATATGCCTTAATGGCAAATCGCACTGATCCGCTCCTGTACACCCAAAAATAATAACCGCAACGCAATATATCCAATATTGCTATATGTATATAGTTAAATGCTAAACTGTATGGTGTTTACCACACAATGTATGCAGTGGCTATACTAAGCAACTGTGAACGGAGTTGGAACGGAAATGGAGGGAAGCACAGATGAACTCGCTGCGTTGTTTTTTTTTTTGTTTGGAGACACTGAACTGTGTTTTTCATATTTTTTTTTTTGTATTTATTCAATGCACTATTTTTTTTATTTGATTATTTATTATGAACACGCGGCGCGGTATTGTTATTTAGGGGTAATTTTGTTTTATTTTTAATTTATTTTTTTGTTTCAATTTAGTTGGATGGGATTTTAAAGAAAAAAAAAACACTACGAAGAGATAAATGGACTACGCTTCCACGCGTGCTCTCACGGTGGGATGCAGATCGACACATAGAGATAATTTTTTTATTTTTTTTATTGCAAAAGTTTCATGGATGTTCGAATGGTAGACACGTGCAACCAAGAGGACACAAGCGTCCACAGGTTTTTCTAAAAACCCACCTCTGTCTATCGACTCCTACTCTCACCTCCTCGCGGTGAACATCGGGTGCCTAGTTCCTAGTACCTCAACTGAAGATTGGGTCACAACCCCAGTGGAAGGTTGCTGGGGGTAGCAAACGAGAGAGGGGGGGGGGGGGGGAGAGGTGTTTCCACTAAGGCCGAAAACACACCGGATAAAGCAAAACGTGTTTTTTTTTGTTTAGTGAAACAAGAGAGAGGCGGGAGAGGTGTTTCCACTAAGGCCGAAAACACACCGGATAAAGCAAAACGTGTTTTTTTTTTGTTTAGTGAAACAAGAGAACATTGTTTGTTATGAGACTACACACACCAACGAAAACGAAACAAAACACAAGTTTTTGTTTTGAAGGGTTTCGAAGGTGGTTGTCGAAAATACATGCCATTGTATGAGAGCAACACACACCGAAACATAAAAACCAAAGAAGTCCTATCTAATAAACTTACTATTGATAAGCTGTGAATTGCTACTTCCTACTATGACATTTGAAGATTGGCAAGATTAAAAGCTTTTCTCTTTTCTTATAAATATCACCAAAATGTCTATTTTGTAAACACAAATTTGTTATTTGTATTTACTTGCCGTAGAGTTATAATCTTTCAGCCGGAGTTAAGCATTTACGATAGTTCGTATTTTGTTTCATTTTAATGCACACCAAACGAAACAAAAACACAAAACGTTTTGTTTTGTTTTATTTTGTTTCGCTTGGTGTGTGTTCAAATAAAAGATGTTTTTTTTGACTATGGAATCAAAAATGTTTTGTTTGATCCGGTGTGTTTTCAGCCTAAGACATCTCTCCTTTCATCCAGGCGACAGCGGAGGAATTCCCCAGATGGAATCAACGGTGGCGTCTACAGTTCCAGTGAGGCTGAACTACTTAGTGAACACCTTACAGGGCTACTCCGACGTATTCAGAGCTCAGGCCTGTAAGGAGCGGTTTATCCGGCTCCCCGTTTTTGGAGTCATACTAAGGACCTGGCCCTCCAGTTTGGGGGTTGTGCCGTCGGGGTGACTTCCCGGCCACATAAAATACGACTTAGTTGCGAAGCAAAAACAAGCCTCGAATACGGACGGATTTACTGTTGACGAACCATGCAAACGAAATAAGGATAACGAACTTCGGATCTGTACGTGGAATATTAGGTCCCTTAATATACCACGTGCAGCCGAACAATTAGCGGAAGCCCTAAACAGCTACAAAGCAGATATTACCGCCATCCAAGAGATGCGATGGGACGGACTGGGGACACAAAAATTAAAAGACTGTGATATTTACTATGGCGACTGCTACCGAGAACAAAAGCAGGGTTTATTTGGATGCGGATTTGCTGTTGGAAATATTTTCAGGCAAAAAGTCTTAAGTTTCAACTGTGTGAACGAGCGCTGCATCAAGGGCAAATTCGACAACATTAGCCTGATTTGCGCGCATGCCCCAACAGAGGAGTAAGATGAAGACACCAAAGACATATTCTACGAGCTCCTGGACAAAACATACGACCAGTGCCCTAGTTATGACATTAAAATTGTCCTTGGAGATTTTAATTCCAAACTAGGAAGAGAAGACATCTTTGGTGACACAATTTGAAGATATAGCCTGCACGAAACAACCTCCGATAACGGATTCAGGGTGATCGACTTCGCTGTCGGTCGAGACGTTCTTGTAGCTAGTACGCAGTTCAAACATCTTGATATTCACAAAGGGACTGATCAATCAACCGTAAACCAGATTGACCACATTGCGATCGATTCAAGGCACTTCTCCAGTATAGAGGATGGCCGCACGTTCCGAGGGATTAACATCGACTCGGACCACTACCTCGTTGTAGCCAAGGTTCGGCTGCGGATATCCCGACCCAAGCCAAAACAAGGAAGTACTGCGAGGAAGTTCGACATTGGACATTTACAATCGCAAGAGATCGTAAGGTCCTTTTCGATCGAGTTTCTAACAACCTCTTAAGAAGTCCTATGCCGCCAGCATCAAGTATTGAGGACCAGTGGCAACATTGCCAAGCAGCCATCAGAGATGCCGCCTCTGATGTGCTGGGATAGCAACATATAACTTAGGCGACGCAGACCACCAATACCGCCCACCCTAGCTATATCGAATCTCAAGTCCAACAAAGCCGCTGGAGCTGACGGCATCGCTGCCGAACTGTTCAAAGCGGCAGGCGATGACTTGGTTGGGAGTATGCACCAGCTCATCTGCAAAATATGGTCGGAAGAAAGCATGCCAGACAAAACGGAGCATTGATGTCCGTTTCAATGAGCACTCGAATCACACCAAGATCAACCGACCAGAAAAATCTTCCGTTGCTACACACGTCCTCACCAACAAGTATTTCAATGTTAGTTTAAAAGATGTAAAGCTTAAAAACACATCACAAGCCATCGAAGACTTGATGCATATGAAAGAGTAGAATAACAATTATATATAGATGCATATATAATTTTTTTTTTTTTTTTTTTTTTTTTTTTCAAAAAATAAAAAAAACAGACGAAGACAAAGACTTAGCAGGAAACTTATTTTTAAAATGACATAAGTTAAGAGACGAGCGAGTAATAGACGGTAGAAATGTTTTGTGGGTCTTATTTGTTCATGTTGTTGTTGATACCCATTATGCGTAATGTTTCTAGGAAATAGCCCTTCAATAAATTTTGCTCAATCTGCAGGATTTTGACACTTTCAAAATCTGAAGCATGATCGTTTTCGATGCTGTGAGTCGACAGGGCTGTCTTCGAAGGCTTATTAGATTTTATGTCAGATCTTTGATTTGAAATGAGTTATCGAAGGAATTGTTTTGTGGTTCCGATGCAGAACAAATTGCATGTTTCGTTTGGTTTACTCTTACAATTAATTTTGTAAATAAAGTTTTTTAAAGAGGTAACTAATAAAGGCCAAGAGAACGTTCCGCTAATAAATATATGGAAATATTGTCAAGAAAAATAGCAAGAAGAACTGCACTTAAGAGACACCCTTTCAAAACCCAAATTGGTATTCAATCCGCCACTTAACTACGTGCGACTTAGGAGGATAAATATTAAAAGAATTGCAATAAAGTTCATATAAAATATCCTCCTTGTTACTTAATAGGTTAACATCGACTTTTTTTGTAGATTGGATATACCAGAGTCTTGAAAAGCCCGTGGAATTTTTTCAAAATCGAAAATGTGATTGAAGAGGTATTTTTTTTGTAAAAAGTCCAAAGATGTATTTTTGTAGAACTCATTGTAGATTCTGTCTGGGCCTGATGCTTTGTTGTTTGTCGCTCTATACATTGCAATACAATTAAGTGTGTGATCTGTTATTCTTATTATTACAATGTAAGTTGGTAATAATATAATAAACTTAATTTGGAATAAGGTGTGTTGTTGATATCAATAAAAACAGCGTTAGTTTTTTTTTTCATTTTTAAAACCGTAGAAAATAAGTCCACCACTGGCTCTCTAAAATTGAATAGGTGAACTGATGATACCCACCGCAACTCGAATCCAGAGATTAATATTCAAATTTTCACTTCTTATAAAGTTTCAAAGTGAAAAAATATATCATGTTTTTTCCTACAAAATAGAAAAAATCTATAAATTCTGGCATACAATATTATAAGCTAACAATTTTACTTAATTCATTTTTTATCACTATAATTTACGCTACTTATTCAGTACTATTTGCTTTTTGACAGACAATACTTTTTCATTGTGCACTATAGGACAGGTGCATCCCTGACTTAACAACTGTTGGTGACAAGTGAGTCGTTAGCACTGACCGCGTTCGCCTCGTAGTGCGATAGGGTATCTAAGATACTTTACACCCTGACTCCACAAGATATCTGTCTCTCCAACTCAATGTCTGATATCTCCACCTCTACATTTTCTTATTGCTTGGCTGGGCAAATTATGTCATGATTTTTTATTTCTATCCCTACTGCACGGGATGTGTTTTGTGCGGACAACAGAAATTAGCAAAACGTAAAACTAACAAAAATTATATATATTTGCAAAGAAAAGAATGCGCATCTACCTAAAGTATAAATAAATAACATAAAACATAACTTAACGCACGAACAAATGAATAACATGACACGTTAATGTATTTATGTACTTACAAAATAAAAAAAAAATATTAGCCGACGGAATACTTGACAAGAACCAACCAAATGAGAAGACACGAAATAATGAGAATAGAATGTCATTTCACGACAAAAAGTACAAAAAAAACAATCTGTCAAATTTCATATCAGACATTCTATATCAAGACAAAACCGCTGACATCACATCATAAGAGGAAATATCGCGTCTCTATTGGAGATTTCATATCATGATGAGCATCCTGAGAGAATTTATCTCCTGTGGAGTCGGAGTGTTAGTATCCGATACGTTGGCGAGGGACCAAAAGCGCATAGGTAACATTTAATGTCAAAATCAAAAAAAAAATGGCTCGACCAGGGTTGGCCGAATCAACTACATGCTTAATTTACTACAATTTTTTACGTCTGCTACATACGTAGTTAATTCATAAAAAAAAATTGAATAGTGGAAACCAAACAATTTTGCACATTTATGATCTTATGAAGGTTTGTAAAAAACTGAAAATATTTCGTTTACCATAAGGATGAAGAATTGTAGGAATTATACATGATAGATGGGAAGTTTATTTTCTTTGGCATAATCAAAGGATTTGGATTATGAACACATGACTTAAAGATATTTTTAGAGCTGAATTTACTGTACAAGGTACATGCATATAAATGTTACCGAAAACTTTTTTTAAAAATAATGAAAATCAAGAACTGGTAGTTATATTGAGACTTAAAACTGTTTACTTTTAAGAAGCACTGCACACATGTCGAAAAGAGCTCTTTTAAAATAATATTTACTAAAGCTATTCGATATACATATATAAAAAAGCTATTACGGTATAAAATAAAACAGTAGGTTAAATATAAAAATTACTACAATATAAATATTCTTTAAACTAAAAAATTTCTAATGATCATAACTCGAAATATGGCAATAATTATATAGACGGTTTACTCATAGAGATACTGAAAATTAGCAACATTGCTACCACAATTTAGAAATTTTGAATACCCATGTTTTGCCAGTTTATTTTATTTTTGTTTATATTGTTTTTTTTTCGTCAGTATTGTGGTCGTTTCAATGATAAAAACATATATTTTTGTTAACACCCTAACTCCCCTTGTTGTCAGAATCAACAAAATATAATTTATGGGATTTTAAGTTTATCTGCTATTCATGTTAAATAGATAAAGTTTTTCGGAACTTACCGCGTTTAATTTCTTTAGAAATAATTATAATTTCTTTTTCCCGACGTTCCGAACAAATTTCATTGTTCGTGGTATATATGTATATAATTTTCTGACTCCCTATATGTATATGCACCACATTAACTCATCACTCTTACATAAATTTGACGATACCAGCGTTGCGGAACGTCCGCCGCTTCGCCATATAAGCTTTTTAAAATAGTAATAAAGATTTCATATACAAAGCTGAAATTGAATTTTTCTTTAAAAAAAAAACTTCAACGCGAAATAGTATTGCGGGGATAACCGAATAAATTTGAATTTATATCACAAAATAAAAAAAAAAACTTCGTAATGTATAAGATAACCTAAAATGTAAGGGACCATTTTTTTCTGGAACGCAATGGAAAACCTTTGAGATCTTATTCAAAATAAGCAAATTATATTCGGTTTTTTATTGTTTTATTTTTCACTGTTTGTTTTGGGTAATAACAAAAGTTTAAACAAAATATTGGACTGCCTTTTGCCTTTGGAAATGATTCTGAAAGTTAATTTTATTTTACAACAGTTTAGTTCTAGTTCAAATTAACAGTAATATGTGCATATACATAATGTTTTTGTTGTTTCAGAAAGTAGTAATAATTTACCTGGGTTTCAACAGTAAGTGTCAGTAGATGCCTCTGCAGTTCTAGGGGATTTGTTTCGAGTAATATAGCAGCAATTTTATTGGAATCTATTTCTCGAACTTTACACAGGCATTTTGGAGAACTTAATATTCCATCAAGTTTTCCCAAGCTTTGAATATCGCTTTTACTAACGAAATCTGGATTTGATTTGATTCTGGATGGAAGCATACCTTTTATATTATTTGTATTTTCTAAGTTTTCAGAATTAATATTGAATTCTGGAGTTATACGGTGAAAAGTGGTAGATTGCTGTGATTTATCATTTTCACCTGGATTATTTTCAGATATTCTTTTTGAACTTAGTTGACCAGTTCCACCAGTTAAGTTCTGTGTTACAAATTTTGAATATTGACGTTTCACACATACTTCACGTTGGCGTTTTACAGCTACTGTAGGTGGCGGCCGTACATGCTTTCGGCTGCAAATATTGTTCAAAAACTAATGAATTTGTAAAATTTAATTTGTTGCATTGTTGTAATTACCTAGCACTATCACATTTATGTTGTAGTAATTCAAAGTTACGTTCTTGGTTTTGATTTAGAGCTGCTTTTAATTGTTCTTCGAGATTTGTGTTCCCCGCTCTAAAGAATTCCAATTTTGTTTCCATTTTTGAGATTTTTATTCGGTTTTTTATTATTTCCGACTCCAGTTCTGCTACCTTTAAAAGTAATTTATCTCGCTCTTTGTTTAGTCTAAGCAAATTATGTTTGAGTGGATAATTTGTATTGAAACGCAAAACTTTCGGATGTAAGCTATTTGAATTTAAAATGTTTGGAACACACACAGAGGAAACATACGTTTCATTTTTGTCACACTCAAAGTGTGGCATAGAAGGAAATTTCTGTCGAAATCTTAATGTTTTTCGAAATATTACATCTAAAAGATTCAACAATTCATCATCTGAATCACGTAGAAGACGATCTGATATATTTGTTCCCTGAAAATTAAAAAAAAAAATGTTAAAATATTCCCGAAAATAAAGCCAACCCATTAACTCAATTAAAAGTTCAAGTGACCAGAACTCCAAAGTACGTTTCACCCAGGTACGATAATTCACTCATAAGTGAGATGCTGTGGTACCCTTCTTACCGTCTCATATAAAATGTATAACATTGATACTCACATAATGTGAATATGTATTATTTTTCAAGGATAATTTGATTAAATTCAGACACCTAGAATAGTTATATTCGTGGTCAGACCTATTTATCAACGGAGATGAAGAAAATTAGAAAATTATTCCAGATATTCCAGATATTGAACTTAATAAATTTAAGGTTTAAGTGACCTCAACTCCAAAGTGCATTTCGACAAGTGTACGACAGGAGGCTCATCAGTTAGATGCTGTTGTACTCTTGAAATACTATGAGTTTTATTTTTCTAAGAGAAATTAATTAAATTCAGAATATAATTGCACGTGGTCAGACTTTTTAGTCAACGAAGATGAAGGAACTTAAACTGAAGTAATTTTCTAATTTTCGAAAACCATTTTTTTAACATTTGTATAATAAGTACTGTTATTTTTAGGTAAAATGCAATTTTTTCTCACATCTTGTAGAAGAAGAAACTTTTATTTGTCAAGTTTAAGAAAAATGGAGAATTTTTTTTTTAATCCAAAAAAATTGTTTGAAAATTTGAATACACAATAATATTCAATCTTTTGAAGAGCTAAAGCATACAAAAAAAAAATGATCAAAATCGGTTGGAGCGTTTTTTGAGAAAATCAAAAACATACAAAATGGTTCCAAGGAGGTACAATTAATAACCATCTAAATAAATTTTTTTAATTTTTTTTGTTTTAAAGTTATTTACAAAATTTTGAAAAAAATTCGTAGAAAAATAATTGTATGGGGAAAAAATTACAAATACTATCTACCAAATTTAAAGAGAATCGGCCGAGCCGTTTAGACTGTAGTCGAACAGACAGACAGACAGAATTGCGAGACCCACTTTTTTCGCGTTCTCTATCATCGTAGTGTCAACTTTAATCAAAATCTCGAGCTCGATTTTTTAAGGAATGCAAATTTTGCCTTATAGTACCTATACGTCGCATGTAGAAAACATTGATACTATAACGGGTCTTCTTATATTGAAATAAAGGTTTAAATAAATCTCCATCAAACAATAATATTTAGAATAATATAATAACAAGTTTTTAAAAGTATACTTAGAGCTAGGTATATGTATATTATATTGTAAGGTATGTATATAAAGTTTAGAGTAGGTATTGTTAATAAGTTATGAAGGACAATATCCCTTACAACTCGGCCAACCTGACAAATGATCGTCCCGATCATAACGATTTATAAACTATAAAGATTTTAATATTGATTTTTCTTTATAGCTTAATGAAAGCTTCTTCATCATTGAACTCTGTAATATTCTTCGGAATTCTGAATGTTCAGAATGTTCGGAATGTTCTAAATTTTTGAATTGTTCGGAATTTTCAGAATCTTCGGAATGTTTAGAATGTTTGGAATGTTCAGAATCTTGAGAATGTTCGGAATGTCTGGAATCTTCGGAATGTTTGGAATTGTTCATAATGTTCGGAATATTCGTAATCTTCGGAATGTTCATAATTGTTCATCATGTTCGGAATGTTCGTAATCTTCGGAATGTTCATAATTGTTCATAATATTCGGAATGTTCGTTATCTTCGGAATGTTCATAATGTTCGGAATGTCCGTAATCTTCGGAATGTTCATAATGTTCATAATTGTTCATAATGTTCATAATCTTCTGAATGTTCATAATGTTCATAATTGTTCACAATGTTCGGAATGTTCGTAATCTTCGGAATGTTCATAATGTTCGTAATTGTTCATAATGTTCGGAATGTTCGTAATCTTCGGAATGTTCATAATTGCATAATGTTCCTAATCTTCGGAATGTTCATAATGTTCGGAACGTTCGTAATCTTCGGAATGTTCATAACTGTTCATAATGTTCGTAATCTTCGGAATGTTCATAATGTTCATAATTGTTCATAATGTTCGGAATGTTCTTAATGTTCGGAATGTTCAAAATTGTTCATATTGTTCAATTTGTTCAGAAGATTCTTCTTACTCTAGTGCAGATTTTTTTTTTATATATGCAAATCTCAAAGCTGCGCTACTGTTGCAGTTTCCAGAACTTCCACATTGTTTGTTTCACAGAATGCAAGCAATTCACTTTTATTATGACATATTCTTTATGTATATCTTATAGTTTTCGGATTTTTTTTTTTTAATTTAATCTTCAATCCTCAATTTTAAATTTTCAATGTTTAATTTTCAATCTTCAATTTTCAATCTTCAATTTTTAATCTTCAATCTTGGCTTATCGCCATTACTTGGTATATCTTATATGTAGTTTTTGGATTTTTTTTTTTTTTTTTTTTTTTTTTTTTTCAAATCCATCTTCAATATTCAATTTTCAATCTTGGCTTATCCCACTTCTGAGTTATAACGGGTCTTCTTATATTGAAATAAAGGTTTAAATAAATCTCCATCAAACAATAATATTTAGAATAATATAATAACAAGTTTTTAAAAGTATACTTAGAGCTAGGTATATGTATATTATATTGTAAGGTATGTATATAAAGTTTAGAGTAGGTATTGTTAATAAGTTATGAAGGACAATATCCCTTACAATACCAAAGAGATGTACAGCTACAAGTAGTTATCAACCGCCAGCATTTTGGAGCATTTCTAGCCCAGCCTCCAAAGACATCCAAGGACACCACTGTGAACACAACCAAGGCTCCAGGAATGCTCCCAACCTTTTGCTATTTCGGAAGCATTTCTGAAATCTGCAGGTTCTGTAAAAACAAGGAATTGAGTGTGACATTTAAAAACAGGAACCCAAAGACGACCATAATCACCGCTGGAAGCAGGAAACCCTTCGACACCATCGAAAACTTTCCACGGGAGGATAGGAAGTATCTACTTCTACTAAAAGAAATCCATCACACCTATAACGCCATTGAAGTTGAGGACGAACTACGGATAGAAGGACTTCTAGTCATCAAGGTATAACATTTCAAAGCCAATGCACAAAGAAAAACCTACAAACCACCACTGGGATGGAACACCTCGAGAACAACAAAGTCAGTCAACCATGTATGATATATATATATGATATATATTTATATTTCTTTTTTGGAAGTTAGCCAATTTATAAGATTGGGCCCTAATGTTCCATAAGATTTTTTATATTTTTTTCAATGTATTTTATAGTTTTAAGTAAACTCAAATTGTAAATGTTCAATAAAAATGGTTAAATCGTTAATCAATATTTGAGTCGTACCACTGTCGAACCTGGGCAAAATGCACTTTGGAGCTGAGGTCACTTGAACTTTCAACTGATTTAAATTCAATCACTCTTCTTAAACTGAAGTTACTCGTATTTTTAATTTTCTTTATCTCCGTTGACCAAATCTTTAACTACCTGCAAGCCGCCGGATGTTGCCGTAGCGCTATAGCCATCCTTAGAGGAAATTGTCTCTGTTGAAAATCCAGAATCCTGTACGGTGCTCCCACTTCCTTCACCACTCTTTGGCTCCTTTCTACAGCAATTCGAATTACTTCGGCTTCTAGAAACGAATGATGGTACCGCTTCATCTATTGCTTCTGTTCCATTTATAACAGAATTTTCCTGTGGAATTACAGATGGATGCAATTTTCTTCGTATTTTGATTTTTTTTGTTTTTGATTGATTTCTGAAAAATAGAGGTTATGGTTATTTAAGAGATTTTTTATTAAAACTATTTTTAATAAAGAATTCGAAAGACGTTACAATTTTTCACGAACGGAATAGTGAATTCGAGTGGACCCATTTGTAATTATATTGGTGTAATTAGAATACGCTTTGTAAGGGGTAAATAAAGTTTACAAGTGATATTTTTCATTTCACTTTTTCATATTTTTGAACTAGCGGAATTTTAGAAAAGTTTATTCTCTCAACAGTTAATTATCCAGAAAAGTAAATAACATTTTTTACATTATTAAATCTTTAAAACTGCTCGGTTTACTTTTTAGAGTGTATTGAATTTTCTTTTCATTTCGAATAAACATAGGAACACACATACGATTATGTACAGTTTAAATACTTAAAGAAATCATTAGTTTACATATTAACTTTTGTATTTTAATTTACAAGATTAAATTTGGATCAAAAGGAGATTTTGTAGGAATTATACCAACGCGTTCCAGTTACTAAAACTTTTATGTATGTATAATGTGAAGACATTTTAAGGCCGCCTCTGAAAATATTAAAGTGTCACAAAGAAGAAAGAAAGACACTCCTTTTCTAAAACAGTGCAAGTGTTTTAGGAAAGTAGGAGAGAATTTAAAAGGAGATACCGATGCACAATGGTTTCGAATGTCTGAATATTATAATGAGAGGGAAATATATTCAGGTAAAGCATTCCACATTCGTGTAGTGCCCTGAACTTAACTGTACGTTTTGGGCTTAGGGTTAAGCTGATGGGCATTCCTTGAAGCCCGAATATTACGGGTAAATTGTTTACGGGGAGGAATGCAGCTGGCTATTTCACTAGAACAGTGTTTATAAAAATAACGGTAAGACAATGAAAGACAATAAACATTGCAACGGTGCTCGAGAGATTCAAATGTTTCTGTTATACTTTTATCACCTATCATTTTTAAAGCTCTTTTTTGGATTCTATCCAAGAGACTCAAGTGAGGTATTGGAGCACCTGCCCAAATATGGGAATTGTACTCGAGCTTTGAACGAATACAGGCCTTTTAGATTACAGCCAGATCAGAAGGTGATTTAACCTTGGTTTTCAGCTTGAATGCTGATAAAATGTATACAAAAATAAATTTTAGGCCAATCTCCAAAATCCATTATGCCTAAAAGTTTTAAAAAACCCTTTGATCTACGCAAGTTCTTACCGAAATGGTTTTGTTTTGGGCAGGGCCGGGCCAGCCATATGTGCATTACCAGGAGCAAGAAAATTTAATTTGATCTTGCGCAAACAAATATTGCGATTTGCATTTTAATTACAAAACTTGTTCAAATAATCCCAAAATAACATCAATCACAACTGTGCTAAGTTATTTCTTGAACACTAACTAACACCACTTTCATTGTTGCATTCAAGGAGAATTTAACTCAAAATATCGTAAAATTAAAGATCCCACTAGACCTATCCAAGTGTCACGGTAAGAAATCGGCGTGACAAAAACTATTCTTTTTGCATTCTCAATCCTTGTTCCCACCTTTTATTCTTTTCATACAGGTGTTTCCTCCAAAATACTGGGAGAGAGTAGGGCAACCATGGTCCATCAGCCATTGGTACACTCTCTCAGTACTTTGAAGAAACAAAATGGATGACACTTAGTGGCCCTTAAAGTGGTCACATCCTTAACGTGGATAAGAAATCGACCGACGTTCAAACACCTAGAATACCATAATTGTGTTATTGGTTGTAAAAGATGGAACGCTAACGCAAGTCCCTTTAAGTGTCCCCCAAATCTGCGCAAAAGTCAAACGAATTAGAGTATTCGCGAAATAAAATTTTATTGCCTATCTCGCCTTCCTTATTTTAGTTTTGAAATAATACTCCACTAAGTTTCCCCAAACAACTACCTAAATCTAAATTCGAGGGGAAAAATGCACGGCACTTGTGAAGATCCTCTTTCGAAAGTTTTCTTTTTTTGGTTTGTAGAAAAAAATCGGTCAGACAGCTGAATGCGTTCATCGGATTCGCCACTCCTGGGGCCTGTTTCTCAAATCATACACATCATACATTGTATGATATTGACAGTTCTGCTATATGATTTCTGTTTCTCATATTTGTTGTATGATCCGCTGTCATACAACAATGTATGACCGAAGATTACACTGGAAATATTGGAATGTTGTATGATTCTGTTTCTCAGAAATTTATCATACACATCATACAGCAAATTAACCTACAAATTTTCATACATTTAATACAACACAAAATTCTGTTGTAAACTGCATTTACAACATGAAAAGGAAATATACAAAAGTGAGTATTTTTTTAACTAATAAAATTATAACAATTTTGAATTAATTTTCATTGTTTTCTTTTCTACAGTCGTCAAAAGAACAAACAATTCTAGTGTGCAGTCATTTCTTTGAAAACAAACATTTGTGGAAAGTTCACTGGCTTGACCCTCACAAATCCAAATTATCTCGTAGTTTAACAAGAGAATTTCATGTTTGAAGTGAAATCCACCTAGAAGACTCAAAATAAATAGAACCCCCAGTCTTAAGCCATGAAGCTAGTGTTGTAAGTTTTTAAAATTAATTTGTTCATTTATGAACCATCGAAGCATTTTTTTTTATAATCAATTACAGTTATTAATTTATTAATGAATATAGTAATTCCATAGTTTTATACATAAATTATCTCCCATATTACTTTTAAATTAGTAAAACTTTAATTTTCTTATCTAACAATTAACTTTTTTCTTTCGCAAGAGAACAAAGTTGAGATTTATATTAACCTAACACTCAAATAATAATGAAATGTCAGAATCATACACATCATACAACAATACAAATATCATACAACACTTCCAGTGAAATCTGAGAAACAGAAAATTGTATGATGTGTATGATGTATGAAAATGTTGTATGTTGTATGATGTGTATGATCTGAGAAACAGGCCCCTGGATGGGAAACCAAGGGTCGGCGAATTCGGAAGGCGAGTAGGAAGGCCGGCGGGTTTCAACTGCGTTTGGCACACTCACGCAAATATGCTGTGTTGCTGAAAGATGAGGTGACCGAAACCCACGGTCGCTCATTGGCCGAAAGCACTAGGTCGCTGAAAAATAAGAGATCATCCAGGCACGACAAAGTGTCTGGAAGTTCACTTTGGTTTTGATAAAGTTAGAGAGCAGAGCTCATTACCGATTAGTTGAAAAAAAAACGAAGATATATATATAAAATGAAAATTTTGGAAAAGGAAGAGGATTTTTAGAGATCATTCTGCAACATTGGAGTTAAGAAGAAAAGCAGTACAAATTCTGGATTGAGGAAAATTAGTGGAGACAATTTCATTTCATTTCGAGGAAGGAAAAATCGGCATATTATAAGCGCTAAGATAGTGAAAATTCTTTGGTGGTTATTTTTTTTTTGGTACAAATTTTTTTGCGTGTAAATTGTATTTTATTTGCAAAAGAAGAATCGTTTTTCTTTTGCTTCCGTTGATTTCCGAAATTGCGGAACTCGCGCCCCGTTTCTTTAAAATTACCCGTTTAAATATTTCGGGACCGAGCGTTAGCGGTTCATCTTACATATATTTTTATACTTTGTTCCATTTCTATTGTATGAAAAGATTTTGGGTTTTAACCTATATTTAAAGGTTTCCCGGACCTTATTCGGAATTCCCCCCCCCCCCCCCCCAAAATAAACTTTTTTTTTTACGAATCGATAAAAAAGTGTTTGCTGTTAATAAAAAACATCAAATTATGGAGGAGAAACACTTTTTTATGGTAAAAAAGTGAAGTATAAGCGGACCACCCCCAGTACTGTTGGCCCTTATTCGGAATTCCCCCCCCCCCCCCCCCCCACCAAAATGAACTTTTTTTTTTACGAATCGATAAAAGAGTGTTTGCTGTTGATAAAAAACATCAAATTATGCAGGAGAAACACTTTTTTATGGTTAAAAAGTGAAGTAAAAGCGGACCACCCACAGTACTATAACTAAAACTACTTTTGTATGGGATATTTGCTTTTTTTGCTTGCTTACGCATTACGGCGGCGTTTAAACAGTGATATATGTATGGGGGGGCATGCTGCCCCCCTGCAACCCCCCTGCTCGGGCACACTATAGGATTTGGGGTAGGTGCGAGGTTGGGTGTATGCAAGGTTTCTTTTTACAGAATCTGGATTTAAAGAAACTTTGAATTTACCCTATGGCCTATATTAATTTTTTTATACTTCAGTTTTTTACCATAAAAAAGTGTTTCTCCTCCATAATTTGATGTTTTTTATCAACAGCACACTTTTTTTTATCGATTCATTAAAAAAAAGTGAATTTTGGTGGGGGGGGGAATTCCGAATAAGGACCGGTTTCCCAAACTGTTCAAAATTAAATATAATTTTTTCAACTCCCTATTTGGGATTAAAACTTCGTGTTATTATTTTCTTCATAATAATTTTGCATCGTCGGTTTTCCGCTTCAAAGGTTTGCAATTTCCTTAATTCATCAATAAATTGCTGGCACCCCTTTTTTTATTTCAAACCGTGTATACGGACCTGCAATTAATATATTTATATTAATTCGATTGAGTATTCAATCGAAACCCAAATAATTAAAATTAAAAACAATTAAATTAATTGATAGCTGTCAGCTGTGTATATGAAAATATACATGTAGTTTTTAAGATTTTCTTTTCCGTCCGTCCGTTCTTAAATAAAAACACTTCATTAAATTTCATTTCATTGAACAATAAAAATTATAACTAGAAAAAAATTAACTGATTAACTTGACTTTGACTTTAATTAACTTTACACTTTACGCTTTTCAACTTAGCTTCTTGGCGATTACTTTTCGATTGATTATTTAGTTAACTATATTTCTTTACATAGGTTTTACAAAAGCTTTTATGAACTGTTCATTATTGTATAATTGATTGCAAGATTTTTAAAGCATACACTTTTTGGCTTTACTTTATAATGTTAAGCAAATATACTATTCCACACGGTCATCCTGGATTTCGTCTGTCTCAGACGATTCGTCATCGCTGTCATCATAGATTCGCCATAGCTTTATGTAGTCGACTGCTGTTGACGTAAGATTTGGACCTTCGTGATTTCCAAACCTTTTTAACCTCGTATCGATCGTTTCGCTTCACTTTGGTTACTTCATATGGACCAAGATACTTTGGATATAATTTCAATCCCGTGCCAAACTGAGTGCGTAAGATAGCGACCATGTCTCCGAGTTTATATTTTACTGCTTCTTTTCTCTTCTTGTCATAACCTTTCTTAGACTCTTCTTGTACCTTGCTGATTTGACTTTTAGCAAGCTCTCGGATTTCTTTTCTTCCTTCTTCAAACTGCGTGAGAATTTCTTCTTCGAACAGACTTTTAAGTTCTAAGTCTTCTGGCAAGAACATAGGAACACCAAACAGTAACTCAAACGGCGTTCTCTGAGTGCTTCTGGATATGGTAGAGTTAATGGTACCTTGAACACGACTTACAAACTTGTACCATTTCATCGGGTCCTCTAAACTTAGCTTCGCAAGTACTTCAATAATGATTTTGTTTAGACGCTCGACCTGGCCAATTCCTCTAGGTACTCCAGTTGTAACCATATGATGAGTAATGTTCTTTTTTCACAGTAGTTCTTGAAGTCGTTCGAAGAGAAGGCTGCCCCCTTATCCGTGATAACTCGCCGTGGAAAACCAAACGTTTCACCTTGCAGCTCCATCTTTTTGATAACATCTTCCGTATTACATGCTTTTACCGGATAGATCCAGGTGAATTTGGAAAAAGCATCAACAATGACTAACAGATACTTATATGACTTAGCTGTAGATGGAAGTGGTCCAAGGTGATCCAAATGGTATGTGTGTAATTGTACATCCGGTTTTGCAATTGGGTTTAGCAGACCTTTCAATTTTCCTTGCTTTTTTGAAACCAGAATGCACGCAATGCAATTCTTGACAACACCTTCAACGTGCTTTCTTAGATTAGGGACAAAGTAGTCTTGACGAATAATGGCTTCAACTCTCTGCACACCAACATGCCCCTTTTCATGAACGCTTGTTATAATTTGCTTTAGTAGGCTTTTTGGAACTACTAACAAACGAAGACCATCTGCAAACTTATAAAGCACCTCGTTGCGTACTTCAAAATCTTGGTATGGCTGACTCTCCAACAACTTTTTAGTGACCGCACAAAAATCATCAGCTGCTTGTGCTTTTTGTACCGCCATCCTCAACTTTCAATACAACCGGAAACCTACTTAACGCGTCGACATGACGCATAGCACTTCCTGATCGATGATGAACCTGGCACTGAAACTCCTCAATCTGCATTGCGCAGTTAGCTACCTTACTATTGAGAGTCTTTTTCTCCATTGTGAGTTTGAACGCCTTACAATCCGTGTAGATTTCAAAATCCAGCCCTAGCAAGTAAACTCTTAACCTCTTTAAAGCTTTAATAATAGCCAACACTTCTAAATCGTAACTATGATAACCCCTTTGCGTTTTATTGGTTTTATAACAAAGAAAGAAAACTGGGTGAAAATAACCATCGTCATGCTTCTGTAACAGAACGGCACCAAATCCTTCCTTGCTCGCATCCGTATGCAACTGAGTAGGTAGCGACGGATTGAAAAGCTTTAAAATCGGTTCTTTACATAGTCGTTTCTTTAGCTGCTTGAAAGCCATTTCTTGGCTTTCACCCCACACGAATTTCTCCCCTTTCTTGGTTAGGTCTGACAGTGTGGAGTATCCCTCTACAAACTTCCGAAAAAATCCTGTCAGCCCTAAAAAGCTCATAACGTGTTGCACCGTTTTAGGTTTTGGGAAGTTTTTAACAGCAATAACTTTTTCTTCAGAAGGTTTTATCGCTCCATTTTCCACAATGTGCCCTAAAAACACCACATTCTTTTGCAAAAATGTGTACTTCTTCCAATTGATCATAAGACCATTTTCTTTGCAAATATTTAAGAACTTCACAAACTTCTCTATGCACTCCTTGACGTCCTTTCCCGAAATAATTATGTCATCAACATAGATTCTAAAGTGTTTATATATGTATTTTATATAATAGTGTTCAGAACAGCCAAATGAAAATACGGAGTGAATACTTCTAAGGTCTTTAATAGTTCGCTTCTTCTTATAGACTAACTTAGCATAGTACATTAATTCTTACACCAACTTAAACTATGAGAGCATACCTACTATACACATATATACTTATATTAAACACATATGTAACACTCCCTTTACCTAAGATATAAAGATTAGCTAACAGAAATTTCATATCGAATATCTGTAGTTTATTTTAATTTTAATTCATTTTTAATACAAATAATTAAATAAAATATGTATATCGTACAAAAATAATTCATAATGCATGATATTTAATATAGATTCAAAACAATGATTTGAATAATTTTTGTACAAATAAAATTATATAGTTTCAAAACAATTCAATTAAATTCTTTACAAATTATTCAAAATCTTTTAGTAAATTTTCCAAAATTATATTTATTTTTATCCCAATTATCTTGATATCTTAATGGCGGTTTTGAAACTCTTCTGGACTTTTCTCTTTGAGGTAGAATAGAAACAAAATCATCGCTTGAGTTACTATTATCTCTTTTCCTTTTTCTCCCTTCCAGCAAGTCGTCGCTTTCAGGAGGTACAACTTTTTCTATTTTTGCATTTTCATCATTAAATTTTGTTGTTGTATCAAAATGTACAACTTTGTTAACACGTTTTCTTAATTGTCGACCATGACATTTACGAAAACTATAGTTATCGATTTTAACGATGTACACCGATTTAGAAATTTTTTTGAAAATTGTAGCCGATTTCCATCTAACCGTGTTATTATTTGTTACTCGATACCAAACCCAATCATTTTTCTTAAATGAAACATACGTTTTAGAAGGAATTTTTACTCTATCACTGGTTTTAGTAATATTTTTCTTTGGAGCTATAGCAAGTGATTTTCTTTCACAATTCTTTAAAAGGTCTATTTTTGTCCTTGGTACATATTTAAAAATTTTTGAAGATGGCGTTAAATTATCACAAGTTGTTGGTGAATTCCTATAACGAAACAAAAAATTATCCAACAAAGTTTGGATCGGAAATGAATTTGTTTTTGAATCCAATAAATACTTTTTTAATGCTGTTTTTACAGTCTGAACAGCACGTTCGGCGCTGCCATTGGATTCAGGATGATATGGCGGTGTCTTCGTCAATCTAATATCGTTTGCTAAACAAAATTCTAAAATCTCCTTTGACCCAAAAGGTGGTCCGTTGTCTGAAACGATTTCTTTAGGAAGTCCAAAGATGGAAAAACAACTTCTAAACGCAGATATAACATCAGAAGCATTCGTCTTATTCATTAAAATGACATCCATCCATTTTGAAAAGGTATCAAACATAATAAAAAATGTTTTTCTTTGAAAATAAAAGAAATCTATGTGCAACCTTTCAAATGGGAACGAGGTTTGTGGCCAACTAGAAAGACCAATAGGACCACTTTTCTTTTCTAGCTGCTGACAAACCAAACAACTTCGTACAAGACTCTCAATGTCTCGGTCTATGTTCAACCACCATACACTACCTCTCGCCATAGTTTTCATCCTCACTATACCAATGTGTCCTTCATGTAAGCAACTAAGTATCTTTTCTTTAAAACAGCCAGGAACTACTATCCTACTACCCATCAATAAACATCCATCAGCAAAACATAGCGAAACTCTTTTATTGTAAAATTTTTGAAAAATGTTATCATTGAAAGAACTTGGCCAACCTTCTTTAATATATGCAATAATTTTCGATAAGTATTTATCTTTTAACGTTTCTCGAGCAACATCTTCTCTTTTAATAGGAAGTTCTCCGGCGATGTTGAAGAAATTAATAAGATTACTTGAAATGTTTGTTTGCTCTTGTAATGGTAGCCTTGAAAGAGCATCGGCGTTACCCATTTTGGAGCCTTTCCTGTATGATATTGTATAATCATATTGCGATAGGGTCAACGCCCATCGTTGTAGTCTTGCTGCTGTAATCGCATTAGTACTTTTAGTACCGAAAATCACCTCAAGAGGCTTATGGTCACTAAAAATTTTAAATTTCCTTCCGTATAAATATTTATGAAATCGTTTAACTGCAAATATAACCGCGAGAGCTTCTCGCTCAATCTGCGCGTATCCTTTTTCAGCCTTCGTAAGTGAGCTAGATATAAACATAATTGGACGCTCTTCGCCGTCATCTTCTATATGGAACAAAACTGCCCCAACTCCATACGAACTCGCATCACAAACTAAACCTAATTTCTTATCCGGATTGTAATGCGTGAGTAAACTACTTCCCAAAAGCCAATTTTTACTTTCTTGAAAAGTTTTTTCACATTTATCGTCCCATTCAAAACTCGTTTCCTTCCTCAGGAGATTATAAAGAGGCGACAAACGCGCAGATAAGTTTGGAATAAACTTATTATAGAAATTTAAGAGACCAATGTAAGCCCTTAGAGACGTTAAGTCTTTTGGCGCAGGTGCATTTAAAATAGCATCCATCTTTTCCTGCTTTGGACTTATGCCTTGTGAATTTATTTTGTGACCAAGATACTCCACCGACGACTGAAAAAATTTACATTTTTCAAGCCTAACCTTCACATTATAGGTCTGGAATCTCTCTAAAACCATGAAAAGTTTTGCTCTACAATTTTCTTTACTATTTCCTCCTATAATAATGTCATCAATGTAACATTTCACATTCTTCAAACCGTGGAGTATGCTATTTGCTGTAGCTTGAAAAGTGGCTGGTGCTGATTTGACTCCATAAGGCAATCGCGTGTAGCGAAGAAGTCCCCTATCTGTTATTACCGTCATAAATTTTTGTGAATTCTCAGACAAAGCTATTTGTTGGAAGGCACCCGCTAAATCCAAAATACAAAAACATTCGCAATCATAAAAACTTGCCAGAATTTCATCCATCCTTGGTAATGCATAATGATCTGTTTTGACATACTTATTCACTGTGGCCTTACAGTCAATACAGATCCTTATCGATCCATCTTTTTTTTCAACCGGTACAATTGGGGAAGCCCATTCACTGAACTTCACCGGGACTAAAATCTTTTTTTCAATGAGTCTATCTAATTCGTTGTTTACCTTATCACGAAGTCCATAAGGGACAGTATAAGCTTTATGAAAGATTGGAGTTGCATTCTCCTCAACGATAATCTCTGCCACATGGTTCTTAATAACTGAATCAAAGTTTTTATCGAAAACAGATGGAAACTGTTCAATTAGCTCTTTTTCAACACTAGTAATGCAAACACTCTTTAAAGTAAAATAATCTCTCCAGTTAGAAAAAATTACATTTAACCAGTTTCTGCCACACAACGGAACAAATTCTGTTTTTGATCGAATAACAAATAAATCAAGATAATATTCATTCTTACCATATAAAACGCATGCATTAAAAAAACCTAAAACCGATACAGGTTCACCTGTAACCACATTAAGATTCTTCGAAAATGATTTAAGTTTAATTGAATGTTTAAAATATTTATCAAAAGTTAAATGAGAGATAATAGAAAAGCATGCACCTGAGTCTATTTCCATATCCAGAATGAGTCCGTTTATTTTAAGTTTAATCAACAAAGAATCGCTTATATGTTTCCCGTTATTAAAATTTACATTACCTAATGTAAGATAAGACAGATTATCACTTATTCTATTGCTAATATCAACATTATTTAAATTATTGTTTCTCTTATTTATTGAACTTTTTCCTCCTCTCTTTGTTTTAGAATCTCTTTCGTCACAATAACTAGCATAGTGGCCCCATTTTTGGCATCTGTAACACTGGATGTCTTTAAACCTCGTTGCTTGTTTGCTTTTGTTTCTATAACTGGTTCTATTTCTCGGATTTCTATTTCGACTAACTGATCTTCCTCGCCTGTTTCCACTGTACTCTGACTGCTCCGTTAATTTTCCAATCACATTATCTTTAGCTGTACCACCAACACCGCTGCCCCCACCATTATTTGTCCCTTGTATTGCTTTAACCTCTTTCGACGTTCGTTCCATTGTCAATGCAGTCTCACATACTTCTGAGAATGACTTTTCCATGGGCAAATTCAAAAGACTACGCTGAATTACCTCGTCTTTTTGAGACCAAATAAATTTGTCGCAAAGTGCTTGGTCCAGATATTGACCAAAATCACAACTTTCTGCCAAAATTTTAAGTTCCACCATAAAGTCACTCAACGATTCGTCATGTCTTAAAGAGCGAGACATAAACTTGTGTCTTTCTGCTCGTATATTTCTTTTAGGGTTGAAATACGTAGTCAAACTTTTTATTAAGGTTTCAAATGTAAATTCTTTTACTAATTTAGGGGCAATCAATGATTTTAATATTTTATAAAGATCACTACCCGCGAAGCTTATGAAAAGGGACACTTTTTTGTTTGAATCCTCGATGTTATTTAAGATAAAAAGGTGTTCTAGACGCTCAATATATTGCTCGAAATCATCTTCCAGCAAAAAAGGCTCTATATGACCAATAAACGATGTTTGAGCACTTTTCCACGTCTCTTGATCTGTTGGCTTTTTATCATTTGACATTTTAATTTTTTTTTTTTTTTTTAATTTTTATAGTTTAACGGGAATTTGAAATTTAAAAAGTTCACGAGAATTTAAAACTTTCTCTTAATTTTTGTTTTCCTCGTCGCCAGTAAAGTGTTTATATATGTATTTTATATAATAGTGTTCAGAACAGCCAAATGAAAATACGGAGTGAATACTTCTAAGGTCTTTAATAGTTCGCTTCTTCTTATAGACTAACTTAGCATAGTACATTAATTCTTACACCAACTTAAACTATGAGAGCATACCTACTATACACATATATACTTATATTAAACACATATGTAACAGATTCGTAATAACCCTTCACGTATGGCTTCTCTGAAAATCGAGTCGATTAGCCTTTGAAAAGCAGCAGGTGAGTTGCAAAACCCAAATGGTGCCTTCAAAAATTCCCACTGGCCATCTTGCGTAACAAACGCTGCGAATTTGGTCGAAGACTTCTCTATATCAACATGAAAAAACCCATTGCTGAGATCCAAGGTAATGAAAACATTGGCATCGAAGAGACCCTCCAAAATGTCGTCGACGTTTGATAAAGGAAATCGATCTCGTATAGCTTTTGAGTTAATTTTCCTGAAGTCAATGCATAATCGATAGCTTCCATCTTTTTTGTGAGCTAAAACTACAGGACTTGCATAACAAGAGCTACTCTTTCTAATTATCCCTTCTTTTAACCATGTTTCAATTTGCTGGTTCACAAAATCTCTCTCTTTTGGAGCTAAACGCCGGGGTTTTTCATAAGCAGGTATGTCATCTGCTAAAATAATCGGCAACTTTACACTCGATTCGATTGGTTTCATTGGACTATACGCATCCATAATTTCGGTAAGCATTTTTCTATCTTCATAATTTGTCACACCCTTTAAATTTTCGTTAATCTCATCTTTCCCTGAACGATGTACCAAATTTACACGTGCAAGAAATAGCTTCTCGTTATCAGGCTCTAATTTATAGGTTATAATTCTTCCCTTGTCTATAAAAATGGCAACGATATCTAAGATATCCTTTCCAGTGTTACCCTTATGCGACTTTAGTCGCATTTTTGCGACCTTTTTTTTGCTGTGCGACTATGCGACGACCTTTTTAAAATTGTTTAAAATTGCGACTTTTTCTTTGCTTGAACATTTACTATTTTACATTTATTGAAAGAATATGTTCTTGGAAAATCTATTTCTGAGATTGATTATCGAAACGAAAATTATTTTTAAAAAATTGAAGAAATATATATCGGCATAAAAGCCGAAAATTGCTTAAAGGATAAAAAACTCACTAATTTTGAAATTATTTGCATACAAAAAAATGTACTTCAATATTATTTGACGCTTTGCGAACAAATTTTTTCAAGATTTAATGTTAAAGATGAGAAGCTTTCTATTTTATAACATATAGATCCAAAAATAATTAGGTCAAATCAGGATTTTAACTATTTTCGGTTGGTTTCAAATTTTAATAGCTTTACAAATGAGCCAGAAAAAGCGGTAGAGCAATACAAACAACTGGAGCTTCAAGCGTTTGACAAAAACTATTGCAAAATTTTTGAAATTAAAAATATAGAAGAGCTTTGGTACAAGGTTGGTACTTTAAAATATAGTTTATTTAGGTGATAACCTATACTTTGACCTTTACGAATTTGTTTGTAAAATTTTAACGTTACCACAGCTATTTTAAATCAGTTACCTTACCACACAGCAGCGCTTGCGCTGAGCGAGTTTTTTTCAAAGCTTACGCTTATGAAAAATAAATTAACAAACCGTTTACAAAGAGAAACCTGCGAAAATATGTTAGCTTCCACAAATCTCATTGACTGTGATATAAGTGAGTGGGTTCCTGAAAACAACCTAATTAAAAAGTATAAAGAAACTTTATTAAAAAAATGAAACATTAATGTGATTTACATATCTTTCTAGGTATTTATTTTAACTTTAAACCTATACATACATACATATTAATTTATGTAAAATGAAGTCTTTAAATTAGGTTTTTTTTGTTATTGTTATTTTTCAATGTATACCTATCTAAGTGTTTAAATAAAGAAATTCAAAAAAATATCTAAGTTGTTTTTCCTATAGTAAAAAAAATAATATTTAGGTATGCGACTTTTTCTTTCAATTGCGACTTTTTGTTCAAAAATGCGACTTTTTCAAAGAATTCGAATTTGCGACTTTTTTTTGTAAAAGCGACTTTTTTCTGCGACTTTTTGAAAAATCCCAAGGGTAACCCTGATCCTTTCCAATAGTATACTTTCTCTCATAAAACAATCAGGTACTATATGAAAGTTCAACTCGTACACTTCCGATTCGATGACCGCTTCAAGTTTCGTATACCCCATCGTTCTCTTCTCGTCGTTGCCAAAATTAGATACTCTTATATTCATTATCGTTATGTCGCTTCCAGTATCTAGATGTGCAGTAAACTTCTTCCCTTTTAATTCAACCTGCATAGTTAAATCGCAAACCTTCACTAAGTTAACCTGCGGCTTATTGTCCTTCGAGCCACCTGCACCACCTTGATTCTTCGAAGTTGATGGACAATTAGGAGATATGTGTCCAAACTCACTACATTTAAAGCAACGCGCTCCTTTGGATTTACTTGGGCACTGTCCAGCTAAATGTGACAAGGAACCACAATTACCACAACGTTTCGAACCATTCCTATCCTTCGACTGCTCTTTACTTTTCACTACTGAATTATGTTCTACTGTTGATCTTTTCTTCTCTTTAGCCTGGTCTGACTTGAGCCTTTCATATGCTTTAAAATTCTCTTTAAGCTCTTTCAAATTCTTCGATTGGTACAACACTGCTTTATTAATCGTATCGTCAGGTATACCAGTAATGACATAACCTATAAGGTGTTGTACTTCAACGTTTCTCCGCAACGATAGTTTTTTCATCCTATACAAATACTCTAACAAAGACTCACTTGACATTTTTTTAGTATTTTCTAATATACGATGAACGTTAACAACCTCTTCTGTTGCAAACTCGGTTTGAAGAACTTCTTTAAATTTTTCCCAACTAACAACACCAGACTCCGCTTCGACAGCCAGTACTATTTTCTTCTTCTGCTTCACTCTCGACTTACTCAATTTCGTCAATTTTACTAGTCTCTACTGTCTTATACAATTGGGGAAACTTCAAAATTCTTTCAATTAAATCTGTCTTAACGTTGTATCTGTAAGACAAGCCCTGATCTTTCAATAACTTCTGCAACTGTTTGACAGTAAGCTGAGATAAATTTTCGGACAGGTTGATGAACACACGAATACCGACCAACCGACGAAACCCAATAATTTTTTTTTTCTTTTCTAATTTCTTTTCGAAAAAGCTTTTGCTTTAAAGTTTACGTAACGTGCGTATGCAAATTTTATTATGTAATGCATAAAATCTTATAATGAATAATATCAAATATGGTCTGTGTGAAAATTAAAATAATGCCTAAATGTTGTATCATGCAAGTGCGGCCGAAAGCTTCTGTATGATTGGTAGTATATAGAAAACATGCGATATAAAAAATAGAAAGATCTCACCCGATTATCTTATGTACTTAATCAGATTATATAAAGCACATGCTTTTATTCTCGAATATTCGGTTTCTTTTCTTTATTTGCACAAACTTTTCACAGGTTTATTATTTTTTAATAAATTTAAGCGCCACTTTGTATGAGAATATTTTCTTTTCTTTTTTTATATTTTTATCCACTTGTCTACGAAACTGTTATACCACTTTTGTTTTAAGGTTTTACAGATGTAGAATTTATTGTTTCGCACTGACTAGGTTAAATTCTTGAATATGCGCCTTTTTTTTTAATTTTAATTTCACTTGTCTCCACAAACCATAGAACATTTTATTTTTTAAAGTTATTATTAACTTCGCGTTCGCGCACGGGTTTTGGTTTATTATAGTTTTAACCGTTATCCCACTTCTGACACCAATTAGTTTTTAAGATTTTCTTTTCCGTCCGTCCGTTCTTAAATAAATACACTTCATTTAATTTGTATAAAAAATTAATTCAATTTTAATTAGATAAATTTAATCATTAAACAATAAAAATTATAACTAGAAAAAAATTAACTGATTAACTTAACTTTGACTTTAATTAACTTTACACTTTACGCTTTTCAACTTAGCTTCTTGGCGATTACTTTTCAATTAATTATTTACTTAACTATATTTCTTTACATAGATACTTTCTTTCTTCGTGACCTTTTATTTAATTCAATAATGTTTATCCTTAAGTGGGCTTTAGGTCAATTTTTGTTTTGTTTTTTATGTTGTGACGTTTCGGATGTGGTTACATCCTTCTTCAGACAACTTTAAAATACAAATATTTTTTATTTGTTTGTTAGCTTTTGGTTTCCGTGTTTTCTCAAAAAAGTTTAAGAGACGTTTCAAATCTTTTTCTTTTTTGTTGTTATGTGTTATCTCTTTTGTTTTTCTATTTTTTAGTTTGTTTGAAAATTTATTTCAAACAAATTGATGTTTAATTATCTGAATTTAAAAAAATTCAGATAATTAAACATCAATTTAAAAAAATTCAGATAATTAAACATCAATTTGTTTGAAATAAATTTTCAAACAAACTAAAAAATAGAAAAACAAAAGAGATAACACATAACAACAAAAAAGAAAAAGATTTGAAACGTCTCTTAAACTTTTTTGAGAAAACACGGAAACCAAAAGCTAACAAACAAATAAAAAATATTTGTATTTTAAAGTTGTCTGAAGAAGGATGTAACCACATCCGAAACGTCACAACATAAAAAACAAAACAAAAATTGACCTAAAGCCCACTTAAGGATAAACATTATTTCTTTACATAGGTTTTACAAAAGCTTTTTTGAACTGTTCATTATTGTATAATTGATTGCAATATTTTTAAAGCATACACTTTTTGGCTTTACTTTATAATGTTAAGCAAATATACTATTCCACATATGTACATCCACTTCCACTGATACTTTAAGCGGCCTATAGACGTACAACTACATTTTTCAATGTAGGCGTTTATGCTTTTGATACGAGTATTGAAAGGTGTCGCAATATGTTGTATGAAATTAGATATTTATTGTGTGTTTTGGAAAAAGCTATGGGTGAACTTCTGGAACTTCATCTTCACACGATTAAATACGAGTATCATAACACAAACTTGATTACTCAATTTAAGTGTTTTTTGTCTACAAGGTAGATATTAAAAAAAGGCGAAGGCTTGTTGAGGCCAAAAACAAAAAACAGAGACACAAATTTGCTAAATTTTTAAAACGCAGCGAGGAACAAGCAGATGGGAAAAATGTAAGTAAAATAGGTATTTAAGCAATAACATACAAAATGAAATAAAAAATATTTTTGCCGCAACCATTTGCAATACAATTATTTCAATGCTTAAAGAAGCAAAATATTTTGCAATTATTGTAGACTCTACAAGCGATAAAAGTCGCGTAGAACAAGTTACTATTCTCGTAAGGTTTTCACATAAGAATCAGAAAACTTTCACAATGCAAGCGCATTTGTGGAATTGGACTGACTCAGTTAGTTTTAGACAATTTTTTTTTTATTTTTGAATGTTTGCAAATTGAAATGGCAAAGAAAAACCGTGACGGGTAAGTTATTCCATAACCGTGTTGTGCGACTCAAAAGCAAATCTCTATATTTGATGGTATGACCAAGTTAGGCTCGAGGGTGAAGGTGAAGCCACTGGTTACTTTGAGTGAGCATTTCTTGTAAAAAAATGCAAAACAAGGAAATACATAAAACATTCCGACGGTGTCATTCCGACGGTGTTCAATAGATGTTAATGAATCCATTTTAGCTCTGTTTCCTATCAGTTTTAAAGTTCTGTTCTGAATTCTATCCAATAAATGTGCTGCGCCTGCCCAAAGATGTGAGTTATACTCGAGTTTTGGTCTCGAGAATGTGATTATTCCAACGAAGATCGTCGTTGACACACATACCGAATACTGAGAGCTTTTCGGTTTCTTCGATGCAAGTGCCATTCAAGGATAATGGTATAAGGGGGACATTTTGCTTCAGCGATGATAGACAGCATTGAGTTTTCGAACATTAAACTCCACACCGTTTTTTATAACCCATTTGACAATGCTGTAAATATCGGAATTTATTGAGCCTTTCATACTATTTAGTTGCAATACCACTTCCGAAGGAGATGGACGTGAATTTGGGAACGAGTATTGTTACGATAAGATTTACCGCAACAAAAACCATTCTTAATCTTGGTTCTTCGAAACATTCTTTCTACTATGTTGTTTAGTCAGTCTTACTCTCACTATTTGTTTTCCCCTCCATCCCAACCATTCCATTTTTCGACCCACATTTTGATTCCGTTGTCCTCATGGAGCTTGACAGTAGCTCAGAGAGGATGACAAAATAGGTATAATAATTTGACCATGCTGAGCAAGCGGATGGGCTGAAGACTCACACGCCATCTGTATAAAGACGGAGGAAGTTAACTATACACTTAAGGAAATTCGAAGACAACAGCAGTACGAAACATACCTGTACACTTAAAGTGGATAGGAGAACAACACAACATCAACAACATCAGATAACTTAACTTCTTAACTTACATTTTTGAACACGGCCTTGAGCCTATCCTAAATTTTTTTCTTTAAAATTAATTCTAATAACAGATCAGTTTAAAAGAATGGAACGCTAAACGCTATCCCTTCAATACCCCATTTCTGCACAAAGGTTCACCGAATAGTAGATTGCGCGTTAGGTAGTTTAATTTGAATTTTTGCTTTCCTCCTTCGGCTCCTTAAAATTGTAATTTGGTTATTACTTATTAGTAAACGCTCTTTTTTCGAATAAATATATAATAGTAAAATATAGTAGAGTAACGGCGAGAATGCTCCGAATAGTTATCTTCAACTTTTTATAATTTCTTTTTATTTTTCTCAAAAATAGTTATTATAAAAATGTTAGGGTACGGCCTTGGATTCGCTAAGTTTTGGGACAGCACCAACAAATTGGGGAATTCAGTGATTGTGTGGGTGAGAAAGCTTGTGATTGAGAGTATGAATGTGTGAGTGAACGAAGAGGCCAAGAAGTAAATAAAGGCTTAATGGGAAAACTAATTTTTTTGGTTGACTGGCAAAGCCGATAGGCAATTGAAAAATTTTTGAGATTGAGAAAAAATAAAATGTACGACTGGATCGCACGAACTTGCTCTTATGTAAAAGTAGTTTGGAATTTAAAATACATTTTATAAATATAAAACATGGATGTTATAAAATACAAATGTTCAAATGCATGAAATTGCCTGATTTACGGAAAAGTATGAATTTACGCAAATAAAGTTTAAAAATCGTTTTATAAATTAATTTTTTATATAACAAATTTCTTTCAAATTTTTCTAGAAAAAAATTTGGGATGCCAATTTTAAGTGCTTAGTAATATAGATTTTAGGAAATAATTTCAAAAAATAATCGTTCACACGTTTTCAAGATATCCATTTTTCAAAAAATAAATAAAAAAAAAAAAAATCGAATATTTTTATATACAATATTATTCGTTAGAGCCGTTAATGAGAAAGTCGAAAATGGAAAATACGGTTCTTGACAGTTACCATTAATAACATTTTGCCCCAAATTTTTACTTGCGCCTTTTAGGTACTATAAGGCAAGTTACGCATTCGGAAAAAAATCGAACTCGAGATTTTGATCAAAGTTGACATTACGATGATAGCGAAGACTAAAAAAGTGGGTCTCGCAATTCTGTCTGTCTGTCCGTTCGATTGCAGCTAAACGGCTCGGCCGATTTTCTTCACACTTGGTAGATATGGGTTTTAATTTTTTTCCCCCGGATGTTTTTTGATTTGATTTTTTAAGACCAAAAATAACGGTACCTGCCATACGAATTTTTTTCGAAATTTTATAAACATTTTTTTTTCTCAAAAACTGTTCGACAGATTTTAAAAATAAAAACACAAAAAATTTTATTTAATTAAAGCTAGGTATTTGTTGCAAAAAAATTTCAGAAAAATGGTTATTGAGGGTACCCCCCATGGAACCATTTTTTTTGTTTTTGATTTTATCAAAAACAGTACAGCCGATTTTGATCATTTTTTTTGCTAAGGCTCCCCAAAAACCTGAATAGAATTGTGTACTCAAATTTTCAAACAAAATTTTTTTGGATTTTTAATAACTTCAAAATTTTTTTTTCAAAACTCAATCACCCCAATTACCTATGTCGTCTCGTTTTTTCGATGTCTCTCGTTTTCTCTGTCGTCTCGTTTTTTAAATGGCATTCCATAACTTCTTCGACGCGATGATTTTGTAACAGATTTAAAAACGATGAAAAAGTAACAAACATCTGTCAAATTCAAAGGAAAATCTACATCAGTGTTGGGACTTCGCAGAAGCTAAAGAGTGGTAGAAAGGTTGTCAAAAAAGTTGTAGAAATTAAAAGCCATTTTTATGTAGGAAATCGTATATTGAAAATAAATTTATTGAAAATAATTCAAATACAAAAATAAAAGAAATAATATTTCGGTTCTCTATGTTTCAAAGATCACATTATTATCTGGAAGAAGTGAAATCTGAGTTGCAAAAAGTGGTAGAATTAGATTTTTAGGTGGTAGGTTTTCATGAACAGCAAAAAGTGGTAGAAATACCACTTAAGTGGTAGAAGTCCCAACACTGGTCTACATACAATATTATTGCTCGATTTTCAATTAATGAACAAATGCAGTTTTTTTTTAATTATTAGAAAATAAATAAGTAAATAAAATGATAAGTGTTGAAATGTATTACATTTATTAGTTTCTTTTCTTTCCATCCCATGTTTATAAATTACAAGTGTTTCCTCTTGGATCTTAAGATGTGTTGTGTCTCTCCTAGCAGTGTGCTCCTTTAATTTGTATGACTTATATTCCTCTTTTCTTCCTTTGTTTATACTTTCATTGATACAATTTAAGGTTATTTCTTGGAGTACACACTGCTTCTTCGAAAGCGTAGCTCTTTTTTGTTTAATAGCGAAAGCTTGCCGTTATAGAATAAGCGATTCAAAACTTTTGCCAAGCATCTCCATCTCTTACTGGAGGACGTTTTTTGTATCCCCTTCAAAAAAAAAAACCCTAACTGCTCGTCTTCTTCCTCAAATCTACAAGAATACTTGCAGTTTTGCGACCTTCTATGTCTCTGTCGTGTGTAAATTTCTGAACGAGAGATATCGTGGTTTTTTTTCTTAGTCGTCGTATTTTTTCGTCTTACAGAATGCAGAAAGAAAGTGTTCAACGACGTTTGACATTTACAGACGACAACAAAACGAGTGACAAAAGTTGGAAACGACTTATGGAATGCAGATCGTGTCAGGTCGTATATTTCGCTGTCGTTTACGACATCGGTAATCGGGGTGAATATTTCGAAAATCCCATGCTAGATTTTTTTTAAACTTGATAAATAAAAATTTCAATATAATCTACAAGATGTGAGAAAAAAAATTTATTTTACCTAAAAATTAAGGTACCTACCATACAAATGCTAAAAAATTAAAAAAAATGGTTTTCAAAAATCGTATTTTTCTCGAAAACGGCGCCTAGAATTTTGATAATTTTTTTTACTTTTAATTAATTTTACGATCTTTAATTTAATAAAAAAAATTTGAAATTAAGATATCACAGCTTGCACCTACCAAAGAACCATTCTTTTGAATTTTGAACTTCTCATTATCCACATAACGGATCTTAATGAAAATTTTTATAGAGAAGCTTCTAAAAAGTCTAAAACACATTGCATTTCAAAACTTAAAAATAAATATTTTTTGAATTTTTGAAAAACAAAATCCATTTTTTCTTTTTTTTTGAAAATTTGATATCTCAGAAACGGCTCAACATTTTTTTTTTTAAATTTAATTTTTATTCGAACAATAATAAAAACTTTAAATTGGCGTACCAAAATTTTTTCGTAAAAAGCTTTTATAAAGTTTGTACATAAACGCTTTTTTTTAAGAAACCACTACAATGACTTATAATTTTTGTTCTTGCATAAATTCATATTTGGATAGCATTATGTTTTTGTCTCTTACTACTAAAAGAATTAAAAAAATAATTTGATCCTTATGAACAGTTTGTACATAAACGCTTTTTTTTTTAAGAAACCACTACAACGACTTATAATTTTTGTTCTTGCATAAATTCATATTTGGATAGCATTATGTGTTTGTCTCTTACTACTAAAAGAATTTAAAAAATAATTTGATCCTTATGAACAGTTTTCTCTAATAACATTCGATTTTAAAATTCCTAGTCTGTTACATAAGAGCAAGTTCGTGCGACCCAGTCGTGCATTTTATTTTTTTACCGTTAGAGCCGTTTTCGAGATAAATAAGATTTTGCAATACGGGTGTATGGGGGGTACTGTTAATTTTGGAGCTAAAAAAAAACTTTCAATTTCCTCTCAAGGGAATCACCAAAGACCCTTAAGTACTGGGATTGAAGAACAGAGGTCTAGTGGTTTAGGCTGTAGGAGAGGTACAGATATACAGACACACTGAAACATGTTTTTTGTGTACTAAATTTTCATTAAATTTTTTATAAAAAAAATTGATATGCATATTGTTAGTATTCAATAAAATACATTTTATAATGTCATTTAAAAATTTATTCGTATATCCGTTTTCAAGATATTGAATTTTCAAAAAAAAAAAAAATGTATTATTTTTTTTTAAATCCAAAAACTATTTTTTCGAAAAAAATATTAGATATTTTTTCGAAAAAAATATTAGATAATATTTTTTCAAATGCGTAGAAGCTCCTGTATAAAAATTGGTTAGAGCGCTTGATGAAAAATTCGAAATTAAAAAAAAAAACCGTTCTATGACAGGTACCGTTAATAACATTTTCCCCCAAAATTTTTGTTTGACCAAAATGTAGTCCATATTCAAAATATCACACTTAATTTAGCTATACTCGTCTCGGCCGAGGCGGCGTGCATACATAAGATAAATGTACATTTGTATGTACGGATTTGTTAATCGTAGAGGACTTTCGTACGACAGTTTCGAATTTATAATATTCAGTGATTCAGTCTATTTACAAAAAAACATCTTTAAAAAATCGAATAAAACATCAGTAAACATTTTTTCTTCGATTTGCTTTGGTATAAAATGACCATTGTCAATATGGATAAAGTATACATACTTTTAAAAGATAAACTAGCTATTTGCTGCTGTTAAAGTAAGACGAGCTCTTTAACGTTTAAGTATAGTTTATGCCCTTTAAAATTAACAAAAAGTCGGTTCTCGTTTTATACTCAATATTTAGAGTCGACTCCCATTCTAAAATTGATTTAGAGTAGGTTTTAAATGTTTAAAATATTGCGCCATTAGTTTTTAAAATTCCTAGTCTATTACATAGGACCAAGTTCGTGCGACCCAGTAGTACTTTTTATTTATTTATTTTTTTTTTTTTTTTGAAAATTTCGCAGCTTAATTTTGTTTTTTAATTTCTGGTAACACAAAGGAAGAAGATTAATTTGGAGGAAAAGTTATCTAAAAAAAAAAGATAAAAATAAAAAAAAAAAGTACCTACAGTTGTTTTTGCATTAATTTAAAAAGAAAAAATAATTTAAATATTGTATAAAATTCGGTAGAAAAAGGCAAATATAGATTGCGTAGCTTGTTTAAAATCAAAAAAATTTAAATGATGCGTAGTGATGAAAAATGTTGAAAATGATTTTATTGACCAATTTGATTCTAATAAAATATGCTTTATGTTAATATGTCAGCTGTTTTGGTTACATTCAGTTGAGCAATGAAACAAAGTTCGTTTGTCAAAGTTTTGACAGAGTTTCTCCTCCTTCAGAGGAACTTTATTACATACAGAAATAAAAAAACCGGTTTATCACAATATGAGCGAAAAAAACAATAAAATTGTACTAACCAACTTTAAAATCTTCAAATGTTTTACATATGTAGATTACACTGATTTATAAAAACAGATTTTATAAATATAGAAAATATAGAATTGAAGAAGTTTAGTCAAAAACTAAAAAACGAAGCGAGTGAAAATTTGCAAGGAAACGAGAGAAATGCATACTGTTGAAATATTTTCATGTCTTGCTTAAGATTCCTGTTTTTTTTTATTATTTAAAATATGCGTTTTTAAGGTATACCATTTAGTAGTAAGCTTTTCCGTTTGGGAAACTTGGACTTAATTTGCGTTTTCTCTTGCAGTTAATTATGTGTATTACATCCGTTCAATTGTCTTTGTCAAGTTGAACCTTTAATTTCGTTAAACGATGTCTTATGGCCAATTTCATAAACAAACACTAAAAGCACTTTTATCAAAAATCCTCTTAAGTTTTATCAGACTCTTAAATCTTTCGAGTTTCACCAATTTATAAAAGGAAAATTTTAGGGAATTTTTTTTGTTAAAATTGAGTTCTCTTCACATCCCTGTAAAAAGAAATTGGTTCTTTCTTTCTAACAAGCGATAGGTATGAGAAAAAATGAGAAAGCATTATGTGTTGAAACAAATGTCAAGAAATGCAAAAAAAAAAAAAACGAATTGCAAAAACAAATAATATATTTGGAAAGATTCTGTGGCATAAAATGCTTAAGTAATAACCACTTTATTTATTGCACTGACGGGTTTGTATCGGTTCTGAATGACGACCAAACAAATTCAGCAACTGACCCACAGATGCTTTTGGAAAATCGGAACTTCATTTTGTAGTCATAGTCGAAGAATCGATTCCTGTGAACCCAAGAATACTCTTGCTCGACAAATAACTATGTGTTGTAGTTTATCGTTGGATGAAGATTTATTTTATATTTTATTCTAAATAAAAAACAGATAATTTAAATATTAGTATTTGTATCTTAAAAAATTGAAAACTAAAATATTACAAAACAATAATTTCAGCTGCTATATCCAATTGTTATTATCTACATCTGATGACATTTCAATGACACTTTTAAAATTTATTGAGCCAAAAATGGGCATTTAGGGTGTTTAAAAGCTTGTTTAATTTAAAAGCTCTTGGCGAAACCAAAACATCCCATTATAAGGTTTAGAAGCCTGTTAAATGTTTAAAAGTCCTTCGTGAAATCGGGCATTAGTGTTTTTTTTTTTTTTGACTTAAAAGCCAATTAAACATCTTTTATTTAATTCTTTCCGGTCTGTTTAGATTTTTCGGCCAAACTTTGAACATAAACAAAGCCCTTTAGAAAGTAAGCTGTAGCAGGGTCGTATGGTTGGCAATGTTTTTTTTTTTTTTTTTATTATGTTGGAGATAAACCACAATTTTATGAACACATTTAATACAAATAAATAGATAAATAAATAAATTTGGTGGTGCAACAGCCGAAGTGAACCAGGACCTAGTGACTTACAACTCTCAACCATTCCTGTGTGCGTGTTTACCAGGAACGGAGGGCACCTACAATTTTCTGCCGATTCCGAACGGCTAATGAACAGCACTTTCCAAGACAAGAGATACTCTTGAAGGGAATTCAATTTTGTTTTATTGAACATACTATTTACAATTTGGCTTACAACTAATAAGATACTACATATGTATGAAAGTTTACATTTGTTGGCTCATAGGGGGCCTAACTATATACAGTGACTTAAGTTTAATTATTTTTATATAAAATTTACATGACGAAAAAAAAATTAAATTTAAAATGTCGGTTGTATTATCCTCAGGGTGTTCATTCCTGGTTGTCAGTGAATCATATTTTTTTTTTAAATTTTACCTGTTTCAGTTTTTCCCAAGCATTATAAAAAGTAAAAGTTTTTGGGTGCACTTATTAATGATGTTTTTTTTATTATTGTTTTGTTCATCAGGTAAAAATAACAAAATTTCATTATTGTTACGCATTTTTAGAAAAAAAATTTACGTAAAAGTCAAAATTTTGCTCGGGTAAGAAAAATTGAACACCATTTAAAATTGAATATCTGGCAACCCTGAAAACACATCAGCTCAATTTAAGCGTAGTTTTGAAGGTTAGTATTTCTACTAAAAAAAATTCAAAATGAGGTCTCTACCATTAGCACTGACTGAGAAATTGACCTTAACATTGGCCTGTGTACACCCAAGTTAGCCTTTTTTAAATCACCAAAAAGTGATGTCAAAGTTGAAAATCAGACTTTTTTTTCTTAGAATATGACCAAGAATCACATCCCAAAGTATGGCAGACGAATTACCGGACACCCTGTATATAAAATACTAGATATAAAATGTGGACTTGATGCTAGATTTTAGACTAAAAACAGTAAATAGAATTTTCGTTTGCAACAAATATTACATTACATTACACTGAAAGCACTAGCAACTGAGATCAGCGGCTAAGACATTACACAAAGAAATAAAGAACAACAGAAGAAACACACGTCAACAGCACACGGTTGGTATTGAACGCAACAAATATGATTATGTACGAGTTTAAAAAATGGTGAAGAAAAATTGTAGAAGTACTACCAAAGATCGTACAAAATGTTCCACCAAAACAATCTTTCACTTTTGGTCAAAGTCTGTGCATTGTTACTTCAATGCTTACTTTAATTAATATTAAAAAATCCAGCAATTAACTTGGTGTTTCTTTCTTTCCGACGAGTAGATACGTAATTTTAAATTTTACTTAACGTAACTGTCGGAAGTATTTAAGAAATTTTTAGGCGAAAATAAGACCAATAAAAAAGGAAAACTAAGACGCACAAGAAACTCTAAATTAAACAATGAAGTAATGAATAGCACAATGGCAACGTCACAAGAAATTTAAGCTTTGGTTACTAGAACCATAGCCACATTTAAAAACCAGTTGAAGATAAAGAAAATTAAGATACAATTAATTTTTAAATAAGTTTACATCATCTGCACAGATAAGGCACTTCGAGTATTTTACAACTGATGTATGATTATTTATAAATAAAATAAATAGAATCGGGTCCAAATGGAAAAACCCGGGATGTATCTCATCAAGGCCAATAGCGTGTGACTTGTCCCCCAATCGAAAACTAAGACAAGAACCTTTCTCAACGGTCGGATGAAAGGATTGGTGCCCAACTTCTGTTTAGCTTAGCGCAGTAGAAAAAGGTTCAGAAACAAATTTTGCATTTAAAGTGTTAACATCGATATCAGTCAGTAAAATACAATTTCTTTTCTCAATACCTATTGTGCGTAGACATTTCCATAACTCACGGCCACTAAGAGATGTGTTAAGATGGTTAACATATATGTATATCTGAGATTTAATTTTCCCAATTTCCGAAACAGTCTTGTTTCGAAAAAAACAGTAGGCCCTCAGAAATTCCGATAAACGATATCACTTCTATAACTGGTAAGCTTCGTCCCTTTCATGAATAAGAGATCGAATTTGGGCAATAAACCATTGTGGGTTAATGTGATCTAGAGTTCGTGTTTTTAAAGGTACGAGTACATGATATAAAATTTAGAAACTCTATTTTATCATTAGAACAATCAACAGTGCAAATAGTAAATACCGGTACAGTTTATGCTTCTTGTTTGTTCTTCTTATGCAGATGCGTTGATATTTCTGAGATCCCTATACTGATCATAAAGAAATACTCTTCCTGTATCATTTACCCAAAACAGATCGAGCAATGTTGAATTATTTGCCGAAAAATGAGTTGGAAAAAAAATATTATTAACTGCTCGCAGATCAAAAATACTCAAGCTAGTTATTAGCAAGATTATCTTCAAGAAGAAGATAGCTGTTTAAGTCCCCATACATAATTACATTCGAGAAGTTAAGTGAGACTTCTTCTAAACAATTTAACAAAGGATTAAAACTGACAGAGTTATTAGGTATATAAGCTACACCTATGAGAATTTTACCACAGTGGACAATCAAATAGACCTCCAGAACAGAAAAACAAGAAAGAATAAACAACATTCAGATCATTTTTTAGATATGAGACGGACTTATCCCACATACTAAGACTAGGTGACAAAAACATTAGAATATTAATAAATACTGGAGCCAACAGTAACTATTGTAAGCAAAACGATTTTAACGAAAAAATTAACCTTCTTATATTCAAACGAGCGCAATAAAAATTATAATAAAAAGTTATCATGAAATACTAATAATCCCCAGATTCTATGTGCTAAAAAATTAAGAATTCGATGCAATTATATCATAGTACGAGTATAACCTTCTAAGTGGCGTGGACGCAAAAATTAACTTAAAAATAGATATAATGAGAACAAATTTTCTCACAAATAGAAATTTGAGTAATGAGTTAAATAATATTGGCGCAAAATTTTTATCGGCCTTGTGATAAGGTACAAATATGATACTACTTAACAGTTTGTTAACTTTAAAGTAGTTTACTAACTCTTTCTTAATTTTAATCATTTTGTAACAAGTATCGTACTAGGGCCCCAGTTACAGCTTTCATTAAAATTGGAACAAATCAGTGGACTTTATTCTTTTAACAAGCCAGTTATAGCAATCTTTGTAAAAATTGGTTTCAGTAAAACATCCTGTCAGTGGCTGATTACAAAAAATTGATTTCTATCATTGAAACAATAAAAGTGGATTTAAAAGAAAGTTTTAAATCAGAATTTTGTATTTTATAGAGTAAAAAAATTATACTACTCATTACCTTCATTTTGGTACCAATTAAAGCCATTGTAGTTTGTTTATTCGTCTTAAAAATGGGAATGAAAATGCATTTCAATGATAGCTATAACTAGCTCATTAGGCCCTCTTTGCTTCTGAGCACACCTAAAATAATGACAGGTCGTGCAAAAAATTAAGTAAACAGAACTTTTATTACGTTTGTAAATGTCAAAGAGTCATATGAAGTTAGCACGATACTAAACAGATAAAATAGGTATTCGATGATTTTAACTTTAATAAAAGGGTAGGGAAAGTATGATGCTATGTTCGATTAAAATTTGCAAAATCGTTATTTTAACCTAGTTTTATATTAAAACAACATTCACATCGTACATAATCAACTAAAATTTTAAATTACAAGATAGTATTAAGTTTACCGAGCCTAGCTGCCGAGACCATTAACTCTATGTCGTTTGGTACAAATATGATAACTCCATAAAACAATTATCAATTTTAGGTTCACTTTACGTTGAGATAAAACCTAAACGTGTAAACCTATTTTATTAAAATTTGGAAAATAATTTTTCAAAAAATATGTAAATTAATATAAAGTGTTTGCGTCCACGCAAATTATTTTATGGACTTATCATATTTGTACCAAACACCACAGAACTCTATAATTATGAAATTAGATAATAATATTAGCTTTTGTTATAAAATTTGATATTTTTTTTAATATTTTTGGCGTTAGGACTTTTAAGAATTTCATAAATTGGATCATTTTTAAATATTTTTCGAATAATGGGAGTTAATACTGAGAAATGTGAAGTTTAAATTTGGATTGCAGGGGGTACAAACTGAGGCATCATTTTTTGGGAGAAGGCGTTGATGGCTAGTAGAAGTGTGTCCGATTCGCAGCCGAACAAAATTGCAGATTTTTTGTTTGGAAATGTCTGTAGGATATGCAGGATGGAGTTTTTCAGGATTTATTTTCTTTTAATTGTGGTTATATAGACTCCAGTGCTTTTTGGAGTTGGTAGAAGATGTTAAACATGAAAACCGTTGACTTTTTTACCAAGTTAACTGCAATGTCAGTGTTTTCGTTTCCCTGGATCCCTACGTGTCTAGGAGTTCATATTAATTTGATATTTTTCGGTGATTTGATGAGTTGATATCTGACTTCGGTTATGAGATCATTACTGTTGTTAGGCCTTTTAATGGCTTCAAGACCAGATACAATATCCAAGCAAATTATATATTTTCCTTAGAGTTTCATGGCTGTTTTAGTGGTTTCCAATATCGCGAAAGTTTTTGCTGTTAATATTAAGGAGAATTCAGGCAAGACACATATTCAGATGATCGAACCATTTTAAAAATAAGACAGCAAATGATGTGTTTTCTGTAGTTTTTGACCTAACTTTTTGTTTCTTAATAAGAGAAAATTTTATTATTTATTATGAGTGTTATTTAATCTAATTTTATTTTTCAAAACTTTTAATTTCAATATTATTAGCAACGCGTTTCGGAAATAAATTCCACCTTCGGTCATTCACCTTCGGTGAATGATGTTGTACTGTTTTGTGGATCTTTATCGCCTTCGTTATTATCGTTATTATTGTGTTAGTTGTTATCTCTTGTTTTGTTGTTGTACAGGCAATGCTTGTAGGTGTTGCTAGTGACTAAATAAGTGTTGTCTTCTTCTGTTAACTGGTGTGCTTTAATGCAGTGTCGTATAGTTGGTTTGTTTTCAGTGTCAATTTGTCGTTGAGAAAATTGTCTTAGCCTGTTTTGCTCGATTAAATCTACCCATGTATTAAATCTAACGCTATACTTGATAAAAGTTGGCAGTAAGTTATATATATTTCTGGTATTTTTTTTTTTATAGTTTGGTAGTGTTAATATTAAGGATGCAGGGTTGATAAACCATGGAGCATAGCGTGGGATCATCCTGTTTTGCTTTGTTTGTTAGCTTATGACTCGTTTCTTTTTTACATGTTTATCAATTTTATTGAATTGATGGAGAAAATGAGTTTAGGATATCGTTTCAAAGTGATCGCGTCTCTACGTTTCTCCATACTCGGTAATCTTGCTCCAGACAAAATGTTTTTAATGGGAGTAGTACGGAAGGCATTACAACTACTTCTTGCTGCTTGGTGGTACTCGTACATCGGTTCTTTAATTTTTAAAGTTGATTTGGGGCAATAGCCGTATATGTATAATCCTCAGTCGATTTTCTTTAAAACTAACATTTTAGTAATGTGTGAAAGAATTTATATGAGTGTGACTTTTTTTGCAGGCTAAATATCTAACAATTTTTGTTCTGGCAGCTAGAGATTTCTTTAACACTAAACAGTGTTGGTTCCAAGGATATTTATTATTAAATACCAATCCTAAAATTCTTAAATAACTAACATTTTCTATTTGTATATTACATTAGTAACAAGTTCTCGCCAACATTTTTTTCCATAAATGTGTAGTAGTTTAGATTTTTGAACGATAGTATGGTTCCAGATATTTTGCACCTTTCTAAAATATCATCTAATCATTTTCATTGACTTCACATTAAATAAATAAAATATATCATCTGCGTAAATGCAGTGATTAAGTTGTTTGTGATTTAGCAAAATTGTCAAATACAAATATAAATAATACTACCGATAAAGGTGATCCCTGGGTGATTCCATTATCTAACGGGTATTTGGAAAAACATGTTATTAGCTTTTATAAAATAAAATGCACGACTGGGTCGCACAAACTTGATCTTATGTAAAAGTCTAACAATTTAAAAAATTAATTTTATTAGACAAAAACTGTTCATAAGCATAAAATTCATTTTTTAAATGACTTAAAGAACTCATGCGAAAGGTCACAAGTTCGATTCTCAGTCGCAGCAAAAAAAAATTTCAGGGGTGTACTGCCTCTTGCAAGGAACTGACAAATCTTCTAAAAGTATATCACTTGTCATGGAAAGTGCTTCTCCTTAGCCGTTCGGAATCGGCAGAAAAATGTACAGCAAACAGAAATGGTTGAGAGTTGTAAGTCACTCGGTCCTGGTTCACTTCGAGCTGTTGCACCACCAAATTTTTAAAGAATTCCTTTAGTAGTAGCAGAGATGAAAATAGGATGTCATGTGATTCAAGCTAATATTAGCTTATGCAAGACCAAATATTACAAGTCATTGTAGTGGTTTTCTAAAAATATGAGCTTTTATATACAAATTTTTTAGAACATTTTTAATAAAAAATGTTAGTACGTCAACTTAAAGTTTTTATTACTATACGAATAAAAACTAAATTTCCAAAAAAAAACGGCATTGATTTATTGAATTTTCAAAAAAAAAATTTTTTTTTTAAATTCAAAAAAATATTTTGTTTTTAGTCTTCAAATGCAATGTTCTTAGAACTTTTTAGAAGCATCTCTATAAAAAATTTCATTAAAATCCGTTATGTCGATAATGAGAAATTCAAAAATCTAAAAAATGGTTCTATGGTAAGAACAGTCAGAAATACGAGTATATTAATTTCAAAATATTTTTTATTAAATCAAAGTTCGTAAAAATTAAACGAAAGAAAAAAATTTTTATCAAAATTCTCGGAACTGTTTTCAGGAGAAATACGATTTTCGAAAACCGTTTTTTAACATTTGTATGGTGGGTACCGTTATTTTTAGGTAAAACACAATTTTTTTCTAACATCTTGTAGATTATATTAAGAAGCATATATACATATGGACCAAAACGCGAAAAACGAAACCACAAAGAAAAAAAAAATATTTCAAATTTCGCGGGCTTTTCGCCATTTTTATTTTTTATACATCCCAAAGTAACGAGTAACATACATTTCAAAGAGATATTCGTTACTTACTTCGCGATAAACACGTTTTTCTTTGATTCCTTGAAATTAAAAAAAAAAAAATTAAATACAAAATGAAACAAAATGGTAAGTTTTATTAATTCAAAATTAGTTTTTTAAGTGTTATCCGTTTTTGTCACATTAAGTAAGTTTTGTTGAAAGTATAGGGCTTAAATATTTGGAAAAACAAATTGCAATCGGCATTTAAAACAACAAAGAAACCCACCGCAATATTTGATGTAACGTAACAGTCCAAGAACCTTAAAAGTTTATTTTTCCAGCTTCTATTGTATCAACATATTAATAAAACCATATTTTCTCCGAGTAGTTTTAGTCTATTTTAAAAATAAAATAATTATTTTGTTGTGTACTCAATAATGCCGTTGTTTAGAACAGAAAACAGTTTGTAACGTAACAGTCTTTTTTTCGTTTGAAATTAAAAAATTGTAACTATGTTGATTTCATAACCTCAATCATACTTTAATGTTTAGAGAAATCTTAGTAAGACCCAAAAGAACAAAAACTATGAGCCTTATCATCGTACCCGATCGGAACGTAATTTTCTCCGATTTCTACGAAATGTACGAATTTTGTATGATTGTAGCCGTTCCGATAGGGCAATCGGAAAAATCTACGAAAATAAAGTTTGTGTTGCGTTGAAAATGTCAAATCCTTGCGTTGCATGCCGATGAAATGTCAAAATGGCAGCAACGCATGGTGAATTCATGCGATTTATGAAGATATTTGATTTCCGATTTCTCCGACAGCAAATTATAAGTGGAAAATTTTCCAAAGAAAAATTAAAAACGAATAAACTTTTATGATTTATAATTACGCTGTATCTGAGTTAGAAAATATTTGATATATTTCTTAAGAATATTCTTTTTTCTTTATTTAATTTTCTTTATTCATATCTTTCCGCTTCCAATAACACTGCTGCACTATCCATGATTCTTCTTTGCTTATTTGACACGAATCAACACTTTATTAATTTATTGGCGTTTACGTCAAATACACGCATTAGTAAACGTCAGTTTTTTCCGTTATGAAACAGATACCATGAAGGTAATAAACGTTACGAACGATATGATGATAAGGCTGTATGTAAATAGTTTAGAAAGGATGGAAAAGTTTGAGAAGTTGTCGAATTCCAAATTAGAATTGATTTATATTTATTTAGAAAGCACTATTTATAGGTACTAAAAGTTTGTTTAAATTCGATAAACAAACTTAATAAATTATTACAATGAATGATTGATGAATTTATCTTAAATAAAGTAAAATATTGTTATTTTTAAAACCAAGTGGAAATACCTAAAGTAAGTTAGTGTATTAATGGCTGGCCACAATTTCGATGTGTACTTACATACCTATAATGAGAAATAAAGTTTTTTTTTTTATTTAATTTGTATGTTACATAAGTTACCCTTTTTTAATGTCTAACGATAAGAAAACCAAATAACTCTAAAAAAAATACAATTTTAGCCATTTTCGATGCTGACTTTAACTCTTAAAAGAGCCAAGATCGCACGTGTAACGTAACAGTCTTTTCATGTAACGTAACAGTCCCAACATTTTTCTTTCCACAGAATCTAAAAATACAGTATTTAGTGTAATTAATATTTTATTTGCTACTTCCTTTCTTAATATCAGAAACCTCGTACCTCACGTTTGAAATAGTACACTAAAAGAGCAGACTTATTGCATAATGTAATGCAACCTCAAAATCTACTTCCAAATTCATGTAACGTAACAGTGCTGCTAAAACATTTTTAGCGTTTAAATGACAGGCCACACTGATTTTTAAATTAATAGAAAATGTTAGTTAGGAAGTCTATTTTGAGAAAAAAATAATAGATATTTAAAAAGTATTCAGTTTCATATATTTTCAGGTAAATTTGTATTGAAATATGCGTATGAATGTAACGTAACAGTCCGCGTTTTGGTCCATATGTATATGTATCAAGTTTGAAAAAAATCCATTTTGAGTTTGGATTTTTTTTTTAATCCAAAAAATAAAAAATTGGAATTTGTAATATATATATATATATTTGAATATGTAATAAATAATACTCAAACTTTGCAGGAGCCTTAGCATACAAAAAATGATTAAAAAAATGATTGTACCGTTTTCGATAAAATCAAAAACAAAAAAAAAATGGTTCCAGGGGGGCTGCCAAAACTAACCATTTTTTGGCAAATTTTTTTCAACTATTAACTAGTTTTAAATACATAAAAAAATTAAAAATGATATATACCAAGTTTAAAGAAAATCGGCCGAGCCGTTTAGTGGAACAGACAGACAGAATTGCGAGACCCACTTTTTTCGCATTCGCTATCATCGTAATGTCAACTTTGATCAAAATTTCGAGTTCGATTTTTTTACGAATGCATAACTTGCCTTATAACGAGTGATTTTTTAAGAGCTATCGGAAATAATATAAAAAAAACATAAAATTCAGAAAAATGTATGAAATCTTTATTTGAATCGATAGTACGGTCGATATAATTTAATGTTTGAAGAATTATTTTATTAGAAGATTATTTTATTATGTTGGCCACGGCTGCGCCTCAAATGGTCCATCCGCTTAGTCCAATTTTGGCATACTCTTTCTAACATTTCAGCCGGTATCTCACGAAGAAATGCTTCAATATTGGCTTCCAGTGCGTCAATCGAAGCGGGATTGTCGCTATAGATATGAGCCTTAACCTAGCCCCACAAAAAATAGTCTAGAGGCGTTAAATCGCACGATCTAGGACGCCAATTGACCGGCCCCAAACGTGAAATAAACTGTTCACCGAACTCGCCTCTCAATTGGTCCATTGTTATGCGTGCTGTTTGCCATGTGTCACAGTCTTGTTGAAACTACATGTCATGCAAGTCAAGCTCTTTCATTTTGCGGAAAAAAAGTTTGTTATCATCGCACGGTAGCGCTCACCATTTACAGTAACGTTGCGATTCGCATCATCTTTGAAGAAATACGGCCCAATGATTCCGCCTGCCCATAATCCGCACCAAACAGCGACTTTTTCTGGATGCATTGGTAGCTCTTCCAATGCTTCTGGCTGCTTTTCACTCCATTTGTAATCACGGCACTTGAAAGACTGTCACAGTGTGACATATATTTTCAGGTAAATTTGTATTGAAATATGCGTATGAATGTAACGTAACAGTCCGCGTTTTGGTCCATATGTATATGTATCAAGTTTGAAAAAAATCCATTTTGAGTTTGGATTTTTTTTTTAATCCAAAAAATAAAAAATTGGAATTTTGAATATGTAATAAATAATACTCAAACTTTGCAGGAGCCTTAGCATACAAAAAATGATTAAAAAAATGATTGTACCGTTTTCGATAAAATCAAAAACAAAAAAAAAAATGGTTCCAGGGGGTCTGCCAAAACTAACCATTTTTTGGCAAATTTTTTTCAACTATTAACTAGTTTTAAATACATAAAAAAATTAAAAATGATATATACCAAGTTTAAAGAAAATCGGCCGAGCCGTTTAGTGGAACAGACAGACAGAATTGCGAGACCCACTTTTTTCGCATTCGCTATCATCGTAATGTCAACTTTGATCAAAATTTCGAGTTCGATTTTTTTACGAATGCATAACTTGCCTTATAACGAGTGATTTTTTAAGAGCTATCGGAAATAATATAAAAAAAAACATAAAATTCAGAAAAATGTATGAAATCTTTATTTGAATCGATAGTACGGTCGATATAATTTAATGTTTGAAGAATTATTTTATTAGAAGATTATTTTATTATGTTGGCCACGGCTGCGCCTCAAATGGTCCATCCGCTTAGTCCAATTTTGGCATACTCTTTCTAACATTTCAGCCGGTATCTCACGAAGAAATGCTTCAATATTGGCTTCCAGTGCGTCAATCGAAGCGGGATTGTCGCTATAGATATGAGCCTTAACCTAGCCCCACAAAAAATAGTCTAGAGGCGTTAAATCGCACGATCTAGGACGCCAATTGACCGGCCCCAAACGTGAAATAAACTGTTCACCGAACTCGCCTCTCAATTGGTCCATTGTTATGCGTGCTGTTTGCCATGTGTCACAGTCTTGTTGAAACTACATGTCATGCAAGTCAAGCTCTTTCATTTTGCGGAAAAAAAGTTTGTTATCATCGCACGGTAGCGCTCACCATTTACAGTAACGTTGCGATTCGCATCATCTTTGAAGAAATACGGCCCAATGATTCCGCCTGCCCATAATCCGCACCAAACAGCGACTTTTTCTGGATGCATTGGTAGCTCTTCCAATGCTTCTGGCTGCTTTTCACTCCATTTGTAATTACGGCACTTGAAAGACTGTCACAGTGTGACCATTTTTTCGATTTTTTTTCGAATGCCTATAACTCGCAAAATACAAGGCTACAATTTTTATTATTTTTCTGATAACTGTCATCACCTACCCTATCAACCATTTCCGTTGCGACGATAGAACTGCATCAAATGGGCAGCAACAGTAGACATAGCACATGCTTTTTTCTTAAAATACCCATTTTAGTGCCACTTTCTCAAAATTTAGAAAGTTAACCCTGCTTTCATCACGTTCGGTAATAAATGTCTCCCTTTGCTTCTTGGCATATAAAATGTTCCGCGATTTTTTTCACCACTTTCCTCTCTAGATGAAATATTTATTTATTTATTTAATCATCTACAAGCTTATATTAACAGACTATTTACAATTATAATAGATAAAATAAAGAATAAGAATAAGTTGTACCTATTTCTATTAATGAAATTAAATATTACTTTATTCGCAAGAAATTAAATTAAATACAATGTTTTTGAAGCGGTCCCTGGAATAGTACAAGTCTAGAACAATGCCAAATTTATTGAAAGATCTTATAGACCTGGAGATAGTTTCATTCATCCCATAGTTTGTTCGATGCTGTTGCTGAAAAAGAAAATGTCTTTCTCTGAGTGTTCTAACAGGGACATAAATGGGAATAAGACATAGAAGTGAAGGGCATGTAACATGGCTGCATAACACATCTCTAATAAACATTATTTCATGCGCGTTTCTTCTACTATTAAGAGGCAAAATACCCAGTAACTGGAATCTAGCAGGATAAGAGGGGGAAAAATCCCAACTCATTTTCCTAAATATATATTTGGTAAAACGCCTTTGTACATTTTCCATACGATCAGAATGCACATTATATATAGAGTTCCAAAATATATCGGCATATTCAAGAAAAGATCTAACCAATGATACAAACAGAGATAAGAGAGTGTGAGGATCGGTGAATTCTTTACTGTTTCTTATAATAAAACCAACAACTGAATTAGATTTAGCTACGATATAATCGATATGTGAGTTAAATGTCATTTTTGTATCAATAATAACACCAAGATCTTTAATTCGGTCGACTCTTTTAAACTGACATCGATTAAGGTTGTAATCATAGATATAAATTGAAGAACTTCTTGAAAAAGTTAAGACATTGCATTTCTTTTATATTTATTTTTAGGCAATTTTCATCACACCAACTGGAAAGAAGGTTTAAATCATGCTGTACCTTTAAGCAATCCTTAAGGTTATTTATTTTAAGAAAGAGTTTAAGATCATCTGCATATATTAAGCATTGACAAAACTCAATTCTCGACACAATGTCGTCACTAAAAATTATGAATAATAACGGTTCTAGATGACTACCCTGGGGCACACCAGATGTGCAATCTATAGATCTCGAATATTTGCTTTCTATGGATACTCGTTGAGTTCTACAAATTAAGAAAGAAGCGATCCAATTAAGCATTGCTGAATGGAAACCAACATTTTTAAGTTTTTTAACGAGAATGCTGTGACTAACTGAATCAAACGCCTTGCTGAAATCAGTATAATATTGAATCTACTTGCAATCCATTTTCTAAAACATTTGCCACATAAGAAGTAAAGAGTGCAAGATTAGAGACAGTTGATCCACCAGAGACAGAACCGTGTTGATTTTCGAATAAGTGTTCCTTAATTTGAAATTGTTATTTGGATTTAACGATTGACTCGAGAACATTGGGCATTGAATATAGTTTGCAAATACCTCTATAATTTTCAATATTGTTTTTAGAACCTGACTTAAAAATAGGAATTAAGAAGGAAGATTTCAATTCATTTAGGAATATTCCCGAACTAAGTGATAAGAGATTATATTAAAACATTCTTTTAGAATTATGGCAGGTATGCCATCAACACGAGGCTTTGAATTTGGTTTCCAAAAAGCGCATTTTCAACATCAAGGATATCAAGATGCATTATTCCAATATCAATCTTTGATACTTTATCAAAATTTATTTTGGTATTGGATGTTAAATTAGAATACACAGATTGGAAAAATGAAGCAAATAGATCCAGGATTTGATCAACATTATTAGAAATAATATCATTAAAAAACATAGTTTTCGGTATCCCTATATTCACTTTTTTGTATTGCTTATGAATGACCAAAATGACTTCGAATCAAATTTGAGCTTGCTTTTTTTTTTTTTTTTTTTAATCTACCCGCGCTCAAGGGATTATGATTACCCTTTAAATGTTACAACACAGCGCGGGCGTGAAGTTAATGAAGAGAAAGAAGGATAGGAAAGATGTATGGCCATTTGTTCTGAGACTGTATCTAAAATGTAGTTTCTATATAGAAACTTGCTTAGAACCTCAAAGTCCTTCCTATGAACACAGAAGAGATTGTAGTCGCTTTCACTAAGGTTTTTTTTTTTTATTCAGCGTGGGCTTTATTTTTCACATTTTTTAAGTGAAGGAGCTGATTATTGTACCATGGGGGCCTCGACAATTTTCTTTTAGATATGCATGGAACAAACCTGGGAAAAGAATTTTTTAAAAACCTTGTGAAAGAAGAAAACATTTCCTGAGCATTAAGATTATTTAATTTATACTCCCAATTAAAAATACTTAGGTAACTATTAAAAACCGAAAAACTAGATTTTGAGAAATTGTAAACTTTCTCAGAGTTAAAAACAGGTTCCAAAAATGAATAAATCTTGATTTCAATTAAAATTTGATTATGGTGAATAGCGTTATTTGATAATTGATAGGGAGCTTCAAAAATTTCGGTTTTATAATCTCATTACTTACAAAAACTAAATCTAGAATTTTATTAACAGAGTTTAAGACTGAATTCTTCTGTACAAAATTTAAAAAATACAAATGATCAATGAATTTAAATTCGAAATTTTTTTTTCATGTTACATTAGATTAACATTTTGTCATTATCAGACCAAATCCAAAGAATATCACTTAGATTAAAATTTCCAATTATACAAATATTGTTAGAATCATTACACTTTTTAGAAATAAAATCTATATTCATAATATAATTTAAGTAGGTATCCAAAACACTATTAGGTGGAACATAACTAATTATAAAGTATAAAATACGAGAAACAAGATTAATTGATACACATACAAATGCTCGACATCTGAAAAAAGCAGATCTATTTGATTACTCGCAAGAGATAAACGAGTTGCTATTAAAACTCCACCTCCACGATCAGCAGCCGTTTTACAACGATGAACACGGAAAACGTTGTAAAGTTTACTATCAAATATCTCAGTTGATAAGATTACTTCATAAAGCCAGGTTTCAGTTAAAATTATGACATCATATTCAGTATGACTCAAAGCATGATATGTATATATTATTCACTTTAGTTCTTAGACCACTTATATTATCATAATAGATTTTTAAATTATTGTTCTGTTCTTTAACTATTATAGTATCGTCGTTCTCATTTATCTGAGAACAAGTTACTCTACGTTTTTTGCAATGAAAATAAATGGGCGAATGATGATACCTGCGGACCAAAAGTCCGCATTGTAGACTGAATCGACGAAATCAATTGGCACACAGTGTAAATCCACCACGGCTAACTGTTTCTTCAGCTTGTAGGATAACTGATCGACAACCGAAACTGATTAACATAAGAGCGAAAATTATTACCCATGTAAAGGAAACTTCAACATTACGAAGAAGTCAGGATATAACATCTGATCTGCAGAAAAGTTACATAGAGAAGTCAACCAGCCAATTCACATTAATCGTGAATATCGCACGGAACATTAATCCTTTTTCAAATTCACTGAATAAGCTTAATCTCTACAATATGTTTCCGTTGGTGTTGAAGATACTTTGACTGATTCTGTGAAAACAATTTATGATAATGTTATTCGAGTTAGGACATCATCTAACACTCTTGATGAACTGCCTACAGGTGTCTCCAATGATGCAGCAGGAACGTCTGCCAACAATGCTTCTGTTTCTGGCTTACGATCCATGAATCTACGAGGTATAGTTGGCAATAGATTGCAATTTGGAAACATCAAAGTAATGCGTGAAATTAAATGGTTTCATGTTTCGAATTTTCATCCTAGGACTACTGTAGATGAAATTATATCTTACATTTTATCTAATTTAAAAGCAAATACATCATATTTTTCCTGCTTTTTACTTACTTTTTTTTTTTTTTATAATCTACCCGCGCTCAAGGGATTATGATTACCCTTTACATGTTTCAACACAGCGCGGGCGTGAAGTTACGGAAGAGAAAGAAGGATAGGAAAGATGTGTGGCACGATGTTCTGAGACTGAAGGTTGTTGTCTCAGATATTTTATCTCCAGGGATGGCGGCTGAACTAAAGCGGAGAATGCCGTGTCTTATTTCTATGTCGCTTATAATTCACATTATTTTATTCGTGTTCATCCTTGTTGGGCATACTAGTTTAACTCAATCACATGTTGTTAGTGTTATGCCTGAACAACATGTAATGAGTAAACCAGCAACCCATTGATGATTGATACTAAGCCCAAAGAAAGTGATCGAAAGTAAAAAGCAGGAAAAATCTGACGTATTTGCGTTTAAATTAGATATAATGTAATATATAATTTCATCTACAGTAGTCTTATCCCGGATATACATTGTTCAAATGCATGACAAGCACGTGCAAGTGTATTGATAAATTCGGGTTGAAGTTGCATATACACATATCAAGCATGAGTCTTCAGTTTTTGTTTTTACATCGACGGAGGACGTTGCGCTTTGTGAGTTTTTTTTTTTGGCAAAATTGTGATTTTACGAATTTCTTTGGGATTTTTTCAATTCTATGCGAGTAATTTGTTTTATTTTGTCTGTCCATTTCATCATACAATTTTTATTTACTGTTTTAATATTTAAATCTGTGCTTATGTTGTGCTGTGTTCTCATCTCTTCAACGTACTATACGCAAATGAACCAATAAATGCATGATCAATCATCAATCTTGCATATACACTACTTCAATGCAGGACGCTATATTGAAAGAAAATCAAAAGATTTTGATTTTGCTTCAATCCAAAATCCAATCTATACGTGTGACTTTTTCACTAATACACTTACACATGCTTGTCATGCATTTGAACAGTGTATATCCGGCATTAGGATGAAAGTTCGAAACATGAAACCATTTAATTTTACGCATTACTTTGATGTTTCCAAATTGTAATCTATTGCCAACAATACCTGGACGTTGCGGTTAGCTGAATTGTGAAATTGGGAGTTTTCATAAAAAGGAGAAATGCAATATAAGTGTTTTTTTTATATAGTTTTGACGCACTAAAGGGTTTATGACCCCCTTAAAATGTTTGAGCGCAGTGCGAGCGTTTAAGGAAAGCTGGAGAGGATTTAATAGGAGATTCCGATGCACATTGGTTTTGAATAAATATTACAATAGGAGGGAAATATAGAGTCGGTAAAGCATTCCACATTCGTGCAGTATGGCTAAAGAAATAATCCCTTGATTTAATTGTTTGTCCGAAGTTTGGCTCAAAGGTAAACTTATGGACATTCCTTAAAGCGCGAGCATTACGGGAAAATTGTTTAAGGGGAGGAATGCAGCCGGCTATTTTGCTAGACAGTGTTTATAAAAATAATGAAAGACAGGAAACATTGCGACAGTGCACGAGAGATCCAAATGTTTCTGTCATACTTTTATCACCTATAATTTTTAAAGCTCTTTTTTGGATTCTATCCAAGAGACTCAAGTTAGTTATTGGAGCATCTACCCAGATATGGGAATTGTACTCTAGCTACTCTAGGACGAATATAAGCTTTATCGATTACAGCCAGATCAGAAGGGGTAACAAATTTCTTGAAACCTCGAAGGAAACCTAAGCACTTAGCGTTTATGGGAACGTCGAATATGTGGTCATTCCACACAAGGTGGTCTGTGATGCACATACCGAGAACTGAGAGTTGTTCAGTTTCCTCAAAGCAAGTGTCGCTCATGGTTAGCGACATGGGAGTTGTGTTGCGCTTTAACGACACAAGACAGCATTGAGTTTTGCAAGAATTAAATTCTACGCGATTTATGGTTCCCCATTTTACAATGCTATCGAGAACAGAATTTATTGAGCTTATCATACGCTGTCGTTCCAGATCCACTTCCGAAGAACAAGGACATGCATCAGGAAACGAATATGAGAAGCTGAGAGTACCGTCGTCAGCAAAACAATTTAGTGGATTAGAAGTTACAGACAAAATATCAGAAAAAGGTCTGGAGACAAAACAGAGCACTCTGGCACATCAGCATTTATTTCATGAATTTCAGACATAAAACCATCCAATACAACTTGTATGGATTGTTTTGAAAGGTAGTTACTAATCCATCGAAGAAGAGATTCATCAATACCAAATACAATACCATGAGAGAACTACATATATAAATCGCTTACGAAAGTTAGATGGAGGCAAGGAAACAAGAAATTTGATATTTTTTTTTGTTTGTTGACAACGGATTTGTTTTCGTTGCTAAGGAAGAATTTGGTGGGTTTTCGGCGCTTTCGATATGAAATAAAAGTTTGATTTCTTTCTTTTGCTGTGTGAGGCTGTTAGCGAAGAAAAACATATATGTACATACATATGTACGAGTATATACAGTAGACTCGGTGTAACGTGAACTATTAAAAACCGAGCGTGTTCACGTTTGCGAAGTTGTTCATGTTTACCAAGGTGCAGTTCTTTAAATTTTCCATGTATTTTAACTCAAATTCATTTTTTTTTTTGTGTTTCGGTTTGTAAGTACATAATACATTATGATATGTTAACAAAAAATTTACATTGAAATCAATGAAAATAAAATGCACGACTGGATCGCACGAACTTGCTCTTATGTAAAAGTACTTTGGAATTTAATATACATTTTATAAATATAAAACATGGATTTAATGAGATAATAATGTTCAAATGCATAAAATTGTCGTCTGGTTTCCGGAAAAGTATGAATTTATGCAAATAAGCTTTAAAAAACGTTTTATTATTAAATAAATTTTTTATATAAGAAATTTCCTTAAAATTGTCCAAGAAAAAAATGTGGGATGCGAATTTTAAGTATTAAATAATATTGATTTTAGGAAATAATTTCAAAAAATTATCGTTCATAGGTTTTGAAGATATTGATTTAAAAAAAAAAATTTTTTTCAAAAAAACCCAACAAATATTTTTTCGAATATTTTTGTATACAATATTATTTTAAACTTAAGGGGACTCCTGCTGAAAATTTGGGGTTAAAATCCTTAGACCCGTTAATGAGAAAGTCGAAAATAAAAAAAACGGGTCTATGGCAGGTACCCCTAATAACATTTTGCCCCAAAATTTTGTTTGACCAAAATGTAGCTTATATTCATAATATCACACCCAATTTCTCCTCTAGGGAATCACCGAAGACCCCCAACCACCGAGATTGAAAGAAATGGTTTAGTGGTTTAGGCTGTAGTGAGAGGTACAGACATACAGACACACTGAAACATGTTTTTTGTGTACTAAAATTTCCTTAAAATTTTTATAAAAAAAATTGATATGCAAATTGTTAGTATTTAATAAAAGACATTTTAAAACGTAATCTAAAAATTTAATTGTGTATCAGTTTTCAAGAAATTGAATTTTCAAAAAAAAAAATGTTATTATTTTTTTAAAAACCCAAAAACTATTTTTTCGAAAAAATTTTTAGTTTATATTTTTTAAAATACAAAGCAGCTCCTGCATAAAAATTTTGGTTAAAATCGTTAAAGCCGTTGGTGAGAAATTCGAAAATCAAAAAACCGTTCTATGACAGGTACCCCTAATAACATTTCCCCCCAAATTTTTTTTTAATCAAAATATAGTCCATGTCCATAATATCACAACTAATTTTTTTTATCAAAATCGTTAGAGCCGTTTTCGAGATAAATAAGATTTTGCATTACGGTTGTATGGGGGGTACCGTTAGTTTTAGAGCTAAGAAAAAATTTCAATTTCTCCTCTAGGGAATCACCGAAGACCTTTAACTACCGAGTTTGAAGAAAATACCTCCGGTAGTTTAAGCTGTAGTTCGAGGTACAGACATACAGACAGACAGACGGAATTGTCGGACCCACTTTTTTCGACTTCGCTATCATCGTAATGTCAACTTTGATCAAAATCTCGAGTTCGATTTTTTTTTCCAAATGCAGAACTTGCCCTGTAGTGCCTAAGGCTAGGACCGCACTTGCGATTTTTCGTCGAGGCGATTAAAAAGTCGTAGTCGCTACAAATTATTGTCATGCACGCACTTGCGATTTTTTGCCGCGCGATTATTTAATCGCGAAAAATAAAACACACTACTTTTTATGTGAGTGCACGCATTTGCTACAAATAAGTAGCGACAGAAAAATCGCTTGAAAAAATAGAACTTGTTTCATTTTTATAATCGCTACGATTTTTAAGTCGCATATGCGTGCATTCACATTTAATGCCATGTGTCTTACTTTTTGCGACTAAAAAATTGTGGATTAAAAATCGCAAGTGCGTGCACGTAAATTTCTCTTTGCGACAAGTGTGTGCATATCCATTTGAGTACATGTGTTTCATTTAAGTTTACGACAATCGCATCGCAAGAAAAATGAAACAAATTGCGACTTTTAAATCGTCATGATTTGTTGGTAGCAAGTGCGTTCATTCTCATTTAAATTCATGTGTCCTATTTTGGCGACTAAAAAATCGTGCGATTGAAATCGCAAGTGCGGTCCTAGTCTAAATCGCAAAGTAAAAAATGGTTAATTTCTCTGGATTTCCTTTTTTTTTTTTTTTTTTTTTTTTGAAAATTTCTGAACACGGCCTTTTAAGGAGACGTTTAAGTACGCTGATATTTAAGTACGCTGATATCTGTTCGACTTATGTTTTCATTTTCCGCCCATTCCAAAGATTTATTGAAAATTTTCACTAAGCTCTATTCTGGCATGTGCTTTTTCTAAAATACTGTTCTCGCTTTCACTTTCATCACTGGTCAAAACCTTTCATAGACATCAGCAAATGACAAACTAACCTGCTAGGACTAACGAGCAATCATTTACGGGGATTACCCGTTTTATAAAAACGATTCCAATACAAATTAAGAAAAGAAAACAATGTTTTCTATGTTAAATGCATTTTAAATTTATTCAAGATTAGGGTGTTCAGGCAACAGAGTAGTCAATGTGAAAAAATTATGTTTATGTCAGCCGGAGTTCAAGTAAGGCGGTTTTTTGTTAACGCGAGTCTACTGTACATGTACATAAATTTAGATTTTAAAAAATGTTTCTTATTTCTTGAACGTTTTTTAATAATTATAAGTCCTTAAGTGGGCTTCAGGTCAATTTTGTTCAATATTGATTGTCAATAATGAATAGAGCTGGAACCTTCCGTGTTTGCTTACACCCTACTTGAGGCCTAACTTTTTTTAAATATTAATTAATACTATGTTAAATAAAACAAAACAACACAAGTCACCAAGGTTTTTAGTATAGAAACCAAGATATTCTTTTCAAATATACTATAGAGTTGCGCAAAACAGTTCCAGTACCGGAACGGACATGGAACGATTCTTTTTCTCGTCGGAACTAGTTCCTGGAACCATGTCCGCGGAACTGTTAAGGTTTTTCAAATTATGTGAATGCGTGTAGGTACCTATTTTGTTAATTGGTGCTTAGTTCCATGTTTCACTTGCTGGTTTGAGTTCCATATAAATTATGTAAAGTTCTTTTCATTCGTAGGTATGTAGTTTAATTATAATAAGAATGATCCAAGAAATAATTATCAAAGCTGAAAAGGTTAATTCTAATAAAATATATACTTACTCCTACTACTTACGAGTATTAGAACAAACTGAAATCATTTCAGTGTGAAAAAAGCAATTTAAGACATGTATATGATTTAAATTCCTTTTTTGATATTCATGCATTTTCAAGAGTTATGAAAAAAAAAGCAGAACATTACTCTTTTCAATTTGAGTAAAATACAAATTTATTTAATTAGAAAAGCTAAAAACTATAAGCTTCAAAGTTTGTTTTAAAAATTAGCAGGAAGCTAAGTGTTTGAACTAGATTTTTGTACATCAAAGAAAGACAAACAAAAAACATTGAAGATTTATAGACAAATTCAGTCAGTTGAATGCATGAGTAGGTTTAAGACATAACAAAAATACCTACTTAAAATTACCAATACTCCAACGTAAACACTTTCCTTTACTTAAATTACTAGTTCCTTACTGAACTATGAACTTTATCAAATCAACTTTCAACAAATAATTAATAATGATTAATGATAAAACATAAAACACTAAGTAAACAAAACAGTAAACAGTCACCAACCAGAAGAAAGAAAATAAAACCCAACGAAACCGAAGAAAACAATTGAATTGAATAAGAAAATTCTTTTTTCTTATTCCAGACAAACATGCATGATATCTCTCATTCTCTCACCATAATAGAAATGGAACTACAAATGAAAAGAACTGGGAATGTCCGCATCCACATTAATAGTTCATTTCTTTTACGGATATGGAACTAGTTAAAAGACATGGAACTAACAAGCAATCCAACCGCATCCACATTAATAGTTCATTTCTTTTACGGATATGGAACTAGTTAGAAGACATGGAACTAGTTAAAAGACATGGAACTAACAAGCAATCCAAGGAACTATGAGTCCGGTTTCAGTATACTTCGTTCATTTCATACACAGAATGAATGTATGATCGAACATTATTTTGTATCTATCCCACAAACCACAAACTGTTTCTCTGTACGCGCGAGTTAAAGTTTGTATGTATTGGTTTTCTTTTTTCTCCTGCTTTAAGATCTCCGTCATCGAACAAATTCGTTCTTTTACTTTTGTTTTATATTTGTGAATTTGGAACTGTTTTGTATTATTCGTTCGCACTTTGCGTCTTAAAACATGTTCGCTTTACTTGTCTCTTGAGGTTGGAACTGCGGACATGTTTGATTTTGTTGATCGGAATGAAATGAAATGTATCCGACAGGAGACATAGTTCCTGGAACTATACATGTCCGGAACTACCCAACTCTAATATACTATGACATTTCGTTTTTGATATATGTACATACACCGGTTTGAAAATTAAAAAGAAAAATGTCTCTGGTTCCGAGTTTATGACTTTACTCGAGGTAAGATTTCTGAAATAACTATTTTTATTCCTTTAAATTTTGTTTAAATCTTTCCAATAACTCTTTTCTTCTCCGAGAAAGCCTTCGTTAGCTGTAAGCCTTCATGCCATAAAATTCAAAGAATCGATAAACATGATTTTTGCTATGGTGCGGTGTTTTCTGAATAATACTAACATACATTTATTCCTATAAAACCGTATAAATGTTTGGTCAAGACATTTCTTCAATAAAAAAGGATACCAAGGCAATTGGAGCTCTTAAATGTTGGCAGATTGCTGTTCCAGAAGGCAGATTTTCAAGAAATATATGTACATAGATAGATTATCTTATACTGACTGAGATTTAATACATTTTTGTTTTGTTCTTATTATATTTTAAGAATGAATGAAACTTTTTGAAGCAAATCAAAACTAGAATTTTGTTGACCAGCAGCCGACCGATATAAAATAGCAAACACATTTGCTTCAACTTAAGATTTCTCGAAGAAGATTTATACAGAGTTTAAAAGAAGATACGGAAATATCTCAAAAACGTGACATCATAGAATATTCGAATATGTATCCTAGTTTAGCACTTAAAAAACCTTCGGGAAAAGTTTATTTTTTGTTGGTTTCTGCACCAAAAATAAAATGCACCAACTTGCTCCTATGAAATAGACTAGGAATTTTAAAAACGAATATTATTAGAGAAAACTGTTCATAAGGATAAAATTATCATAGTTTTTTAAACTCTTTTAGTAGTAAGAGACAAAAACAGAATGCTCTGCAAATATGAATTTATGCAAAAACAAAAATTATAAGTCCTTGTAGTGGTTTCTTAATAAAATAAGGTTTTATATACAAAATTTTTAAAGCATTTTTAAGAAAAAAATTTGGTACGTCAACTCTAGGTTTTTATTATTGTACGAATGAAAATTAAATTTCAAAAAAAAAAATATTGACCCATTTTTGAAATATGGAATTTTCAAAATTTCCACAAATTCAAAAAATATTTTTTTTAAGTTTTGAAATGCAATGTTTTTTAAACTTTTTAGAAGCATCTCTATAAAAACTTTCATTAAAATCCGTTGTATAATCAGTAATGCAAAATTTAAAAAATGGTTCTATGTTAGGTACAAGCTGTAATATTTTAATTTCAAAATGTTTTTATTAAATTAAAGATCGTTAAAATTAATTGAAAGAAAAAATTTGTTATCAAAATTCTAGGGCCCTTTTTTAGGCAAAATACGATTTTTGAAAAAAAATTTGAAATTTTTTTTAAATCCAAAAAAAAAAAAATTTGATAATTTGAATATCTACACAATTCTATTCAAGTTTTTGGGGAGCTTTAGCAAAAAAAAAATAATGATCAAAATTGATTGAAAAGTTTTCGAGAAAATCAAAAACAAAAAAATTGGTTACATAGGGGGTACCCACAATAACAATTTTTCGGGAAAAATTTTTCTAGCATTACCTAAATTTAAATAAATTAAATTTTTTTTGTATTTTTAATTTTTGAATCTGTCGAACAGTTTTTGAGAAAATAAAATATTTATAAAATTTCGAAAAAAAAATTCGTATGGCAGGTACCGTTACTTTAGGTCTTAAAAAAAAAGAAAAAACTTCCGGGGGGAAAAATTAAAACCCATATCTAAAGTTTAAAGAAAATCCGTCGAGCCGTTTAGGCTGTAGTCGAACAGACAGACAGAATTGCGAGACCCACTTTTTTATTCTTCGCTATCATCGTTATGTCAACTTTGATCAAAATCTCGAGTTTTTCTTATAGTACCTATAAGTCGCAAGTACAAACATGATATTTTGTTAAGCTGTATATTTTTGTATAAAACAATTGTACTAGTTAAAATTTATTTATTTATTTATTTATTTATTTATAAATCTTACAGATTACTAACAAATTCAAGTTATAGTTTATATTTAATAAATAGGAAAACTTAAAGATAATTTACAATATTTTGTAATTTTATTTTAAATTCCAATCTGTTATATGAGAGATCCAGTTCATTGCATATAGAATTAAGAAATTTAATACATCTTGAAAAAGATTCATTACACCCATAATTGCATCTATGCCTTGGATTATTAAAAAAATGTCGTAGACGCAATTGTCTTTCTGAAACGTATATTTTTCAAAATAGGAAATAATCTGTGGACACTTAATACGATATGAAAATACGTCATGCACAAGCAATACACTAGCTAAAGTATCTAGTCCAATCAAGGCACACCTAGATGCATATGAAGGAGAATCAATTCCCCACATTAGCTGTTTGACTACAAATCTTGTAAAGACCTTTTGAACTCTTTCAATACGCGTTATCCAAGTGGAAGACGAGGGACACCATACAATTGAACAATACTCTAGAATTGGACGAACTAAAGACATGTACACTGATTTTAATGCCTAAGGGTCAAAGAATTCGTTGCAGTTTCGCTTAACGAAACCAAACAGATAACATATTCAAATCTTTTTGAAGCTTTTGTTGATCAATTCTAATTTTATGTCATCAGCATACATCAAACATAAAGCATTTTGAAGATTTGGGATATCATTAAAGAAAATGTTGAAAAGAAGTGGACCCAAGTGACTTCCTTGAGGAACTCCAGATGAAACTTTTATTACGCTAGAGAAGAAAGAGAAGAAATTTCACACATTGTGTTCTACCAGTTAGGTAGCTGGATATTCATTTCAGAAGCGAACCATGAATACCAAAAACTTTAAGCTTAGCTATAAGAATTTTATGGAAAATTGAGTCAAAAGCTTTGACAAAATCTGTGTAGATGCTGTTTACTTGGTAACCAGATTCAAAAGTGTCGGTAATGTATTTACAAAAAAGCATGAGATTTGTCGAGGTACATAGATCTTCCTTACATAAATCCATGCTGCTCCAAACAAATATGTTCTTTTATATTAAAAAATAGATGATCTTTAACTAAAAGCTCAAATAACTTAGGGATTGCAGATTAACTACCAAGTTCTTTGCTCCCGATTTATAGATGGGACTTATATAAGAGAATTTCCATCGATTCAAAAACTGACCAGTAGAAAGGGATTTATTAAAGATTATCAGAAGCGGCAAAGCTAATGAGAACTGACATTGTTTTAGAAGATAAGATGGAATTCCATCAGGGCCAGGATTTACGCTGGACTTAAGTTTTGAGATACCATTTAATATATCACTTTCAAAAAGATTCAGCATTGAAATGCAAGCATTGCCGATGGTAGAGCTTTCTGTTTGATACATATTTAGTGCAGTATGGTCAACATAAACAGATTTAAAAAATTGAGAAAAAAGTTCACACGAACTTTGTAAATCATTTGATGTTTGGCCATTGAACTCCATATTTTCTTGAAGAAAAGTAGATCGTTTTTTACTATTCAAAAAAGTCCAAAATGTCTTTGGATCGCAAGAAATGCGGGTTTGAATGTTTAGCACGTATTGTTGGTATAAATATTTATTTAGAAAATCATATTCCTTTCAAAGCTGGCATTTACATTTCTTAAATTAACCAAACGTTTATTAGACCAAGGAGTCTTAAATGATTTACAAGACTTTCGTTTCGGAAAGACAAATTGGCAAGAGCATGCGTCCAGTCGGTAGATGCAATGAAATTATTGAGTGCGATGAAATCTCCATTGTTAAAATCAAAATCTTCATCATTTGATAAAAGTAACGAGTTCTTAACACAATTTTCAGATTTTAGGATTGAGCATATTGCAACATGATGAACTGAATTCTTAAGCAATGGAAATTGAACTTGAATAAATTCAAAATTTATATTATTTAAAAAAATTAGGTTAAAAATCTATTTAAAGAATTGTGAATATGATTTACTTGAAACATATCCAGAGAAAACGTTGAATCAATAAAATTATACTCATAATCTTTTTTCATGAATAAGAAATTTATATATCTTCGTTTGAATAATTCCATGTAACATTTCCCAAATTAAAATCACCTACAATAAATGGGTACTGATTTTCCAATAAATTACTGACAGTATGTTCTATATTATAAATATGATATTCGTATGTATCTATTGAGGTCTTTGGAGCTCTTTTTTATTAAAATTAACATTAATACACATCTGCTTTATACTTTCATTGATATATATTAGGTAATATAATACTTTTACTTGGATAGATAGTTTTTACAGCGATTAAAACTCCTCCTCCTCTTTTTAAACATTCTGTATATAATCTATCTAAACGATAAACACTATAATTAGGAGCAAATATCTCAGAGGAAAAATAACTTGAATTTAACCATGTTTCTGTTATAATAATTACATCATATTCATACATAGAGTAGCATTTTAATAATACACATTTATGGAGCTTTGGTTATTTAAATGATTTAAGTTTCTAGCGTTGGGACCATCTCCATTTGTCCGTTTGTTTTCGGTTGATCGTTTTTTTGGAAGGTTATTAAATTGTCTCACCAATACATTTTTCGGCCAATTCAATGGATCCAAGGCAAGATCAAAAAGTTGAGCAGGGAAACCAATTTTAAATGTTATATATGTAAGTTAGTTCATTGACATCTGTACCCTTTTTTACTAACTTAAAACATTTAATTTCACATTCATCGCATTTAATTTTAACAGCAACATACTTCTTTATTGATTCTTCACTTGTTGAAGATTTGAACTTAGATATATGTATGTAACTATCTGTAGGGATTTATAACAGCGATATAAGCATTTATTTCGTCAGTGCAATCCATACCATAAACACGAATTTGAATTTGTTTTTTTCTTTTCTACGGTGCATAGTAGGGCCAACAACAAAAATACCATCAGCAATAACAGAATTTCCATCCTCTACCTGGCTCTCGGTGGATATCACTTTCTCATTACCACCTACAACTGTGTTATCATTATCAGGAATAGAACTTGACGCATTTGGGATATATTTATTTCGTTTCCCTTTTGTCATCCATTCTTACTTCGATATTCTAACAGCAGCAGCAGTAGCATCGGCTTCAGCATCAGCATCATTAACACCACTAGGTTGGTCTCACGTATCGGTGTTATCAATAGTCATTGTTACGCATTGATCTCTAAGAATGTCTTTTTCTTTTCCTAAGCCTATATAATTTTTGATGTCTTTCAAGTTCGAGTCCAATAGGTATACTTTACAACGGGCAAAAGTTCATTGACTTTAGAGAGCAAGCACTTAATAGGCAATTTAACACAGTCATCACATCGATATGATACGTTCGAATTTGATTTTAAAATGCAATTAACTATTTCATCGGATAGATTTAAACAAAGTCTATGAAATGATTTTTCGCAGCATAAACTACACTTAATAGCTTTTCCTTCTTGTAAAAGAGAATTTTGGCATTTAAAGCACTTGTCCGTTTGTTTTATGCTTAACATTATAGATGAAAGCAAAAAAAACACGACCGCACTTGGAGACGGTTGGTTGGAGAAAAATTAAATTTAAAAATTAAATTAAATTAATTTAAATTAAATTAATTAAAAATTTAAAATAATGAAGAATTATACAATACAAAAGTTTATTTTATATGAACCATGAATTCTGAATTGAAATGATATATCGTATACAGTTTGTGGTACTACCACCAGTATTATAAGTGATTTATTCAAAAGTTTGTCGTTTTATTGTACCAAGAGCCTCGCCGAGAAGAGTAAAGAAAACGCAATGAGAGATTTAGAAAATATAAGAAAAATGTTAAAATACAGCGATTATTAAAAGAATGGGGTAGAATTTATATGGCAAGTTGTGAATTATATCTTATTTAAAAATAATTTGGGGTCTTTTTTTCATTTTTTCATAATTAAAATTAAAATACTAAAATAACATTGTTTTTCACAAAAAGTGTGAGAAAAACCGCTAATCGGGGACCCAGAGATAAAAGACCTCCTATTTTGCTTCCAGCAATCATGTTTCTATGTTAAACCGATGTGAAAAGAAAAATCTAGCTATTTTTTCGGCTATACTGTTAGTTATTACGTACCTTGAAAAGATGGAATTATTTTAATTTGCATATTCAAGAAGAAGATCAAAACAGCCCAAATATGAAAAATAATTGCAATTTGAAGATTTGATCAACAAAAATATGTTTATCCGGCGGAGGTTTGTTTTTTGTGTTCAAATCTATGAAAGGAGATGTTTTAGCAACTTTAAGAACGAATTTCATTCTTTTTTATTAACAATTATTAAAATTGCAAATTTTATATAAAAAAGTAATTTTCCAATAGGGGCACGTATATTTTGAAAGTTCATGGCGTCCATGTTTATTTACTGTCAATTTACCTGTTTCTTATTTTCCAGACAATAAAGACAAAACATCATGACGATTTAGTCTTGAGCAATACATGCTGATAATTAAACTTATTAATATGTATCAGCGTTACCACTTCTGGACAAAAAGTCGAAGTAGATTTGAAGAAAAAAGTGAAGTAACTTGAGAAAAATCGAAGTAGATTTCAAAATGACTTTTTAGTTGCATTTAGAAAAAAAAAATTAACTCAAGATTTTTATCAGTTGACATTACAACACGAAAAAGTAGTGATTCAGTCTGTCCGCGAAATTTTCATAAGATTCATGCACTCATGTAAAATTACTCATTTGTGTATTTATATTGTGTTGACACAAATTTTGTTCATGGAAATTCTGCGGTTATATACTACTCGTACCTAGAGTAAAATAGAGAAAAAGAAGTAGATTTGGGCTTTATTTTGTAAAATTGAAGTAGATTTAAACGAAGATTAAAAGGAAGTAGATTTCAGTATTTTGCTGATGGTGCGAAGTAGGAAGTAGATTTTAAAATATTTTGAAAAAAAGAAGTAGATCTACTTCAATTGAAGTAAAGTGGTACCACTGATATGTATATAGCAGTTCGAAGCGAGCCCGGTTGCAGCAAAAAAATATCATTTTTGTTTGAACGGGTGCGTTAAGAATTAATATAGTAGAACTGGGTACAAAGTCAATAAACACGAGGTTTTCCAATTTGCATATACACGGAAGCCACTGCTTGGTTGTGGGCTCACTACGATATCGATCCGTTCTTCTTCGAAAACGACGAAAGCATTGCTATCACCATCAATGGAGCTCGCAACCGATTTATGGTCACTGAAGAGTTTTTTAATTGGAGCGGGTAGATTTTGATTGCCTGTGGCGGCCAGGTTGTTTTGATGACATCTTTTTTTTTTTTTTTTTTTTATTTCAATTAAAAAAAACTTACAGCTAATAACGTAATACTACATTACTAATCTTTTACAAGCTTAAATTGTTCAATTCAGTATTAATGTAGAGATAAGATGTTTTATTTTAATTTTTCAAAAAAAAAATAGAAAAATTAAGGGATTTGTGAAAAATAAAAAATAAAATATAATTAACAAGAAACCAAAACCAAAAATCATCAGAAAAAAATTAATTAAGTATGGAGATGAATGACGGACCACTTTCTGTTACAATTCTTAACAAAACACTTGGAATTTACGTATTCGGAGCACAAAACATCAAAATCTGTAAACACAATATTATGACATTTTTGAATTCTAATTATTGGTGATTTAAGAAATAAATTAGTACGATGAAATGGTATTTTAAGTGTTATTATGTTATTACGATTTGGGCGAGCCGGGCAGTGGATGTTTATGTTGTTCAATAAGTATTGACATTCGATTTTTCCGCAGATTATATTAAATAGAAATAATTCGTCTGTAAGACACCTGCGCTGAAACAAAGTTATCATCTTGAATATGTTTAGCCTTTCATTATAGGTAGAATGATGTCCTAATATTTTATATTCAAGTTATCTGGTAAATCTTTTTTGGGTGTTTTTAATTTTATCTGAATACGTGGCATAAATAGGGTTCCAGATAGAAGAGGCATATTCCAGAGAACTGCGAACTAAGGAATTAAATAATGTTATGAATGTTGCAGGGTTTTTAAAGTATTTTCCTACTCGGAAAATAAAACCAATGTTCCTAACAGCCTTATTTACTATATAGTAATAGTGTTTATTTAGCCTAAATCTTTATGTTCAAAGACTCTTGATAGCGAAGCACCTAGCAAATATTTGAAATCTATAGGATCTCTCAGACGGCTAAAAGACATAACTTTACATTTATTTATGTTCAGGGGGAGAGCGTTTTTCTCACACCAATCTAACAAAATATCTAAATCTCTTTGTAGATTTATACAGTCTCTTACACAAGAAATGGTCCTATATAGCTTTAAATCGTCTGCAAACAATCCGTTTGAGGAAATGTTATTTAAAATGTCGTTAATATAAATTGTGAAAATGATAGGACCCAGCACCGATCCTTGCGGTACTCCCGACTTAGAGAAGAAGGGAAGAGATGAAATATTATTCAGTACTAACTTGTGTGGTCTGTTGTATAAATATGATGAAAACCAAGCTATGAGGTGATCATGAAAACCTATTTTTCGCATCTTTTTTAAAATGGTTACATGACTAATTTTATCAAATGCCTTCGAAAAATTAGTATATATAGCGTCAATTTGTTTTGAGCCATGAAAAGCATTAGAAACATCATGGGTAAAACAAGCCAAATTTGAGACCGTAGACCGTCCCTTCACGAACCCATGCTGATTAGGAACTATTAATGCTCTCAAATCAAATGAAATTATCTTATTTAAACATTTTTCGAAGATTAGTGATAATGCATAATGATATATCTGAAATAGCACCATTTTTGTGAATTGGTGTTACGTATGCATTTTTAAGAACAACAGGAAACCATACTTCTTGCAATGATTTGTTAAATATATTGGACATAGGTTTAGCAAGAATATTTGCGCAATTTTTATAAATTATATTTGGAATACCATCTGGTCCCGAATTTTTATTTCCGTCTAATATTTTTAAAATAGATAATAACAGTTCTTCAGTGATAGTTGGCTTGTTAATAGAAGTATTGCAAATTTCAACACTATTTTCATATGCAATTGCATTGTTTGTAGTATCTGAGTTATTATAATTGTTTTGAAAGAATTTTGAAAATGACTCGCAAATATGTTGTTGCGAAGCGACATTAATATTTTCAAATTTCATTACAGATGGTATTGAGTTTGTTGCTTTCATTTGTTTAGTATAAGACCAAAAAATTTAGTGTTAGATTTAAGATTTATTTCAGTATTGTCTAGGTATTTGTTATAACAAACTTTCAATTCTTCTTTACATTGCTTACGCAAATACTTAAATGTGTTTTTGTCATATTCCCTGTTAAATTGTTTGTATCTTTTATGAACACGATTTTTGTCTTGAAATAATTTTATGAGAGAGTGTGAGTACCAACTTGGATATTTGCTTGTTTTACAATTTTTAATTGGACATCTGTCAAATATGTTGTTTATTTTAAGTTCCTGATGAAAAATTTACCATGGCAAGTAACACGATTGAACTGCACATCTACGAGTAAATGATAAAACTTTATAACACTCATTCTGTTCGTTAGTGCAAATGTTGAGCGCGGTGCGCCCATTTTGCGGTAGATGTGGTGGTTTTTCACAGTCGCTCCTTCAACGTTTTGTGACCAAATTTGAGACGAACCGTTCGGTTATCAGGCACTCAACATTCGTTCGTCAAAGGAACACAAGATCAGCTGAGAACATCGCGAAAAAGTACAGCAGAGCCCGAAGCAGTCGATTCCTTACCGTGAACTCGGCCTTTCACAGACTTCATTTTGGCAAATTGTATGTTGTAAACCGTAGAAGATTCAACTAACCCAGGAGATCGGAGTTCATGACCATATACAACGGTGTTTGTTCGCTGACTGGGCTTCGGAGCGTTTAGAAGACGACCCCACACATAAAAATTCGTTGATGTCTCACAACTTTATATTCAATTCTAACATCTAACCGTACGTATTTCAGACCTTTTTTAAGAAAATTAATTAAATCCAGAAAATTAGACATAGAGATTACAGAAAATGAACTTGATGTGCAAAATTTTATTTTCTGAAGAATATTATTTCAAATTGGAAGTTCGAATTGTCAAAATCGGTATTTTGATAATATTATTACCTTTGTGATGAAGCTATTGAACGAAATGACATCATTTTGGTTTTCAGATCAGGAAATGTTTCAATAACTATATTTCGAAATTCTATTAGTGCATTTACTTCACTCTGCAATTCCTGAAGTGATTTAGTTTCTGTTTCAGTATTGGAAGGATCGAAGTTTAATGTTGATGTATCTGCTAGATAAATAGATTGACGATCTCTAGTAATGAACGTAGTTCGGGCACTGTTTGTGGTTTTTTTCTTCCAATCCCAGGACATATTCTGCAAAAAAGAATGTTTATATTAAAATTTGTCATTGGTAGGATGTAGATTTGTATGTCCCAAAATATGAAAATCAAAAATATGCAATTAACATGCTATTAAATAACAATGGTTTAATATTTCTTTAGTTTTTATTAATTAATACAGTACCATTCATTTAATTAAGGCTTTCATGTTTTCAATGTTTATCATAACACTGCATTTATATTGAGATTATTAGTTAAAACTATCTAAAAAGGTAGTCACCTTGATGTGGTGCAAAGGCTTAAGTAGCAAAGACTCACCCGACCTGCCATTCTGGGATAACCCCAAACTGGTAGAGAAGTTGAAGAGCGAAAACCAAGAACTGCCCTCCCTAATCCAGGGTGTTAAGTGACCCGTGCCCATTGGATGGTTTGCAGCCAGGGAGTATACCGGCTGTATTATAACGGAACCTCTTTGAAACCAGGTCGAATCAAAGAGTAACCTAGACCTTACCATATTATGCGGAGCTCTGATATGGCGGACCCCATTATTTCTCTAGCTACTCGTGGGATTCAAAATGCCGAAAAATTTAAACCAGAAGAACAATAAAAATTTTAAAAAATTAGAAGATCCGAAACCGGAGAGAAGTAAGTACCTGAAGAGGTTACCTCAGGGGAACACTCAAAACCGGGCAGCAGGAGGAGCGTCGACCTCTGGTCAAGGGACAATACCTTCCAGACAGGAAAAAGACGCAACTCAGCAACAGAGTGTAGCGGCACCCTCTTGTCAAGGGAGAATACCTCCTAGTCAAGGGGAAAACGCTACAAACGAAACAGCATCCACTAGCACAGGGAGTTTATCTCCTAAACAAGTGAATGATCTGACGGTGGTCAGACAAAAAGATGACGGGCAGGTACCACCATCTAAACTATCCAGTCCACCCAAAATACCAAAGAGCCGAAATGCCCGGAAAAGTCAAGTACTTCCGAAATTGGGTAGTCCAGGAGGCCTGGACCCACATAGGAAAGGACTTAGTGGAGCAGGCACCAAATGATACTTCCGGTTCCTTGCAGAGGGGATGTCCCCGCACCCGCAGGAAGCTAGGAAGAAGGTGGACCTGAGAAAAAACGAAAAGACAGTAAACACGAGCCTAGGACAGGGTAAGAGGAAAAGCCACCAACTAACTCCTCCCCTAAGCAAAGAAGCTAAGAAACCTAGGACGACGGTAACTTCATCCACGGGACAAAGCATCGTTAAGGCTATACCCGTTCAACAAAGGCTCTCATACGCAAGTGCAGCCTTGAGCGTCAGAATTGCTGTTCTGCCTAGGGGATATCCAAAAGTCGCCTTGACTGCCGAGGATCTATCGGCACTCGAGGAGGCAATCATTGAGGAGGTCTCCTTGGGTTGGAAGCACAAGCTGAAGTTCAATGGACTGCACTTCAAAACAGGTCTGCTCTTGGTTGATTGCGCTGGACCCGAAACAGCGGAGTGGCTAAGAGAGAGTGCACCTAAATTGAGCACTTGGAGGGGCACCGAGTTGTATGCATGCATGGGGGAAGACATCCCCAAAATGCACAATATAACACTGTTCCTTCCAAAGAGTATAGGCCAAGAAGACAAGAAGTCATTGGCTCTTTTAAAAGCCCAAAATGAGGGACTTAATGTGCAGACCTGGAGAATAGTGAAAAGCTCGGCTGAAGGTAAAGGTCAACTCCTAGTAATAATAAGTATTGACGCCGACTCCGTCGAGACTAGAGTGAAAGCAAATCACCAGCTTCACTACAAATTCGGAAAAATTAACGTATTTGGTCTCTGGAAAGCAACCTCCAGCTCTGCATCTGCAACAGAAAAAGAGTCTCCCACCAGGCTAGAAAATAAATCCCTGGAAGCGGAAGAGGTAGGAATTACCCTACCAGATATATTCGTACCACCTCCCACCCTAATACCTCCAACCCCACCAATTCCCCCAATCCCTCCGAGCACACCATCTGAGACAACTTTCTCAGAAACAGAAGAGAAACACCCCGATTCACGGGAGAGGTTAACACCGGGTCCATTGGACATGGAGATGGAGGGCATAGACCTCTCTCCAAGTCCAATGGACCAAACAGAACCGCTTCCAACAATAGAAGAGGAAGACCACCTGCTAGCAGATGATGGGGCATTAGCCCCCATCTGCCAATAAAATAAGATGCCGGCACACGGGATCAGAACCAGGCTAGTCCAAGCAAACATACACCATGCGAAGGCGGCATCAGCTGTCCTGGCGAGGAAGTTCGCTGCGGACAACTTAGGGCTAGCACTGATCCAGGAACCCTGGACTTATAAGGGTCAGGTAAGAGGGTTGACAAGTAGCGACTCTAAACTTATATGGGACACGAGAGAAGACTCGCCCAGAACTTGTATTGAAATAAGAAATCACATAAATTATATATGTCTTTCAGAATTTATGACAAGGGATCTGGTCCCGATACAGGCCCAAATCAACATCGAGGGTCGTATCCAGACGATGGTTGTGGCAGCAGCCTACTTTGCTGGTGATGAAGCCAACATTCCACCGTGCGAAGTACAGAGACTGGTGGACTACTGCAACCGGAAAAAGCTACCAATACTGATAGGATGTGACGCAAATGCTCACCATACAGTATGGGGTAGCACCGACATAAACCAAAGGGGTGAGTACCTTTTAGACTTTATGATGGTAAAAAATCTAGAAATATTTAACGTAGGGAACACCCCCACTTTTATTACTAGAACAAGAAAAGAAGTCCTAGACTTAACTTTCGGAACTCCGAACGTAGCTTATATGGTTAAGGATTGGAGAGTATCCAATGAACCATCAATGTCTGATCATAGAATAATAGTGTTTACCTTAGAAGGTCTGCTTACAGAGAATACCCCTGGCAGAAATCCTAAGAAAACAAACTGGAACCTATACCAAAATGTTCTAAAATCAAACCTGGAACAACTAGGTCCAGCAAGTACGACTAAAAGTAACCTTGAATTAGAAGTTGTAGTTAACGATTTTAGTGGAGCAATAAATGAGGCATATGAACTCAGTTGCCCTCTTAAACCAAAAACTAGACAGAAGGATGCCCCTTGGTGGAATAAACATCTTTCTAAACTAAGATCCAAGGTTAGGAAGCTCTTCAATGAAGCAAAAAGAACAAGGGAATGGTGTAATTACTCCGCGTTATTGACAACATATAACAAAGAGATAAGAAAAGCCAAAAGAAATAGTTTCACAAACTTTTGTGGGAATATCTCAACAATTCCTGCAGCGGCAAGACTGCATAAAGCTCTTGCAAAAGAGAAAACACACTTCGTTATAGTGATGGAACGTTCACCGAAAATGAAGAGCAAAGGTGTAACCTGCTGCTCAACACACACTTCCCAGGCAGTCTACCATTAGATGGTAACTTGGTAGAGAAAACACCTCTCATACCAAACAGAGAGGACTGGAAAATAGCCACGACCATTTGCACAGGTAAAAGGATTGATTGGGCAATTAATACCTTTCAACCCTACAAATCACCAGGTGCAGATGGTATCTTCCCAGCTCTTTTGCAGAAGGGGAAAGAATTCTTTATGCCCTATCTCATTAATATTCTACGGAGTAGCATTGCTCTTGGGTATATATCAAGTCTATGGAGAACAGCTAAGGTAATCTTCATTCCCAAAATAGGGAAAAAGGACACAACCCATCCAAAGTTTTTCAGGCCAATAAGCTTAACATCCTTTATACTGAAAACTCTGGAAAAAGTAATTGACAACTTCATAAGATCAGAAGTGTTAATAAGTAGGCCTCTCAATCAGCGACAACACGCATATAGGGCGGGGAGATCAACCGAGACCGCCCTGTTTGAACTAACAAATAAGATCCAAAGAGCTTTAGATGTAAAGGAAACAGCATTAGCTGCTTTCTTAGACATAGAAGGGGCCTTCGATAACACGTCCCACGAGGCTGTAGGCAAAGCTCTTGTTAGGAAATGCGTACCCAACACCATAACTAGATGGATAGTAGAGATGTTGGGCACTAGAAATGCAGAGGCACAAGCAGGACAAAATGTAAAGAAAGTGATCACAACGAGAGGATGTCCTCAGGGCGGTGTACTATCACCCTTGTTGTGGAGTCTTGTAGTAGATGAATTGTTAGAAAATCTTACCTCCAAAGGTATATACTCCATTGGATTTGCCGATGATATCGCTATCATTGCGATATTATCCAAAGAGGACTAACAATTACAAGTAAATGGAGTAGGTCTGTAGGGCTTTCAATAAACCCATCCAAGACAACAATCATACCATTTACCAGGAAAAGACTTCTACCACATATGAAACCTATCCGTTTGACTGGTGAAGTAATTGAAACGCAGAGGGAGGTAAAATACCTAGGAATTATACTAGATAGTAAACTCCTCTGGAACAAACACATAAATTATATAGTCGGAAAAGCCACAAAAGCCCTAATGATTTGCAAAAGAATTGCAGACAAGTCATGGGGTTGCAAACCGAGCATCCTTAGGTGGATGTACACTATGATGGTAAGACCCATCATTACCTATGGTGCGGTTGCATGGCACAAGAAAACCGAATTAACAACAACTAGGAAAACCCTAGAAAAAATCCAAAGGCTCGCATGTATCTGTATTATGGGAGCAATGAGAACCTGCCCTACCGCAGCTATTGAGGTTATCCTCCATCTATCCCCTCTACACGAGGTCATTAGAAGTGCTGGAGTGGGAGGAATCATGAGGTTCTCAAAGGAAGGAACTGGGACCGGTAAAATTATTGGTCTCAGAGAAAGGGACCTAATGGACAGGTCCACAATTACTAACCTTATTGACATCCCAAGAGATGGAATGATCAAAAAACATAATTTCGAGAAAAACTTTCTTACACAGCTTAGTAACAAAGAAAACTGGGTAGGAGAGGATATAAACTATACACTCGAAGCAAATACCATCAAGTGGTACACTGATGGATCGAGAACAAGCGAAGGGACTGGTGCAGGAATTTTTGGGCCAAAAACCAAACTTTCCATACCGATGGGACGGTCCACCAGCATCTTCCAAGCGGAGGTAAACGCGATTGGGAAATGCGTGGATCGCGATCTCGAAAGGAATTATCGTAACAAGAACATTGCCATTATGTCAGATAGTCAAGCAGCACTAAAGGCACTGAGCTCATACACCATCAACTCTAAGCTGGTGGGGGAGTGCATAAGTAGACTAAACGAACTAGGCAAACAGAACAGGGTCACACTTTATTGGGTACCTGGTCACGTTGGTGTTCTTGGAAACGAAAAGGCAGATTCCCTAGCAAAATTAGGAGCTTCAACTCCCCTAACAGGGCCTGAACCCTATTGCGGAATAGGTGAAAATGTCATCAAAACCAGAATTAAACAAGAAGAGGAGGCAAACAGAATCAATAACTGGAATGAACTCCCTAGGCTGAGACAGGCGAAACTACTGCTGGGAAACTACAACCGGCAACGTTTCGAAAACTGTATCAACCTAAGTAGGAATAACCTACGAATAATAACAGGTATTCTAACAGGACACTGTAAACTTAGAAGACACCTTAATCTACTTGGTGTGGTAAGCAGTGCAACTTGCAGATTCTGCAACATGCATGAAGAAACTCCGGAACACATACTGGGAAAGTGTTGTCCAATCATGCACCAAAGGAAAACCCATCTGGGACGGTACCAGGTGGAAGGGAGCAACCTACCCTCTCTAAAAGTGCCCCAAATACTAAAATTCCTTAAGGCAATAGGTTTGGAGGATGAGCCAGCTCATCATTATAAGAGGGGCACAGTAGATCTACAGGTCGCAGTGCAATTAATCCCCAATACAATTCATTCATTCATTCATCTAAAAAGTAATAAATCTACCGAAATAACAATACGAGACTTATAACAAAAAAGATGTTTATTCAACTAGAATATACTCGTAATTCGGATTGAACGAAAACAAAAAATAAAATCGTTTCTACGAGAAAGTTTGATGTTCAAACAACTAAGTTCATAACTGATATAAACTACAATAAACATTTTAAATTCTCAAATTAAGTATTGTATTTTTGAACAAACAAATGTTAATTTACCCTACGTTAATTATTATGCTAGAATTTTGTTAATCTTTGTTATAATCTTAAATTTCTTTTCCAGTCTTCTTTCGTAATCTGCTGCTGCTTGCAATAAGATATTGGGTGGTATGCAGTAGCCATTTGCTCAGTCTCATGAGAACGAGCTCCACATAGTGAGATTGAGCTTTTGCAATGAGACAAACCTCAATTTGGTATGCAAGAGACTTCTCTCATTTTATGTCACAGTCTCCAAAAGAAAATATTCATTTGAAAAATGTCTTCATCAAGTGAAAGTGACAGTAATAACCCCTTAAGAAAAAACTAAGCGTACCAATACCTTTTTTTGTGAACTTTTTAAAGAAAAATATTATGCTCATAACAAAAAGTCAAATTCCGGAAGTAAACAAAATAAAATGCACGACTGGTTCGCACGAACTTGCTAAGACTAAGACTAAGAATTTCAAAAATTAATGTTTTTAGAGAAAAACTGTTCATAAGCATAAAATTAATTTTTTAAATGACTAAAACAACTTCTTTAGTAGTTGGAGGTAAAAATAGGATGCCATGTGATTCAAGCAGATATAGATTTATGCAAGAACAAAAATTATAAGTCTTTGTAGTGGTTTCTTAAAAAAATAAGCTTTTATATAAAAAATTTTTAAAACATTTTCAAGAAAAAATTTTGGCACGCCAATTTAAAGTTTTTGTTATTGTTCAAAAAAAAATTAAATTTACAAAAAAAAATATTGAGCCGTTTTCGACACATTGATTTTTTTTTTCGAAATTCAAAAAAAAAAAAAAAAACATTTTCTTTAAGTTTTGAAATGCAATGTTTTTTAAACTTTTTAAAAGCTTCTCTCTAAAAAATGTAATTAAAATCCGTTATGCCGATAATGAGAAATTCAAAATTTTAAAAAATCGTTCTACAGTTAGTAATATCTAGTTTTCAATTTTTTTTTATTAAATTAAAGATCTTTAAATTAATCGAAAGAAAAAAAATTTAAGAAAAATTCTCGGAACCGTTTTCGAGAAAAATACGATTTTCGAAAACCATTTTTTAAAATTTGTATGGAGAGTACCGTTATTTTTAGGTAAAATAATTTTTTTTCACATATCTTGTAGATTGTTTTAAGAAACTTTTATTTATCAAGTTAAAAAAAAATCGAGCATGGGGTTTTCGAAATATTAAGTTTTCGAAAAAAAAAATTTGAATTTTTTTTTTAAAAATTCAAACAAAAAAATTTTGAAAATTTGAATGCACAATAATATTGAAACTGCTGGGGAGCCTTAACATAAAAAAAATGATCAAAATCGGTTGAACCGTTTTTGAGAAAATCAAAAACAAAAAAATGGTTCCATGGGGGGTACCAAAAATTATATTTTTTTTAAATTTTTTTTCAACCATTACCTAGATTTAACTAAATGATTTTTTTTTAATCTGTCGGTGTTTTTAGCAAAAAAAAATATTTACAAAATTTCGCAAAAAAATTTGTATGGCAGGTACCGTTATATTTGGTCTTAAAAAAAAATAAAAAAAACATCCGAGGGGAAAAAATTAAAACCCATATTTACCAAGTTTGAAGAAAATCTCCCTAGACGTTTAGCTGTAGTCGAACAGACAGACAGACAGAATTGCGAGACCCACTTTTTTGGTCTTCGCTATCATCGTAATGTCAACCTTGATCAAAATCTCGAGTTCGATTTTTTTTTACGAATGCACAACTCGCAAGTAAATATTCAAGTCATGAGAAAGTTAGTGACTTTTGAATTAAGATTATTAGAAATTATTAAGCTTGTTTTGACTACATAATTATTTAATTTACTAACGAAACTAGTTCTGGAGCTTTTTGTGGCAAGAAAAACTAAGCTGGGACGCAGGCGTGTCTGAGGAACTTGCTCATCGCTGGAATATCATCCGTGATGAACTTAGTTGAAGCAATATCTATTCTAAGAGTCATGTGGTCAAACAGGAACAACAGCGAGCTTCATGCCTTTTGTGATGCATCGTTGGACGCGTAGGTCGCCTTGTATACTGCCAAAGTGCAAACCAAAATGGAAACGTCGCGATATTGATTGCAGCAGCCAAGACTAGGGTTACCCCAATAAAAGTTTTATCATTGCCAAAACTAGAGCTTTGTGGAGCATTTCTACTAACTTGACTTATAAATAAAATTAAAAACTCTTTACAGGAAAAAGAACTTCCAGTTTTTGCATGGACAGATTCTTCAATAGTGCTGCATTGGCTATCTGCTCCTCCTAAAAAATGGTCAGTATTTGTTGCTAATCGAACTTCGGAAATTCAATCTTCAATCCCATTTAAATGCTGAAATCATGTTCGTTCTCTGCTAAATCCAGCTGATTCTGACGGTATCACGGTATAGTATGGATGAAATCTCTATCGAGAATTTGGAAGAACGAAAAAGTACAAAAGTTCAGGTGTTTCTTTCAAATATAAACGCTGAAAATATTCTTGACATCGAGTTGGCTCAAGCTTGTTCGTGTAGTGGCATATATTTATCAGTTTTATCGAAATGCTCGCTTTAAAAACAATCGAAAAACGTACCGCTATCTGTGTCCTCAAGAAATTGATGAAGCTAAAACTCTTGTTATAAAAAGTGCCAATTTTTTTTATTTAACTTTGAGATTAACTTGCTTATTAAAGGTAAGGAATTGCCTTCGAAGAACAAACTTTTACCTCTAGCTCCGTTTTGTGATCAATCAATTATGCTTCGGGTAGGCGGTCGTATAAACCAATCAGATTTATCATATAATGAAAAACATCCAATAATTTTGTGTAAATCACATCCTATCGCTGAAATGTTAGCTCCTTACATTCACATTAAGTATCTACACGCTGGTGTGACTCATATGATAGCTTTACTTAAACAAAACTATTACATACTCGGTTGCCAAAATCTTTTAAGAAAAATTGTTTTAGGATGTAATGATTGCTTTCGACAGCGACAAATATCATCTCAGTAACTTATGGGTGATCTCCCAGCGTCGATTGCGACTACGCTGGTCCCATACTACTTCGCCTAGCTCGTGGAAGTAATCCAAAGTTTGTCAAAGCATACATCGCGCTTTTCCTACGTTTCGTCACCAAAGAAGTTCATGTCGAGTTAGTCGGGGACTCATCGTTTCGCGCCGCGGTAAGCCATCAGAAATATGGAGCTAAGATAAAACTTGGGGAACTTTACGATTTACATACTTCTGAGGCAGCAGAGAAACACCATCATCTTTCAAAGGACCAAATCGCTTGGAATGTATTCCACCCTCCGCACCTCATTTTGGAAGATTATGTGAGGCTGGTGTAATATCGACCATCTCAAACGCGTTATTGGTGACCAAAGTCTGACTTACGACGTCGTTGCAGAGTCGACCAAAGTGGCAAAAAGTGCAACGTAACTTAAAAATTGATGACGTCGTGCTACTAAAAGAGTCCAATATTCCACCATCTAAATAGATTCTTGGATTAGTGGCTAAAATCAATCTTGGACCAGACAATTTAAATTCTTAAATTAAGAATTGAATTTTTGAATAAACAAATGTTAATTTACCCTACGTTAATTTTTTATACTAGAACTTTGTTAATCTTTGCTATAATCTTAAATTTCTTTTGTTGTCTTCTTTCGTAATCTGCTGCTGCTTGCAATGAAGATATTATCTTTTCTTTTAAAGTCAGCCTCCAAGAGAAGCAGTCGCAGCAGCAACAGAATTTAAATAAGTAAATAATGAGATCGCCGAGACGAAACACCAATTTTTGTTGACTAAAGGCCAAAAAAAAGTTATTTTGAATCAATTATTCAATAAGTCCATTAATAGTGCTAAGTCTTCTACTTGGCGGATTTATTTCAGTAGTATATAGAATTTGTATTATAAAAACTTCATATTAAATAAGTATAATTTATACAAGACACAGTACATTTATTAACAATAAAATAATTCGAAAAAAAATATAAAACTACACTACGACTTTGACAATTAAATTAAAGACAAAACTAAAGAATTTTACAGTCCCGAAATACGATAAAAGACAATAACAAAAAAAAAAAACATTAAAGCAAACAGGGACGAAGCGTCCATATATTGAGTGGAATGAGTGCTTCCGTTAAACCATTTGAAAAAATCGTACCTAGCAAGGAATTAAATTCAAAATTCCGAATTGTATTAATATTTTTATTATTTTATTTGTATCTATTAATGAATCTTCATTTACTCTGTAAATTACTTTCCAACATCATTATGACAACATTATCATCTTTTACTAAAATTACTAAAGGAAATCAAGATCTCTCTGGTTATTACAACTTAAAATGCCACACTGCAAACCAACTGAGAATGCTCAACATCACTCCATTATTTATAATGCTCAATCTCATGAAAGTTCTTGCTAAAATGCTTAACAGCTATGCATTCCTTATTATCGCCTCCATAACTCAATTTCAAAATACCCTTCCACTCCAAGTCAACTGAAAATATACCTACAACATCACTCACCAATATTCACAAAATCCTCAAACAAAAATGATTCTCATCTCAAACAATATAGAATGCACAACTGCTGGGCATTCCATTATTTCGCATACTTAACTTAGATCTCAACCCAAAGTCAAAATAATTTTGTCTCGTTTCTTGCCTTTTGCACAATGTGTGAAGAATGAGTTGAGTGAATGCATTACGAGAATTTCCTACAAGAGAGATAGAAAAACAAAAATGTATCTATTGAGTTGCTTATTGTCTCAAACTGATAATGAGTTTAATTTCGTGAACAAAAGGGGTAGAAGAGTTTTATTTTAACATAATGTGTGTGCAAATTTAGGTGCAATTCATTCATAACTATCAGAAAACAAACAAATATTAATTTAAAAGGTGGTAGATTTTTAATTATTTTCGTGGCGATAAATACAATCCACCTGTTTTCTGTTTATTTTTTGTTATTATAAAAAAAGTGGTCAAAAATAGTATTTCTTATATTCATATCTGAGGTTTCTTGACATTCCAGCAGAAATATAACTAAAGGTTATTTTCAATTATTAGAATTTTAAATCAAAAAAAACTTCAAGGAATCTAAAGATTTTTAATATCCCTTAATAATGGCATCTTTAGAGAGATCATATTCATGTTTTAAGAGAATTAAATATTTTTTTAGAAATAAATGTGAACAAGAAAGGTTATCTACTCGTAGCTTAGTTCTTATCTAGTTCTTATTAGATAATTTTGCCTTAAAAGAATCTTTGCGCAAGGCATCAAGCTTTTTTTTTTAATAAGACTTTACTGTAATATATTATTTATGTATGTATATTATTTTATGTGTATTACCATAAAGTGGAATTTAAAAGGTTGGATCTCAAAGGTCTTTCATTTTTGGTTTTATGTTCAGTGCTTCCGCTATCGAAAAAATCACGCCTCGTGCCTGAAAGCAAAGTAGTATTTTACAACACATAATATAGTATTTTCAACACTCCCACTTTTTATCAAATACTCCCATTAAGACTAGTAGAAATTGAAAACGTTCTCTCGGTAATGACTTTGTTAAGATGTCGGCATTTTTCCACGGATGAAGTGATATCTTACATCAGTATGTTTACTGCGTCGCGACGATGAAATTCTGGATTCTTGATTAATCGAATCGCACTCCGGTTGTTCATATGGAATGTTGTATTGTCCTTAATTTTGTTAGGCAATAACTCTTCAAACAGTCGTTGTAACCAAACTAACTGGTTCAATGCTTCAGATGCTGCTACGTATTCTGACTGTTGTAGAGAGTGACACACACTTCTGTCTTGTGCTACTACAACTGATAATTCCATCATTGTATTTAAAGATAAAACCTGAGGTTGATCTTCGTGTGTCAATGTCACCAGCGTAGTCTGCAACACTAAAACCACATAAACGTTTATCCCCATTTGTTGTGTACCGGATTCCATAACTGATTGTTCCCTTGATATATTTCAAAATGCGCTTGAGAGCATTCTCATGTACGACCATTGGTTTTTTCATATATCGACTGACATTCGCAATTGCATAAGTTATGTCTTGTAGCGATGGCTAAATATGTACATGAGACTTCCAACAAGCTGTCGATATGGAACTTGGAACTTGCTTGGAGTCAGAATCCTCGAAACTCGAAAGTAATTGGTTGGATCAGCTGTAACGGATACTGGATTGCAATCTTCGAAATGCAATCGATGTTAAATCTTTTAAATATATGCTGTTTGGAGCAGAAATATGAAACCATCAGCCTGCCGCTCGATTTCAAAACCAAAAAACAACCCACTTTCATTTGTTTGACTTCGAAGTATTTTTGCAGATGTTCAATTACGAACTTCGCATTCGCTTCATCATACACATATTGCCATTATCAGTGTTTTCTCGTTTTGATTACTTACAAAAACACATGAATCCGAATCACAAGTTCTGGACCCAAAAAGATTAATGAATGTTTTAAACTTCCGGTTCCAACATCATGAAGCTTCCTACAGACCATACAAGTGTTTATCATTATCATTGAATCCAATTGGTTGCTGCAGATCGCCGTTCAGAAAAGCTGTTTCAACATCGAACTGCGTCATATATATCCTCTTTCGGCAACAATTGCCAGAATTGCTCGCAATGATGTAAATCGAACAACTGGGCTAAAAGTTTCTAAATAACCAATCCCGTACTCTTGATTAAAACCACGACATACTAGTCGTGTCTTGAAAGGTTCCGTTGATTCATCTGGTTTCCTCTTCACTTTAAAGACCCATCTGTTTTCGATTACCTTTTGGTTTGTAGATTTTCCAACCAAAGTCCAGGTTTGGTTTTGTAAAAGTGAATCGAACTCCTCATTCATAGCTTTCTGCCGTTTATCACTTTCTTTTGAATTGATAGCTTCTTAAAAAGACTTGGGCTCCTCATTGATTGTCAATAAAACCATCGCTATGGAAGCACCTTCATGTTGTTTTCGTAAACGTGTTTCCAATATATTAACTTCATCAATTATTGCTTCTGGAATTGGTTGATTTCGCATCCTTTTTGTTTCTTTTTGACTTTTAGTTTGTTTATAATTTTGAGCCTCCATAACATCGTTATTCATAGGTAAATTATTTTCTAATTCTTCATTAATTACATCATCTTCTTCAAAAATTATGGCTGAAGATGATTCCTCATGCAAAAACTTTACATTTTTCTGAAACACAATTTAGATTATCAATAATACGAATTCCTTTTTGGCTTTCATCGTACCCTACAAAAACACATTTTTATTTTATTTTGAATCTAACTTCCTACGTTTATGCTTAGGAATGTGAACGTAAACTTCTGCGCCCGTTTGTTGTACCAGAGCTCGTATGGTGTCTTGTGTTTTACATTACATTACAGCTCTTTGAACTGCTTCCGCCCAGAGCTTGTAACGAAGCGTTCCATGCTACTCTACTCTATACGACTTCTGCATGATACTAAGAATTTTACTTCGCTCAAATTCAATTCACGAGCACCATGAGCATATGACGTCACAGGAAAATCAACTACATGGATATTTTTCGTTCACCACTTTTATAGTTCACATTCAGTTTCTACTGAAAAACCATCAAGAGGACCTACTTGGGTGAACGAAAGGCACCTCTTCACTCATACACACAGTCAGGCGGCACAGTAGATTGATTGAATAAATCTTTTGAAATCCAGTCGTAGACGAGTAGTATAGACGAGTTGGTCATTTAGTTTTCCTTGCTTTGTGCGGAACTTCCCCCCACCAGTGGTAAGGGGTTCCGTAGGAAGACAAGTTAGGTAGGTGAGATCGTCCAGCTATTTCTTGTTAAGGCTTCCCCCCACCAGCGGTAAGGGGTCTTAACTCGAAGTTTAATGTCCTAATTGCCACCAGGGGCTTCGGTACCTGCTGATCAACCAGAGCGTTTAAGCCTGCTGTTTTAGTGCCACCAGGGGCGTATAGTACCTGCTGATCAACCAGAGCGTTTAAGCCTGCTGTTTAGTGCCACCAGGGGCGTATAGTACCTGCTGATCAACCAGAGCGTCTAAGCCTGCTGTTTTAGTGCCACCAGGGGCGTATAGTACCTGCTGATCAACCAGAGTGTTCAAGCCTGCTGTTTAGTGCCACCAGGGGCGTATAGTACCTGCTGATCAACCAGAGCGTCTAAGCCTGCTGTTTTAGTGCCACCAGGGGCGTATAGTACCTGCTGATCAACCAGAGCGTTCAAGCCTGCTGTTTAGTGCCACGTTTAGTGCCACCAGGGGCGTATAGTACCTGCTGATCAACCAGAGCGTCTAAGCCTGCTGTTTTAGGGCCACCAGGGGCGTATAGTACCTGCTGATCAACCAGAGCGTTTAAGCCTGCTGTTTAGTGCCACCAGGGGCGTATAGTACCTGCTGATCAACCAGAGCGTTTAAGCCTGCTGTTTTAGTGCCACCAGGGACGTATAGTACCTGCTGATCAACCAGAGCGTCTAAGCCTGCCGTTTTAGTGCCACCAGGGGCGTATAGTACCTGCTGATCAACCAGAGCGTTTAAGCCTGCTGTTTAGTGCCACCAGGGGCGTATAGTACCTGCTGATCAACCAGAGCGTTTAAGCCTGCTGTTTTAGTGCCACCAGGGGCGTATAGTACCTGCCGATCAACCAGAGCGTCTAAGCCTGCTGTTTTAGTGCCACCAGGGGCGTATAGTACCTGCTGATCAACCAGAGCGTTTAAGCATGCTGTTTTAGTGCCACCAGGGGCGTATAGTACCTGCTGATCAACCAGAGCGTTCAAGCCTGCTGTTTAGTGCCACGTTTAGTGCCACCAGGGGCGTATAGTACCTGCTGATCAACCAGAGCGTTCAAGCCTGCTGTTTAGTGCCACCAGGGGCGTATAGTACCTGCTGATCAACCAGAGCGTCTAAGGCTGCTGTTTTAGTGCCACCAAGGGCGTATAGTACCTGCTGATCAACCAGAGCGTTCAAGCCTGCTGTTTAGTGCCACCAGGGGCGTATAGTACCTGCTGATCAACCAGAGCGTCTAAGCCTGCTGTTTTAGGGCCACCAGGGGCGTATAGTACCTGCTGATCAACCAGAGCGTTTAAGCCTGCTGTTTAGTGCCACCAGGGGCGTATAGTACCTGCTGATCAACCAGAGCGTTTAAGCCTGCTGTTTTAGTGCCACCAGGGACGTATAGTACCTGCTGATCAACCAGAGCGTCTAAGCCTGCCGTTTTAGTGCCACCAGGGGCGTATAGTACCTGCTGATCAACCAGAGCGTTTAAGCCTGCTGTTTAGTGCCACCAGGGGCGTATAGTACCTGCTGATCAACCAGAGCGTTTAAGCCTGCTGTTTTAGTGCCACCAGGGGCGTATAGTACCTGCCGATCAACCAGAGCGTCTAAGCCTGCTGTTTTAGTGCCACCAGGGGCGTATAGTACCTGCTGATCAACCAGAGCGTTTAAGCATGCTGTTTTAGTGCCACCAGGGGCGTATAGTACCTGCTGATCAACCAGAGCGTTCAAGCCTGCTGTTTAGTGCCACCAGGGGCGTATAGTACCTGCTGATCAACCAGAGCGTCTAAGCCTGCTGTTCCAGTGCCACCAGAGGCGTACAGTACCTGCCGATTAGTGCAACCAGAGGTGGTACACCGTTGAATCCCATTATAAGCCGAATGAGTTTTCCAGTTTGAAGCCGAAGTACCAGAAACGAAGTACCAGTAACCGAGTACCAGATTCAAGACAGCCGCAACTAGTACGACCGATACGAAGCACCAATAATCACGTGGATTATTCAACTACCCGGAATAAGTGAAATATTAGCAGTAGTATATTGTGTGTTATAGATTTAAGAGTTATTTCCAATAAAGATTTTGTAATAAGGTTTGAAGACCTTTAAACCCGGAGTTTCGTGTTTTCTTCAGAAAGACCCTGGCAAGACCGGCGAGCAAAACCTCGGCTGGAAACCAAAAAGCACATCACAAATTGGCGCCCGAGCAGGGACCTGAAAGGTCAAACCCCGTAAGAAACAAAATCTGAAAAACTCAAACTATAACATACAACCGCCGCCCGATAAGAACCAGTTCAACATGTCTGATAGCGAAGAGGAATTCGATTGTTTCGCTAGCCTAGGAGCCATATATCTCTTAAGGAAACAAGAGTTAATGGAGCGAATGAGCCAGCTAGGAATAGAAACAGATGGTTCAATCACCGCGTTAAGAGCCCGCTTCAGCGCTTATATTAAAGAAGCCAGACAGAGGAAGTCCACCCAAAATTTATGCGAGGAAATCGTAAAAACCACTACCGACCGAGAATACAAAGAAGAGGACAACACAGTTCCAGCACCATATAATTCAAAAAGGACCGAAGATGTTGACCTACCGAAATCTCCGAACTACACGGAAATTGTTTTCCGAGTTCCACCTCATCCAGTTCCAAGCATGGCCGGCCCTAGCCAAATACATTCCAAGCCTCCCGAGTCACACGCCACCGCTATTCC